>OX244037.2:52853141-54053141 GCA_945859785.2 Tridacna gigas | reverse complement strand
AATTTCAAGCGGTAAAAATAGTTTTATAAAATACCATTGTTTACTGCAAATCTCTGTATACAGATTCTAAATATAGACATGGGGAAAACCCCCACTACGTTTCCTATCCTTTCAAAGACAAATTTCACCCTTTGAGCAATATTTAATTTGTCGTCTGCAAATTCTTTCAGTTTGGAGAGTCCGCGATTTTGTCGTCTGGTAAAGAGTTTGAGGCTATTTTTAACCCTTTACTACACAATCCCGACTTTTAACGACCCTTTTGGAGAAGAATTTCGAAAACATTGTGGGGAAAGGAGAAAATGCTGGTAACCAGCATTTTCTCCTTTTCCCACAATGTTTTCTACCCTGTAAAAGAACTTCGATTTATTTGTATCACTTTAGAAATTGTCGTCTGCAGAAGCTTTCAAATTGGAAGAGTCTTGAATTTGTCGTTTGGTGAAGAGTTAAACCCTTCACAACAGAAAGAAAATTTAGACTCTTTCATTTTGAGAGCATTTATGACAAGTTAGATGAGTCTCAAATGGTGAATTGAGTCTGTGATTGATTAATTGTATGGTGTTTAACGCCGTTTTCAACATTATTTCAGTTATATCGCGGCGGCCAGTGCACCTATCCATGCTTTCCTGGAGTTTATTTTACCAGTACTACGCACAATATTCTTTCCAAGCCACTGGCTGCCTTCCCACATAGCCATCGTCGAAACAATGGTCAGCGGTGAGAGGAATTGTGTCTGTGAAAGGGAGGGAACAAATGTGGGAAAAGGAGAAAATCCTGGTTACCAGAATTTTCTCCTTTCCCCTCAATGTTTTCAACAGGCTTCTTCCTCAGGGCAATTGAATGTCAGTATTGTTTGGTAAATGGTTAAGCTCCTATGATGTCAATAACAGTAACAGACAAGACAAGATTAGGTAAACTTACCGAGAGTGATCAGTGCACTAATGTTATGTCAGTAAGTCCAACCGGAAGTGACACATCAATCTCCTTCTAAATTTAGGACGTGTCCATATTCGAAGTATTTGCAGACAACAAATCTAATGGCTCAGATCATTGGATTTGTCTTTTAAAGGTTCAAAATATTCTAAAAGGAGGGAGAAATTGTTAGTTTCGGTCATTTTCACTTTTTCTTTCCATATTTTTGAAAACTTTCTCCAACAGGGTCGTAAAATTATGGGGACCGCTGGAAAAGTGTTTTTAGGGGAAATGGCGCGCAGATCGCCGTGATGTTTATTGACGAGTTCCCGACTGATTGCTTTGTAAACATGTGCAAACGATACAGCAGTTGATCTTGTAAACCATCCTAAACCAATATTTCTTCAAGGCACACGCCGCTTGATACACGATTAAATAAATTTCCATTAATATGTTTGCTCTATATTTCAACAATGGCGTAATAGTGTAACCACAGGGTGGTGGTTCGTTTGCATGGAAATCGGTACTTACAGTATGAAAAGAATTATGTTTCATTTGGTCAGTTAATAAAACTAAGGATTAGAAAGATCATTGAAGTCCTCTGTGCCCAAATTATAGGAAATGTATGTGAGCCATACTCTGTGGAAAGGAGGTTTAATGCATCTGCAAAGAGTATCGCAGACCGCACAGGCTGACCCGTGTCGAAACTTTTTGCTTTAAGAAAATTTTCTGCAGGTCCAAGCTACATTTTACATCAGGATTAAGCCGGTTGTTGGACAAAATGGATTTTCAGTCATTCCTGTTTTCCATGTACTCTTTCCATTTTTCAGTGTCTCTGCCGAATTATTGACACCATTAGCGAATGAGAGTAAAATAATCAAGCTATTTTCGATATATGGACCATACAGAAAGCATATACAGAGTTGTACATTCTCAAAAATTAGCTTATTATGTCAAGAAAGGTGCTTTTTTTCCGTGTCTCTCTGTTGGGGGAATGATTTTGAAACTTTACAGAAAGTATACTGTTTGATATTTCACTGTTCTTTCTTGCACAAAACATACCAATCTAGCATGCTTACAGATGTATTAATAACACATGAAGACACATGCAACAGAATTTTGAAATATCAATGGTTTAGTGGTGTCGCCGAAAAGGCATTAACATCCGTTACTGCTTTTTATCTCGTGCTGGGATGGTCAAACTTAGAACTGTTTGTCCAGAGATCACTGTCGGAATATTCTTTTATGCTTGATATTTAGGATTTTAGAGCCTAAGGATCACCAAAACCAATTTCATTTGAAAAAAATACATTATTGATATCAAAGATAGCATTCAGACAAAAAGTTGTTTAACCTCTGTTACCAAGGTTTTAGCAAAACCATTATTGATTGATTTGTATTGAACGTAATGCTTAAAGAAGAATGCCAATAAGAATAAAAAAAAGATATGGATCATTCTCGTAACATCCTGAAAAAGGACATTTTCTGATCCAAACGAAATGCCAATTTTAACATCCGTGATCTTTAACATTCGTGACTAAAATCAATTCTTTTTGACTGCCGTTTGTAGACTACCTAAAATACACCTATCTGAGGTTTATCCACTATCAAACTGACTCGCCAACCTGACAGCAATGAAACAAAAGTAGTTCAAAGTTTGTAACTGTTCAAACACAATGCTTTGTTCGGTTTTGAATGCAAGATGGTACCACTTAAAAGCAAAATATACAGAAAATGGCAATTGTGAGTTCACAGATAATATTGTTTTAGATTTTGTTGAGTTTTGTGTTGCTATGTTTTATGGGGAATGGTATATTTGCACATTTACAGAGAACTGATCTGGTGCAATTAAGATCAATTTCATAGATGGGGTAGGAACGTTGGATAAAATGGCCTGTAAAACGTGATGAAGTTTGAGTACCTGAAAAGGATAATATCATTTAAAGCATGTTTCACAACTGTAGTTGCTTTTTTCAACCAGTGTAGATCAAGATCAGACTGCACAAAACGCGCAGTCAGATTTCTGATTTGCAGTGAGTTGAGTATCAGCTTTGCTGAAACACTGTTGACTACAGCCATCATTCATAATGTTGCAATTATTCTGGTCTTGCAACTTAACTAAAAATGTCTGTTAGGTTTATTCGGCACCTTACGGGTTATGATGAAAATAACGGACCCCGTATCCTCAGAGAAGAGAAAGCCAATTTTTCAAGTAAGGCCTTTAAATAGTTGACATGATTGAGAGTATGTATGAAGGCAAAGTGTGACTTAAAGCGCCAGAGGATTCAGTAATATAGTTGGTTTAACTTCCGTTACCAGGATTAGAAAATCTTTCAAGCAATCAAATAGAATGGTAGATTGTGAAGCATTCTATTAGAACAGTTTCTACTTTTGCTTTAAAGAAATTAATAAGTTGATGTAGGTGCATTAACTTTAGGTTTGATTAATTTCTTTCATTTTTTTGTGTCTAAAATTTGCAAGATTTATTTCTAAAATCTGGGTCATTGTTTTTCAAAAGACCTACATTTTTTAATGTTATAGTTCTTCAAGTTGAGTAAAGTTATCTTACTTCTGAGTCATTTCATAACTTCATCATTTCTGTAATATGTGAAAATTGGGATATTTTGTTATACGGAATTTTCTTTTTAACATCCGTTACAATCTTAATTGGTATTTGAACATTTTAAGTTAGAGAATCATGGTTGAAATTATGCAAGGAAAATTATCAGTGATACATTCATTGACATAATTAAGAATAATGGTCATTCAAATCCCCAGCCAAAGTAGATATTTTAAACGAAAGTATTTCGAAATTTGAGAATCAGTTTGAAGAATAAGGTATAGCTACGATTTTGTGTCTTAATTTTCAAAAAATGCAATACGATCCAAAACTTTTGGCTTATTTCCTTTCCATATGCTTATATCTTCAATGAATTTATGTGTTTATGTAAGTTTTGTAGATGGTTTTCACACCGTGGATGATAGAAAACTTGAACTTAATAACTTAACCTCCGTTACTTCAAGATACAGTCAATCACTTAAAACATTTACAACAAGAAAACGGTTGATTATCATGAAGTGTAAATTCAGAATTTCATTATACTGGGGTAAATTTTTGTTCTAACACTTTTTTCATCAAAATTCCATGATATGAATTTTTCATGTTTTTGGCAATCATAGAAGTACATAAAAAATAGGAATGACTGTTTATGGATCCATAATTATATGATGACTCGCTTGGGATGATGGATCACGGAGATGCATTAACCCTTTCCCAAACAAGCCCTGGTTTTCACGTGTCTGCAGTACAAGTCTTTTGAAAACACTGTGGGAAAAGGAGAAATTGCTCGTTACGAGCAATTTCTCCTTTTCCCACAGTGTTTTCTACCCTTTTGGAGAACTTTCTGTCATTTTCATCAAATTTAGAATTGTCGTCTGCAAACTCTTTCAATTTGGACCAGTCTAAAATTTATCATTTGGGAAAGGGTTAAGGGCATCCTTTTGCCAGAGCATGGCTCATGTATATATGAGCCATGCTCTGTGAAAAGGGGGCTTAATGCATCTGCGAAAAGTATCGACTCTGCGGACTGCGCAGGCTGACCTGGGCCGAAACTTTTCGCAATAGGTCACTTTTCTGTATGTCTAAGGACCAGCTTACGTCATGATACAATCGGTTATTAAGCAAAATGTTTTTTCATGAATCCATAATTATGTTATGTCTCTCTTGGTATTATGCGTCACGGAGATGCATTAAGCCCCCTTTTGCCAGAGTATGGCTCATGTATATACATTTTTTTTTTTTTTTCCCCCATATTCGCTCTGGGGTTTTCCTTCTTATTCTTTAATCATAATCATCTTGATAACTATTTCCTTCATCATCATCATCATCATCATCATCATCATCAATCATTATCATCATAAATATTATTATCATTCTTATCACCATCATCACCACTACTACTAGTTTCTATCATTATTACTTATCATTACAATCTTGCCAATTCTCCATATTTTAAACGGATGTCGACAGAGTCGTGAGCTGCAATCAGCAGTTTCTGGTTGTAGTGACGTAACGCTGGTAAACCAGCACTTTCTCTTTTGGCCATGATGCTGTCAAGGGTCTTTTTCTCAGGTTCGTTCACTGGGAACTCGGATTGGTTAGAGAAAAAGCCAAATGATTAAAACGGACTATCCTATACTTTAAAAAAATAAATAAAGTAAAAATGTCTAAATATTCTAATGAAGGGGGCAATAGCTAACATATGAACAATCCATTTCTCGTAGCTGCGGTTTTGAACCATGGATAACAAGAATCTAGCCCTCCCTCGAGACTTGGAATGTCATGCAAATCGTACGCGGCACATCAATTTAGGTCTGCTCGTTTCGAAGCCAAGGTGACTTCACGACGCAAAAGAACGCAGCAATCGGTTCGGTCACGCCATCGGCAATAGGCGAATACCTCCCAGAGGAGGACATTTTCGTCTTTAAGAAATTAGCTGTCAATTTTTGCCAATATCAGGGATCATCGGGGCATCTCTCGACGGAATTCCATATCAGTCGTCACGGAAATTTCGGTGAATTTGTATGAAAAGCCTGGATCTATCTGAATTTTACTTCACGTTACCGCAAAAAAATGATAAAGCAAATACATGCAGAGAAAAATGCTATTTTGAGACGGTGTTTACACTCGACGTCTGTCTATCTGTCTGCGTGTATATCTTTATGTCTGTCCAACTTCCTTTCTCTCCCCGAAGGTTTTTCTTTTCGCTTTTGCAATGACGAAAAATTCTTACAGTATCTCCATCATTTGATTGATTTTCATCACATCATCATCAGCAGCTGCAGCAGCAGCAGAAACAGTATCAGAAACATATACTTGAGCCATGCTCTGGCATAAAAGAGCTTAAGGTAGTACCATTCTAATGAAAAACAGCTATTTCCATAATAATATTATCCTAAAAAATGTGCTATGATTAAAAGTGAGTATTATTGTAATACTTTGACAGAGCCACTTTTTCCATTTTTTCCTTCTTAGAATTATCATTTATAAATCTAAAGCCACTCTATTCTCAATACAAAGAGAGATAATAATTACGTCCCTTTTCAGAAAACTAGCAAAAATATCATCAAATAATTTCAAGATAGACAACAAATGAATTTCTGGTCGGTTAGAAATGTTCAAAAATATTATATCAGAATAAATCCTTATTCGTCAGCTAATAAGAAATTTTATTCCATGTTGCACTAGAAACGTTAGGATGGTAACACCTTAATGCATCTACGGGATGCATTATACTAAGCAGATCGTCATATAATTATGGATCCACAAAACCCAGTTTGTCTGAGACCCAACTGAATCATCAGGCAGAATGGTCCTTTGACATGCAGAAAATGGACCATAGCAAAAGGTTTCACCCAAGTCAGCCTGCGCGGACTGCGCAGGCTGACATGGGTCGATACTTTTTGCAGATGCATTAAGTCCCACTTTCACAGGGCATGACTCTCTTCTTTTTCTTACAATAATGAAGAACAGTTTAGTTTTCAAATACGACAACTGAAGTACACTTTCTAAACCGTATAGATCTACGAAAAATCGCCGCCACGTGAAATCGAGCCTGAATTTTCTGATTACAAATCAAACGTTCTGGCCACCATTTATCTTCATAGATATGAGCCATGCTCTGTGAAAATGGGATTTAATGCACCTACATATATATCGACCCAAGTTAGCCTGCGAAGTCCGCACGGGCTAACTTGGGTCGAAACTTTTACAACAGGTCAATATTCCGCATGCCAGAGGACCAGTGTACCTCATGATTCAGTCGGTTGTTATACAAAATGGATTTTATAGATGCATAATTATGTGATAACTTGCTTGGTATCATGGATCACGGAGATGCATTAAACACCCCTTTACCAGAACATGGTTCATTTGTTTTAGTCGATACTTTGAGTATAATCAAGTCATAGCGTGTTTGAATTATTGCAATTTATCTTACATGTATCTACCTCCAGGTCTGGTTCCAGAACAGACGGGCAAAATGGAAGAAAAGGAAAAAGACGACAAACGTTTTTCGGACACCTGGGGCTCTTATGCCAACAGCCGGGCTCTCCCCCTTCGGCTCAATGAACGACCCTCTTTGTTCGTTGTACCCGAGTGACACGCGCTGGTCATCTATGTCCCAGATGGGAGCACCTTTAAACGCAAATCACCTTCCCTTTTCGACCCTTCCCAGACAAGGTAAGAGGAAATGTTTTACCGGAAATGACTCACCCTATACTTGGATGGCGATTTAGGTGCGCTCTTGGCGACCGTGTTGTTTTTGTAAATCTTCAGAACAACCCAAGAAATACCGGTATATTGTCGGTGCCAAACCATTGGATGTGTGCTATTCCAGCAAACAACCTGGACTCTTTAACCATTAACAACTTTAAATACAGCTCTAATTGTGAATTCTACAACAAGTCATCTGATCGGCTTAGACAAACTGTCTGGGCCAATCAGATGGTTTGTCTTTGAATTCATTATTTGTAATAACTTTTGAATGCTTGAAAAATACGACATCGGGTGAGATTACTACGATCACAACTTCTGTAGCTAGGATTGTCGCAAATCTGTATCGGAATTGTTGCGTAATTACTAGGCTGCCAAGACGGCAATTTTGTTTTACAGTGCTGAATATTGTTTTGATGATATTTGTATGGGAAGGCAGTCAGTGGCTTGGAAAGAGCATTATGCCCTGCATTGTTTGAAGAAATGGACACGTATTGGTGCACTAGTCGCCGTCGATAAACACGAAACTAACAAACCATAAACTAAAAAAAAAAACATGATGATGGTAAGGACATAGTGTTTGCCTAGGATAAGTTATGTAAACAAAAGTTGAAAGGGAGTGTTTATAATGGATAATTTTTGTGAGTAAAATTCTCCTACTCTAAAACACAATGGATGTATTGTGTCTATGACAAAACAGAATTAACTGTCACCCATACATTTAAAAAAATCTCGATTGTAACCAAACAAGTACCGGTAATAAGTTTAACAGAAAAATTGATAAGCGACAGGCCAGGTTTTACTTCTAATAAAGAAACTCTCAAGACAATAAGTCTGAGCATAAGGTTATCCAAGCCAATAAACTCTCCAACACAATGTTTGTGAACGTAAAGTTTTCCTGGGAAAAAAAAACCTCTCCCACACAATATTTGTTAACATAACGTTTTCCTTGGCCAATAAACTGTCCCACACAATATTTGTTAACATAACGTTTCCCTTGGCCAATAAACTCTTCCACACAATGTATGTAAACATTAAGTTTTCCTGAGCACAAAAAAACTCTACCAAACAATGTTTGCGAGCATAAAATTAACATAGGCCAATAAACTCTCCCACAAAATGTTTGTAAGTATAAAAAGTCCTCTGGGCAAATCAACTCATTTTCACCATATTTGTAAATAAAAAGTTATTCTGAGCCACTTAACTTTCCCACAAAACTCATGTAAGCGTATGTAAGTTATCCAGGGCCAGTAAACTCTCCCAAACAATGTTTGTAAGCAATTAAGTAATTCTGGGCCAAAAACTTTCCCAGACAATTATGGTTAGTACATGTATAAATATAAAGCTGGGGCAATATGCTCTCCTACAAAATGCTCGTATGTATAAACTTATCCCGGGCTGTTAAACACTCCCACACAATGTTTGTAAATATAAAAGAATTCGGGGCAAATTAACTCTCCCACACAATGTTTCTAAGCAAAAAGTTATCCTGGTCGGATAAACTCTCCCACACAGTTTTCAGCCATAAAGTAATTCAGTGCAAATAAACTCTCCCACGCAATGTTTGTAAGGACAAAGTTATCCAAAGTTATACAAAGTTATAAACTCTCCCACACAATGTGTGTAAATGTAAAGTTATTCAGGGCAAATTTACTCTACCACACGATGTTTGTAAGCATGAAGTTGCCCTGGGCCAATAAACCCTCCCACACACTGTTTTCAGCCATAAAGTTATTCAGAGCCAATAACCCCTCACACACACTGTTCTCAGCCATATAATTATTCAGAGCCAATAAGTCTTCCACGCAGTGTTTGCAGCCATAAAGTTATTCGGGGCCAATAAACCTCCCACACAATGTTGGTAAGCATAAAGTTATCCTAGAACAATAAACCCTCCCACACAGCGTTTGCATCCTTACTTCTCTTCTGGGCCAATAAACTCCCCCGCACAATGTTTGTAATTTTAAAGTTATCCTGGGCCGATAAACACCAACACAATGTTATTCAGGACCAATAAACTCCCCAACAAAATGTTTGTAAGCACAGAGTTATCCTGGAACAGTAAGCCCTCTAACACAAGGTTTGCAGCCCAATTATACTCTGGACCAATAAACTCCCCCGCACAATGTTTTTTAAGCATAAAGTCATTTTCGGCCAATAATTCCCCCGCACAATGTTTTTAGCATAAAGTCATTCTTGGCCTATAAACTCTACCACACAGTGTTTTTAAACATAAATTCTTCCAGGACCAAAGAAATTAAAACACAATGATAGTAAGTATAAAGTTATTCTGGGCAAATAAACTCTACCAAACACAATGTTTGTAAGCATAAAGTCATTCTGGACCAATAAACTGTACCACACAATGTTTATAAGCATAAACTTTTCCATGGCCAATAAAGTCTTCCACACTGTGTTTGTAAGCAATAAAGTTATCCTTGGCCAATAAAGTCTCTCATACAATGTTTGTAAACATAAAGTTATTCAGTGTCAATGAACCCCCACGCACAATGTTTGCAGCCATAAAGTCACCAGGACTACACCATGTTTGTAGCCATAAAGTAGCCAGGGCTAAACCCACCCACAAGTTGATGCATAAAGTTATTCTGGCCCAGTAAACTCTCCCACACAATGTTTTTAAGCATAAAAGTATTCGGTCCAATGAACTTTCTCACACAGTCACACAGTGTTTATAGCCATAAAGTTATTCCAGGCGAATAAAGTCTCTAATATAATGTTTGTTGGCTAAAAGTTAGCCTGGGCTCATAAACTCTCCTAAACAACGAATTTTAGTATAATATATTTTCGGCAGTGTACATTCTCGCGCAGAGTTTGTGAGTAGGAAATTGACCTGAGCCACTAAGCTCTTCCGTACAATATTTGTTAGTATAAGGGTATCATGGGTCAGTATATAGACATAAAGACTCGACATGTCCAAGTAGATAGGTGGAACAGTTATAATAACCCCAGCATGAATCAAACGAAATTTTGTGATTTTAAACGTTTCAGTCATGAGACTACACAATACGAGTATGCTTTAGATTAAAAAGGAGACATTTTGTGGCCCATTATATGCTTAATATCCCTTCACAGTGGACTAGTCAATTGCAAAGAGTACATTCGCGTCTAAATGCCCGTTATTTACCTATACTCTACCCCACAGTGTTTGTTATATAAAGACTTCAGATACGACACAATGTTCGCAAACGTAAAGTAATCCTGTATCAATATACAGTCTCTCACATTGTTTGCAAGAATGTTACAATGCACGATGCATGTAAAGTCTTTGTAGATGTACTAGTTATCCAGTGGACTTATAAAAAAATACCTTTTTTTCAATTGTCAGGTATTTCACAGCCGTTTGGAGGTCAGGTCGGTGGCTTCGACGCTATGAACGCTGTTGCGTCTCTAGCCAACAACATCTCCATGACAAACGGTAACTCGTCCATGTACAACTCGAACTACGGTCTCTCCTCTCAGACTTCGTCATCTCCGACTCCACCTACCTCAATCGGGAATTCCCAAATGACGTCATGTGGTATACAGGATATAGGGGACTCCTGGAGAGGAAATAGCATAGCCTCATTACGTCGCAAGGCTTTAGAGCATTCGGTGTCTCTTTCTGGTTTTCGTTAAATGCTTTACAGTGGTCAATTTTCAGTAAAGTGCTGTTTTCTTTTGTAACATAACTATTTCTTTTTTTTTTTTATTGTTTCGCTAATTCAATTTCGTCACAGATTATTATCTTTTACAGCCAGATTTATTTAAAAGCTATGAATTTTCTTTGTATCCTTTGAATTGTGTTTATCTCATCGTTGTTAGTCCGGTACAATTATCATCTGGACATTTTGTAAGTCTTGCAAAACATCAACATACAAATTAATGAAGTCAAGTCGTTACCTACTTGAAAGAAAGAAATAAAGAAAGAAAGAAAGAGTTCTGGCATACATATCTGTTAAAGTTACACAAGACACAATCGCGAGAGAAACCTGGACCCGTATTCATCAACCATTTTAAACTGCATTCTTTTTCTCATTCCAGATTTAGAAAAGTAAGGTAATTTCTGATTAGCTAAACCATTTGGTTTAGCCAATCAGAAAATGCCTTACTTTCAATTTTTTTTTTTTTTTTTATTCAGAATTAGACTAAGAATGATATTGAGCATGGTTGATGATTAAGAACCATGGAATAAAAAATCTGAGAAGGAAAACATTGTGAGGGAAGGCCAAGATAACCAGCATTTTCACCATTTCGCACAATGTATTCTACCCTTCCTAGCGAAAAAGAAGTTAAAAGACCTGTGCCATTTTTACTGTCATCTGCAAAAGTTTTCAATTTGGATAACTCTAAAAGTTTGACGTTTGGCAGAGAGTTTATATAGTAATAAATATCGGCTTAGGATAGAGTCTAAACTATGTATTCGGCCCAAGCTCTGTGAAAAAGGGGGTTTAATGCATCTGCAACAGGTATAAACCTAGGTCAGTGACCTGTGTCGACGCTTGTTGCTATTTGTAAATTTCCTGCATGTCAAAGGACCATTTCACCTTAAAATCCGGTATATTGTTAGACTAACTGAATTTTATGCATTCATAATTGGCCCGCAACATGGGAAATGAGACCTTCGGACATTTGCGTAAAGCGTGGTCTCGGATTAGCCTGCGCAGTCCGCGCAGGCTAATCCGAGACAACACTTTACGACCACATAAGATTTTTTCATACAGTAGACTTTCGTGAGACAGAAAATCGCACAAAAACGGAAAGTGTCGTCTCGGATTAGTCACAGACGGCACAGGCTGATCTGGGACGACACACTTTTACGCATATGTCCGAAGGCCCCTTTTCGTGTGTTGCACGCCAATTTAGTGATGACTTGCTTGGTATAATGAATCACGGAGATGCATTAAACTCCCTTTTGTCAGAGCATGGCTCATTTGTTTAATCATGACTTTTATTTATTCCTTTCGGTTTGTTTCTGTACGTTGTGCCATAATAAAATACTGTTTTATTTTCTTTCAAGCCCTATTTATCTGATAGTTTAATCATGAAATCGAACATTTCATAAGCTGTACTTCTTCTGAGTTTTTTTTTTTTATCAAAGTAGAAGGATTTTTCAAAGTTTTACAGTTACCTTCGGATATTTTGCTCTTTAATAAAAGCTTTTTTTTTTTTTTTTTTCTTTTCGGAAAAAAAAAAAAAAAAAAAAATCGTAAAAATTTCATGTCCAAAATTCATTCATTCATTCATTCATTCGTCAGTCTTTTCTCTCCCTCCCTCTCTCTCTCCCTTCCTGCACAATCCTCACCTACTGACATGGGTCGAAACCTTTTTCTTTAACTCTTTACCAAACGACAAAATTTTGGACTGGTCCAAATTAAAAGCATTTGCAGACGACAAAATAAAGGTAATTCAAAAATTAAAATTTGATTTGGGAAGGGTAGAAAACATTGTGGGAAAAGGAGAAAATGCTGGTTACCAGCATTTTCTCCTTTTCCCACAATGTTTTCAAAGGCTTTCTTTCTCAGGGTCGTTAAAAGTCGGGCTTGTGTGGTAAAGAGTTAAGTAAAATCCTGCATGTCAATGGACTAGCCTACCTCATGATTCAGTCGGTTGTAAGACAAAATGGATTCTATGGATCCATTATTATTTTGGTACGTTGCATTACGGAGATACATTAAATCCCCTTTTGCCAGAGTAGGGGTCATAAACAGGTTTGATTGATTGTATGGTGTTTAACGCCGTTTTCAACATTATTTCAGTTATATCACGGCGGCCAGTGCACCTATCCATGCTTTCCTGTAGTCTCTGTTACCAGTACTCCGCACAATATTCTTTCCAAGCCACTGGCTGCTTTCCTACATAACCGTCGTCGAAACAATGGTCAGCGGTGAGAGAGGAATGAATCCTGTCTCAATGACTATCATCAATCCTCGGAAAGAAATTTGCCGAGCCGGGGATCGAACCAGCGACCTCCTGTTCTCAAGTCCTGTACGCTACTGACTGAGCTACGGGGGCTCGGCTCATAAATAGGAACATATCGTTGTTATACAAGAAATTTTGATTTACGGTATAAAAACTAAATACGCCCCTTTAAAGAGTACTCGCGGAGGGCAATTGTGCAGTAACCTATTTATAATTACACTTATAATTATAATTTATAATTAACACTTTACCACACAATCACGAGTGTTAACGACCCCGAGAAAGAAGCCTTTTGAAAACATTGTGGGAAAAGGAGAAAATGCTGGTAACCAGCATTTTCTCCTTTTCCCACAATGTTTTCCACCCTATCAAAGACAAATTCCAACATTTTAGCCATATTTAAATTGTCGTCTGTACACTCTTTCAGCCGAGCCGCCGTAGCTTAGTCGGTAGCGTACAGGACTTGAGAACAGGAGGTCGCTGGCTCGGCAAATTTCTTTCCGAGGATTGATGGTAATCATTGCGACAGATTCATTCCTCTCTCACCGCTGACCATTGTTTCGACGATGGTTATTTGGGAAAGCAGCCAGTGGCTTGGAAAGAATATTGTGCGTAGTACTGGTAAAAGAAACTCCAGGAAAGCATGGATAGGTGCACTGGCCGCCGCGATATAATTGAAATAATGTTGAAAACGACGTTAAACACCATAAAAAAACTATTTCAATTTGGACCAGTCTACATTTTTGTCGTGTGGTAAAGAGTTAATGGACCCTTTCTAATTTCTGAATTGCACAGATTAGTCTGGTTCAATAGGGTCGAGGCTAATGATTACTTTTTAAATACATTGACATCAGCCATAGTTTACATTCTGTTTTTGCAGCATCGGAAAAAAGAGCCAGGCACATGTACATTACTTTCAGTGCTTTGATCATTCATTTCCCCCGCCCCCTCCCCCACATCCCCGCGTACATGTCATTTTCTCGAAACTCTTTACCAAACGACAAAATTTTAGACCCTTTCAAATTTGATAGCATTCGCAGACGACATTTCACATCAGGCTAAAATCAAGGCACTTGTATTTGACAGGGTCGAGAACACTGTGCGGAAAGGAGAAAATGCTGATTGCCAGCATTTTCTCCTTTTCCCACAATTTCATTTTCCAAAATTTTCTCCTTTTCCCTCAATTGTTTTTTTCCCCAAAGCCTACTTCCTCTGGGTTGTTAAACTCGGTATTGGTGGGTTAAGGGTTTTCAGATATTTTTCCCATCCGTCAAGAGCATGGGAGAGATTCCTTGTACACGGTAAATTATTTATTGTAAAATCGTTATGTAGGTAAATCTTTATTTTATTCGTCTACTGTATGTTGATATTTATGTGTAAATAATAGTAATTAAATATGAAAACAAACATTGTGTATTGAAATGGCATCTCGACTTCATTTTGCTTCCTCTCTTTGTTTTTGAAATAGCTTAATGGGGGCCATTCCTGTTAATCAAATTGTCTCCCTTGCCAGATAAAGACTAAAGGTAACCAAATAACAGATTGGTCCTTTCACCTGTATTCCTTTGTTTTTATCGTTAATTCCCTTGTGGATGTTGCGATGAATATAATACGATTCATGATATATATGTAAGATCCCCATGTAATTCAAATCAAATTCTGTTCTCAATCATCAGAAACTACGTATATATCGATTCGTAAAACTATCTAACTAGGTTTAGTTAAGATGTAATGTCAGTAAAATAGCCGAGAAGTGCAAGAAAATCAAGGATAAAAACCAAGTAATCCCCTTATAGGACCATTGTAGTAATGGAGAGGAATCAAGGGAAATTACTGAAGAATGGCCCTCATTCTTTCTGCGTGGTTGTCTAGTTTATTGAATGATGTTTAGTGCCGCTTTCAACATTATTTCAGCATATATCACGGCGGCAGCTCACATGTTCATATTTTTGTGATTTCTGGGTTTCACTCAATGCTGGGCTTGGATTCTGAGGTCATCTACCCAAGGATACTCCTGAATCTTCAGAAAAAAAAGGCCCATCGTCATCAGAGAGGACCAAACACAGGCCTTCAGATTACGAACCCTACACATTCACCAGTGGGCCACGTTGTATCTATTTCATTAGAGGTATCATTCAAATGAATTAAACCTTTATACTGCTATACGCGACTGAGAATGTATTTTGCGAAGAGTGTAGATCAAAATTAGCCTAAATTTACATACAGCCTGATCTTGATGTACAATGCTTAAAGTCATGTACTCTACATTAAACACCCGTGGCCCCCAATAGGATCATTTGTTTGTAATGGAGTTTAACGCTGTTTTAACGGCTTCGATCATATTACGGGTGTCATGCATACACCTATGCATGTGTTGCCTAGCTTTCTAACACCATTGAGAAACCATACTGTATGTTTTACATACGTGGAACAAATAAAGATTATGTTATACTAGGTTAGTACTGACAAAACTTTCTATCCGTGTCACTAACTACCTTTCTGACAGGAATCAGAGGTGAGAGGCGAGAGGGAAGTTTGCCTCAATCGGGTATAAGTCACGAGTCATATATGTTAACCAATGAGCGACCCGGCCGGGATCGTACCAGGTATTCTGGCCCTGTCAATCAAACAACTTCTCTTTCGAACCACTCATACGTGCAGGTGTAGAGGTGTGGTTTAGAGAGAAGAGAGAGAGAGAGAGACAGACAGACAGACAGAGAATCTGAACAAAGCCTTCGACTATTCCTAAATTACCCGTTAATTAAATGCAAGTTTTGCAGCCAAAATAAAGACCGAAATAATGCTATTTCAAAGTTTTTGTCGCCAGGAAAAAACAAAACTCACCGTAGCGGACATCTCCGTATCGGACGGTGTAGATCCAAGATCAGACTGCACGTTCTGTGCAGTCTGATCTTGATCTACACTGTCCGCAAAGGCGCATTATGTCCCTCTTGGCAGCCCAGGGTTTTTTTTTTTAAAAGTGCAGTGCAGTTCAGACTAGGCGGTAGTGGGCGTATATAACAAAGGTATTCTCCCCTCAGGGGAATGGAATGTCTATTTGTAAGTCAACATAGGAAATACAAACATTTGCCTGAAATCAACACACTCTGTTCTGTTTGTTTCCATTCAACGTATTGACAGAAAAACTACCCAATGTCCCGTGTTTATTTCTAAATTTCTATTTGTTATGACATTTCCTTCTAATGTAAGCTAGACACTTCCCATTTTTTTCCAGATTCGTATCATTTTAAAACATCGTTGCAAAACGGGAAACAATGAAAAACGTCTCTTTGGCATTAACACCATATTTATTGCTCAAATTCTCCCTAGTTCAGTCTGCGGATCGATAAATAGATATGCCTACGTTTCCTGTTCTATTCCAGTTATTGAAATGCACGAGATGTTTAAATTTAGCCTCACTAATAGGAAAGCGTTGGCACCAAAAGAGCATAAAAAAGGTACGGTCCATCAAAGAAAAAGTTAATTGAAGTTAATTTAGACCTGTCGGCGAACTTCAATGGGTACGAGTGCAGTGTCATTTGGATATGTTTGGAATTTTTCCGTAATTCCATTATGGCCCATTACTGGAAATAAGAATATATTTGTGGGCGTGTTTTGAAACCTTTTCACGACACGGTCCCGCGTTTTTTCGACCCCGAGCAAAGGAACTTTCGAAAACGTCGCAGGAAAAGAAGAAAATGCTGGTAGCCAGCATTTTCTCATTTTTCCCACGATGTTTTCAACATGTTTTTGACAAATCCCAGTAGTTAAATCACATATAACTTGTCGTTTGCAAAAAGTCCCGATAAGGAGGTCTGAATTTTGTCTTCTGGAGACCGGCGCTTTGGCAAAAGGAGGGGGGGGGGATTTCAATGCATCTGCACGATGCAATTTATATATAAGTTGGCTTGTTTAAAGAAAGCAGCCTAGAGAGGTCAGCATCAATGTTTTCAAATAGTTTATTGGCTTTTAATTTCAATATAGTCTATTTGGGTACATGTAAACAAACAAGTAAGGCATTAAATGATTACCGCTGCGTAGAAACCTCTAATGCATTACATGACAGTCACATCACTTTCTTCCCGCGTTTTCATGCCGCATGATCTTTTCCCGCGGTGTTCTTTGTCTTTTTTGGGCGGAGTTCTTTTTTCCCCTTCTTTTTGCTTAGATTTATTTGCTTAATGAAAATTTACAATTGGAGAAGTAATTCGCAATCAAATCAGTATAACATTTTTTTTTGAACCGTCATATATTGAAGAACAAACCGTGTCTATGGACTTCCTATTTCAGTTTTTTGATTTCGGTTTATTTATAAAACCGTGATGAAACAAGACTGTGTATCAGAACAATTTCACAAAAAGACTGGATTTAGACAACAATTTATGAGGCAGTCTGCCTTTTAAACTCACCACTGTTGGAGAGGTCTGATGACCTCTCCAATGAGACATGCTCTGTGAAAAGGGGGCTTAATGCATTTGCAAAAAGTATCGACCCGGGTCAGCCTGCGCAGTCCGCGCAGGCTGACCCGGGCCGAAACTTTTTTGCCTTTGGTCAATTTTCTGCAAATCAAAGGACCAGTGTATCTCATGATTCAATATGTTTTTATACTAAACGGATTTTAGGGATGTGTAACACTGTGAAGACTTGCTCGGTATCTTGCACCACTGGGATGCATTTAGCCCCCTTTTGCCAGAGCATGGCTCATATACAAAGCAAAATATCACAATCATGATTCCACAAGGTAGGTTTTTTCTAAAAATCGGCTGAGTAATGAAGTAGAATCCAGAATGATCTTTTGGCGTGAAGAAAATGGCCCAATAACAGCAAAAGTTTCGGCCCATGTCAGCACGCGCGGACTCCGCAGGCTGAAATGGGTCGACATTATTTTGCATATCTATTAAACCCCCTTCTCACATAGCATGAATCATTTCTTTTAGTCATCCTCGTTCACTCAAGTGTGAAGTATTACCATTCATCACGATGAATGTAGTTTACGGAATACATCGGGGTCCGTATTCACCAACTATTCTTAAGAATGTTCTTTGTCTTGTTCTTCTGAATTTTCTACATTTGAAAGTAACACAACTCCTGATTGGCTGAACCATTCGGTTTAGCCAATAAGGAGTTGTGTTACTTTCAAATGTAGAAAATCCTGGAGAATAAGACTAAGAATATTCTTAAGAATGGTTGGTGAATACGGACCCTGAACTAGGTCAACGAGGATGGTTTTAGAAGACCATCGCCGCATATTACAAACAATGGTGTATTTGCCAACTTAAACCTTGAAAATACTAAAATCATTTTAGATGCCTATTCAGTTTGGATCGGGATCAGACTTCACCAAACGTGCTGTCTGATCTCAGATCTGTTCAAGTTACCAACTTAGATATTCTCGCAAAATAAATAAATAAATAAATAAATAAATAAATAGAGCTCCAGATAGGATGTGATTTTGATTGCACAATTGAAAATATTAATCACTCTCCACTAAACCCTATGTTATGGGTACTCATTAGAATCGTCTCATCGAGACGATTCTAATGAGTACCCAAAACATAGGGTTTGGAAGAGAAATAATGGATTTAGAATACTATCAATCCCTTTTTTCTGGGCGTCTGAATAAATAAATAAAACAGCCTCGAAAATGCAAAGTGTAATTCTATGAAATGATGAATTAATTTTCTACAGTATTGATCAAGTTTGTATGATATTTAACGCTGTTTTCAACATTATTTCAATTATCGCTCTAGCTAGTGCACCTATTCATGCTTTTCCGGACTTTCTTTTCAAGGAAATTCGCATAATAATCTCTCAAATCCACTAGCTGCTTTTCCACATGATCGAAACTAATCGTCGAAACTATGATTAGCGGTGAGGGAGGAATAAAATCTGTCGCAATGAAATGCATCAATCCTCGTTTAAAAAATGGCCGAAATGGGGATTCAAATCAGCGACCCCTAGTTTTAAAGATATATCCTTACAGCAAGAATACGTAATATCGTAATACTCTACTGAGAAAAAGAAAGCACTAGTCAATTTTTGTCAGAATCTTTCTAAATACAATTCCGTTGACAAACAGTTTGTGCATTTATTTTTTAACTTTGTCTATCAATTCCGTAGGCGAAATCTACGTCAGAATGCTTATCACCGTTGCTGTTGTTGAAATTGTTAATCGTTTAACTTGGGCGCCGCCATGTTTAAGACCATGTGACTGGCAGGATATCATAATTGAAACCCCTTAACTCTTTCCCAAACAAGCCCTGGTTTTCACATGTCTGCATTACAAGTCTTTTGAAAACACTGTGGGAAAAGGAGAAATTGCTCGTAACGAGCAATTTCTCCTTTTCCCACAGTGTTTTCTACCCTTTTGAAGAACTTTCTGTCATTTTCATCAAATTTAAAATTGTCGTCTGCAAACTCTTTGAATTTGGACCAGTCTAAAATTTATCGTTTGGAAAAGGGCTAATACAGACAAGGTTAGATGTAGGCAAGGAATCGGCCGAGTAGTGACGAACGACTACTTTCATAACCAAAACTGATCAAATGGTCGAGTAGATGACCACATACTAGTATTTTCTCTAACCTTTTACCAAACTTGCGAACAACCCCAAGTTTTAACCGTCCGAAAAAGGAAGGCTTCTGAAAACATTTTGGGAAAAGGAGAAAATGCTGGTTACCTGCGTTTTCTCCTTATCCGATAATGCTTTCTACTCTTTCAGGGTTTTCATTTTGAAATGAAGCAACTGATTGATTGACAAAAACAACAGGCCGAGGGTCAAGGGGGCCGCCTAGGCTTTGGCGTCCATGATTACCAAATGGAGATCGGAGAAACGTATCGTCGCCTACGATTGGATAATTGGATGCAAGTATCCAATGAATGACCGCGTAACATTCATAAACCAATTGTTTCTGGCGGTAAAATTGAACCGGTGTCGCAGTACAGTTACCAACGCGTGAAATATTTTCGATATAAACAACGCGATCGATTTTTCAAAGATCCAGCAAAAACAACCGATCAAAGGCCGATGTTTTTGATCCGCAATCGGCTTTAAATGAAAACCCTGCTCTTTTCTACAGTGTTACTGAATCCTTTCAACACATGTAAGTACAAGTATGTATTCTTTTTTGCGAGCTATCTTTCGTTACACAATGTACACATCTCCAGCCTGTATACATACGTGGAAAGGCATAATGTGGAACTATCCTTTGAATCGGATTGGTTGTTCAACTACATTGGGGTTGCTTGTGCCAATGGCACAACCCCCCCCCCCCCCAATCACCCCATCATACCGTAGTACTACGAAATACCGATTTCCACCTAAACCTATGAAATAAAGAACCCGTTCTCCACTATCAAAACTTGCCATGATTAGAGAGAAGGCTCCAAAAAAAAAGGGGGGGAACATGAATCCCCCGCCCCCCTCCCGCGGTCCAACCCCAACCCTAAAAAAATTGGGCATACGTTCCCTTGTATTTTGTACTTTTTCATTTACCCCAACCCCCAATCCGATGACATAGGCCAATGAAAAGTGGGAGTGAGAGGAAGAAGAGGGAAAAAGTGGGTGGAGTACATTGGCTCATATAGACAAAGTGTCCGCGCCTAGTGCAGAACAATTTCCTTATGTTACCTTAGACAGTGAATAAAAGATTCACACCTGCAAATTATCAAGGCTTGTCACATGTGCTTGAATCTGATTAAATGTTCTCATGTTCTTCTTGGCAAATTTATCTCAACGTAACTATGGTAGAAGCTGGATCTGGTACCCATTGTATTTCTCGTAAGCCTACGATACGAAGATCAAACAGGCTACCAGTTTGGTAGACGCTTGCCAATTTTACAAACATAATATATCAAGCGTCTTTTGACACGGATTGCAGCTACTGCCTCCGTTGACTAGACAGCGATATCCAATCAGTGTAACTGTTACAAACGAACTTCAACGTATACTTGCATATTCGGTCTCCAGTAGACGTTGCTGTAGTAACTAAAGATTTCGTATTAGGCCAACTTGTTTTTTGTATTACATAAAAAGCATAGATATAGAATTGTTGCGGGAAGATCTTATTTGAAAATTCATTAGAACCTTTTCCCAAACAATCCCTTGTTTTTATTTCGCTGGAAAAGAAGCCGGTTGAAAACATTGTGGAAAAAGGAGAAAATGCTGGTTAACCAGCATTTTCTCCTTTTCCCGCGTTGTCTTTCAACCATTCGATGACAGATTCCCACCTTTGAGCCTCATTTGAATTTGTCATCTGCAAATGCTTTCCATTTAGACCAAGTCTAAAATAATGTTGTCTTTTAAAGGGTCAAATTACAACAAACTACAATCGAGGTTTGTCGAGAACTTCAGTTTAATTTTCTGAGTAATTTGGTCTATAATTTCAATTTCTTTGCATTTTTAGAAGAATCTGACTGGTTTTTTCTCTTCTCTTCCTTCCTGCTATTTATGTTCGCTTTCACTTCGTCCTGAAGCTGCGTAAAGAAGGCCTTCGATGACGTGAGGTTGGATTTTTCCTTGTCCCCCTGCAATACAAATGAATGGTTCACAGTTTTAAGTTTTTACCAGACGACAAAATTTTAGACTGCCCCAAATTGGAAGCAACTGCAGACGACAAATTGAATGTGGCTCAAATCATGGAATTTGACAATGATAGGGTTGAAAACATTGTGGAAAAAGGAGAAAATGCTGGTTACCAGCATTTTCTTCTTTTCCCACAATTTTTTCAAAGCTTAACCCTTTAAGGATCGTTAAAACTCGGGATTCTTTGGTAATGGGTCACCCAACCCTTAAAGTGTCTTTCACAACCACATATGCCTTTGTTGCCAATGCAGATCAAGATCAGACAGCACAAAAAATGCAGTCTGATCTTTGATCTGTCTGCTTTAATGGGACATTCTGGGTATATATAGCCTTCACTCTTTACCACACAGCAAAATTTTAGACTTGTCCAGATTGAAAACATTTGCAGATGACAATTTCCCCTTTGCCACACAATCCCGAGATTTAACGACCCTGAGGTAGAAACCTATTGAAAACAGTGTCGGAAAAGGAGAAAATGCCAGTCACCAGCATTTTCTTCTTTTCCTACATTGTTTTCTACTCAATTACAAACAAATTCCGTCGTTTGAACAACATTTAATTTGTTGTCTGTGATTGCTTTCAATTTAGACTACCTTTAACCCTTTACTGCACAATGCCGCCTTTTAACGCAAAAAAAAAAACCTTTTGAAAACATCGTGAGAAAAGGAGAAAATGCTGGTAACCAGCATTTTCTCCTTTTCCCACAACGTTTTCTACCCTGTCAAAGAAAAACTGCAATATTTGAGCCACACTGAAATTGTCATCTGCATATGCTTTCAATTTGGACAAGGCTAAAATTTTGTCGTCTGGTAAAGGGTTAAATTCTGTCGTATGATAAAAGAGTTGAATATGGCTGAAATTATATGATTTGCTTGTGGAAGGGCATAAAACAATGTTTTTAAAGGTTTTCTTCCTCAGGGTGATTGAAACACTGGAACATGTGGTAAAAGGAAAGAGAATGAAGAAAACTGTTGTCATTGAGGTATGAAAACAAAAATGTCTAATCACACTGTATGAAACTGCGAAGATGTTTCATACGAAATTATGTTTAGTTTTTTGTTTTCATACCTCCATGAAAACAAAACAACTCTCTTCTTTCCTTAAAATTCAATATCACAGACAACAAACACAAACGTAAATAATATTAGCCACATTTTCTAAAATATTTTTAAATCCAATACTGCAGTTTCTAATGCCCCTTTCACAGATATTTCATAGTGCAGGAAACTGACTTGTTCATTACTTAAAAATTGTATTATTCATGACGTCATCATAGCCTTGAATACTGCAGATTTCGTAGATCTATTAGAATTTAATACGCTGAAGCATGTTGAAATAGAGATAATTCTTGCCCAGTAAGTTCGCTCTTAAACTCTATGAATTCATTGTTGGATTTTTATTTCACTCAATTATATTCAGGGAAAATGAACTTAGCTAGCATATGAAATTCAGACTCAAAATTAGAAAGAAAAGCATTATGAAATCTCATATACATGTTTGTTCACATTAGTTTGACAGCAGAGTACTTCCGGCACTGCATGAATTTTTGTTTCATCTTGGAGCTATGAAAAAATGTTTACAGCCAATCAGAACTCGCCAATATAGATGAAAACAACTAATATTGAATCATTCTCAACAAAAATGTTACCTTTATCATGGTGAGGTTACTTTTCCCAGATTTACTCTCCTTCTCCAACTGCTCAAGAGCCCTTTCTTTACTGTATTTGTTCCCGAGTCCAGGGTTAAGTTTCTCTACAAGTTTTCTCTGGTTCAGTTTGGCCTGTACTTTCTTTCGCTTTTCAGCTTTCTTCTTCCTTCTCTCTCTACTTCTATCGGTCTTTGTCTTCTCTGTGTCTGCCATCAGCTCTCCTTTTTGTTTCTCCTAAAATAAAGCAGTTCAAATTAGTTCATCACCTTCTGACACAATTTTGCGACAACCTACCTTTAACTCTTTACCAAACAACAAAAAGTTGGACTGGTCCAAATTGAGAGCATTTGCAGGTGACAATTATATGTGTCTCTATTGCTTGATTTGTCCGTGAATAGTTAGAAAACATTGTTGGAAAAGGAGAAAATGCTGGTTACCAGCATTTTCTCCTTTCCCAAAAATGTTTTCAAAAGCCTTCTTTTTTCGGGTCATAAAAACTCAAGATTGTGTGGTAAAGAGTTAAAAACGGCTTTTATAATCTCACTAAACTTCAAAAATAATTCATCACTGAATTAAGTAGGGCCATAGGTAACAAAACATCTGTAAGGTAGAAGGACAAATGCTAAAAAAAGGTATTTTTCAGTGGTATTCCTTAATGGGCTATGTAGCCACTTAAAAATATTTTTATATTTTACGTTCAAATTTCAGAAAGGCTTACAGAAATGTCATGTGATCAATAACATATATAAATTATGTGGAATCACATTCAAATAAGTATGATGATGTCATATTTGATCTCATACAAATAGATGGACTTACTGATTGCAAAACCATCAACCCTTTGATTAACTCTTTACCAAACAACAAAATTTTAGACCAGTCCAAATTGGAAGCTTTTCAAATGACAAAATAAACTGACTCAAAAGTCGAAATTTGTTTTGGGAAAGGTAGAAAACATTGTGGGAAAAGGAGAAAATGCTGGTTACCAGCATTTTCTCCTTGTCCCACAATGTTTTCAAAAAGGCTTCTTCCTCGGGGTCGTTAAAAGTCAGGATTGTGTGGTAAAGAGTTAAACGCTAAGTTTGCATTTTTTCTTACTGCATGTACTTGTCCAGTTTCTTAAAAGTTTGCCAAGATAAGTATACTTTGTAGTATTCATCATTCCTGAACACAAAAATTCAATTTGCAACAAAAAGAACTAGCCCCTCTAAAAAGAATTCCCCTTTATTAACTCTTTACCACACAATCCCAAGTTTTAACCACCCTGAGGAAACAGCTTTTCAAAAACCGTGTGTGAAAAGGAGAAAATGCTGGTAACCAGCATTTTCTACTTTTCCCACAAGGTTTTCTACACTTTTCACAGACAATTACAATATTTTCCGCTACATTTATTTTGTCGTCTGCAAATCCTTTCAATTTGGACAAGTCTAAAATTTGATCATGTGGTAAAGAAATAGCATAGAGATAATCAACAAAAATATGGTTGACTACATTGTTTACCTGTGAAAACATTGTGACCTTTTTCCACAATGTCTTCAGAAAGCTCCCTTTTGAAAGGCTGTATTAGCTTGAAATCATGTAGTAAATGTTTTAAATCTTGAAAAAACAATTCCATGATTTTTTTTACGACCTCTTCAAAAGCTTTTGAAAACATTTTGCTAAAGGAGAAGGAAAGATATTGATAACCAACATTTTCCCCTTTGACACATTTCTACTCCTTCAGAGATGATTCCCATCATATTAGATGCATGTAACTGATCAAATTCATTAGCTCTTTACCAAATGACAAAATTTTCGGCTAGTCCAAATTGAAACTACTTGCAGACGAAAAAATAAATGTGACTCAAAAATTGAAATTTGATTTGGGAAGGAGAGAAAACATTGTGGGAAATGGAGAAAATGCTGGTTACCAGCATTTTCTCCTTTTCCCACAATGTTTTCAAAAGGCTTCTTTCTCAGGGTCGTTATAAGTCAGGATTGTTAAATTTTCATGCCTTGATTTTGTCATTTGTGTAAAGGTTTCAATGCTTACCTGTACTTCCTCTGGTGCCAAAACAGTCTTCTCACTGACTGAGACTGGAGCCACTTCTTCCATGTTAATAGACGGCTGATCAGCGATGATTTTCACCTCTGGCATTGTCTGTCAATTACAGAAATATATCAGCCACACTCTATGAAAAGGGGGTTTCTTGCATCTGCAGAAAGTATTGACCCAGGTCAGCCTGTGCAGTCTGTGCAGGCTGACCAAGGTTGAAACTTTTTGCTATTGGTAAATTTTCTGTGTGTCAAAGGACCAGACTACCTCTTAACCCTTTACCGCACAATGCCACCTTTTGACACCTCTAAGAAAGAAGCCTTTTGAAAACATTGTGGGAAAGGGAGAAAATGCTGGCAACCAGCATCTTCTCCTTTTCCCACAATGTTTTCTACCATATCAAAGAAAAAATGCACCATTTTAGCCACATCAGAATTGTTGTCTGCAAATGCTTTCAATTTGGACAAGGCTAAAATTTTGTCATCTGGTGAAGGGTTAATTCAATCCGTTATTAGACAAAATGGATTTTATAGATCCATAACCCAGTGATGACTTGCTTGGTATCATGCATCTAAGAGATGCATTAAACCCCCTTTTTGCCAAAGAGAAACTTATATCAATCTTCAAAATAGAATGGTTGCACGCTAGGCAATACCCTACACCTGTTGGCCTGTCACTCAATCAGGAAAAAGCATTCAAAGGGCATACAATATACATCTAGAGTGAAGTTTCAAATCAATACACGTGTATTCCACACGAGAGATACATCATCATACCATATTTGGCACTGTATTTAAAACTGTGTAGATACAGATTTTTTGGGGCCATATCTGATATTTTATCCACATGCGATGTGTGTATTTCAGTCAGAAAATTTACTGCTATATAATACAAAAATACCTGTTTTGGTGTGTAATGGAAGTTAGATAGAGCGTCCAGTTTGATAAACAAAGATTGCATCATTTTCTTGATTTCCTCATGTTCTTTATGCACTGGTTCATCTTCTTCCTCTGCTTTTTCTTTAGCCTGCAGTGTCAAAGGTGAACGAAAATACAAATTCAAGCCAACCTGTACTTGACCTACGCCACGCAATCCCAAGTTTCCAAATCTTTGCTTTTTGAAACATTTTTAAGTTTTCAAAGAATAATACATGTACTTTTAAACTCTGCAAAATCTTCAGAAAAGACATTTCCTTATGCTCATAAACAGAACACATTTTGTGAAAAAATGTCTATACACCTTATGCCAAGAATACTATGATTCTTAATATAGGACCATCCATATTTCATCGTAATAAGTAAGAGAACCTTAACAGACAGATAGAGAGACAACAGACAAAGTGATGAAGACAGAAACCATACCATGATGATAGCTCTCCAGGCCTTTAGCCATTATAGTGAAAGATGCCTTTTAAAATAGGGCTGAGTCAGATACTTTATAAACATCCCCTTGTACAGAACAGTGTCCGGTAGCTCAGTGGTTAGCATGTCTGACTTGTGACCTGGTGGTTGCCAGTTGGTCACCCAGTTGCTGCAAACTTTCCAGTAACTTTTCAACTCTCACGTCTGTGACAAAAGCAGTGAGTGGCTTCGAAAAAAATTGTCAGTACTGGTGGGAGAAAGCTAGGAAACACATGTGTACGTACACTGACTGCTACAATATGACCTAAGGTGTTAAAACGGTTTCCAACCCAAATTCAAACAAACAAACACTGTATAGAACAAAACAAAAAAATTTCACAACACAGACATACCTGCTGCTTCAAATACTCTTGTTCATAAATCTCATTCAGACTTAATTTACTTTTCTCTTGATCTAACACAATTCTCTTTTTATACTCCTTGGGGTTTTCTTTAGGTTTGACTTTTCTCTCCACATCATTCCAAGCCTGTAAATATAGGAAAGGTATTCAGAGCTCAAGATAGGAGGAGTGATTTTGAATTCAAAATTGAAAGTATTAATTACTTTCCACTAAACCCTATGTTGTGGGTACTCATTAGAATTGTCTCATCGAGACAATTCTAATGAGTACCAACAACATAGGGTTTGGAGGAGAAATAATGGATTTAGAATACTATCACTCCCTCTTATCTGGAGGTCTGGATATTTCACAACATTATAAAGCTCTTGATTTCTCAAAGAACTTACCCTTTTCCGTGCAGATTTACCCTTTTACCCTTTATCACACAAATTTCCAACTTCTAACCCTTATCCTGCTAAATAAGCAAAATGAAATTTTCAAGCCGATAGTAAAAACACAAATACTGTAAAACCAGAAATGTTTGCGTCATGGAAATCTTTGCAATTTATGCGTATAGATGACACAATCTGTGAAAATATCTGCCACCGTAAATCTAAGCTACATTAATGTAATTGGGAAAATTTTTTGACAACCTTTCTCCTTTTACCACATTTTTTTTCTTTAAATAAAATTGTCTGTAGAAAACATGTAATGTGCGAGCTGACTGACAGACAGATCATCACACCTGTAAGCATAGATAAAAGAATGTGTTTACACCTGATGCAATAATTATCAACGTGTTTGTTAATTTGTGTGAAAATCATGATTGTAACACTGCAGATGCAATGCTGTTTTGAGATTAAAATGCCGTTATACGTGCAAAAAGTGTCATGGAAAAAAAGTGATTGACGGACAGATCATCATACCTGTGCGCGTAGATAAAAGAATGTTTTTATACCTGATACAATAATTATAAAAATGTTTGTTGATCTGTGTGAAAATCGGTGTGTATTACACATACAAGATCGGAAGCTGAGTGAATCTTATGGTGTGTATTTCACATGCATGATTGTCTGTTGCAAGTTTCATGGAAATTAAAGCACGCGTAAGGTCAGTATTTGGTAATTCATGAAATTTTAGACCCGCAACAATATCCACTTTTACAGTAATGCTATTTCAAACTTACCTTTGGGAAGAAAGTATCTCCTTTATCAGACAATGTAGATCCAAGATCAGACTGCACAGAACAGACTGCACATTCTGTGCAGTTTGATCTTGATCTACACTGTCCGCAAAAGGTCAGTGAGTCGCACTTAGCAACCTAAGGGATAACAACCTTGACAATTAGACCTTCTGAAAACATTGTAGGAAAAGAAGAAAATCCTGGTAACTGTTTAGCTGTTACGTGAAAAGTTCACGTGAACTAGTATCTGTTTCTCAGTCTCTATTGAGGCAATTACCAATAATTTCCATTGTCTGCGCATGTCATATTCTTCAAAGATTAACCTGTCTGCTATGACGCATCTTGATAAAAAATGGACACATATCAATACGCAGTGCATAAATTACCGCTTAAAAAGTGCAGGCGAAAATGGCAAAAAACAGTACGTTTGTTGAAAAATCAAGCCAGTCTTTCGCTACAAATTTCTTAGAAGACGAAATGATTTCAAGCGGGGAAAATATTTTTTTTAGAATACCAACTGTTTACTGCAAATCTCTGTCAACAGTTTCTAAATACAGACATGGGGAAAACCAGGATTTGTGCCACAGACTGACAGGAATACCGGGGCTTTTTCCCAAGCTTATAGGGGCTTATGTTTATAAATGGCTGGTGCATAGTTTATATGCTAGCTAACCATGGCTGGATGAAACATATAAGGTAGGTTTTAGAAAGTAAACATATATCTTATTTGAAATTCGTTGCGTTGATTCCCGCCTTAAAAAATAGTCCAGTTCTCCACTGAGAATGCCCATATAAGATAGGTGATGTATTTGAAAAATGCCACCCAGCGGAAGATAATGATAATTTTCAATTTTATTTGAAAGCACTTATTGCTTCTTTTTTGGGCCATTTTTTGGAACATAAGCATTACTCAGGTAGTCTCCCTTGTTACTTTTATCATTTTTTCTGTCATTTCTGTCAAGTTTTCTACTATGCCCTACTAACCTTGTCTTTGATTCTCTGTTTAATCATCTGCTCCAATGTTTGAGTGGTTTCCTCTGTGATCTCTGGAGCTGAAATAGAAACAAAAGTATCTTATCTACCCCACCTCTTTCTCAAGCTATACCCCTTATAAGCCATTTTTAACTTTTACTCTTCTTAACCCATTCGCAAGCGACAAAATGCAGATTCTTCCAAACTGAAAGAGTTTGCTGACGACACTTTTAAATTTGATAAAAATGGCAGAAAGTTATCCAATAGGGTAAAAAACATTGTAGGAAAAGGAGAAATTGCTTGTTACCAGCAATTTCTCCCTTTCCCACAGTGTTTTCAAAAGACTTGCACTGCAGACATGTAAAAACAGGGGTTTTGCTTGGAAAAGAGTTAATTAAGGCCAAAACAAAGTAGTGCAGTTGACAGCATACAAGACTTGATCCAAGGGGATCGCTCGTTCGAATCTACAGCTAGGCCAATTTCTTTCCGAGGACTGATGATAGTCATTGCAACAGGATTCTTTCCTCTCTCACCACTGATCACTGTTTGACAATGTCAATGGTTATGTGGAAAAGCAGCTAGCAGTTTTGGAAGAATATTGGGCAAAGGACTGGTAAAAGATACTCCAAGAAAGCATGGATACATGCACTGGCGACCAAGATATAATTGAAATAATATTGAAAACGGTGTTAAACACCTTACAGACAAAATTTAGGTCTGTCAAAATTGAAAGCATTAGCAGATTTTATCTTAAAAGTAGCTCAGATGTGAAATTTGTCTAGGAATGAGTAAAAAAAAAAATCATCATTTTAGGAACATTTGTCATATGCAAATGCTTTCAAATTGGACCAGTCTAGATTTTTGTCATATGGTAAAGAGGTAAACCTGACCAATCCAACTTTATCACATAAAATCACCTCCAGTAGTGTATTAAATCTATGAGTTATTTTTGATAATCCATTTGTGTATTATCGTTTTTTGGGTCCCGGTTCTGGTCATGTTTGTAGTTATGAATGCATGGAGCCAGCGAAACCAAGCATTTGCTGGAATTTGTGCAACTTCGCCACTTTGCGGGAAAATGAAGTCGTCGTTGCTACGACATATACTTGTGGAAAATATCATGATTTTCATGTTCAATACCAACAAGAAATGATTTTCATGTTCAATACCAACAAGAAATGCAGCATAAGTTATTTCAAGTAAACAAATTGAGGAAATATTTCAATTTACTCCCTCAAAAAATTGTTTTATTCTACTTTCAATGTAAATGTCACAGAACTTCCTTCTTGTGTATGTACACATTTCAAACCAAACTACATCTGTAAAGATGGAACCGTGACCAATAGACAGGCTAAGGTGATAGTGCACAATACTTATTAGTCTGTCATTGGTTTTATGTGATAGATAGAATTTTACATCTGTGTCTACGTATTATCATTTTTATCAAACTCGTTGACTAAAATGTATATGATGCTAGCCAAGGCTTGTGTCATGTAATTTCAGTCAACTCGTTTGATAAATATGATAATATATAAACGCTCATGTAAGATCCTCTACTTATCACATAAAACCTCCTTCAGCAGTGTATTACACCCATGACTTATATTTGTTAATACACTAGAGTATTATCAATTTTTGGGTCCTGGTTCTGATCAGCTTTTAGTCATGAGCATGTGAAGCCGTAGAAACCAGCCACAGCATATTCTGGAATTTGTACTACAGCGCCGTTTCGGAAAAATGACGTCGGTGTTGCTATCACGTATAAGTGTGGAAAATGCTATGATTTTCATACTTGATAACAACAAGAAATAAAGTAGAAGTTGTTTAAAATCAACAAAATTGAAGAATTATGTTGAGTTACACCCTCTATAAACTGTTTCATCCTAGTTTCAATTAAATGTCACAGAGCCATTTCCTTGTGTATGTAAACAATTCAAACCAAACTACATCTGTAAACATGGACCCATAAACTGTATAATGGCTGAAGGTGATGACACAGGATACTTATTTTTCTATCATTTGTTTTAGGTGATAAATAGAATCTCACATTTATGTTTATGTATTATCATTTTTATCAAATTGGTTGACTAAAATGTATATCACGCTCGCATAGGCTCGCGCCATAAAATTTTAGTCAACTTGTTTGATAAATATGATAATACATAAACACTCATGTAAGATCCTCTATATCTAACACAGACAGTATTTCACAATACCTAAACGAGCCGTCAACTCAAACTGTAGGTTTTCTTGAAGCAAGCTATTCTCAGGCCTCGACACGCCTGCCACTTCTCCCATCAGTTGCCATGGTTTCTCTGCAAGGCTTGCTTCCTCCATTTGTGAGATTTTTTTCTTCAGCTGTAAAAGTTTTTTTTCTGTGAAAGATTGAAATATATTTCATCTCCTGAACATCATAGAGTAATATTTGCCCATGATGTTCACTCAATGAAATAAATTTCAACTGATCAGAGAGCTTGTAAATGCAAGAACTATTTCAACCCAGAACTTCTAGGTTACAAATTCAGTGCTTTTACCGTAAGTCCACGGACTAACCTGGGTGGCCAGGAGAGGAGTATGAAAAACATTAAACAAATGCCTTCACTAAAAGGCAACACAATGGAGGGAGTGCTATAACAAGGGTCAAGTCAAAGTGCTTTCAACTCTTTGCCACATAATCCCGAGTTTTAACGACCCTAACATAGAAGGCTTTTGAAAACCTAGTGGGAAAAGGGGAAAATGCTGGTACCCAGCATTTTCTCCTTTTCCCACTATGTTTTCTCCCCATCTAAAACAAATTCCATCATTTGAACCACATTGAAATTGTCGTCTGCAAATGCTTTCAATTTGGACCAGTCTAAAATTTTGTCGTTTGGTAAAGAGTTAATATAATCAGGACATGCTCTGTGAAAAGTGTGTTTAACTCTTTACCACACAATCGAGAGTTTTATCAACCCTGACAAAGAAGCTGTTTGAAAACATTGTAGAAAAAAGAGAAAATGCTGGTAACTAGCATTTTCTCCTTTAACTCTGTACCACACAGTCCCCAGTTTTAACAACCCTGTGAAAGAAGCCTTTTGAAAACCTTGTGGGAAACAGAGAAAATGCTGTAAAACCAGCGTTTTCTCCTTTTTCCACAATGTTTTCTGCCCATCCTGAAACAAATTTCAATTTTTCCATTACATTTATCTTGTCGTCTGCAAATGCTTTCAATTTGGACCAGTCTAAAATTTTGTCGTTTGGCAAAGATGTAATGCATCTGCAAAAAGTATCGACCCATGTGCGGGCTGACATGGGTCGAAAGTTTTTGCTTATTTTTTTTTTTAAGGTTTTCTGCTTTTCCAAGGACCATCCTACCTCATGATTTAGTGCTTTGTTCAACAACATGGATTTCATGGGTCCGTAAGTATGTGACATTTTGATATAATGAGAATATGCACATAGTGTTGTCGTAGATCAAAACTATCTAACTTGATTGGGAGAATTGATAATTGTCTAGCCTTGGCGAGACAATTATCAATTCTCACAACCGAGTAAGATATTTTTGATCTACGACAACACTATGTACGTATTCTATTTATCTTTTAACCTATGATTTGTACTCACTGTGAAAAGATGTGAAAAATGTTGCTGACAAATACATTTTAAAAGTTTTAAAAGTTTATTTATGTCGGAATTCCCATTTTAAAATTGCATTACCCACATACATAGTACTTTATCGTAGTAATTAAACGTCCGAAAATTGCGATTGAGATCGTTTGGGATTATTCTATTTGAGAGGACGCGGTAAACGAGCATTCAAATGATGTCACAGGCAGGAATTACGTAGGCAGATCATCGGAAAGTAGCGCGCGTGCTATGACATCGTTATTTCTTCGCGGGCTTTCTGTAGTAATCGTTACTATTTTTGGAATGCATTTCATTCATAAATAGTGATAGGGGGCGGAGTCAGTGGAACTTACTGTTCTATAAATATCCGTGGTATATCAAAAATCTATAAATATCCGTGGTATATCAAAAAAAATATCGCATGGGTGTTATTGCATGGATATCCGGTTAGTTCAAAGATAAAATGCATCACAGAGATGCATTAAAATCCCTTTTGCTAGAGCATTGCTCTATCTTTTGCTACATGTATACCCTTTTGTATGACTTCATAATTATACAGATTTCAGCCGTGGTTTCCATCAAGGTATTACATCACCTACCTTCATTACCAGGCCGAGGGGGATCCAGGGTTGGGAGTCAATAAATGAGTGCATGGGTAAAGGATCAACCATTTACCACACAATCCCAACTTTTAACGACCCTGTGAAAGAAGGCTTTTGAAAACATTGTGGGAAAAGGAGAAAATGCTGGTAACCAGCATTTTCTCCTTTTCCCACAATGTTTTCTACTCTTCTGAAAGCACATCTCAATTTTCAAGTCACATTTATTTTGTCGTCTGCAAATGCTTTCAATTTGGACGAGTCTAAAATTTTGTCATTTGGTAAGGGGTTAATGATGATTAATTGTCTGATATTTAACGCTGTTTTCAACATTATTTCAGTTATATCGTGGCGGCCAGTGCACTGATCAATGCTTTCCTGAAGTTTCTTTCACCACTCCGCACAATATTCTTTCCAAGTAAATTGTGCTTTCCCACATAACCATCGTCGAAACAATAGTCAGCAGTGAGAGAGGAATGAATCCTGTCGCAATGACTATCATCAATCCTTGGAAAGAAGTTGGCCAAGCCGGGAATCGAACCAGCGACTTCCTGTTCTCAAGTCCTGTACACTACCCACTGAGCTACTAGAACTTGGCGGACTTAATGATGTTTTCTGCTGCTTTCAACATTATTTCAGTCAAATCATGGTGACAGCTCACATATCTATGTATTTCCTTGGTTTCACCAATATTAGGCTAGGGCTCTGAAGTGTCTTGCCCAAGGTCATTTCCACACAAAACCCAGTGGTTCCGGTGAAGCTAGAACCCAGGGAGGCAGTAAAACAGTCAAATTCTTACTAGTATTACATGCTACATACCCTCTCTTGCCTAACTTCAAATGTAGATTTCAACGGCTGTTTACGCCCCAGTATTTCATCTGCATCTTCCCCTTCGCTGTCAGAGTCTGCAAACAAGTCTTTTGGTGCTTTGGTTGCCAGGAGTGGGGACTGGTCCCTGTTATATTCAAACAACAGTCCATGCAGAACTTTTTTTGTTTCATGCAGTACAACACAATATTGAAACAAGAGCACCACATCCAAGTGCCAATGCTCGGCTGTGGTTGCTTGTCTTTCTGTGAAAATTCTACGTCCAAAAAGAGGTATAACTGTGTCAAAAATACTTTGATGGTCACCTGCCCTTGTTGTATAGGTTCCCCTTTTGATAGTTAATGACTTGTCCAAGTCCGACGCAAATGTCTTCATAACAGAGATATTACAAAAATGTCAAAGTTTTCAAAACATTGTAGGAAATGGAGTAATTGTTTGTAACAAACAATTACCACTTTTCCTACAGTGTTTTCAAACATAAGTCTACGACTAAAAAAGTCTAAAACTTTAGTCCATGCTCAACTGAGTAAGACAGAGTATGTGTTCATACACAGAGCTCCAGATAAGAGGGATTGATGGTAATCTAAATCCATTATTTCTTCCAAACCCTATGTTGTGGGTACTTATTAGAATGGCCTCAATGAGACGATTCTAATGAGTACCCATAACATAGGGTTTAGTGGAGAATAATTACTATTTTCACTTTTGAAATCAAAATTACTCCCTCTATCTGGAGCTCTGCATACATGTACGTTTAAGTCTCGGTTATGCTTAAGATGGTAAGAACATTCAAAATGAAGATTTTGATTCAATAGGCCGAAACAAACAAAAGCTATAAAGTTCAGAAGTTACTCAATCAGATTTATCAAATTTAATGTGTACAACTTTGAAACTGCATACTCGGTTAACCCTTCACCACACGATCCTGACTTTTAATGACCCTGAGGTGGAAGGCTTTTGAAAACATTGTGGTAAAAGGAGAAAATGCTGGTAACCAGCATTTTCTCCTTTTCCCACAATGTTTCCTACCCTATCGAGAAAAAATCTCACCATCTGAATCACATTTAATTTGCCGTCCACAACTGCATTCATTTTGGATCAGACTAAAAATTTTGTGGTTTGGAGGGTCAAGTTAGCACAAAGATAGTGCTATAAGCATTGACCAAGGACATGGATGGCAGTAGTTAAAAATATAGGTTTAAATATAATACATACTCCGTCAGGTCTTCCTCTTCATTTTCTGCCTCGTCCCGGTCTTCCTTGGAATCATCGCCCTGGTCACTTGGCTCGCGTTCAGCTTTATTACTATCATCATCATCATCATCAACATCATCGAAGAAATCACCGTAATGATAGTCCTGATCAGACACAAAAATACATGTGGTATCGTAACTCTTTAGCAAACGACAAAATCTCAGACAGTTCAAAATTGAAAGCATCCATTCTGCAACTTAGATGTTACTCAAATGAGGGCATTAATTTGTCTTTTAACTCCTTACCAAACGACAAACTTTTGGACTGGACCAAATTGAAAGCATTTGCAGATGACAAATTTAATGTTGCTATCATGACAATATCTCTCTTAAAAACTTGTGAAACAAAATCTGGCTAGATGCTCTTTTAAAAAAAGGGTTGTTTGGTAGAAAATTAAGAAACAAACTCAAGATTTACCTCATCTTCAGAGGAAATGTCACCAAACATGTCTATCTCTTCACTGTCACTTTCTTGCTCTTCATCAATATCATCATCATCATCCATCTTGTCAAATTTCTCTTGTCTGTTCTTCCTCTCTTCTTTTTTATCTTCCTGGTCTAAAAATGCCTCCATCTCATACAGCTTGAAAAACTTGTCGTCAACAATACTTCCTTTTTTCTTCAAACTTTTCACAAGACCTTTAACTGTTTTACTAGAACCTTTACGAGTCGATTTTACCTGGTCACCCATATCATCATGTGTTTGTTTACTCTCCTCATCAACTTCATCTTTAAATGTAACAGACTTTTTACCTTTTTTCTTTGACTTTTTTGAGACTTTGTCAATGTTTTCTTCGTCTCCTTCGAATATACTCTCATCAATCTGTCCTTTTTTGCTAAGCGGTCCAAAGTCAAAGTTCAAATCATCATCAGAGTCACCAGTAAAATCAAAAAACTTATCGTCTGGATCATAACTCTCTTCTTCTTCTTCCTGTCCAAGCCTAGACTTGATTTTTTGGAGTTCTTCATCGGAATCACCAAGACCAACATCACCATCAGTTTCATTGTCAAAATCTTTGTCTGGATCTGGCACTTGAGACTTTTCTTTCTGTTTGCCTTTGACTTGTTTGTCTGACTTTCTATTTCTCTTATTCTTACTTATTTCATTCCTATCCTCTGTTGTAGTTTTCTCTTTCAATGTCAATTTCAAGTTTTCCTGTGTTTGAAACGTGCACCCAGTTTTGTCTGCTAGAATCTTTGCAACCTTAGATACTAAATCAGTCACAAGGTTTTCATTCTCAAGTTCCAGTTGCTGCCATACCTGTTCCTCATCAAAACCATCTACTATCAATTCAGACAAGCTGGTAGATGATTTACTAGATGAGTCTGACTTTTTCTTTGTGTCATACAACTCCTTAAGTGTTTTAGCCAATTTGTCTGCACTGTCTGTTTGAATCCTAAGGTAGAATAAACAAAAGATGATAATTAAGTCATGCTCTATGAAAAGGAGGTTTAATGCATCTGCATAAAGTATCAACCCAGGTCAGCCTGCACAGTCTGACCTTGGTCAATACCTTTTGATATTGGTCAATTTTCTACATGTCCAAGGACCATTCTACATGTATGTCAAGATTCAGTGGGTTGTTGGACAAAAAACGTTTAACCCTTTACCACACAATCCCTATTTTTAGAGACCCCGAGAAAAAAGCCCTTTGAATACATTGTTGGAAAAGGAGAAAATGCTGGTAACCAGCATTTTCTCCTTTTCCCACAATGTTTTCTACCCTTCCCAGGGCTTTAGCTAGCCTCTGAAATTCAGGAGTCATTGACCCCTTGACCCTAAAATTTTACGGGTCAAATCTAATTTTCAAGAGTCAAACCAAAAAAATCATGGGTCAAAATCATGGAAAATTTAGCAGCATTTAGTCAACTTTTTGTTGTTGTTGGACTTATTATTAATATTGCAAAAAAGATGTGAAGTGAATAATTGATCTGTAAAATTTTACAGTGCAAAGAGGACCCCCTTCCTTCCTTTCCCATCCCCCCCCCACACAAAATGTTCAAGGAGGCTCAGGTCAAAGCCTTGTCGACCTAAGCAATCAATATGAAAATTATCGGTATGGTATAATAAATTTCAGTCAGAATTCCTTTGTTTAACTTTGGTGAAATAAAGATAAGATTTATTTATCCAATTTCTTGTACCATCCAGAAATATGTAAAGTATTGTAATTATAACTCTAATTTTGTTGGGCCTGAAAAATCAACATAATTTATTCATATGGACAGTTTAAGGTATCTTTTTTATATTTCATAAGTTACTTTTATAAACTTACTGTTTTAATAAAATTCAAAGTACGATCATTATTGGGTACAAATGTCGGGCAATATGGTGGACATTGGCGAATGAAGATGGTTTACAATATCCATGCATCAATGCTTAACTTCAAAAGGGTACACCAATATTGAATTTATTGCCGTTTATCACTTTTTGCATTGTTAGTGCCAGTTGTCAACCTTCGCTTATCACAGATAACAAGTCAAACGCTTATCATAGATAACAAGTCAACACCTTCCCGTCACACTTCACTGATGATATGCACCAGTTCAATTGATGTTTAACACCATTCTGATAATTTTTACACCTTAGAATTGATTATCTTTCAGTATGATTGCTGCTTGATATATTTTTTTGATGCATCTCTGAAAAAATTTAGGGGTCAAAATGACCCCTTGATCCGAATTTTCTGTAAAGGGTATTTTGAGATTTTTGTGTGTCAAAACCCGAGTTTACGGGTCAAACTAAAGCCCTACCTTCCCAAAACAAATTTCAATTTTTCAACTACATTTATTTTGTCATCTGCAATTGCTTTCAATTTGGACCAGTGTAAAATTTTGTTGTTTGGTAAAGAGTTAATGTGATGACTTGCTTGGTATGGCTCAATCATGGAGATGCATTGAGCCCACTTTTTCCAGATCATAGCTCAAGAAAGGCTAAAAAACTGATATTAAATTTTCTGTCTCAAAATGAGACTAAAATAAGTGCAACTTCTTGGGGGTTGCTTCTGTCTGTAGTGTTTCGGCAAGGTGGACAGTGTAGATCAATGATCAGACTGCATGTTTTGTGCAGCCTGACCTTGATCTACGTTGGCTGCACTAGCAATTAAAACTGTAAAAGGCTGCATTCCATCAGTGATATCTTAAACATTTTACCATTTTCTAGGGCTTTATCCAGCTACACTGCTGACACTACAGTCTGACCTGGGTCAAAACTTTTTGTATACTAGTATATGCAAACAAAACCCTTTTCACAGTGCATGACATTGTGTGTTTACAAAACCTTTAGCATAATTTATTTCAGATTTCTGAAATATTCAGTTTATTACAACATTAGAAAATTTGGAAATGTTACGATCGAAAAGATCCATATGAGTGCCAAAGCTCTAAACTCTAGATTCTATCAAAAAAAAACAGAACGTGAACGTAGAGACGCGAAATCTAATAACAATGCAAAATACACAGTATGATATGAAGTTTTTTCAAAGCAGGTTTAACAGTTATGTACAATAAAAGGAAATGATTGGCTCTTACGTTACAAAATTCTCCGGGTGTCTCGTGATGGACGAAAATGTATTTAAAGATGCCTCAAGTACATTTTCCAGGGGCGCAGCCATGTTACTCGACGGGTTTACAAAAGGAATGAGAGACAGAATTTATTATTGGAAAATAAATGTAAACCCTCCGCGATTGTATGACTGGTTCCCAACATTGGTTTAAAAACACCCTAAAAATACTTCTTTGATGTCAAATTGTAAACCGTACAAGAATTGTCACTGTACCCACGTGTGTTTGTTATGATCAGGAACAGGATGGTGAAAAGAAAGTTACCAACCACCAAAAAGGTACGGATACATGATTACACTGCTTACTCAAAAGGTTTTTTTTAGTTCAACCAAAAACTGGATCAGAATAATGATGGGTTGATGTAATGATTTATTTTTGCTGCAGGTCCAAGTTGAGGTAACCCAAGTAGAATTTGAGTTACGAAGATGTTCATTACCACTTCACTTTTAACTCCGTAGTCTTTACCACACAAAACTATTTTCAGAATCGTCCAAATTCAAAGCAGGTGCAGATAAAAAAATTAGGTGTGGCTAAAATGATGAGTCTTTCCATGACAGAGTTGAAAACATTGTGGGAAAAGGAGAAACACTTTATAATTCATAATCGTTAAAAGTTAGAATTGTGTGGTAAAGGGGTAATCATTGTAAAATGGGGGGGGGGAAGAAAGCTGCATTATATATCAATGTAAACCATTTTGGCATAATTCTTTACCAAACAACAAATTTTTAGTCTACTCCAAATTGAAAGCATTTGCAGACGATAAAAGAAATATGAGTAAAAAATACGAAATCCGATTTGGGAAGGGTAGAAAACTTTGTGGGAAAAGGAGAAAATGCTGGTTACCAGCATTTTCTCCTTTTCCCACAATGTTTTCAAAGGGTTTCTTTTTTCAGGGTCGTTAAAAGTCGGTATTGTGTGGTAAAGAGTGAATCTGGGGTGCACCACACATTTGTCTTGGCTATTTTGGAGACATAGTGAAAGAAATGTATGGATTAAATGTTGAGAATGCGAGTATGCAGGACATCTAATTTGTCTTCTGCAAATGCTTTCAAGTCGAAAAGGTCTATAATGTTGTTGTGTGGTAAAGTGTTAACTCTTGGGCTGCTAAGCGTGACTCACTGACCTTTTGCGGACTGTGTAGATCAAGGTCACAGGTGAACAGCGACGATAATGTAAATCCTATATTACAAACTAATAGTATATATATATTTGTAATACAGGATTTACACTGTCGCTCGCTGTTCACCTGTGATCAAGATCAGACTGCAGAAAACGTGCAGTCTGATTTTTTATCTACACTGGCCAATAAGAAGATATTTTTTCCAAAAAAGAAGTTATTTGGGTTTTTACTATCGGCTTGAAAGTTTTGTTTTATTTATTTAGCAGGATGAGGGTTAAAACAGTATTGAAAACTGCAGGTTAAGACAAACCAGATTCTGAAAACAAGACTGAGATTTCTCGTTTTCTCCCAACAGGTGATTAAAAAGACAAAACTTGATGTTGTCCAGCCAGAACAGAAGCTTGGCAGTGAAGATGAATCTGATAGCGAGTCAGACAGTGGGTTGTCAGACAGTGAACAGTCGGAGGAATCATCAGATCTTAATGATGAGGCAGAAAATCAGGGGGAAATGCTTGATGATGCAGATGATGATGTAGTCGAAGATGATGGTGGTGATGTAAATCATGATGCCAATGAAGATAGTGATGATTTATATGATGGTGATGGCCATGATGGTGCTAATGAAGGAGATGACGATGATGATGATGATGGTAATTATGATGATGATGATGGCAGTGATGATGTTGGTTTCAAGGACAGTGAAACTGTAGATATTCAGGAAAAAGAGGAAACCAAATCAGGTGTTATTGATGCATCTGATAAAAACTTTGGTCAAGGTGAAACTCCACTGAGTGATGTGGCAAGAAAAAAGCTGTACAAACCTCCCACCAACGAGGAATTAAATAGATTGAGAGAGACAGAAAATCTCTTCCATTCCACGTTATTCCGTCTACAGGTGATAAAATTTTATCTAACAACTGACTGAATCATAAGGTGGAATGGTCTTTGGGCATGCATAAAATTTACAAATAGCAAAGAGTATTTACCCTTGTCAGCCTGCGCAGACTGCACAGGGTGACATGGGTCGATACTTTTTCCTCCGGAATGTATTAAACCCCCTTTTCACAGAGAACAACTCAATTATATTTTCAGTAACATTTTACTGATAGATACAGGGCTTTAGGAACAGGGAGAGGTGAAGGTGTTCACAGTCCTTATGCACATTCTTCCCCCCCCCCCTTTAGATGTTGGGGAGAAAGGGGGAGGGAGGCAGGCTAGGCATTGGTCGTAGTCCCTGAAAATCTTTAAGTGCCCTCCTCACCCCAACAACTTTTGAAATGTTTGAAGCTTATAAACTCCTAAGATGGCCAACCCTTTTTTTCCCTTTTATTCATAACTTTAAAAACTGGGGAAAGAAAGAAAGAGAAAAAAGCACCATTTATAGTTGGTCTCAAGCCCAAGAAAATTATACGGGGTCAGAGCTCCAGATAGATAGAGTGATGTTGATTTCAAAAGTGAAAATATTGATTTTCTCACCTAAACCCTATGTTATGGGTACTCATTAGAATCGTCTCATTGAGACGATTCTAATGAGCACCCACAACATAGGGTTTGGAAGAGAAACAATGGAATTAGAATACCGTCAGTCCCTCTAATCTGGAGCTCTGAGGGGTTGAACAAAGCATACTGGTATATGCGAGATTGATACTGCAGCCACACATATGTTTTTCTTGTAAGTCAAGAACAAACTGCACAGAAGGTACAGTGAGATTTTCCATTGTAAAGAAATAGGATGAAAGCACAATATTTGCTCTGTACTATCTAATTTTGAAAGAGGAAGTTCTATAAAGCAATAAATGAATGTTTCGCACGTCCCCACTTTTTCTACACTGCACATTTGTGTATTGTGCGTTATGGACACTACATCTTTGATATAGACTGTTTGATGTCAGTCTTTTGAGATACTTAGACCAAACTTTACTGGAAATGGCTATTACTTAGCTATTGCTTTGCTCTTTTTTTTGCTTGAAAGTGCTCACTGTTTTTTGTCGTGTTTTAGATTTTTTTTTTTTTTTTTTTCTAAAGGTTAAACCTGTACAATACAGATGCATTAAGCCCCTTTTCATAGAGCATGGCGCTTTTCACAGTTTTACAACCCTGAGGAAAAGGGCCTTTGAAAACATAGTGAGAAAAGAAGAAAGTGCTAATAACCATCATTTTACCCCACCATGGTTTCTACTCTGTCAAAGTCAAGTCTCATCATTTGAGTTACATGTCATTGTGTTGATTTCTGCAAATGCTTTGAAAATCTAGAAGTCTGTCTTAAAACTGTCTGTATTTACCAATCATTCTTAGGAACATTCTTTGTTGTATTCTCAAGAATTTTCTAAATTTGAAAGTAACACAACTTTTGATTTGCTAAACCAAATGGTTCACCCAATCAGAACTTGCATAACTTTCTAAATCTGTAATGAGACAAAGAGTATTCTTAAGAATGATAGGCGAATACGAGCCCTGCTGATGGAAAGGCAACCAAATGTAGAAAAATATTTTAAGTCAAAAGAAAAAATTTGAGTGCCTCACCAAGACATCACGAAAACTGTTATGAAATGCAGCTAGTAGAATGTAATAATGAACCATAAATTACATACCAGTTTTTGTTGTTCCTTCCAGATATCAGAAATTCTTAGTGAAGTGAAGGTGAAGGCCAAAAGGTTCAAGGTCATTGACAAAGCAGTTGAAATAGTGAAGGACATTGTGTTGTCAATGGAACCCATGGAGAGACATGATGTAAGTACAACAATGTCTGTATTCCCCAAGCGCTCTAGATATTGCATTTGCAGTGGTATTCTGGATTCAGAGAGTAACCATTTCTGATTTGCTAAACCAAAGTGGTTTAGCCAATCAGAAGTTGTATTTCTTTCAGAAAAAAATTATTTAGCATTATTCTGAGAATGATATTAACTCTTTTCAACACAACAAAATTTTAGACCAGTCCAAATTGAGAGCATTTGCAGATGACAATTTAAATGCAACTCAAGAATTGAAATTTGTTTTGGAAAGGGTAGAAAACATTGTGGGAAAAGGAGGAAATGCTGGTTACCAGCATTTTCTCCTTTTCCCACAATGTTTTCAAAAGTCTTCTTTCCCAGGGTCGGGATTGTGTGGTAAAGAGTTAAATGATATTAAATATATTGCCTGAAATGTATCGCTTAACCCTTTACTCACAATCTGGAGTTTTTACAACCCTGTACAACAAAGCCTTTAAAAACGTTGTGGGAAAAGAAGAAAATGCGTTTTCTTCTTTTCCCACAATGTTTTCTTCTGTTTGAAGCATAAAGCCTATCATTTTTAGCGACATTTAACTTGTTGTCTGCAAGTGTTTTGAATCTGGACAAGTCTAAAATTTTGTCATTTGATAAAAAGTTAAAATGTTTCAATATATAGGGATTCTATATGTTTTGTAAAACATCTTTTAAAGTTTAAAAGGTAGAATTGCTCCATATCATGTAAAGAAATCTAATCTTTTGTCACAGTGTTTTCTACCATGAAGTTAATAACATGTATTCATGTTGATGGTCTAACATTTATTAAGTTATGAGTTTAATAGACCTTGAAACAAAGTTGAAATACTGTCTTACAAACATAAAAGTTCTTAACAAATGCATTGTTCAAATATAAACTGCTCCAGCTGGGATTCGAACCGGTGTGGCAAATACCCTCATTTATAGAGGTTTCAAAGACCAAAACACAAACCACTTGGGTAAAGGGAATTCTTCCGAAAGTTTTCAGGTATTGATTTTATACGGGAAGAAGCTATGCTGTAAGGAAAGAGTGATCTCCGTAACACACCCCCTCTTATGGGAAGTGACCATTTTGATAACAGAAAGCCTTATTTGGCTACAAGTCAATTATTTAGACATCAAATGGCTCAATGGCCAAATAACGGGCAAGACGTGTTTAAAATGCCAATACCGGACGAGGCCCCATCTTAGGAATGTGAAAGCTCGTAACAAATTCATAGCTCAAATATAAGCCGCTCCGGCTGGGATTCAAACCAGTGTGGCAGATATCCTCGTTTATAGAGGTTTCAAAGACCAATACACTAACCACTGAGCTAAAGGGAATTCTCCCTAACGCAGTCGTCAGTTATTGATTTTATATGGGAAAAAGCTGTAAGGACGGATTGATATCCAAGTTTTATATGGGGGGGAAAAAAAGGATTGGAAAACTTATGGCTATTTCAAGCTCGATTTCCCTTCAAAATCCATTTCTTATTCTAAGTTCCAAGACTATCCAATGAATATCAAGTCTTGGAATTTGATAATTCTAGATTATTGAAATGTTCACAACATTTCAGGCTCAACTCAGCATATGAAACAGACTCAAGTCTGTTAACCCTTATTGGGGTCCTGCATGGCTCAGTGGTAAAATGTAGGACTCGTAACCTGGAGGCCCCGGGTTCGAGCCTCACTGGATCCACTGGATTTTTCATGGGAGTGTCCTTGGGCAAGACACTTCAGAGCCCTAGCCTAGTACTGGTGAAAACCTGGAAATACATGAATATGTGAGCTGTCGCTGTGATATGACTGAAATATTGTTGAAAATGGCGTAAAACACCATTTAATCAATCAATCAATCTGTTAACCTTTTACCACAAGACAAAATTTTACACTTACCAAAATTGAAAACATTTGCAGACAACAAATTAGATATTGTTCATATGGTGAGATTTGTCTGTAAAAGGACAGAAAACATGCTGTTTGCCAGCATTTTCTCCTTTTCCCACTATGTTTTCAAAAAGCCTCTTCCTTAGGGTCATTTAAACCCGGGATTGTGTGGGAAAGGGTTAACTGAGTTGAGCTTTGTACTTCATAAGATCTTTACAAAAATACTGAATTAAGCAACTCAGCTAAGAATTTGTATGTGAAAAATTCTCAATGTTTCAGACACAACTCGGCAAATTTAATGGACTAAACCCTTTACCACACAATCCCACCTTTTAACAACCCTGATGAAGAAGGCTTTTGAAAACGTAGGGGGAAAATGAGAAAATGCTGGTAACCAGTATTGGTCCCAATTACCAGTTTGGCCCTGTTTAAAATTTTGTCATTTGGTAAAGGGTTTAAAAGTTTGTTAACCCTTTACCACACGATCCTGACTTTTAACGACCCTGAAGCAGAAGGCTTTTGAAAACATAGCGGAAAAAGGAGAAATTGCTGGTAAACAGCATTTTCTGCTTTTCCCACCATGTTTTTTACCCCATGAGAGACAAATTTCATCTTTTGAGCTACATCTAATTTTGACGTCTGCAAATGCTTTCAATTCGGACCAGTCTTAAATTTTGTCATTTGGTAAAGGGTTAATTGAGCTGAAAGTTTTTTTCATGAAATTGGGCCCTGAATTGTAACGCAAAATGGTTGGTTATTTTTGCCCCTTAAATTAAAATCATGAAGAATGAAAATCTGTTAGCTTCAGGAGGATGGCTGGTTGAAGCAGAGCAAAGTCAAGTTGCCAATAAAAGAAGAAACAACGATTGTTACAGGGAATTTCAAGTTTCTTCCACCGGTTGATGTTTGTGTGACAGGGAGCTACCCTGCAGGCACTTGTATTCGACAGAATATGTGTGTAGATGTCATCCTTAAAATGCCAAAGGTGAGTCTAGCCGTATATCAAACTGCGCTGTTTCAGTGACCCGGGGAAAGAGGGTTTTTTACAACATTGTGGGAAAAGGAGAAAATGCTAGTAACCAGCATTTTCTCATTATTCTGCAGTATTTTTTTAACTTTTGAAAGAATAATCTGTCATTTGAAACATACTACAGTATTGTCAAATGTGTGAGTTTTTGGAATTGAATTAGAGTCATGAAACACGAAAACTGTCGAAAATAGTATCGGTAATTAACTTGAAACAAATTTACTAAACTGCCCGTCTGTCTGAGCCAATTAGATGGCCAAGTCTTGTAATCTAAAATTAATATTTTTAGTTAGGAGTGTTAGTTGAAAAAGAGCCTTAACTGTCTATCTTACAAGGAAAGTTTCGACTAGCTCAAATTGAAATAATTTGTAGATGAGAAATGCGACAAATATTATAACTTTTATCCTTTAACCCTTTCCCAGACAAGCCCTGGTTTTCACGTGTCTGCAGTACAGGTCTTTTGAAAACACTGTGGGAAAAGGAGAAATTGCTCGTAACGAGCAATTTCTCCTTTTCCCACAGTGTTTTCTACCCTTTTTGAGACCTTTCTGCCATTTTCATCAAATTTAAAATTGTCATCTGCAAACTCTTTTAATTTGGACCAGTCCAAAATTTGTCGTTTGGGAAAGGGTTAAAGGGAAGTATGGACATAAAATGCAAGTACTGGTTAATATTTTTCAGGAAGGATTCATCGAGACTGATTCAGACCTATATAATTTGTGAGAACATGTTTGACAATAGATGTAAAATAAATGAGCATCCCCTGTGAAAAGGGGATTTAATGCATCTGCCAAAACTATTTCCCCAGATTGGCCTGCGCAGTCCATGCAGGCTGACGTTGGCCAAAACTTTTTGCTGTTGGTCCATTTTCTGCATGTCAAAGGACCAGTTTTACCTCATGATTCAGTTGGTTATTAGACAAAATGAATTTTATGGATGGTAATGCGATGACTTGCTTGGTATAATGCGTTAGAGAGACGCATTAACCCCCCTTTTGCCAGAGCATGGGTTGAATAAGTTTAAATTACATGTATTAAAAATGTGATGTTTAGACCGGCATTAAGTCTTCATCCTATGACAAATTCTCAGAACTTCCAAATTGAAAGTATTTGCAGACGACAATTTATTTGTGGCTTGAATGATCAAATTTGTTTTAACTCTTTACCAAAGGATGAAATTTTAGACCAGTCCAAATTGAAAGCATTTGCAGACGACAAAATAAAGGTGACTGAAAAATTGAAAATTGTTTTGGAAATGGTAGAAAACATTGTGGGAAAAGGAGAAAATGCTGGTTACCAGCATTTTCTCCTTTTCCCACAATGTTTTCAAAAGGCTTCTTTCACAGGGTCATTAAAACTGGGGATTGTGTGGTACAGAGTTAAAGGAGAAAATGCTAGTTACCAGCATTTTCTCTTTTTTCTACAATGTTTTCAAACAGCCTCTTTGTCAGGGTTTGTGGATTGTGTGGTAAAAGGTTAATTCTGGCTGGATAATAAACCTATGCATGGATGTCGTCAGCTCCAATATTTTTTTTTTTTCACAGAAATTTTTTGGCCCCAAAGATCACCTGAATCATCGATATTTAAAGAAGAGGGCGCTTTACCTGTGCAGAGTTGCCGCTACCCTGTGCACCAAGCCTCAGATTGATGACATAGAATTTACATATCATCATGGCAACCATCTGAAACCGATCATAGTTTGTACAGTGAAAGGTATTTGTGATTTTTCAAACCCTAACAGTGCAAAATGGGTGACCTGTATGACAAACAACAAGATTTTTAGACTCAATGAAATTGACAGCATTGGCTGACAACAAATTAAATATTGCTCAAATGACGGGATTTAACTTTGACAGGGTAGAAAACATTGTGGGAAAAGGAAGGGGTGCAGGTTGAGTATAAACGGCCTTGTGGAAGAAGACCAGGATCTCTTCAGCTTTATCAACCTTAGATGACTTTACTCAGGTGAGCGCTTTAGGGCCAATGGCCCTCTTGTTTTCATTCATAAACACCCAAACTCGATATTTTCATTTGCTGAACATTTTTTTACAATATTTAATCTCAGAAACTGTAACCAGATTTTCCTCTATTTTGTAGTTGAGGATACCAAGTCAGTCAAATTATATCTCCATGCTGTGCCAGAGAGTGGTGTCTTCCGTCTGACCAAGTTCCCTGTATCGAAGAACAATGTAAGAACTAGTTGGTTTCAAGGTCAAGAGGCAGCCAATATTCCACCAGAAAATGGTATGAATAGAATTGAATTCCAAAGAAGCTTATTTGCTATCTTTTTATTCTGTACCAGGGCCCTTTTATTATCAAAAACTTTGGTCGTATGTAAGGTCTTACATAAGAGCAAATGTGTCGTACCTGTATAAGGGCAAGTGCGGTTCCAGTATGGGGTTTGTCCGTTTGTGTGACTGAGTAATTTCAGGTCACAGAATATCTTTAACTCTTTACCAAACGATAAAATTTTAGATTAGTCCAAATTGAAAGCATTTGCAGACGACAAAATAAATGTGACTTAAAAGTTAAAATATGCTTTTGGAAGGGTAGAAAACATCGTGGGAAAAGGAGAAAATGCTGGTTACCAGCATTTTCTCCTTTTCCCACAATGTTTTCAAAAGGCTTCTTTATCAGGGTCGTTAAAAGTCAGGACTGTGTGGTAAAGGGTTAAGGAATAAAACGTCTTTTCCGTCTAATCATACCACCATCTGTTCAATAATTTAACGCTATTCCTTCTCCGTTACGTGTTCGAGGAGCACTCACGTCACATACAAGTCTAGCTAGCCTACCTCAATGGCAGCCATTTATAAGACCATCGGACCAGTGGCAGAGTTACGTCGAAAAATTACAATATTGTAGATGTGATTTTGTCCATAAACCGGTTCACAGTCGCATTTCAGACATACATCCGATCCTAGGTATGATCAGATGTATGTCAGGGCCTGATGACTAAGTTTTAGGCCGGTCCGTATTGAAATCGTTTGCAGACGCCAATACTAAAATGAGCTCAACCCTTTATCACAGTCCTAACTTTTAACCACCTAGAGAAATAAGGCTTTTGACTTTAGAAAACATTGTGGGAAAAGGAGAAAATGCTGGTAACCAGCATTTTCTTCTTTTCCCACTGTGTTTTCTACCCTTCCACAAACAAATGTCAATATTTGAGTTGTGTTTATTTTGTTGTCTGCCAATGCTTTGAATTTGGACAGGTCTAAATTTTGTCACACAGTAGGGGTTAGTTGATAGTATTATGTCTATTCAAAAGCCTTCTTCCTCATGCTTAACTTCCACCTTAGTACATTTTAGACTAGTCCAAACTGAAGGTAATGCAGACGACAAATTTAATGTTACTCAAATAGAAGTTTTTCTGTATGAAAAGGTAGAAAACATTGTGGGGAAAAAAAAGGAGAAAATGCTGGTAACCTTTTCTCCTTTTTCCACAATGTTTTGAAAAACCCTTTTCATCAGGATCGTTAAAACTCGGGATTGCGGGGTATAGAGTTAATCATCTGTCTACTTCTTTCCAGAGCTCCAGATAAGAGGGAGTGATGGTATTCTAAATCCATTATTTCTCTTCCAAATCCTATGTTGTAGGTACTCATTAGAATCGTCTCGGTGAGACGATTCTAATGAGTACCCATAACATAGGGTTTATTTGAGAATAATTAATAATTTCAATTCTATAATCAAAATCACTCCCTCTATCTGGAGCTCTGTTCTCTCTGTTCTATTCAGATGTTCCAACACCCTTTTACAACAGTACCTTGCTGGAAGATATACTGACGACTGATGATAAAATGACAGAGAGGCTGGAGGCTTGTTCCAGTGGAGTCAAAGATGGGATCGTACTGTTGAAAATATGGCTACGACAACGAGAACTGGATTTGGTAACTTGAGTTGTGAAGTCATAGATTTATAAAGGATCTTATATGAGTGTTTATGTGTTACTACTTTTATCAAATGAATCAACCAAAATTAAAATGACATGAGTCTTGGCGAGCATCATATACATTTTAGTCAACAAGTTTGATAAAAAATGATAATACATTTACATGAATGTACGATTCTATTTATCGTATGACAGACAAGCAACTTTCCTGCATCATCACATCTTGTCTATATACCATTCACAGGTCCATGTTTAAAGATGTGGTAACCAGCATTTCATCCTTTTCTCACAATACTTTCTATCCTGTTAAAGACAAATCCCTCCTAGTCATGTTTTATTTGTTGTCTTAAAACGTCTTTAAAAATGGATAAGTTGAAGAATTTGGTTTTTACTTTATTTAACCTCTTTTCAAAAAATTTCCCATGTTTTCATGCCCATGAGAAAGAAGGCTTTTGAAATCATTGTTGCAAAAGGAGAAATGCTTGTAAACAGCATTTTCTTCTCTTCTCACAACGTTTTCTGTCCATTTTCAAAAAAAAAGCTTAATCTGAGCCACATTGGAATTGTTGTCGGCAAATACTTTCAATTTTGAAAAGACAAGTGTTTTGTTATTTTTTTGTAAAAAGTTACCTATCAATAAGAAAGCTTAATCCATTTGAGTGGTACTCCGTGAAAAGCGGGCTTAGTGCATCTCCGAAAAGTATCAATCCATGTCGGCCTGCGCAGGCTGACATGGGTGGATACTTTTTGCTGTGGATCAATTTTCTGCATGTCCAAGGACCAATTCTACCTCGTGATTCAGTCGGTTGTTAGACAAAAATAAAATTTTATTTATTTATAATTATGTCATGTCTTGCTTGGTACAATAGAATTACAAAGATGTATGAAACCCCCTTTTGCCAGAGTTTGACTCATTTCTTTTATGTTTACAGGGTTTTGGGGGATTCAGTGGATACATAATGGCCATGTATGTGCTCTACTTACTGTCGAAAAGGAAGCTGAACCAGCAGATGAGCAGTTACCAGATTTTTAGGAATACAATACTTAAACTGAGTAAGTACAAGGGTCATTCATTTAACTCTTTATGCAACGACAAAATTTTAGCCTAGTCAAAATTGAAAGCATTTGCAGATGACAAAATAAATGTGACTTAAAAATTGCAATATGCTTTTGGAAGAATAGAAAACATTGTGGATAAAGGAGAAAATGATGTCATTAACACCTGACTATCCGAATACACATACAGTTCCAATAACGTTATAATCTTCTGGTAACACAAAATTTATCAGCTAACTTTTAAAAACTTTAAGAAAGGGATGTATTGAATACCATTGTCCCATTATATTCATCATGAATGTATTTAATGTCCAAATAAATCATGATCAGTGGTAAAGTCGATATCTGCATTACTGCACACTACATCGAGTCTTTCAAAATGGCAACCACTTTGCACTTGGCACTAGCTAAAACCTGGATCAAAGTACTATACTTATTTTAAGTGATGGCACTTAAATTTTGGGAAATTGGCCATGAAATAGGAGTGCCCTGTCGGTGTTTAGCATGGCACCTGGGCATGTTAATTAGGTGAAATATGGTATGTAAGGGTTTGACCTTTGGCGGACATGTTGCATTGTTTTTCAAAATAATAAGCTTCAGTATCTATACACTTTAGCAAGCGATGTTTAAGGGCCTTGATGCCACTGTTTAAGAAGTCCTCTCTTGACTGTTCAGAAAGTCCTCCACTGCATGTATGATGTCATTATCTGACCAAAAGTGGGCACCAAAAATGGCCTTTCTCAATTTTGGAAATAGGTGAAAGTTTGACAGAGCAAGATCACCAGAATAAGGCAGATGCTCATTCAATTCAAAGCCACAGTCGTTAACGGAAGCCATGGCAATGGCAGACTTGCTCTTACAGTGATTTTGTTCATTTTGCAAAATTCACTTGCCATGTTTACTTTAGAGTGCTACCTGTTTGACATAGACTGACCAAATGACACCAGTCTTCGAGTACACAGCCTTAAATAGGCAGGGAATAGTAGGGCTGGAAAAGGGCATCCCTGCTTAACCCTTTCCCAAACAAGCCCTGGTTTTCAATTGTCTGCAGTACAAGTCTTTTGAAAACACTGTGGGAAAAGGAGAAATTGCTCGTAAGGAGCAATTTCTCCGTTTCCCACAGTATTTTCTACCCTTTTTGAGACCTTTCTGCCATTTTCATCAAATTTAAAATTGTCGTCTGCAAACTCTTTCAATTTGGACCAGTCCAAAATTTGTCATTTGGGAAAGGGTTAACTCCTTAAAGACAAGGCTCACTACTTACCAATCAGCCCTCCTATTTGATCCAGTCTCAAAACTTCATGCTTGATTTGTAATTTAACTCCTTACCAAACGACAAAATTTTAGACCGGTCCAAATTGAAAGTGTTTGCAGATGACAAATTAAATGTGACTCAAAAATTGAAATTTGTATTGGGAAGGGTAGAAAACATTGTGGGAAAAGGAGAAAATGCTGGTAACCAGCATTTTCTCCTTTTCCCACAATGTTTTCAAAAGGCCTCTTTCTCAGGGTCGTTAAAAGTCGGGATTGTGTGGTAAAGAGTTAATCAAATTTGTAAGTTTATACTTCACTATGCACTGCACTTTTTCTGTGAACAGTACACTTTGGTATTGTTTTAAGATTGTTCTTATTGTATTGCAGAAGATGCCGATTGGACTACAGATGGAATAACAATGTGTCATGATACTAAAGAGCCAAACATACCTCTTCTTTCGGAGTTCCATAAACATTTTAGTGTCGTATTTGTAGATCCGTCGGGCTTTCTCAATATTTGTTACGCAATGAACAGCTCCACGTTTGACAGGGTACGGATGGTTGATATGACTTCGTTTGACAGATTTTATTTACTTAAAACCTTTCCTATAACTTTCAACTCGTCTGTTTTCAAAGAAAACATCATGGTATTGTCGTAGCCCTTTCATCATCGCCTGCATCGTTGTGCAAAAACTTAGAAAACTCTTGTTACTAAACTCTTGTTACTGAAGATATTTGCTTCAGACTTGGACAAGCTGTTTATTGGTGTTTTTCATCAAAAGCAGAGCCTATATAACAAGGGCAGATAACCATCAAAGTATTTTGACACAGTCATGCCCCTTTTTTGGCTTAGAAATTTCACTGAAAATCCAGCGACTGCAGCTGAGTGTTGGCACCCACATGTGTTGCTTTTGTTTAGATATGTAATCATGTGAAATTTTGACGATGATATTGTTTTTCATTAGCCATTTTCAACAGTATTTCAGTTATATGAGCCGAGCATGGGACTTCAAGTAAACTTTTTTAAGCCATTGGCTGTTCTTGAATAACAGCAAAGCTTAGACACCATTCAACAAAAGAGAGGAATAATCCTTTTGAAATGAAGATCAATGAGTTTCCACCTCTCACCTCTGATGCATGTGAGAAAAGTAGTCAGTGACTTGGAAAGAAAGTTGTGTCAGTGCTAGTGTGAGAAAGCCAGGAAACGCATGCCCTGATATGACTTAAGCTGTTAAATGGCATTAAACTCCAACACAAACAATGAAATCATAGTGGCATTGCCACAAAAACCAAAAATGTTGTACACGTATGTAGAGGTTGAGTCTCTCAGTATTGTTGAAGGTTATTTGCATACCTTTGCACATCTTGGTTTTAGAGGTTTTGACGTGAAATTCATTTGTTCCACAGGTAAAACACGAGGCCAGCCTCGCCATGAGTATACTTGAAGACAAGTCCATCAACAGTTTTGACGGATTATTCATGAAACGAGTGCCTTTCTGCCATAAATTCGATCATGTATTTCAGTAAGCAGAGTTCCAGATAGAGGGAGTGATTTTGATTTCAAAATTGAAAATTTGTAGTTATTCCCCACTGAACCCTATGTTATGGGTACTCATTAGAATCGTCTCATCGAGACGATTCTAATGAGTACCCACAACATAGTGTTTGGAAGAGAAATAATGGATTTAGAATACCATCACTCCCTCTTATCTGGAGCTCTGAGTTAGTACCTTGAGATGGTGTCTGAGACCTACTGTTAGGTCAGAAAATTATTGAACCAGCTTACTGGTTATAAGTTGGTGTTAAGTCTTTACCAAATAACAAAATTTTAGACTAGTCCAAATTGAAAACATTTGCAGACGACAAATTACTGGTGGTTCAAATGGCAGAATTTGTCCTTGATGGAGTAGAACTCATTGAGAGAAAAGGAGAATATGCTGGTTACCAGCATTTTCTCCTTTTCCCACAATGTTTCCAAAAGGCTTTTCCTTTAGGGTCATTAAAACTTGGGATTATATAGTAAAATGTTGAGCCCTTTAGCCATTGAAAGCTTTTGCAGTTGACAAAATACTTGTGATTCAAATGACAGAATTTGTCCTTGATAGAGTAGAAGTGACAGAATAGAAGACATCGAGAGAAAAGGAGAAAATGCTGGTTACCAGCATTTTCTCCTTTTCCCACAATGTTTTTAAAAGGCTTTTCCTTTAGGGTCGTTAAAACTTGGGATTTTATGATAAAGTGTTAATCCCCATAGCAAACAATCTACAGTCTTTTAAGGAATAAGGCTGAGGAATGAGGCTTTTGAAACCAATGTGGAAAAAAGAAGAAAATGCTGATAACCAGCTATCCCTCCTATTCCCAACAATGTTTTCAAACCTTATATAGACAATTTCACCATTTGAGCCTCGTTTAGTTTGTTTTCTATTGACAAAGTCTAAACTTTTGTTACCCAGTCAAGATTTATCCCTTTATCATGTAACACAGGTTTTTTTATTTAAGAATTTTACCATCCTTGCCTTTGAAAAAGTATTGCCTACTGTTATAGTTTGGAAATCTTCTTGTCAAAGCATTCTTTGTTACACTTCATTGATATTTGGTATGATTCTATGATTGCATTTGAAAAAAAATATGAACCATGCTCTGTGAAAAGGGGGCTTAATGCATCTGCGAAAAGTATCGAACCAGGTCAGCCTGCGCAGTTTGCACAGGCTGACCTGGGCTGAAACTTTTCGCTATTGGTAAATTTTCTGTAAGTTGAAGGACCTGTCTACCTCATGATTAGGTCGGTTGTTTCAAAAAGTGGCTATTATGGATCCATAGTTATGTGATGGCTTGAGTGATGTAATGCATCAAGGAGATGCATTTAGCCCCCTTTTGTCAGAGCATGGCTTTATTGCCATACAGACTTTGTATGATTTATGTCTCTGTCAAGGGTTGTCTTATTCTTTAATGATAAAGTTGAAATTGCTATTTCAGTATACATAAAGAAAGCTCATTTGAGTCCTGTGTAGACAAGTATGGTTTGAGACCAACACGGTATCTCGACTACGGGAGAAAAGCACAATCTGCATGTTTACCTAGCATGCATCAAGTCCTCAGGTCTGGTCTCGGAAAGAGAATTACGCTCATACAAACACAGCTAAAGGAACCACCAACTGTAAGTAATTGGTTAACCCTTTACCACACAATCCTGAGCTTTCTGATTCAAAAAAACATTTTGAAAACATTGTGGAAAAAGGAGAAAATGTTGGTAACCAGCATTTTCTGCTTTTCCTACAGTGTTTTCTGCTGTTACCGAGACACTTTCCACCATTTGAATCACATTTAATTTGTTGTCTGCAAATGCTTTGGATTCGGACAAGTCCAAAATTTTTGTGATATGGTAAGTTTAACTCTACCATGTGACCATATTTTAGGCCACCCCTAACTGAAAGCATCAAAATAAATTTGACTCAAAAATTGAACTTTGTTTAGAAGGGTCGAAAAAATGGTAGAAAAAGGCTTTTCCACAGGGTTGTAAAAATTCAGGATTGTCTGGTAAAGGATTAACTCTTTACACACACAATCCCGAGTTTCAACGACCCTGGGGAAGCAGCCTTTTGAAAACATTGTGGGAAAAGGAGAAAATGCTGGTAACCAGCATTTTCTCCTTTTGCCACAATGTTTTCTACCCTATCAAATACAGAAATTGCCGTTTAAGCAACATTTTATTTGTCGTCTACAAATGCTTTCAGTTTGGTCCAGCGCAAAATTTTGTTGTGTGGTAAAGGTATTAAAACTGTAATTTATTGCTTTCTTCACTTGCCTCTGTGTCATCTTTCACTATGACAGTCGTTTGAAACAATGCTACAAAAGGAGAAATTGCTCACGAGTAATTTATCCATTTGCTGCAATGTTTCCTGCAGGATTGATTGTGCTAATGCAAGACGCTGTAGAGCTCTAGTCCAGTACTGCTAAAATTTGGGAAACCAGGAATAATAAGGGAGCTGTCACCCTGATATAACTTAACCCTTTCCCAAACAAGCCCTGGTTTTCACGTGTCTGCAGTACAAGTCTTTTGAAAACACTGTGGGAAAAGGAGAAATTGCTCATAATGAGCAATTTCTCCTTTTCCCACAGTGTTTTCTACCCTTTTTGAGACCTTTCTGCCATTTTCATGAAATTTAAAATTGTCATCTGCAAACTCTTTGAATTTGGACCAGTCCGAAATTTGTCGTTTGGGAAAGGGTTAAAGGCCCACCAGCTGGGAAATGTCAACAATTTAGGGGACAGATTGCTGACAAATTCATACCATTGAAAAGTATTGATATTGTTAGGAGCCTGATAATGTCTTACAATTGGAATTTTTCAAAGTTCCAGTCGATGGTAGAAAAATGCATCTTGAAACTAGAACAAAAGTTGGCATCTTTTGTTCTAGTTTCACCATATATTTTTCTGCCAGCCACTGGAAGTTTGACAGGCCATGGTGAAACATATTGTCAGACACATAACAATATCCATGGTTTAAATCACATTTGTCTGCATTTTAACTGCCCAGTTGTTTAGTTTTGGCTGCAAGTGTACCTTTAAGTTATGTTGAAAGTAGCATAAAACACTATGTGTTTGACCCTTTCCCAAACAAGCCCTGGTTTTCAGGTGTCTGCAGTACAAGTCTTTTGAAAACACTGTGGGAAAAGGAGAAATTGCTCGTAACGAGCAATTTCTCCTTTTCCCACAGTGTTTTCTACCCTTTTTTGAGACCTTTCTGCCATTTTCATCAAATTTAAAATTGTTGTCTGCAAACTCTTTCAATTTGGACCAGTCCAAACTTTGTCGTTTGGGAAAGGGTTAAATAATCAATCGTTTGTGATTATTGTTGGTCATATGATATCTGTTGCAGTGGAAAATCACAAAGAATCCACCGGATGATGAGCAGAAACTGACATTTGGTTTAATGCTGGACGGGGAATTTGCATTCAATGTGTTAGATAGGGGGCCATCAGCTGACCAACCTGAGGTGAACACCTTTCTCTAATTCCATTGATTAACATTTTAAGGCCGCCAAAAAATGAGATACATTTTCTATCCGTAGAAATCTGTGTAATATCTACAACCGTCAGGGGTAAAATTTGGCATGAAAATTTAAGAATGATTGTAGTTTCATGAACTAAGGATGAAATGGGTTAAAAATTGGCAGAAAAGGAGTATAGATGTATCTTTAAATTTTCTTAACTCAAACAATTCCACTTCATCATCTTGTAATACAGTCATGCACCCTAAATGACCCAAGCTGTGAAAGCTCCATAAAGCAACATTCATTAACTCTTTATTACACAGTCCCGACTGTTAATGGCCCTGGGAAAGAAGCCTTTTGAAAACATTGTGGGAAAAGGAGAAAATGCTGATTACCAGCATTTTCTCCTTTTCCCACAATGTTTTCTACCCTTTCCAAAACAAATTTCAATTCTTAAGTTGCATTTAATTTTGTAGTCTGCAAATGCTTTCAATTTGGGCTGGTATAAAATTTTGTTGTGTGGTAAAGAGTTAATTCAGGTATAATGGCTAGCACAGTTTTCCCTATTGAACTCTTTACCACATGGGGAAAATGTACACTTTTCCAAAATGAAAGCATTTGCAGAGGACTATTGAACTTTTTACCAAACGACAACATTTTAGACCAGTCCAAATTGAAAAGCTTTTGCAGATGAAAAAATAAAGTGGCTCAGTAATTGAAATTTGGTTTGAAAAGGGTAGAAAACATTGTGGGAGAAGGAGAAAATGCTTGTTAACCCTTTACCAGACGACAAAATTTCAACCTTGTCCAAATTGAAAGCATTTGCAGACGACAATTTCAATGTGGCTTAAATGGTGCAATTTTCTCTTGATCGAGACAAACTCCATTATTTGAGCCACATTTAAGCCTTTACCACACAGTCCCTACTTTTAACGACCTTGGTTACCAGCATTTTCTCCTTTTCCAACAGTGATTTCAAAAGGCTTCTTCCCCAGGATCGTTAAAACTCGGGATTGTTTGGTAAAGGGTTAAACTCATATGTTATGGGTAGCATAGTTTTCTCTCTTCAACCCTCTACCACACGATTATGGGCATTTTCTCCTTTTCTCACATTTTCTATCCTACCAAAGACAAAAACCTTGAATGGAGCAACATATAATTTATTGTCTGCAAATGTTTTCATTTTAGACATGCCTAAAAAGTTTGTTGTGTGGTAAAGAGTTAATGAATACAGGGTTCGTATTTACCAACTGTTCACAAGAACAGTCCGAGTCTGATTCTGGATTTAGAAAGTAACACAACTTCTGATTGGCTAAACTAAATGGTTTAGCCAATCAGAAGCTATGTTACTTTCAAATTTAGAAATTCTTTAGAATAAGCCTAAGAACGATTTTAAGAAAGGTTGGTGAATATGGATCCAGATGCGATAAGTGAGAAAAAGTGTTCTCAATACCATGTGTCACTGGCAAACTTACTCCTTACTAAGGCTTTGTTATGAGATGTAAACTTTTTTCAGGCCGAGGAGTTCAGGAAGTTTTGGGGTGAAAGGTCAGAACTGAGAAGGTTTCAAGATGGCGGAATATGTGAGGCTGTGTTGTGGTTGAAAAGCAAAAAGCCGAGCTTGAAACAGACGGTGTGTAAACATGTAGTGAAGTACATTTTGGAACGGTAAGTTTGAAAATATGTTAACCATGCTCAGTGAAAAGGGGTTTATATGCATGTACAAAAAGTATCAACAGGCTGACTTGCGTTGAAACCTTTTGCTATTGGTCAATTTCTGCATGTCCAACGGACCTTTCTATCTCAGGATTCAGCCAGTTGTTAGACAAAATGGATTTAACCCTTTCCCAAACAAGCCCTGGTTTTCACGTCTGTGCAGTACAAGTCTTTTGAAAACACTGTGGGAAAAGGAGAAATTGCTCCTTTTCCCACAGTGTTTTCTACCCTTTTTGATAACTTTCTGCCATTTTCATCAAATTTAAAATTGTCATCTGCAAACTCTTTCAATTTGGACCAGTCCAAAATTTGTCATTTGGGAAAGGGTTAATTCTGTGATTCTTTCAGTCACTGTGGAATCAGTTCAACATTAGAATCACCTACCGTACAGTATTTTGGAGATCAGCTCAATACGGTTTTAACATCCCAAATAACAAACGAGGAGAATTCCGGGCGGTTGATGGGAGTCTACAATGATTTGTGTAAGATACTGAGAAAACTTGACGATCTGCCACTGACTGTCATGTCTATACAGGGTGTATCACCATGCTTCAGGTATACGGAGGTGAGAGACTGTTGTTCATATTTGTAATAGTGGTTTGATTAATCTTTAAAGGCCCAGTAGCAGCCTAAAGTAAACAATGCAGATGCTAAAATGCATTTGAATGTAAATCAGACCAAGTAAAAGTATGGAAATTATTGTGAAGATGACAATCTGTTATTGTACAGTTGGTGCAAGTTTAGTTGCAGGCAGAAAAATGAATTTTTAAACCAAGTAAAAAGTGAACAAAAGATAATGCTATTTGGCAACTTTTAACCTGCTTTTAAAATTCATTTTTCTTAAATTAAAATTCATTAAACAAATTCATTAAATTCATTTGACCACTGTTGGGGCTTTAAAGTGCCTTTCAGAAGTCTTGTTGATAAAGCGGCCAGTGTAGATAAAGATCAGACTGCACAAAACATGCAGTTTAACTTTTGATCTACACTGTGCGCTTTGCTGGGACACTTGGGATAAGTGCAACCTTGCAAATATTAAGGTCTTTACCCAGTCTGAAAGTGTCTGTGGGGTTTATTTGGCACTCTGAGTGTTAAGGCAACTGTCGGTACTATTGCGGACGGTGTAGATGAAGATCAGACAGCACAGAGTGTGCAGTCTGATCTCGGACCTACACTGTCCCTGCACAGTGTGTGCAGTCTGATTTTGGACTTGCACTGTCCCTGCACAGTGTGCAGTCTGATCTCAGACCTACACTGTCTTTGCATAGTGTATGCAGTCTGATGGGACCTACACTGTACCATGAATGAAACAATAGGGAAAATACAGCCTTACAATTGACCAGTTGTTTCTTTTTGTATAAATACTGTCTGTAATTATTAGTCTCATATTATCTCAAAAGTTTTCCTTTTATTAACTCTTTACAAAACAACAAAAATGTAGATATGTCGAAATTGAAAGCACTTGCAAACAAGAATTTAAAAGTGGCTCATATGATGGAGTTTGTCTTAACCTTTTACCACACAATCCCGACTTTCAATGACCCCGAGAAAGAAGCCTTTTGAAAACATTGTGGGAAAAGGAGAAAATGCTGGTAACCAGCATTTTCTCCTTTTCCCACAATGTTTTCTACCCTTCCCAAAACAAATTTCATTTTTTCAGTCACATTTATTTTGTCGTCTGCAAATGCTTTCAATTTGGACCAGTTTATAATTTTGTCGTTTGGTAAAGGGTTAAATGATATGGCAGAAAATATTGTGGAAAAAGGAGAAAGTGTTAGTTACCAGCATGTTCTTCTTTTCCCTAAAGTTTTCAGAAGCCTTCTTCTAAGCATCGTTAAAACTCGGGATTGTGTGGTAAAGGGTTTAAAAGCTTGATGATAAGATAAATAAAGAGCTGAGAGGGAGAGAGAGAGAGAGAGAAAGAGAAATACAGAGCTGAGAGGGAGAGAGAGAGAGAGAGAAAGAGAAATACAGAGCTGAGAGGGAGAGAGAGAGAGAAAGAGAAATACAGAGCTGAGAGGGAGAGAGAGAGAGAAAGAGAAATACAGAACTTAGAGGGAGAGAGAGAGAGAGAAAGAGAAATACAGAGCTTAGAGGGAGGGAGAGAGAAAGAGAGAGAGAAAGAGAAATACAGAGCTGAGAGGGAGGGAGAGAGAGAAAGAGAAATATAGAGCTGAGAGAGAGAGAGAGAAAGAGAAATACAGAGCTGAGAGAAAGAGGGAGAGTAGGGGGGAGGAACAGAGCTAGAATATATATATGCTTTAGCTTGATACAGGGAAATCTCTATACATAAAATTATTTCTTAACCAGGTTTTTCCTCCACCACCATGTACATTCAAACACAAGGCAAAGAAAAACAGAGACGACAATGCTACACGATATGTACCTGATGAAAATGGTAACTGTCCTGTCTTTGTACCATCCCTAAAAGGTAAGTACCACATTTAGGTCACTGTATACTTTTTATTTAGTGGATTTGTACAGCAAATCCGCTTACCGTGATAGTTCTTACTGGTGTCAAATACTACCGTACATGCCTGCACTTTTCTCGTTCTACTTTCAGCTTCAGCTAGTACATCCAAACCTCGCTTTTGTAACTACCATAAATATATATTATACAAACCTACATGTATATACAGTCCTAAAACTGATACTTGCAGAAATCCCCATCAGATTGACTGACCAAATTACCATTCCTTCATAAGTCATGAAATACCAGTTACTGTGCAGCCCGCTTGGCGTAACAGCCTCCACTTCCCTTGCCTTTGCTAACTCCACTAACATATGAGCCATGCTCTGTGAAAAAGGGGCTTAATGCATCTGCTTTATGCATCGTACCAATCAAGTCATCACAGTATCGTACAACCCTAAAATCTGTTTTGTGTAACAACCTACTGAATAATGAGGTAGACTGGTCCTTGGACATGCAGAAAACTGATCAACAGCGAAAAGTTTCGGCCCAGGTCAGCCTGCGCGGACTGCGCAGGCTGACCTGGGTCGACACTTTTCGCAGATGCATTAAGCCCCCTTTTCACAGAGCATGTCTCATATACATGTATTACGTGTCGTGGAAATTTTGTCTTTCATTACAGCATAGTTATTACAGCTTAATACTGTTCAATGAATCAACTTTTCAGGACTTTGAGTCCTTTGATTTAATTTTATTTTCACCTCAGACACTAAACATATTTTCTGTTTTCAATTGATTGTTTTGATTGTTTTTGTCTTGCATTAAAACATCATGGCGTAGTTTACATCTTCCGCAGTATGGCTGTAATATACGACCAAAATTACCTTTTTATGGCCTCGAAAAAATTTTCGGGCTGATCCGTCCGTCTGTCTGTCCTTCTATCTATCAATGACAGTTTGGTGTCTGGACAATAACTTCTTTCCCTATGATCACATTTCAAAATAACTTTGCACAAATGTTAACCACAGGGAAACAACATATCATGAGCAAGAGTTATGTCTATAAGTCAAAGATCAAGGTCACAGCAGGGTCAGATAATGTTTCAGGGGAGTATTGTTTGTGTCTGGTCTGTAACATATTGAGTTATGAATAAATTTAAGATTAGATTTCTAGATTTAGGACTAAGAGGTACTGATTGTTATCAGGCCTGTTCTTTACATAAGCAGGTGAAACCATCTCTCTATGCTGATTTATTGTATACCTGTAAATAATATGGGTGTTACCTAACCCACAACTACAAATGGCCAGAAAATTTTTCTGTACCAGTTTTGTACCAGTGTTAGAAATTAACATATTTTGCACGTAGCAAGTACTTGCTACCTGGCTTAAAATAAGGTAGTAAAAGGAACGATCCTGGTAGCAAATAGGGACAGATAAATAATGGCCCAACCTCCCACTCGTAGAATGATGCCTGACTTATTGCCCTTTGCCCATGAATTGCTTGACAGAAGTAAAAATAACACATCTTCAAAGATATGGGCATAGAGACTGTGCTGTTTGGCAATTTCCATTTCAGGTGGCTCGTTTATACTTGCATGTTTTCGCTCATTGACAAACCGTTTTCAAATGAACATTAGCAAAGATTCACAAAGGTAGCTATAAATATGGATGTTAAGTCGTCATCAAGCATAGATGTGTTTGATTGCTTGACTCGGTGATGCTTGCATGCTTTTGTACCCATGCCGACAATTGCGAAGATCCTTTCAGCAGATTTCTAAATTAACCCTTTCCCAAACAAGCCCTGGTTTTCACGTGTCTTCAGTACACGTCTTTTGAAAACACTGTGGGAAAAGGAGAAATTGCTCGTAACGAGCAATTTCTCCTTTTCCCACGGTGTTTTCTACCCTTTTTGAGACCTTGCTGCCATTTTCATCAAATTTAAAATTGTCGTCTGCAAACTCTTTCAGTTTGGACCAGTCCAAAATTTGTCGTTTGGGAAAGGGTTAACAAGTGGAAGATTATTTCACTGAAAAATGGCAAAGCACTTCAAACAGACAGGATTATCAGGTAGCAACCATTTGCTACTGTTTTTATGCCCAGGTAGCAAAATTTGTTTTTCAGGTAGCAAATTTGCTACTTGCTACTGCTAATTTCGAACCCTGTGTACCATTTGTAGAACATAAATCATGTACAAGGACTGCGAATTCCGAAAATGTTCGGCTAGCATGACAAAGTGTGAAAAACATGTTTTAGTGTATTTGTAAATACTCTGTCTGTTATTTGTCATCTACTTTTTTCAGAAGTCGACCACTGTGATCTACTTTTTTCAAAAGTCGACCACACAGAAATGCAGGCTGTTGTAATATTCCACATTTATTGTGTCTTTTTCCAGTGATTTGCATGATGGAAGGAAGTGGCAAATGGCCAGATGATCTGGAGGCCATGAAGAGACTGAAAGCTGCTTTCCTTGTACAGATGGCTCAGGTTATAAAGACAAAATTTAACTTACCTGTGAGAGTCTGCACCACTCACTTGGATGTTTTAAAGGTAAGTCTTAACCCTTTACCACACAGTCCTGAGTTTTAACACTTCTCCAAGTGACAAAATTTTGGACTGGTTTAAAATTAAAAGCATTTGCAGGCGACATATTAAATGTTGCACAAATGATGAAATTTGTCTTTGAAAAACTAGAAAATATTATGGGAAAAGGAGAAAAGGCTGGTTACAAGCATTCTCTTCTCTTCCTTTTCCTTGGGGGTCATTAATACTCAGGATTGTGTGGTAAAGGGTTAATGACATTGAGAAAGAACTTTTGAAGAAAACATTGTGGGGAAAGAAGAAAATGCTGGTAACTAGCACTTTTTTTCGTTTTCTACTCAATGAAAGGCAAGTCTCATCATGTGAGCCACCCTTGATTTGTCGTCTGCAAATGCTTTGATTTTGACAAGTCTAACATTTTGTCGTTTGGTAAGAGTTATCTTTTTGCCAGATGACATAATTTTATACTTGTCCAAATTTAAAGCATTTGCAGATGACAGATTCAGTGTAATTTAGAAATAATATGATTTTTATTTAAAAGTGCAGAAAACATTGTGGAAAAAGGGAAAATGCTGGTTACCGGCATTTTCTCCTTTTCCTGCATTGCTACCAACATGCTTCTTTGGCAGTGTTGTTAAAACTGAGGATTGGTCGGTAAAGTGTTAACCCTTTACCAAGCAACACCATGTTATTATGACCCTTTAGAAGAGGGGGCTTTGCGGTATTTTCCTGGCTTGTCATATTTTTCTCTTTGTTTGGGATTTACTGGTAGTAACAATTAACTCTTTACCAAACAACAAATTTTGGACTGGTCCAAATTGAAAGAGTTTGCAGACGACAATTTTAAATTGGATGAAAATGGCAGAAAGTTCTCAAAAAGGTTAGAAAACACTGTGGGAAAAGGAGAAATTGCTTGTTACGAGCAATTTCTCCTTTTCCCACAGTGTTTTCAAAAGACTTGTCCTGCAGACACGTGAAAACCAGTGCTTGTTTGGGAAAGGGTTAACTCTTTACCAAATGCCAGAATTTTAGTCTTGTCCAAATTGAAAACATCTGCAGACGACAAATGTGACTCAAATAATGAAATTTGTCTTTAAATGGATTTAAACACCTTACAGACAAACAGACAAAAACTCCCTTTAAGTTATAAAAATGAGAGAGGCTTTAGGCAAAAAAGTTTGGATGGTTGTGTATGTATATCAAATGGGGCCGAAGCATTCCTGTTGAAATCTCTCAGGTCTCGACCTGTTGGTCTGCATTAACACTAGGAGCTTTCCCTATAAGAAGGTCATATGTGTGCTGGAATTGGTTAAATCCACACAGTCCCAAGTTTTAACAACCCAGAGAAAGTAAGCTTTTGAAAACATTGTGGGAAAAGGAGAAAAATGCTGGTAACTAGCATTTTCTCCTTTTCCCACAATGTTTTCTAACCTTTCAGAGAATAACCCTATCAAGTGAGTCACATTGAATTTTTGGTCTGCAAATATTTTCTATTTGGACAGGTTTAAAATTCCGTTGTGTGATAAAGCCTTAAAGGGGTAAGTGATTCGCACTACATGTCTGTGATTTTGAGGTTTCAAGCTGAAAAACCCTCAATCCGGTCTTTTCCAGGATAATTATGTGTTCAGACTAGTTATGGCCTATACTAAAGAAATTGACCTGCTCCGAACACTGACAACAAACAGTGGAATGGTTAGGAAAAGGGACACAGAGGAATCCCTGGCATTAGAAAAGGAGATTATCAGCCTGCCCAAGCTAACAAGCACTCTCCATGGGTATGTACAATAGAACCTGGTTTTCCTGTAGGGAACAAATAATCTGTATTTACCATTTATACTGTCACCTCGTATAAATCTCATCGTATTACACGGGTTTTACACGGGTCATATAAAATTGTTGATATACTGTCACTTGACATGTGACTAGTTGCTGATGTGATCTGTTGTCTGCGCATGTCATATTCTTCAATGATTTGATCTGTCTGCTTTGATGCATCACTCAAAAAATAATGGACAAATGCTAATGTGCGGTGTGTAAATTGCAGCTAAAAAAGTGCCGACGGAATATGGCCATAAATGATATGTGTATGGAAAGAGACAAGCTAGTTTTTTGCTACAAATTTCTTAAAAAACAAAAATATTTCAAACAGGGAAAATTTTTTTTTTTTGAAATAACAACTGTTTACTGCAAATCTCTGCAGACAGTTTCTAAATATAGACATGTGGAAAACCGGGATTTGTGCAACAGACTGACGATAAAAATAATGTCCCCACCTTGCTTGGCTTTATACCGGGGCTTTTTTCTAAGCTTATACAGGCTGTTGGTTATGAATGGCTGGTGCATAGGTTATATGCTAGCTAACCATGGCTGGATGAATTATAGAAGGTAGGTTTTAGAGTGTAAGCATATATTTATACCCTCGCAAACGAAGTTTGTGGGGGGTATACTGGAATCAGCCTGTCGGTCGGTCGGTCATGCGGTCAGTCGGGCGGTCGGTCTGTCCGCAAAATCTTGTCCGGACAACTCCTCCTACAGTTTCTGTCTGATTCACGTTAAACTTGGCAGAAGTGTTCATTAGGAGCTGTAGATGTGCAAGACACACATTTTGTAAAAATTCCATCAAGAATTACTGAGTTATTGCCCCTGATTTGACTTAAAAATGCTTGTCCGGACAACTCCTCCTACAGTTTCTGTCTGATTCACTTTAAACTTGGCAGAAGTGTTCATTAGGAGCTGTAGATGTGCAAGACACACATTTTGTAAAAATTCCATCAAGAATTACTGAGTTATTGCCCCTGATTTGACTTAAAAATGCTTGTCCGGACAACTCCTCCTACAGTTTCTGTCTGATTCACTTTAAACTTGGCATAAGTGTTCATTAGGAGCTGTAGATGTGCAAGACACACATTTTGTAAAAATTCCATCAAGAATTACTGAGTTATTGCCCCTGATTTGACTTAAAAATGCTTGTCCGGACAACTCCTCCTACAGTTTCTGTCTGATTCACTTTAAACTTGGCAGAAGTGTTCATTAGGAGCTGTAGATGTGCAAGACACACATTTTGTAAAAATTCCATCAAGAATTACTGAGTTATTGCCCCTGATTTGACTTAAAAATGCTTGTCCGGACAACTCCTCCTACAGTTTCTGTCTGATTCACTTTAAACTTGGCATAAGTGTTCATTAGGAGCTGTAGATGTGCAAGACACACATTTTGTAAAAATTCCATCAAGAATTACTGAGTTATTGCCCCTGATTTGACTTAAAAATGCTTGTCCGGACAACTCCTCCTACAGTTTCTGTCTGATTCACTTTAAACTTGGCCTAAGTGTTCATTAGGAGCTGTAGATGTGCAAGACACACATTTTGTAAAAATTCCATCAAGAATTACTGAGTTATTGCCCCTGATTTGACTTAAAAATGCTTGTCCGGACAACTCCTCCTACAGTTTCTGTCTGATTCACTTTAAACTTGGCATAAGTGTTCATTAGGAGCTGTAGATGTGCAAGACACACATTTTGTAAAAATTCCATCAAGAATTACTGAGTTATTGCCCCTGATTTGACTTAAAAATGCTTGTCCGGACAACTCCTCCTACAGTTTCTGTCTGATTCACTTTAAACTTGGCCTAAGTGTTCATTAGGAGTTGTAGATGTGCAAGACGCAACTTTCATGAAAATTCTATGAAGAATTAATGAGTTATTGGCCCTGATTCACATATAAAATGCTTGTCCGGACAACTCCTCCTACAATTTCAGTCCGATTCGCTTTATACTTGGCAGAAGTGTCCATTTGGAGTTGTAGATGTGCAAGACACACATTTTGTAAAAATTCCATCAAGAATTACTGAGTTATTGCCCCTGATTTGACTTAAAAATGCTTGTCCGGACAAGTCCTCCTACAGTGTCTGTCTGATTCACTTTAAGGAGGTCTTTTCTGTCATATGTATAGTTGGCCAACATGATGCGAAAAGGCACCTTTGGACATTTGCAACAAGTTTGGATCCAGACCAGCCACTGTGTCTCAGACATATTATCATATCATGGTCTGCACTTTTTTACACTCATTTAGTTTTGTGTCCAATTAAATTGATACTTTGCATAAATATTCACCAGGAGCAGTAGAGGTTCAAGATGCATTTTTCTCAAATGTTTGCCAAATTAATTACCACTGAATTTACTCAAAACTTCTTGTCCAGAGAACTATTCCTTCAGTTTAAGTCTTATTCACTTGATATTTGTCATGATATTCACCAGGAGCAGTAGATGTGCAAAGCACAAATTTCATGAGTGTTGGCCTAATGATTACGGAGTTATTGCCCCTAAATTGACATTGCAGAGTTATTGCCCCTGTGACATGAAATATAGGGGCGGGGGTATTTATCACCTTTAGTGATAGTTATTCTAGTTTATTTTGAAATTTGTTGCCATGAAAAGTAGTCCGGTTCTGTACCCAGAATGCACATATCAGATATATATTTATTTGAAAAATGCCACCTATCAAAAGATAATGCATGTGATTTGGGTGTATTTAGGCTAGTTGGTCATGTGACCAGCCGGAACTACATTTTTAAGTGCCTGTACATGAAATCAATATTTTACAGTAAAATTACCACTTAGAATATAATGCCTATGTTGAGAAAAGGGTTCATACAGAATTTCTCAGGGAAAATTTAAGGGTTCTTCAAGGGCTTTTTAAGGCTTTTGAAATAGAAATGACGGTCTTTTTACTGGCATGGCTATATACAATAACGACCTAGATTTTACCTTGACTATGTTGCCACATGGGATCTGCTAATCAATTTCTGTTAAATATACATTTCCCCATTTCTCCAACTCGACCAGACGACCTTTGTACAAATGGCTGACTCGTATGATAACGATCGCGTTGAACAGACACTCTTAGCGATAAGGTGAGAGTAAACCGGTAATGGTGCCCGACTTTCTACTAAGATTGAAGTAGAAGGTCAGCCACTAGACTAAAAACTAAGTGCAATATGATGCAATGTCAAATTACATCATCAAAATATGTGTAGACGGTGCCCTTCCTTGTTACCGTATATACTCACTTGTAAGGAGATATGAAGGAATACGGGTTTCTTTGCAAACTTTCTTCCATCATGTCACCTGGATATTCGGTGCATTGTGCCTTATGATTTATTACATTTAAGGGTTTTTCAAGGACTTTCTATACTTTTTAAGGGTTTATTAAGGCTTCTCATCATTTTCAAGGGTTTTTCCAAGACTGAAGTCAAATTTAAGGGCTTTTCCAAGACCTGTGCAAACCATGGAGAATATGATGCCCATGTAGATTTTTCTTTATATTTGAAATAAAATAGAATTCTTTGCCACAACATTTTTCTGCAGGTCAGTGTAATATTTATGACTTGGTCTCTTAGTGAAAAAGATGTAGACAGATTCCATGTGCGTTATTTCTTACTAGATATATTCCTCTGCCTTGCCCAGTAAACTTAACCCATCCAGGGTCTGTATTCACCAACCATTCTTAAGAATATTCTTAGTCTTATTCTCCAAGAATTTCTACATTTGAAAGTAACACAACTCCTGATTGGCTTTTGGTTTAGCCAGTCAGGAGTTGCATTACTTTCAAATGTAGAAAATTCTGGAGAACAAGACAAAGAACGTTCACAAGAATGGTTGGTGAATACAGACCCAGTACCCCACCATCTATTCTCTATATATTGTGCTTCCAGTTAAACGTAAAATTGCACCTGCACTGAGCAAGCACCTTTCATAAGCAAGCATACTTTTGAGTACCACATAGGTGGACTATAGCTAACGTTTACCACACAATCCCAAGATTTTACGACCCTGAAAGAGAAGGTTTTTTTAAAAGATTCTGGGAAAAGGAGCAAATGCTGGTAACCAGCATTTTCTCCTTTTCCCACAATGTTTTCTACCCTATCCAATTCATACATTATCATTTATGCTATATTTTACTTGTCGTCTGCAAATGCTTTCAGTTTGGCCCAGTCCAAATTTTGACATTTGGTAAAGAGGTTAACCTTTATTACCATTATTTCTTGTACCAGTCTCCGACTGAGTTTGGAATGGGGAGGGAAACGACAAAAAAGAATCTTCTATCAGTCTTGAGATCTTGCCTTCTGTCACTCTATATCCTTAAAGTTTGGATGGACAGATGGCTGGAAAATTGTTATGACCAGTTTTGAATCTTCACTTTAGGATAAATGACAAAATTGATATGCATATTCTTTCAGTTTCAGGCCAAGGTGAAGGTCACTATAACAAAAAAATAGAGGAAAATGAATCAGTAATAATTTTCAAAATCTATGGGCTAGCTTTACAAAACTTGGTATTATGGTAAATCTTTAGATTGAGATTATGCAAGTACAGGCATTGTACAGCAGAAGTAATGTTGAAGGTCAATGATACTGAAAAGAGGAAAAAAAAAAAACCTGGGTCCGTATTCACCAACCATTCTTAAGAACGTTCTTTGTCTTGTTCTCCATAATTTTCTACATTTGAAAGTAACACAACTCCTGATTGGCTAAACCAAAAGCCAATCAGGAGTTGTGTTACTTTTAAATGTAGAAATTCTTGGAGAATAAGACTAAGAATATTCTTAAGAATGGTTGGTGAATACAGACTCTGGAAAATTCAATTAGTTTAACATTCTATGGGCTTCCTGCATCAAAATTGGCAAGGCCGGATGGGTCAGGGGTTTGTGTATCTGACTAAGAGGGGGCCTGTGTGACTAAGTGGTAAAGTGTTGGACTCATAACCTGGAGGCCCCAGGTTTGAGCTTCACTGGATCCTCTTGCTTTTAGCTCTATTGGTTGAGAGCCAGCAGAGCTTTTGTCATTACGTGATTTCCATCGTCCGTCCTTTTGTCTGTCCATCAATCCATTAGTCTTTTTCTTATTTACATGACAAAGTTTGCATTTGCGGTCAGATTTTCATGAAACTTGCACAGTATGTGTATCTCGTTCATAGCTTGAAACCTATTGATTTTGGAAAAAATCTGATAACCAGTGTGGGAGAAGTAGCTATTTAAAGTTGAAAACTTTCTTGTTTACACCACAAAGTCTGCATTTGTAGTAAGATTTTTTTATGAATTTAAAGTTGAAAATTTGCATTTCCTGTTTATGCAATTAAGTCCGCACTTTTGATTGGATTCTTTTAAAACATGCAAAGATTATTTGTATCATCAAGGGATTGAACCCTATTAAAGATGAAGAAAATCTAGCTACCAGTTTAGGAAAAGCATCTATTTGATGACTTAATATTGTTTACTCGACACAGTCCACATTTTTTGTCACATCTCTTTGAAACTTGTCGGGATTGATTAACCCTTTACCACACAATCCCGACTTTTAACGACCCTGATAAAAAAGCCTTTTGAAAACATTGTGGGAAAAGGAGAAAATGCTGGTAACCAGCATTTTCTCCTTTTCCCACAATGTTTTCTACCCTTTACAGATTGAATTTCAGTTTTTCGGTCACATTTAATTTGTCATCTGCAAATGCTTTGAAATTGGACCAGTCTAAATTTTTGTCGTTTGGTAAAGAGTTAATACAATGAGTACTGAAACCCTATCAGATTTGGCTGGATTCCAAACAATTGGTTTTGAGAAATTGTACTTCATTTTTTTTTTTCACTATTTGTTCAATTCACCATGCATACTTATGCTGTCTTAGCGGGTTCAAGCTCAGTTGCAACAACATCCTCCCCCCCATTTTTAGACCAAGGTGAGCTTTTGTGATCGTGCTGTGTCCGTCATGTGTCGTGTGGTTATTAACATTTACCTTGTGTACACTCTAGAGGCCACATTTTCAGTCAGATACTCAGGAAAGTTGGCCAGAATGTTTGTCTTGATAAAATCTCGGACAAGTTCGAATTTTGGTCATTGGATCAAAAATTAATGTATGCTTGGAGAAAAGTAAAATCACTACCAGTAGAGTGATTCAGGCCCTTAAGGAGCTCTAGTTTTAAAGTGGGCAAATGCAAGACAGTTAAAAGTCTGCATGGGCATTGAGTCAGGGTAATTGACTTCACCTGGAAAGACAAAATTTACGTTATCTTTCTGCATCATTTCCATTGTTTTTTTTTTGCAACCAGGCCTAACACTCTACCAAACAATTCTGACTGTTAATGACCAGAAAGAAGAAAGCCTTTAAAAACGTTGCAGAAAAAAAGAGAAAAATGCTGGTAGCCTGCATTTTCTCGTTTTCCCATAATGTTTTATTTTGCCCTCTCAATGGCAAAAATCCATCCTTTGAGCCACATTTTAAAATGTCATCTACAAATGCTTTCAATTTGGACAAGTCTTAACATTTTGTCATTGGATAAAGAGTTGTGCAAAAACACATTAATCATGTGATTTGTTGCAGAAAAGCAAAAAATAAATTATTGATGACGTAAGTAGAACAGACAAAACATCAGGTTTTTTTTCCATTTCAACCCCTTTCCAAACAATCCCATGTTTTAACTACCCTGGAAAATAAAGCTATTGAAAACATTGAGGAAAAGGAGAAAATGCTGGAAACCAGCATTTTCTCCTTTTCCCACAATGTTTTCTACCCATTCAGAAAGAAATATCATTGCTTGAGCTACATTTAAACTGTCGTCTGCAAAGGCTTTTATATGGACAAGTCTAGATTTTTGTAGTTTGGTAAAGGGTTAATCCCTTCCCAAACCAACAAACTTTGAACACGTCTAACTCTTTATCACAAAATAAAAAGGAAAAAATTTTTAGACCCATCCAAATTCAAAGCAGTTGCAGGCGACAAAATAATCATGATTCAAAAATTGAAATTTGTTTTGGGCAGGATAGAAAGCATACTGGAGAAAAAGAGAAAAATGCTGGTTACTGGCATTTTTTTCCTTTTCTTACAATGTTTTCAAGCATCTTTTTTTCTTCAGGGTTACTGAACTTTTGAGTGTGTGGTAAAGGTTGATTTGAATGCATAGATACTGCAGACTACAATTTCAAAATGGATACAAAATTAATGAGATGAATTTTACTTAACCATTTACCGCACAGTGATGCCTTTTAACAAGCCTGGCAAAGAAGCCTTTTGAAAACATTATGGGAAAAGGAGAAAATGCTGGTACCAGCATTTTCTCCTTTTCCCACAATGTTTTCTACCTTATCAAAGAAGAATTGCACCATTCGAGCCACAATGAAATTGTCATCTGCAAATGCTTTCAATTTGGAGAAGGCTGAAATTTTGTCATCTGGTAAAGGGTTAATGTAAGGAAGAAGACTTTATGGGAAAAGAAGAAATTGCTTTAAAGAAGTAACTTCTTCTTTTCCCACAATATTTTCAAAAAGACTTACTCTACCAAGATGCAGGAAAGTTGGTTATGGGATAACAACTAGGATCTTATAAAAAACACAATGGATGATGATCAAGCATAACTGATCACTGCACACTAGGGGTCTAAATTTATAGGCTGATAACTTTTTATCAGACCCCAATATTTAACCCTTTCCGAAACGACAAATTTTGGACTGCTCCAAATTAAAAGAGTTTGCAGATGACAATTTTAAATTTGATGAAAATGGCAGAAAGGTCTCAAAAAGGGTAGAAAACACTGTGGGAAAAGGAGAAATTGCACATTACGAGCAATTTCTCCTTTTCCCACAGTGTTTTCAAAAGACTTGTACTGCAGACACGTGAAAACCAGGATTTGTTTGGGAAAGGGTTAAGACTTGAAATTCAAAGCATATGCACACGAAAAGTGAAATGTGACTCACATTATACAGTTTGTCTTCAAAAGGGTAGAAAACATTGTGGGAAAAGGAGAAAATGCTGGTGACCAGCGTATTCTGTAACCAGCATTTTCTCCTTTTCCAAAAATGTTTTCAAAAGGTTGATTGTTGTATTGTATAGTGTTTAATGCTGTTTTCAACATTATTTCAGTTATATCACGGCGGCCAGTGCACCTATCCATGCTTTCCTGGAGTTACATTTACCAGTACTCCGCACAATATTCTTTCCAAGCCACTGGCTGCTTTCCCTCATAACCATCATAGAAACAGTGGTCAGCGGTGAGAGAGGAATGAATCCTGTCGCGATGACTATCATCAATCCTCGGAAAGAAATTGGCCAAGCCGGGGATCGAACCAGTGACCTCCTGTTCTCAAGTCCTGTACGCTACCGACTGAGCTACGGGGGCTTGGCGTTTTCAAAAGGTGATCAAAACACTGTTAGTGGGTTAAGCTAGTAAATGCTGTACTGAACAATCCTGTGTTTAATCCTTTACCAGACAATCTTGAGTTTTAACGACCCTGAGAAAGATATCTTACGAAAACATTGTGGGGTAAGGAAAGACTGTTAGCAAAAGTTTTGGCTCAAGTCAGTTGTTGACTGCGCAGGCTGACCTGGTTCAATACTTTCTGCAGATGCATTAACTCTTTACCCTACAATCCCGACTTTTAACGACCCTGAGGAAGTAGCCTTTTGAAAACATTGTGGGAAAAGAAGAAAATGCTGGTAACCAGCATTTTATCCTTTTCCCCCAGTGTTTCTACCCTTTCAAAGATTGAAATCATCATTCAGGTCACATTTAATTTGTTGTCTGCAAATGCTTTCAATTTGGACGGGTCAAAAATTTGGCTGTGTGGTAGAGTTAAGCCCCCTTTTCACAGAGCATGGCTCAAATATGTCTTTCATTTTGCAGCATACAGCAAGTACATAATTCCTTTAGTACAACTGTTAGACTGGCCAAACGATGGGTCTGTTCACACATGCTGGGGGATTATCTACAAGAAGAGGCAATAGAGTTGATAGTTGTCTATCTTTATATACACCCAACACCCTACACAGTTCCCAAGTAAGTCTGCGTGTTAGTTACGCGTCGCAATTAAAATCTATCCACTGGACATTGTATTGAAGATGTTTATATGGGCGTGTAGCCAGTGACTTTGAAAGAATTTTTTTGCAAAGTAGTGGTTACAGAAACTCCAGGAATGAATTGATAGGTGTACTAGATACCACAACGGAAACATTGTTAAAAGCAACATTAAACATGGAACACAGAATGTGCAGTCTGATCTTGAATCTACATTGTCCGATAAGGAGATAATTTTCTCCAAGAATGACTCAGAAATAGTAACATTCGGGTTTTTGCTATCAGCATTTGCAGACAACAAGATAAATGTGACTCTAAAATTGTTAATTATGCCCCCCTTCGAAGAAGCGGGGGTATATTGCTTTGCACTTGTCAGTCGGTCCGTCGGTCCGTCCGTAGACCACATTTTTGTCCAGAGCATAACTCAAAAAGTATTTCAGGTATCATCTTGAAACTACATAGGTGGATAGATCTCATTAAGGAGAAGTGCAGTGCACAAGAATCATAACTCTGCCCATCATATTTATGGAGTTATTGCCCTTTGTTGATTTTCATACTTAATTTTTGTCCGGAGCATAACTCTAAAAGTATTTCAGGTATCATCTTGAAACCTCATAGGTGGATAGATCTCATTAAGGAGAAGTGCAGTCACAAGAATCATAACTCTACCCATCATATTTTTGGAGTTATTGCCCTTTGTTGATTTTCATACTTAATTTTTGTCCGGAGCATAACTCAAAAAGTATTTCAGATATCACCTTGAAACCTCATAGGTGGATTAATCTTATTAAGGAGAAGTGCAGTGCACAAGAACCATAACTCTGCCCATCATATTTTTGGAGTTATTGCCCTTTGTTGATTTTCATACTTAATTTTTGTCAGGAGCATAACTCAAAAGGTTTTTCAGATATCATTTTGAAACTTTACATGTGGATAGATCTTATTCAGAAGAAGTGCATTGCACAAGAACCATAACTCTGCCTATTATATTTTTGCAGTTATTGCCCTTTGTTGATTTTCGTACTTAATTTTTTGCCGGAGCATAACTCAAAAAGTATGTGAGGTAAAATCATGAAACCTTATAAGTTGATAGTTCACATAAATGGGAAGTGCAGTGCCCAAGAATTGTTAATTTATCATTAATAATTTTTGAGTAATTACCCTTTGTTCATTTTTACACTTTGAACTTAACAGTTCATAATCACATGTTATATTTAGAATTGGATGCCATTAGGGGGGCATACATGTTTTACAAACATCTCTTGTTTATTTTTGGAATAGTAGAAAGCATTGTGAGAAAAGGAGAAACCAGACAACTAAATTTTAGACAAGTCCAAATTGAAAGCATCTGCAGACAACAAAATAAATGTGACTCTAAAATTGTAATTTGTTTTAGGAACAGTAGAAAGCATTGTGGGAAAAGGAGAAAATGCTGGTTACCAGCATTTTCTCCTTTTCCCACAATGTTTTCAAAAGCTTTCTTTTTCAGGGTCATTAAAAGTCGGGATTGTGTGATAAAGGGTTAAGGGTCAACATTTTATTTAATGTAGTGTTCTGTCTATTCAAACAAAATGTATGCATTAAATTCTAGTGTATACCTATATGTTGTTTGCTTTATCAACAGGTCTTGGTTTGTGGGCTTTCAAAGATTTCTAGAACTTTCGAGCTCCTTTGACTGGAAAATGAATCCGCTAATTGTGAATTTGAACAATGAGTTTACAGGTGAGAGGACAAGAGTCATTATCATGTTATGAAGCTGACTAGGGTGTATGGGGACACAGTGCTTGTAGTAATGGGATTTTGCGTGAACACTGGGGCACAGGGCTTGAAAAGCAGGGGTGTAGTTTAAACACTGGGGTACAGGCCTTGAAAAGCAGGGGTTTAGTTTGAACACTGGGGCAGAGGGCTTGAAAAGCTGGGGTTTAGTTTGAACACTGGGGCACAGGGCTTGAAAAGCAGGGGAGTAGTTTAAACACTGGGGTACAGGTCTTGAAAAGCAGGGGTTTAGTTTGAACACTAGGGCACAGGGCTTGAAGAGCAGGGGTTTAGTTTGAACGCTTGGGTACAGGGCAGGAATAGCCTGGATAAGTCTAAAATTCACAACTGACAACCGGGGTCCATATTCACCAACTATTCCCAAGAATGTGTAAGTTTGAAAGTTCTGAATGACTAGACCAAATGGATCGGCCAATCAGGAGTTCTGTTTTTTTCAAATGTAGAAAAATCTAGAGAATTAGACTAAGAACGTTCTTAAGAATGGTTGGCAAATACAAACCATGGTCACAGATGGTTACCAGCATTTTCTCTTTTCCCAAAATATTTTCAAAAGTCTTCTTTCTCAGAGTCGATCCAACTCTGGACTGTTCGGTAAAAGGTCAAAACATTCTGTGTTAAGGAGAAATTAGTTGTAACAGAACAACTTCCAAAAATAAGGATTGGCTTCCACAGCATATGTCGTTAGATATGAACCATGTGCTTGCAAAAGGGGCCTTAACTCTTTACCAAACAACAAAATTTTAGATTAGTTCAAATTGAATGCAGTTGCAGACAACAAAATAAATGTGACTCAAATATTGAAATTTGTTTTGGGAAGGGTAGAAAACATTGTGGGAAAAGGAGAAAATGCTGGTTACCAGCATTTTCTCCTTTTCCCACAATGTTTTCAAAAGTCTTCTTTCTCAGGGTCATTAAAAGTCGGGATTGTGTGGTAAAGGGTTAATGCATCTCCATGATCCATGTCATCATATAATTATGGATCCATAAAAACCATTTTATCTAAAAACCAACTGTATCATATGATAGACTGGTCCTTTAAAATACAGAAAGTTGACCAGTAGTGAAAAGTTTCGGCCCAGGTCAGTCTGCGCGGACTGCGCAGACTGACCTGGGTCGATGCTTTTCGCAGATGCATTAAGCCCCCTTTTCACAGAGCATGACTCATATATAACAGTAGTTTGAATGTTCTACACATTTTTGGATCGGCTGTTTTAAAAGAAAACATCGAGGATTTATCATAGCCTGGTGTCGTCATTGTCTACATTGTCATCATGATGCAAAAATTCTGAAATCTTATAATATCTCTCTTATTACTGAAGAACCCATACAACAGGGCCAGGTAACCATCAAAATATTTTTGACAGTTATGCCCCTTTTTTTACTTGGAATTTTCTAAAAAAAATTGACATTCTAATAATATCTCTGTTATTACTAAAGATATTTTACTTTAAACTTGGACTAGATTTTAACTATCAAAAGGGAAAGGGAACTAACTAAGATGGCTTTTGAAAACATAGCGGGGAAAAGGTGAAAATGCTGGCTACCAGCATTTTCTCCTTTTCTTACTATGTTTTTTACCCCATCAAGAACAAATTTCCTGATTTGAGCCACATTTGAATTGTCTGCAAATGCTTTCAATTTGGACCAGTCTAAAATTTTGTCGTGGTAAAGAGATAAACAAGTGGCAGGTATCGGTCAAAATATTTTTTGACAGTTATGCCCCTTTTTCTGCTTAAAATTTTTACTAAAAGCAAGTGCAGCCAGTCATTGGCACCAGCATACAGTGCTCCTGTTTGTTTTTTCACAGCTGAAGACTTGCAGGAAATCTCAACACAGTTTTCAGAGAAGAGAGACTTGTTACCTCTAATGTTTATATCAACACCTATAAATAAACTAAGTTCACACTGGACAGCTAGTTCTCCCACTGCCCCAATACTTCACAGGCTTGTCCTGTTGGCACGGACATCACTGGATTTGATGCATAAACAGATTTACAGTGAGAAGTCAATAGATATAAAGGTAATTAATAGCTTGGCTGTTTTTTGAAGAAAGTGTCAAGATATTGTCAAAGCCATGTTGTTATCTGCGTGTGAAAACTTGACATTTTATATTACCTCAGTCATTACTGAAGATGTTTACTTCAAACTTGGACCGATTGTTAACTATCAAAAGGGGAATCCATACAAGTACAGGTAACCATCAAAATATTTTTGACACGGTTATGCCCTTTTTCCACTTGGAATTAGTTGTACAAAAACTTGGACATTTTACAGATACCTCTTTCATTACTGATGGTATTCACTTCAATCAAGTAGTTCTTAACTATCAAAAGGGGAACCCATACAACAAGGCCAGGTATATATCAAAATATTTTTGATGTTCTTATGACTTGGAATCTTCTCTGAAAATCAATCCATTTCTCAACTTTTTACCACACAAGGCTTTAAATGACCCTGAGGAAGAAGGCCTTTGAAAACATTGTAGGAAAAAGGAGTTTACATTTTCTCATTTTCTCACAGTGTGTTCTATTATTACAAGGATAAAATTTCAACCATTGAGTCACATTTTTTTTTTTTTGTCGTCTGCAAGTGCTTTCAATTTGGACATGTCAAAAATTTTGTCTTCTGGGAAAGAAGTAAAGCAACTGTAGCCAAGCATTGGCACCTGATTTGCGGTGCTCTTGTTCTTTATAACACTAGCTGCTAGTGAGGTTTTGGAGCTCACTCTAGTTTACCTTTCTATATTTATCATCCGTTGCTGAACCAGCACTTTGTCCTTTTACCACAGCGTTTTCTACCCAGTCAAAGAACTTCATTTTTACCACTTCCAGTGTTGTCTTATGTAGATGTTTCTTGTTTGGCAAAGTATAAAATTTGTCATTTTGGAAACCTTCAGTATTCAGTCTCTTTATACTGTTTTTAAAATTGTTTGCTCTAAGTTCTTTTTTTTTTTTTCATTACTGAAGATATTTACTTCAAACTCAGACCAGTTGTTAACTATGAAAACAGGAACTCATACCAGTACACTACTACAGGTAACCATCAACTTTTTGACACAGTTATGCCCCTTTTTCCACGTAGAATTTTCTCTGAAAATCAAGCTTCAGCAGCTGAACTTAAAGTTTTTCACTGAAAATGAAGCAAATGCAGCCTAGTGCTGGCACCTACATGCGGTGCTCCTGTTAACCCTTTCCCAAACAATAAATTTTAGACTGGTCCAAATTGAAAGAGTTTGCAGATGACAATTTTAAATTTGATGAAAATGGCAGAAAGGTCTCAAAAAGGGTAGAAAACACTGTGGGAAAAGGAGAAATTGCTCATTACGAGTAATTTCTCCTTTTCCCACAGTGTTTTCAAAAGACTTGTACTGCAGACACGTGAAAACCAGGGCTTGTTTGGGAAAGGGTTAATACATGTATGTATTCTAGCTTTGTTTTCCTCTGCTTTTTCTTTCAGCAACTGTTCAGACCACCGCTAGATCTGTATGATGTTTTGATAGAACTTGATGCAGACCTAATAGCCCAACCATATCATCAACTGGACATTTCAAGCCATGTAAGAGAGACTCTAATACCAATGCAGAGTACAGGCAATAGCAAACTACTGGACTGTTTCCCTGTAACTGATTTCAGTCCCGTTAGGTCGTTGATTCAAGAAATACGAGTAAGTAAGACTTTTTTTTTTATTCATTTACCACACAATTCTGACTTAACAACCCTGAGAAAGAAAGCTTTTGAAAACATTGTAGGAAAAGGAGAAAATGCTGGTAACCAGTACTTTCTCCTTTTCCCACAATGTTTTCTACCTTTCCTAAAACAAATTTCAGGTTTTGAGTCACATTTATTTTGTTGTCTGCAATTGCTTTCAATTTGGACCAGTCTAAAATTTTGTCGTTTGGTGAAGAGTTAAACATATTTATTTTTTCATCGATCGAGAAACAAGTTCTTAAGTTCTTACAACTTATACTAATCTCTCTCGATTCTGCTTCCTGGAAACTACATCTGTACTCACACTGAATGTGTGGGCCAATGAAAAGTCCCAAAGTTGACACCGGCTTACGGGGATCGAACACGAGATCTTGTGATTAAAAGGCCGACACCCTGCCTCACAACCACGGACACCAGGATCATTCATTCATTTGTGTCTAACCACGCACGGCACAATTTTTTTTTTTTTTTTTGTTTTAAGAGTCAAACAAAGCTGTTACAAATGATTGTAAGGACTGGCATGGCTGAATTATTTTACCCCTGTAGAGCCATATAAGCCTGTACCGCCCAATCCAGTTTTAACAACCCTGAAGAAAAAGGCGTTGAAAACATTGTGGGAAAAGGAGAAAATGCTGGTAACCAGCATTTTCTCCTTTTCCCACAATGTTTTCTACCCTATCGAAGACAGAAATGATCTCTCAAGGTACATTTATTTTGTCGTCTGCAAATGCTTTCAATTTGGACAAGTTTAATATTTTGTTGTTTGGTAAAGAGATTAACCCAACAGACATTTTCAGTCTGTAAATAAAACTCAAATAAGTGCAATTTCAGGATTTCTTTGGTCAAGAAAAATGGACAGTGTGCATGGTCTTTGCAGTCTGATCTTGATCTACACAAGGGCAACTTAAGTTGTGAAGGGTGCATTTAGGGTTAACTTTTACCCAAAAGACAACACTTTAGACTTTAGACTTTTCCATTTTGAAAACATTTGCAGACAACTAAATGAATTTGTCTCAAATGATGGGATTCGTCTATGAAGGGTAGAAATCATTGTGGGAAAGTCCTGGTCACTAACATTTTCATCATTTCCCACAATGTTTTCCAAAACCTTCTTCCTCACATTTGTTTAACCCTTTCCCAAACAAGCCCTGGTTTTCACATGTCTTCAGTACAAGTCTTCTGAAAACACTGTGGGAAAAGGAGAAATTGCTCATAACGAGCAATTTCTCCATTTCCCACCGTGTTTTCTACCCGTTTTGAGACCTTTCTGCCATTTTCATCAAATTTAAAATTGTCGTCTGCAAACTCTTTCAGTTTGGACCAGTCCAAAATTTGTCGTTTGGGAAAGGGTTAAAGAGGAGATTGTCTGATAAAGGGATAGGATTGTGATCGGTGGATCAAGAATGACTTTGCTGTTTTACACAGACACAAACTTTTGTCTTTGCATTGTTGGTCTGCAAAGATAGGTAGTGTTTTCAAAAGTTGTATAATTGTTTCATTAAGTCACTCTATCAGTTTAGAAAAAGTTGCTGTGGCACTGTTGTAAGGACATGCCACAATGCTTGCATTTAATTGTAAGAACCACAATGATGTCACTGAAAAAGGTATAAAACAGACGTGAAATATCAATCATATTAATCCCCTCTTAACCCTGCTGTACCTGACAACCCCGGTTTCAACAGCGTTGAGAAAGAAGCCATGTGGGATACACTCACCATTTGGAGATTAATTGTTAATTTTCCAGGAGAGTTTTGACGATGTTTGCCTGGTATTCCACGATGAGTTTGGGGGTCCAGTTATAGGCTTGGTTTGGAAACCTGAGGCCCTTCAGACAAACGATTTCAAGGTTTGTGACCTGTAATAATCTTGTCATAGTATGGCTAAATTGTTGGCAGTTGCAAATAACCCTTTACCACACAGTCCCGAGTTTTAACAACCCTGGGAAAGAAGGCTTTGGAAAACATTTTGGGAAAAGGAGAAAATGCTGGTAACCAGCATTTTCTCCTTTTCCCAAAATGTTTTCTAACCTATCAGACACAAATCCTACAATTTAAGCCACAGTTGTGTTGTCTTCTGTAATTGCTTTCGAAACTGACAAGAGTGAAAATTATTTCATGTAGTAAAGGGATAAATCTTAAAACTTTACATTCAAATTTTGAAGGGAGCTATTCTGATTTTCATAATATCACCAAACTTGATAAAATTATTTATCGCTGAAATAAGTCAGGCTTTAGAAGGCAAATTATCAGTAAAAAAGAAAGACATAAGTAGGAAAAGAATATTTTTCAACAGTGCTTCCTTAATGGGCTATGTAGCCTCCAAAGGTATGTTTAGATTTCGAGCCAGAGCTTGGCACAGACTTGTCAGAATGTTACATGATCTATAACACACATTGATGACCAAGATTCGTATTCAAATGAATATGATGACATCATATCTGATGTTATAGTAATAGACACAATTACGGATTGCTAAATAATTGGGGTCCTGCTTGGCTCAGTGGTAAAGTGCAAGACTCGTAACCTGGAGGTCCCGGGGTCAAGGCTCACTGGATCCACTGGGTCTTTCATGGGAGTGTCCTTGGGCAAGACACTTCAGAGCCCTAGCCTAGTTCTGATGGAATTCAGGAAATACATGAATATGTGAGCTGTCACCGTGATAAGACTGAAATAATTTTGAAAGCGGCGTAAAACACCATTCAATCGATCAATCAATCTTTTTTCCCACAATGTTTTCCAGTATGTCTTTCCTCAAATTCATTTAAACATAAAACTCTAGTGTTTAACAAAGGATTAAGGGTTATTTGGTTTCTATATGTTTGGTAGATTTCAACTGTAAACCATACAATGTTAAAACTACAAGACGGAAACCAGCCGGAGGTGGTACAGAATACAGATGCCATAATCGAGGATATACGATTAATGGGAGGAAGACTCATCAAAAACATCAAATTCAAATGTGATTAAATTGGCAGGACATACTCATAGCTGGGTACTGATACCTAGGAAAACATATTTGGCAGACCTCCAGATAAAAGGAAGTGATAACATTCAAAATCCATTATCAGTAGGAGAGTTAATAATATTTTCAATTTTGAAATCAAAATCACTCCTTCTATCTGGAGCTGTGATTTGGTATGAAGAAAGTGAGCTGAAGCCATAATATAAACGAGCCATGCTCTGTGAAAAGGGGGTTCATTGCCTCTGCAAAATGTATTGACCCAGGTCAGCCTGCGCAATCTGTGATCTATGGTCAAAACTTTTTGCTATCGGTCAGTTTTCTGCATGTCAAAGGACCTTTCTGCCTCATGATTTAGGTGTTTACAGACAATGTGAATTTCATGGATCCATAATTACTTAGTTTGTGACAACTTGCTTGCTTTGTTGCATCATTGAGATGCATTAAATCCCCCTTTTTAGTAGCGCAACTCAAATGAGATTGAAACATCGCAGGGAATGCAGCAAATCGGCAAACGACTTGGAATGTTTCTTTTTGCATTTTGTCTCAAAAAGATTTGCTGTTACATTTGATGGTTGAGGCTTTGGCTTCTTGGCTCTTGCATGTCTAAAAGTTTCAGATTGATGTTAAAGCTAGAGTAAAATGAAATTGAGCCATGCTCTGGCAAAAGGGGGCTTAATACATCTCCGCGATGCACCATACCAGGCAAGACATCACACAGTTAGTGATCCACAAGATCCTCTGTGTCTAACAACTGACTGAATCATGAGGTAGACTGGTCCTTTGACATACAGAAAATTGACCAGTATCGAAAAGTTTCGACCCAGCTCAGCCTGCGCGGACTGCGCAGGCTGAACTGGGTTGATACTTTTCGCAGATGCATTTAGCCCCCTTTTCACAGAGCATGGCTCAATTATATTCTTCGCTCTTGGAATGATAATGGGCTGTGTAAAAAAATACATCATTAAAACCTTTTGCAGATAAGGGTGGTAGAAACTTGTTTTTAAGGAACCAAATGTTAAAGAATGTTGTTTGGATTCAGAGCTCACAAGTAATGATGTTCCTTGATGATTGAAATAGTTTATTTCAAATCATTTAAATTAAAGGCCCTATGGCTGCTAAAAGTAACCAGTGGGATGGTAAAATACATTTAAATTTAAATCATACCATTTAAAGGTGTGGGAATTATTGTGGAGATGAAAAGTTGTTATTATGCAGTCTGTCCAAGTTTTAGACTCTGGCAATAAAATGAATTTTTAAGTCAGGTAAAACATAAACAAAAGATAGGGCAACCTGGCAACTTTTAACCTCGTTTTAGATTTCATTTTTCTGCCAGTGACTAACACATGGAGCAACCGTACATTAACAGATTGGCATCATCACAATAATGTGCATACTTTTAAATGGCATGGTTTAAATTTGAATGCATTTTACCACCCCATTGTTTACCTTTGGCAGATATTGGGCCTTTAATTATCTAAGGTTTTCTAAAATTTCTTTGATTCATTAAATAGGAATACTGAATTTCTGACGTTGTTCAATTGACCTGGATTTCAAATACTGCCGAAAACACACACTTTGTGGTACATGTATGTAGGAACTTAAGTCATCCGCCACCTGATTTGAACGTACCGATCCTAGCACCCACTCATCGTTATGGCTTAACCTACAACAAAGGAATAGCTGTTCTGTACCTGCCCAGTCGATCAAAAAGCAATACCTGGCCAGTCTGCCACAAGAAGTCTCCAGTCCGATCCCGGTCGCACTCAGCGTTACATATTGGTATAACTTATAGTACAGAAAGATTGAATTAAAAGCGCTTCGTCTGCTGCCAGATCTATTTTTTAATGGCACGATCTTGCACAACAGCTGTCTCGTCCGAATGGTTTCAAAATTTCTCTCCCCCGGCTTGGATTGCATCATATATATGAACCATACTCTGTGAAAAGCGTGCTTAATGCATACCAAAAGCAGAGTTTCGACATACGTCGGACTGCGCAGGCTGACGTGAGTCGATACTTTTTGTAGATGCATTAAACCCCTTTTTCACCGAGCATGGCTTAAATGTAAGAATGACGGTAAATTCGTCTTTCACAATGACTAATCTGGTCATCCCCCTCCCCCCAGGGAGAGAAAAAGATCACGATAAAAAAAGATCGTCATTCGTAAACTTGGTTCAAGTGTAGTTCACATTTTTTAACCCGTTAAACCTTTTACCAAAGAGTCCCGAGTTTTTAACGACCTTGAAAAAGAATGTTTTTGAAAACATTTTAGAAAAAAAGGAGTAAATGCTGGTAACCTTCATTTTCTCATTTTCACACAATGTTTTCAACCCATTCAGAGACAAATTACGTCATTCTAGCAAGTTTGATTTGTCGTTTGCCAATGCTTTCAGTTTGGACAAGTCTAAAATTTTGACGTCTGGTAAAGAATTAAATGCTAGGTGTAGGATGGTGGCTTTTCGCCTCGAGACATTTCTGTCCGACGTCAGGTTTTTGACGTCTGTTTAACGTATTCAGTCAAAATGAGATTATCGATGTTTTTACAAGTAAATAACAACAACATGTTTAAAAATAGTGCACCTGAAGTGTTGTCCCCGACCTCTGACGTCATTCATGAACTTGTGTATACGCGGTTAAATATAGCTTCAGGTTTAGATTTGAAGAGACCGCAAATGTACCAAGTATGGTCGCCCTATTTTAGCTCGGTTGTCTTCGAAGAAAAAGTCGAGGTTTTGTGATAGCCTATCTCTGCCATTACTAAAGACATTTATTTCAAATTCGGACAAATTGTTAACTATCAAAACGGGAACCCAGACAACAAGGACAGGTAACCATCAAAATATTTTTGACACAGTTATGCCCCTTTTTCGACATAGAATTCGTCGTGCCAAAACTTCGACCTTGGATAATACCTCTGTCATTACTGAAGATACTTACTTCAAAGTGGACCTGGTTGTTATCTAATGTATCGAAAGAGAAACCCATGCAACAGGGGCAGGTAACCATCTTAATATTTCGACACAGTTACGTCAGTCGCTGGCCCAAAAAAAAAAATGAATTTTAATTGTGGGTTAAAAGTTGCCAGGGTATCTTTATCTTTTGTTTACTTTTTACCTGCTTTTAAATTTAATTTTTCTGCCAGCAATTAATTCTCAGACCAACCGAACAAATAACAGATTGTCATCTTTGCAATAACTTCCATACTTTTTAGAAGGTATCAATTCAAATGCAATGTAACACCCACACTGTTTACTTTTGGCCGCCATTGGGGCTTTAACCCTTTACCACACAATCCCGACTTTTAACGACCCCATGATATGAAGCCTTTTGAAAACATTGTGGGAAAAGGAGAAAATGCTGGTAACCAGCATTTTCTCCTTTTCCCACAATGTTTTCCACAATATCAAAGACAAATTCTATCATTTGAGCCACGTTTAAATTGTCGTCTGCAATTGCTGTCAATTTGGCCAAGTCTAAAATTTAGTTGCGTGGTAATTGGTTAAATCTTTACCAATCGACAATATTTTAGACTGGTCCATATTCAAAGCATTTGCAAACACCAAATCAAAAGTAGCCCAAATGAGGGACTTTGTCCTCGATATGGTAAAGAACATTGTGGGAAAAGGAGAAAATGCTGGTCTGAAAATACAATCCACGAAATACCAGAAGATCTTTGCCTCATAGGCAGGACCAAAAAGGCGGACGGTATAGATCCAAGATCAGACTGCACGTTCTGTGCAGTCTGATCTTGATCTATCCCATCCGCAAAAGCCCCCTTTTTCAGCTCAAACGCTGAAAGGGTTAACTCTATCAGAACCAAATAGTAGTATATAACCTCCATCTCTAAAGATCAGACTGCATGTCTGTGCAGTCTGATCTATATCTATGCTGTCCGGAAAAGCCCCATGTTTTCACTCTTCGGCGCTGAAACCGTTAATCGACCCTCTACCACAGAATCTAGAATTTTAACGCCCCTGACGGAGAAGGCTTTTGAAAACATTGTGGGAAAAAGGAGAAAATGCTGGTAACCAGCATTTTCTCCTTTTCACACCATGTTTTCTATCCTGTCAGGGAAAATATCGACATTTGAGACACATTTTATTTGTCGTCTGCAAATACTTTGAATTTGGACCAATCTACATTTTTGTCGTTGGGTACAGAGTAAATACTCAGTAATTGAGATTTAAAATTTTTAATCCCCCCCCCCCGAAAAAAACATCGACGTGTCGGACAGTGCGGACCCAGGTCAGTCTGCAAGCTCTTAATCAATTTTGTAAAGATGCTGCTATTTTTAGGTTGAAAATGTCGGTTTTGTTAAGACCGGCTATTTATAGTAACTTGTCACATCTGACATATTGTTACAGAAACGCGGAAATGATGCAAATAGCCTCTTATGTAAATACTGTATTTTTTATGTAATGCACTTTAAGACTCGGTAGAGCCAAAAATAAATAATGTCAATTAAAATGCATTCAAATTCAAATCAAACTATTTAAAAGTATTGGAATCACTATTGTTATTGTACGGTCGGTCCAAGAGTTGGTCGATGGAAGAAAAATGAAATTTCAACACCAGTTAGAGACTTAGCAAAAAAAAAATAGAGCGACCTGGCAACTTTTAATCTAGTTTTAAAATTCATTTAGTCAAACAACCGACTGGATCAAGAGGTAGAATGAAGTAGACTGGTCCTTTGAAATGCAGAAAATTAACCCATAACGACAGGTTTCGACCCCTTGTCCAGTGTCGATACCTTTAGCAGAAGCATCAAACCCCCTTTTCACAGAGCATGGCTAATATAGTTGGCAGGGAAAGAGTTGAGGCTTACCTCTTTACCATAAAATTGGCCTGGACCAAATTGGAAGCATTCGCAGACGACAAATGTTGCTAAAATGGTGGCTTCTGTCTTTGATAGCGTGGGCAGAAAACATTGTGGGAAAAAGGAAGAAAATGCAGATTACCAGCATTTTCTCCTTTTCCGAAAATGTTTTCAAACAGCCATCTCTTTCAGAGTCGTTAAAAGTCGGGATTGTGTGCTAAAGGGTTTAAAAATTGCTATTTATACGAGATAGTGAATGGGGATCGAGCGAAGTGGGAGATTTAACTCTTTTACCAAACGACAAAATTTTAGCCCAGCCCAAATTGAAAGCTTTAGCAGACGAGAAAATAAATGTTATTCAAAAATTGAAATTTGTTTTGGGAAGAGTAGAAAACATTGTGGGAAAAGGAGAAAATGCTGGTTACCAGCATTTTCTCCTTTTCCCACAATGTTTTCAAAAGGTTTTTTCCTCAGGGTCGTTAAAACTCGGGATTGTGTGCTAAAGGGTTAAGCGAGACGCCTGGCTAAATAATATATTAATTAACCCTTTCCCCAACAAGCCCTGGTTTTCACGTGTCTGCAGTACAAGTCTTTTGAAAACACTTTGGGAAAAGGAGAAATTGCTCGTAACGAGCAATTTCTCCTTTTCCCACAGTGTTTTCTACCCTTTTTGAGAACTTTCTGCCAATTTCATCAAATTTAAAATTGTCGTCTGCAAACTCTTTCAATTTGGACCAGTCTAAAATTTATCGTTTGGGAAAGGGTTAAAATTGCACTGCTGACGTAATCTAAAACAAAATGACTGACCTTGATCTCTAGGTAGTGAATAATTTATACAAGAGGCATGCTCCGTAACGAGGGGATTTTATACATCTGCTAAAAGTATCGACCATGTCAGCCTGAGCAGTCCTTTCAGGCTGATATGGATCGACAGCTGTTGCTATTTGTAAATTTTCTGCGTGTCAAAGGACCATTCTACCGCATGATTTCGTCGATTGTTGGGCAAAAAGGATTTTATTGGTCCACAGTGATATGATGAATGAGGGCCATTCCTGTAAATCAACTTATCTCCCTTGCCAGATAAAGACTGAAGGTAACCAAATAGCAGACTGGTCCTTTTACTGAACTGGCAGCCTGTTGTCGATCTTCGTATCAACTGTCTATCGGACGGGTACGGTAGATACAACGGGTACCAGTTTAGTCCTTTTACCTGTTTTCCTTTGTTTTTATCCTGGATTCCCTTGGGGATGTTGCGATAAAAATAATTTGATTTATGATTATATGTAAGGTCCCCATTTAGTTTTAAAGCAAATCATGTTCTCAGTCGTCATAGAAATGCATGTATATCGATTTATAAAACAATCTAACTAGATTTAGCCGAGATATGATCGCGAGAACATATTTGTGTAGTGCAAGAAAGTAAAGGATAAAATCCAAGTAATCTCCTTATCAGGACCAATGTAGTACTAGAAAGGAATCAAGGGAAACAACTGAAGAATGGCTCTCATTGCTTGGTATAATGCATCACGGAGATGCATTAAATCCCCTTTTGTCAGAGCATGGCTCAAATTTATTGAGCACTGGGAAGGGAAAGGGGTTTGTATTTATATAATGTGTCACTGGGCCCGAAATAACAGACCGTTTTGACTGGTTCTATCATTGTCTTCCGTTCTGCGAAAAGCCAATGAATGGCCAGGACTAACTTAACCCTTTACCACACAATCACGAGTTTTAACTACCCTGGAAAAGATACCTTTTGAAAACATTGTGGAAAAAGGAGAAAATGCTGGTAACCAGCAAAGAAAGAAATGACCGAGCTGAGGTATTCGAATCAGCGACCCCCTGGTTTCAAGCAGTGTGTGTTACCGACGGAGCCACCAGGCTCGGCGAGTCAGAAAGGGCATTTGGCGTGCAACACACGAAAAGGGGCATTCGAACATTAGTGTAAAAGTGTGCCGTCCCAGATCAGCCTGTGCAGTCTGTGACTAATCCGAGACGACACTTCCCGTTTTTGTGCGATTCTCTGTTTCACGAAAGTCTACTGTACGAAAAAAATCTTAAATCTTATTGGAATCAGCGACCCCCCTGGTTTCAAGCAGTGTGTTACGGACGGAGCTACCAGGCTCGGCGACTTAAAAAGAGCATTTGGCTTGCAACACACGAAAAGGGGCATTCAGACATTAGCGTAAAAGTGTGCCGTCCCAGATCAGCCTGTGCAGTCTGTGACTAATCCGAGACGACACTTCCCGTTTTTGTGCGATATTCTGTTTCACGAAAGTCTACATAAAAAAATCTTATGTAGTCGTAAAGTGCCGTCTCGGATTAGCCAGCGCGGATCGCGCAGGCTAATCCGAGACGACACTTTACGCAAATGTCAGAAGGTCTCATTTCGCATGTTGCGGGCTATTTTGGCACACACGAAAGCCAGGAATGGCTTAGTAAGTGACACCGAGTGCCGAGATTTTGATGAATTGTTTCGGAAAAGGCATAAAATATCCCCCCCCCCCCCAAAAAAAAAACCCAGAAAATCTAGGCTACCACGGAAGATTGGACGGACTTCATTTTACCACGAAGAAAAAAAAAGTTGCTGTTTGAAGTTGGGGAGAAATGCGCTTCACACCGTCGAGAAGCAAAGGGAATGCATAGATCGCTGCACTGGCTGTGTAACGTAACTAAAATGAGCCATGCTCTGTGAAAAGGGCGCTTAATGCATCTGCAAAAAGTATCGATCCAGGTCAGCCTGCGCAGTCCGCGCAGGCTGACCTGGACCGAAACTTTTCGCTATTGGTCATTTTTTTGCATGTCCAAGGACCAGCGTACCTCATGATTCAGTCGGTTGTTGGACAAAGTGGATATCACGGATCCCTAATTATGTGATGACTAGCTCGGTACAATGCATCACGAACATGCATTAAGCCTCCTTTTCACAGAGCATAGCTCAAACACATTTGGCAACGGCCTTAAGCCAAACTTTCGTTGAACATTGGTTCGATCGTGCCTATATTGGAAAGCAGCCATTGGCTTGTGAAGAATATTGTGCCATGTACTTGAAAACCCGGGAACGCATGGACAGTTGCTCTTGCCGCCGCAACATGACCGAAATAACGTTGAAAATGGCGTTAAGCGCCCTAAAAAAAGAAACTTTAATACATCACCTTCCAAAGTAACATTAGGACATCAAACACTAATATGGTTAATTAGACTTCTGGGCATGCTGACCAATTAGTCAACGTCCACATTGTTTGACAAGCAGGGTGTACAGTCGTATATTCTCCTACAACCTACGGCATATTTGCACGACCTTTGTCCATTCACAAAAACCCTCCTTTTCCATAATGTTTCATTCTTCAAAAACGAAGAGCATATTGAGTAGGAAATATTGTGGAATAATGAAATCAAAAGGCATGGAAACACCATGAAAATATTGTTACTCGAAGAAATCGTTCATTTTGAGCATTTTCTCCATCTACCACAATATTTTTAAAAGTGTTTCTATTGCTGATGCGCCATCATTGTATGTTTGTTTTAGGGAGAAAGGCGCTTAATTAACACTTAGGCTGCTAAGCGCGACTCAAGGACCTTTTGCGGACAGTGTAGGACAAGATCAGGCTGCACAGAACGTGCTGTCTGATCTTGGATCTACATTGTCCGATAAGGAGATATCTTTCCCCTAAAAAAAAATACTTCGGAAATTGCAAAATTTGGGTTTTTACTATCGGTTTGAAAGTTTCATTCCGTGTATTTGGTAGAATAAAGACTAACCCTTAGATCGGCTTATAAATCCAACAGACGATTTCAGCCTAGGAAAAAATCCAAAATAATTGCAATTTTAACTTTACGGCTGTAGCTGTCCAGAATAACCAGCAAAGCGGACAATGTAGATCAACGATCAGACTGCACGTTTTGTGCAGTCTGATCGTGATCTACATTGTCCGCAAAGGTAACTATGAGTATGAAAAAGAGGGCGTAAATTGTTAAGACAGAAATCCATTCATTATCATCATTTACATAAGCTTAAATTTATATAAGTTTTCGGTTTTTGTAACATCTTTTTTGTTTTGTTTTGTATAATTAGTGATTGTATTTAATTTGTTCTTGTCTTCGAATATGGAAAGTTACGATTTTGTTATGGGCACGAATTAAAAAATGGATACTTGAAAAATCTGGACCAAGGTTTTAGAAAAAAATTGAAACAGGTATTGTCGACTGTTTGTATTGAAAAAAAAAAAAATCATATATTTTTTAAAATACATTTACGGGCAATGTCTTTTGCACACCTTTACTTATTATGAAAATAAATTGTCAAATATCTTATTACATAAATACGAAATGAGAGCAAAATCATAGAAAAATTAGTCAAACAGAGCCTTCCGAAGAAAAATTTTGTTTTTAAACCAATTAGTTATTATTTTGTGGTAAAAAAATAATCTTCTTCAATCATCGTATTTATTTATTTATTTATTTATTTACTTATTTATAGTTCAACTACTCTTGTTTGATCACCACAACAGCCTTAACCCTTTCCCAATCGACAAATTTTGGACTGGTCCAAATTGAAAGAGTTTGCAGACGACAATTTTGAATTTGATGAAAATGGCAGAAAGTTCTCAAAAAGGGTAGAAAACACTGTGGGAAAAGTAGAAATTGCTCGTTACGAGCAATTTCTTCTTTTCCCACAGTGTTTTCAAAAGATTTGTACTGCAGACACGTGAAAACCAGGGCTTGTTTGGGAAAGGGTTAAACGTTTTTATTTCTTTCTCATTCTACAACGTTATTATATGAAACATGCTCTGGCAAAAGGGGGTTTAATGCATCTCCGTGATACGATATACCAAAGAAGCCATCACATAATTATGGATCCATAAAATCTATTTTGTCTAACAGCCGACTGGATCATGAGGCAGATTGGTCCTTAGACATGCAGAAAATTGACCAGTAGCATCAAGCGTCGACCCAGGTCAGCCTGCGCGGATTACACAGACTAACTCGGGGCGACATGTTTTGCAGATGCATTAAACCTCCTTTTCACATAGCATGGCTCAGATCAATTGCTCCCATGATTTTCAAGCCTGTTTTTTCGTAGTGCAAGTTAGAAAACGACCTATGAATATCAATTTATGCATTTTGCAGACTATTGAGTAAGTGCGCGTCTCACATTTTTTCACGCCTGTCCTTCCTATGTTATACGGTCGACTATAACAAAATTAAATCTATTTAGGGGCTTTTTTTTTTCATAACAAACTGTTATTGTTATTGTTTTCCATGGAGAAGTTGAGATTTTAAAATCAAGATCAGAATGCACGCATGTTCAGTCTTGTCTTGATCTGCACCCTCCGCAGAACTCTCGTCCAGGGTTACGTTTGGCAGGATCAGAGTTAAGCGCGATAGGTGAATTTCCATCGTCCACTCCGTTGTCTGTACGGAAACTTTTTTGGACGATATTCGAGAACATATGAGAACTTGCAGGTCGTGGAAATAGTGCATAAGATGGCATGAGTCATTTAACATGGGGCATTAAAACAAGTAACGTGTTCAACCACATTTATTGTCCAAAAAAGCTGCATGAATATTCTACAAGCATAATTCATTCATACTTCATAACAGAATACATACAGACTGATACAAATGAGCCTTGCTCTGTGAAAAAGGGGGCTTAATGCATCTGCAAAAAGTACCGACACATGTGACATGGATCGGAACTTTTTGCTTATTGTAAATTTAATGCATGTCTAAGGGCCATTTCTACCCACAGATTCAGTTAGTTTTTAGACAAAGTGGATTTAATTAATCCCTTATTGTGATTACTTACCTGGTATAATGCATCACGGAGATGCATTAAACCCCCTTTTGACCAGAGCACGGCTCATTAATCGTGTTCAGTTTCCAAAACTTACATAAATTTACAACTACACTAAGCAAAACTTGTAAGCGGCCACTTTTACGCTGTAATTCCCTGTAGACTTTTTTTTTTTTTTTTGGGGGGGGGGGGGGGCCATCTGCTGGCTAGAAAAGAGACAGTTCGTTTGGTTTGATTTTTTGCAGAATAAATGACCAGTGTAATAGCATACATGTACCTCAGCCTAAGTCTGAAAAGATGTTTTAGACTTGTACTTTTGAAAGGAGCTTATTTAACATTAATTCACTCAACACTGACAACCACAAAATCAGTTTTTTGAAAACTTTATGCTCCTTCTCTCAGTTTATATTTTTGTGCAGAAAATAGTTTTCATGTTTTTTCTTATTGCTGACAAAATTTCAGTAGTTTATGATTCTCTTTTTAACCTGTTTTCGCTGATAGACAGCACGTATGCGCAGTCCATGTGTTTTCTCTTTTTGGAAAAGAGATGCCTTCTGTTGGCAAAATCGAGAACCTTTTCTTTATATGAACTGGTCCCCGATGTAAATATACATATTACAACTGGCACAGGCTATTGTGTTGATGCTTTTCATTGGCTACATGAATATCATTGAATAGCCAATCGGAGCATCTTACACATTTCCACTTCGACAGTATAGCTAACATAGCGATTTTTTGCACAATTTGAAATTCGTAATCGAAACTAAATTAATATTAGCAGAAATTAACTTTAAAAGGTGATACCATATATATACAATCACTTATTTGTGAGGTCAAAATTATCGGAAATTCTACTGCACAAGAAGCGAGAATGACCACCCCTGAATCTCGCGATATCGCTGTTCTAAAAATAGACGGGAAGTATTCTGCCGTCTTCAGTAGCCTGTACCGATCCCTATATACACTTGCTTTATCAGGGGAGGTAACCGGTCTATTCAGTACAGTACCATGGCTAACGTCCAGATATATGTTACAATTTGTTTTTATTTACCCTTCGATTACTTAGTCAAATTTACAAAAGAAACAAAAGTGGCCGGTTAGAAGTTTTGGTGAGTGTATTCCTGCTCGCAGTCAGACGTATAACATTAATGCATTGAAAGATGGGCGATATAATACAAATTATTTCATGTGTTTGCTTATTTTCATGGTGTTTAATGCCTGTTTCAACACTATTTCATTTATGTTACAGCAGCCAGTGCACATATCCATGCTTTCCTGGAGTTTTACTAGTACGTGGCACAATATTCTTCCAAGCACACTGGCTGATTTCCCAACTAACCATCGTCAAAACAATGTTCAGTGGTGAGAGAGGGAGGAATCTTGTCGCAATGGCTATCATCAGCCATCAGAAAGAAATCTGCCAAGCTTCCATTCGAACAAGCGACCTCCTTGTTTCACCGGTCCTCTACATTACCGACTGAGCCACCGGGTTCGGCGAGAAATATACGAGCCGCGCCCTGCGAAAAGGGGGTTTACTGCATCTCCGTGATACATTGTACAAAGCAAGTCATCACTAAATTATGGATCCATAAAATCCATTTTGTCTAACAATCCCGATGAATCCTGAGGTACACTGGTCCTTGAACATGCAGAAAATCGACTAACAGCAAAAGATTTCGACTCAGGTCAGCTTGCGGGTAACTGCGCAAGCTGACCTGAGTCGATACCTTTTGTAAATGCATTAAACCCCCTTTTCATACAAAATAGTGAATGGGTGCTTGAGTACATATGCAAAGTTCGGAGGCTGAAACGTGTATGCGTGCCTGCTTGCAAGCGTACGATGAATAGATATGCCATTCCGATCATTTGTACAAACTGTGATATTCTTCTTTTTATTCCAGAGAATCGGAGAACTGCTGAAAAGTATTGAGCCATGAGCGATTTTGCCGGAAACTCAGCCAAACTAGCAGTCGACTGTATCCGGAATTCCCATTTTCGAGATCAGTACACTAAACTTGCGAAACAGACGTCGGACGCCATTTTAGAGGAAGCTCGTCATGCGGAAACCCTCTCACAATGTCAGCAGAGAGATATCTGGGAGGGCGCCTCTAGGAAAGCGTGCTACATCCGCAACGATTCCCTACGCAAAACTAGACAACAAATAAGCATCACAGCTTTAAACTTTTCAAAGATTATCAAGGACAAAACACCATCATTTCAGGAACTTACGAAAAAATATTCAAAAAGACTATTTGGCGACTTTGTCACGGAAGACGAATATGGCCTTCCGTACCTCAACCCCAACAGGGAGAAACGAATGTTTGAAGCCATCATACGGGCATCAGGTAGAACGAATTCCATAATCAACATTGTTAGCCGTATATTCGGATGTGTCGGGTATATAACCATGTTGTTTACTATCTGTTTTGTGCTATATAATGTCAGTACCTCGAACAATCATACTGCATTTATTATCAACTGCTGTGTTACAGTGTGCGGCGGTGTTGTTGGGTCCCATTTCGGTTCTGTGCTCGGTTCTCACGTGGGCCGTTACCTCGGATACGGGAATGTTACAGTATTTGTGATTTCCATAACCGTCGGTATTTGCGGAGGCGTAACTATGGCAATCGTCTGTGACGTTTCTATGACAACAATTCTCTGCAAAGTATTTAACTATGATAAACCAAGTGCTATGTTGTGAATTGATTTTGAATGTCCTGTTGCTTGTTGTTACCTGTTGTTAATTACGATGATTTTAAAATGGGTACTTTGTTTATTTTCCGCCAGTTTATTATGTTCTTTGGGCGAGTTTGCAACTCTCGCTCACGTGACTAAAGTATTGTATTGCAGTTTAATGCCGTTAAAACAGCTTAGGTCACGGCGGTCAGTGCATCTACGCAAGTGTTTCCAGGCTTTCTCAAGCCATTGCTGACAAAGCTTTCTTTCCAAGTCACTGACAACTTTTCTCTCATGCATCAGAGGTGAAAGGCGAAAAATCGCCGTAAGAAAATTTGCCTAAACCGGGTATCGAACTCGCAACCACCAGGTCACGAGTCGGATACGCTAAGAACTGAGCTACCCGGTCGGGCCACATGACTAAAGGTTTCAGTAGGCCTAAATGATTACTTCAAGAGACTAACCAGCCGAAAGCAATGAAACCGGAAATTACCTAGAGCGCCGCATGCCGACAATAGGCCTCAGGATCTTGCATTTTAAAATAATCGGGCCATACTCTGCGAAAAGGGGGGTTTATGCATTTTCTTGAAGTATTATACCAAGCACGTCATCGGTCATAAAACTGGCTGAATCAAACGTGACGGTTAGAGTGGTCCTATGGCAATCAAAAGTTTAACAATGACAAAAAGTTTCGAACAAAGTCAGCCTGCGCGGACTGCGCAGGCTGACTTCGTTCGATACTTTTTTGCAGATGCCTGACTCTACTCATTGCATTATCCCCAGTTCTTTATCCTGATAAATTGCAGGGTTTAAGGGAATTAGGGTCGCTGGTTCGAATCTCCGGCTCGGCCGATTTCTGTCCGAGGATTGATGATAGTCATTGCGACAGGACTCATTCCTCTCTCTGATCACTATTGGAAAGCAGCCTGCGGTTTAGAAAGAAAAATATGCATAGTGCTGGTAAAACGATCTCCAGGAAAGCATGGATCGATAGACTTGCCGCCGCGATGTTTTCTGTCTTTGATAGGTAGGAAAAAATTGTGGGAAAAAGAGAAAATGTTGGTTAATGCCGTTGTAAACAAATTTTCGGGCACCTATCCTGTAGTTTCTTTTCACCAGTATTTTGTATAAGATCCTTTCAAAGTCACTAGACCCTGTCTGACATTAGACCCTGTCTGCTATTAGAGCCTGGTGGATAGACAGACAGAGACACAAACAGACAGACAGACAGAGAGAAAGACAGAGAGTGAGGCGGAGATTTTAAGAGGGAAACAAAATGATACGACAGCGGAATGGATAAGAGAATGGATAAATAGATAATTTACTTAAGAAATACAGCAAGCTGCTTAAAGAAGATTTTTTTTTTTTTAATATTCGATGTCAGGTAAGCATAATGGTCATTCTTTTGTTTTGATAGTTTAAACAGTTAGTACCCCTGGGCTACGTCCATCAAAACACCAATACAGGTTACCAGGCCTTAGTGTTTTGATTCTGTATATAGATGTGGGCATGAATTACGTCAACGTTTCACTTTTAAAACAGAATTTAAGTGTTTGTTTGCTTTAAGATACAGATGAGCGCTTGTAACTTTTTCTAAATGGTCGTTTAATTCCATCAATTTGCTACAACAAATAAAGACAGTCTGAAGTAAAGTGAAATATTTATTATACTTAAAAAATGCTGAGGTATCGACGAACCTCTGTCTCATTTTCAAAATAGGCCAAGCCGTAGGGAAGATTTGTAACTTGTGAATAAAACCTGCATACCGAGAATACATGCGAGCCTTACCAGCCGATATAGCTCAGTAGGTAGAGCGTAGGACTCGTGAACACAATGTCCTACAGATTGTGGGTTCGTATCCCCGGCTGGCCAACTAAAAATTACTAATAGTCTTTCGGATGAGACATTAAACCGAGGTCCCGTGTGACGGTGCTATACGCCGAGCACGTTAAAGAACCAGGCGAAGCTCTCAGTAGTTTCGACCTGTATCCTTGCGCTATCCCCCGTAACAACTAACCGTCTTCTGGGGGCGTCGCTCAGATGGGCAACCGGTAGCGACGATAAATAAACGGAAATAACCAACCAACATGCGAGCCTTACAGATGGCAAAAAGTCGAGCTCCACAAAGTGGATGCCCCTTTACCTTGTCTTACGCCCTCTCCCCGCCCCTTACCTCGAAAGAGAGAAGTGAGAGACAAAAGCATAACCATTAATCCTTACCTAATATCGATACAAAAAATTCCGTAACTATGCCACACGACCTGATTTTTTTATACTTGTCCGAATTGATAGAATTTGTTGCAGACGACGAATTATATATGGTGAAATTTGTCTTCAAAAAAAAAGGGGGGGGGGACAGAAAACATTTTGGAAAAAGAAGAAAATGCCGGTTACCAACATTCTCTCCTTTTCCCACAATGTTTTCGAAAGGCCTCTTTTTCATGGTCATTGAAATTCGGGATTGTGTGGCAAAGGGTTAAGCAACTTATCTCTTCAAAACAATCATCTAATTGTCCTGTCTTTTCTCCGTTCCGCTATCATATCATTTTGTCTTTATTCATTAGATTACCCCTTAAAATCTCTCTCTCTCTCTCTCTCTCTCTCTCTCTCTCTCTCTTCACCAGGCTCTAATGTCAGACAGGGTCTAGAGGCTTTCAAAGGACCTTATGCGACCCAGGCTCTCATGTCAGACAGGGTCTAGTAAAATGACCTGGTGCAAAATATTGGTGAAAAGAAACTACAGGATAGGTGCATAAGTCGCCTCGATGTAACTAGAATTATGACTAAAACGGCAACTTAACCAGCATTTTATCCTTTTTCCACATCGTTTTCCATCCTATCAAAGACAGAAATCATCCTTTGAGCTACATTTACGTCGTCTTCTGCACATGCTTTCAATTTGGTCGAGTCCAAAATGTTACTGCGTGGTAAAGATTTAAATAGGCATGTTAACTCTTCACCAAACGACAAATTGTTACGATAAAAGATATTGTCCAAATTTAAAGTACACGTATTTGTAGACGAAAAAAACCTGTTTCCCAAAAATTGGAATTCGTCTTTAAAAGGGTGGTAAACATGGTAGGAAAAGGAGAAAATGCTGGTTACCAGCATTTTCTCCTTTTTCCACAGTATTTTCAAAAAGACTCTTCCTCAGGGTCGTTAAAACGTGGGTCCTTCTGAAAAGGGGTTAGTGTGCATAAGATCATTACAAGTAAGAAACAAAGTAAAAGAGGATGAAAAAGAATCTCTGTCATGTTTCTTGTTTTCGAAGAGCGCTGCATTAGTTCTAGCTCTGAGAAAATACAATTGAGCGAAAGATTTTTATCTTAAATGCTCGAATAAATATCCGGACGATATATAATGTATATATATCCAAGTTCAGACTGCACGTTCTGTGCTGTCTGGTCTTGACCTATGCCGTCCACAAAAAGCTCTTGTTAACCCTGTACCATAAAATACCGAGTTTAAACGATCTTTAGGACAAATCCTTTGAAAAAGTTGTGGGAAAAGCAGAAAATGTTGATAACCATAATTTTCTCCTTTTCTCACGATGTTTTCCTGTCTTCCAAAGACATATTTCAGTTTTTGAGGCACGTTTTATTTCTCATCTGCAAAAGCTTTCAGTGTGGTCAGTCTTCAGTTTTGTTGTTTGATAAATAGTTAACCCTTTCCCAAACAAGCCCTGGTTTTCACGTGTCTGCAGTACAAGTCTTTTGAAAACACTGTGGGAAAAGGAGAAATTGCTCGTAACGAGCAATTTCTTCTTTTCCCACAGTGTTTTCTACCCTTTTTGATAACTTTCTGCCATTTTCATCAAACTTAAAATTGTCGTCTGCAAACTCATTCAATTTGGACCAGTCCAAAATTTGTCGTTTGGGAAAGAGTTAAATGGTGTTTTACGCCACTTTCAACATCATTTTAATCATGTCGAGGAAACGGCTCATACATGTATATCCATGCCTGTTCTTGGTTTCACTCGTAGGCTAGGGCTCTGAATTATCTTGCCCAAGGACACTCCTACGAAAAATCCCAGTGCTTAACAGTGAGGCTCGAACCCGTGGACCTCCAGTTTAAGAGCCTTACACTCTACCACTGAGCCAGGCAGGAAAACATCTCTATTTTCACATATGGTTAACCCTTTACCACATGACAAACTTTTAGACTAGACCATTTAACTCTTCACTAGACGACAAAATTTTAGCCTTCTCCAAATTGAAAGCATTTGCAGATGACAATTTCAGTGTGACTAAAATGGTACAATTTTTCTTTGATAGGGTAGAAAACATTGTGGGAAAAGGAGAAAATGCTGGTTACCAGCATTTTCTCCTTTTCCCACAATGTTTTCAAAAGGCTTCTTTCCCAGGGGCGTCAGAAGGCGTCATTGTGCGGTAAAGGGTTAAAAGAATTTGCAGACAGTAAACTAAATTTGACTAAAATGGTGGGATTTGTCTGTAAAAAAAGGTAAAAAAGAAAACTTTGTGAAAAAGGACAAATCAGCATTTTCTCCTTTCCCTATAATGTTTTCAAAAGCTTTCTCCGTCACGGTCGTTTGTATGGTAATGGGTTAAAGAGGTGAGAACCTATATTTTGCTTTTTTTTTTAGTTTTTAAATCTCTATTAAAAAATTATGAAAAAAAACCTTATGCCGAGCACAGACCACGAACCCCACAAATAGATAAATTTTAGGATTTGTAGGTGAACCGTAATCAGTCCGTGAAATTCCTGACTGAATCGCGTATATTCTTAGTTCGTGCCATTCGGCATACCTCGGGTGATCCGGTGATCAAATCCCTCGGCTGAATCACGTAGCTTGATATGCACCTACACGGTACATTTCGCACATCTCCGGAAGCACACCGCTTTACCGTTATTGAAATTTTAAGGCTCCTCTTAAAAAAGAAAACATAAGTAAATTTTCTATCGTTATCTTTCTAAGAATATTTCAGTCAGCAAACAGTGTGTACATTCAAGTTTTAGCGTGGTTTATCAATTCCGTTGGGAGCTTTCATCGACAGATCGATAGAAGTGAATAACTTCACTGTGGTTGTTCATGTCGTTGCTAAGTGCGATCTACAGGGGCGCCGCCATATTTAAGATCATGTGATTGGTAGTTCAAAATGGAAACCTCCTTTATACAGACGAGGTTAGATGTAGGTACGGAATCGACCGAGTTGTGACGAGTGAGTTCGTGCAAATTCTTGAGCAATCGGGAATTCATGGTAAAAGTTTTCAGCTGTTCAAATCTTGGCAACGAACTCCCGATTCCAAAAAATCGAACTTATATTCTTAACAAATTTATTGTACATTCCCATGCATCGTAAATGAATCATTATCGATTCGGAGGCATTCGCATGTATTCTTAACCCTTAAGCTGCTTATCGCGACCCACTGACCTTTTGCGGACAGTGTAGATCAAGATCAGACTGCACAAAACGTGCAGTCTGATCTTTGATCTACACTGTCCGATACGGTATTTTCTTTCCGGTGAAATCAACTTTGAAACCGCAATGTTTGGGCTTTTAGTATTGAGTAGAAATTTGCTTTTCATTTATTCAGCAGCTTAAGTGTTAACTTACACGGGTATTCGTGATGCTAAAACAGGGGTGAGGGCATTTTAATATCCATCTTGAGAGAAAATCCGACGAATAACCAGCATCTTCCCCTTTTCCCACTATGTTTTCTATCCTTTCACAGAAAAATTATATAATGTGTGCCACATTCATTTGTCGCCTGCACATGCTGTCAATATAAGCGAGTCTTACATTTTGTCGTCTGGTAGAGTTTAGACCCGTATTTTTATGGTTATGGACTTTCAATCAATCACAAGTTAACCCTTTCCCAAACGACAAATTTTGGACTAGTCCAAATTGAAAGAGTTTGCAGACGACAATTTTAAATTTGATGAAAATGGCAGAAAGTTCTCAAAAAAGGGTAGAAAACACTGTGGGAAAAGGAGAAATTGCTCGTTACGAGCAATTTCTCCTTTTCCCACAGTGTTTTCAAAAGACTTGTACTGCAGACACGTGAAAACCAGGGTTTGTTTGGGAAAGGGTTAACTTACTGCGACATAATATTGTGTAACAGTAGTTGTCTCTGTAATCGCGTCTGTATGGTGGCATATTTCTGCCGCGAGATACGAGATAGCTATCGTGATAATTTTAGAAAACTTTCACGATAATTCGAAGTTTCCTGGAAATTTTATCTAGACAGTGAAAAGTTTTCTGAAAAAAATATCACGATAAACTTTGTTATCTAGAAAATTTTATGTTGATTATTTCTCATTTGTGCACGAAGCTGACATCGAGGTAAAATCATCGCCATAGTTCTACCCGTTTCTCGATATCTATAAATAGAAAAATCACCATTTGGATGAACTCGGAAGTTTTTCACTGTACAGGAGACAAAGATGATCTGAAACCGTATCTAATTATAGATACCGTGAATGTCAGTTGTTGGCACGAGCTTAAAAAAAAATCGTGATAAGAGTTAGAAATATCGCGATATTTTTATCGTGAAACTTTTTGTTATCTAGATAATATTTCCAGGAAAGTTTGTTTTATCGCGATAGTTCTCTAAAATTATCATGATAGCTATCTCGTATCTCGTGGCAGAAATATGCCACCATATGTCTGTTCAGCAAATTCGTTCCTTAGTTTTGCATTTGTAATCAAATATGGCACCGACCTTCATTACAGATCGATCACTTTCGGTGTAGGCCTAGCCTGAGTCCAGTTTGACCATTTTTCCTATATAATACTCTGACGTGTATTTGACCAAAAACAAATATGGAGAAAATTAGTGATCAATCAATCAATCAGTCTCACAAATTTGACGTTCTTAAATCTTTTCTTGCCTCTAAAAAAGAGGTAGTTGTTAACCGTCCATTCTCATGACCGGCGCCCCCATGACCCCTTTTCATTGTGCTCCCCGAAACAATTTCGGGGGAGCATAAAGGCGCCGCGTTGTTCGTCCGTCCGTTCAAGTTGCTATTTTTCTGTAACAAATGGATGGAACTCAACGAAACTCTATTGGAAGTTTTCCTATAGGGAGGCTGTTTGTTTGTTTGTTTGTATCAGAATTTAACGCAATTTTAACACGTGTGGACGTTATTTTTGTTGTCATCTGTTGCACAAATCCCGGTTTTCCCATGTCTATATTTACAAACTGTCCACAGAGATTTCCAGGGAACAGTTGGTATTTAAAAAAAAATCCAGTTTGAAATAATTTTGTTTTTTAAGAATTTTGTGGCGAAAAAATGGCTTGATTTTTCCGCAGACGTATTATTTATTGTCATTTTTCGCTTGCACTTTTTTTAATATTTGTCCATTATTTATCCAGTCATGCGTCATAGCTGACAGGTCAAACCTTCTAAGAATACGACATGTGCAGACAAAGCGGAACCTACACTGTAGGCATTTGAAGACACCAAGTTAAATGTATATCAAATGATGAGATTTGTCTCTGGATAGACAGCATAGTATAAAAAGGAAGGACCCGCATTTTATCCTTCCCCAACATTCTTTTCAAAAGCCGTTTTTCCTCGGGGTCTTTGGAACAATATAGACTGTTATAGTACTTTGAACAATGGATCGCTGCTGAAATGGGAAGGGGAACCGCACATTTAACGCAGATCTTGGCAATAGAATGTTCCGAATAGTTTTTCAGTGCCCAATCCGAAATATTGCGATTCGACACCCGTTAGATGGCAGTTCGAGAATGGAGGCAGCGGGCTGCACAAAGGAAGCAGATCAACAGGCGTAAGCTTTGCCTTTGCTTATTTATTTGCACCACACATTTTTTGCACCCTTGCATACCAATGTCGCGATTGCTAAACTCAGAGATAGTGCAATGTTTGACCAGGAATTGCCGAAGTGTTGCGCCTCATCGATTTATTTATCATCGCCTCATTATGCAGATTATCGTTGTTTGTTTACATTACAAATCCGACTGTTGCTTCTTATTTATATCGAGTGCAACCTTCAAGCGCGTAAGACACCATTTCTAGAATTATTGGTGCATTCATTTGTGGATATCGTTTGCAGACTGAACCACTTCGACCAGGATGTATCGGCCTGGGTCGTTTCGACCCCGTTCTTGAAAAAAATAAGGGGGGTGGGGTCGCTAAAGTCTTTTGATGCAAAATTTACTTTGATAGCATTACTGTAGTAAGGTCATGTAACAACGAAATTCTGGACTAGATAAAATTCAAAGCAAAGCATTTGCAGATGACAAAAGTAGCTTATATGATAAGTTCAGTCTTTGAAATGCTAGAAAAGGAGAAAATGCTAGTTATGAGTATTTTTTCCTTTTTGCACAATGTTTTCCAAAGCCTTCTCTCTTCTTCAGGGTGGTTTAAACTGTTTTGTGCATTTCAAAAGGAAATGTATGCTAACTACAATAAAATACCCAAGGATACCATCAGGCATTCCATTCAGTGACTTTTTTGACCAGTAAACAGACTTGATGAATGACTGGAAATTTTTACCGGACAGTCAGTCTGACAGGCATGAAAGTTTTGCCAGACTGAAACAAAATCTGTGGGACTGAAAAACACCTCACCAAATAAATTTTCTGGCTCATGTAGCTTTGATATGTGGCTCGAACAGTGAAACATTGTGACCGACAAACAGTGGCAACAACAATATCTCCTTTCCAAACCATTTGTTTGGAGATAAGGTGTCGGAGTTAAATAAAGATTATTTGAATAAAAATTGAAATCTTCTTTTGCTTGTCAGATAATCCATTTTTAGTATTCGACACACCGAAAGGAAGTCAGGAAGGACATTCCAAAATTTGCCCTAACCTGATGCGGGTTGTGGCTAAATACACATAACTAGCAATAGATTCAGTGACAGGTTACACACAGTATAAAGCAGAACCAAGGCATAGCTTCAGAAATTACGGGCTGCGACTAAATTCTCCTGCATTTCCAGACTGGTTCACAGTAGATATCGTATGCTTGATTAATTAGTTTTAATTATAATTAAGATTGGTCTAATTATGCATTAAAAATGCATCATTAGACAATACCAATGGGTTTGCAGAAAGTATGTATAAATTCCCTTTCTTTTTATATTTAAAAATTCATCTGTGTTTTGTTCAAAGCGGTGCGACAGTGAAATTGAAATTGTCCTCTGCAAATGCTTTCAACCTAGACAAGGCTAAAATGTTGTCGTCTGGTAAAGGCTTAACCCTTTCCCAAACGATAAATTTTAGACTGGTCCAAATTGAAAGAGTTTGCAGACGACAATTTTAAATTTGATGAAAATGGCAGAAAGGTCTCAAAAAGGGTAGAAAACACTGTGGGAAAAGGAGAAATTGCTCATTACGAGCAATTTCTCCTTTTCCCCCAGAGTTTTCAAAAGACTTGCACTGCAGACACGTGAAAACCAGGGCTTGTTTGGGAAAGGGTTAAAGTTTAAATCGCTTTTTTTGGCAGGCTTTTATTTGTTTCAGCTTTGGCATGGAAAAAGGAAACAATAATGTACTGGATGTATTGAATTTTTGATGAGTTATTGTTATCTCTTAAGTTTCTGATTATATAATGCTTTTTTTTTTTTTCAACTCTTTACCAAACAATCCTGGGTTTTCACAACCCTGAGAAAGAAGCCTTTTGAAAACATGGTGGGAAAAAGGAGGAAATGCTGGTAACTAGCATTTTCTCCTTTTCCCACTATGTTTTCTACCCTATCCAATACATGTATCACCATTAAGCCACACTTAATATGTCTTCTGCATACGCTTTCAATTTGGCCCAGTCTAAAATTTTGCCATTTGGTAAAGAGTTAATTAAATAAAATTGAACAGGCAGGCGTAGTAAACTGAATAAATAACAAGTATTTGTTTACAAAAATAACCAGATGTGCTTATGCCAAAAAAAACATCAATTACATTAAGATCGATCAAAATCTTGTTCTAAACTTTGTTTCAACGTGAATTTAAAACATTTTTATATTGATCGACCTCAATTTTAATAGCTGACAAGATGAAAGACACATATGTACAACTGGCTGAAAAATGACCTGTAAGATTTTGAAATTTCCAGAAGCATTAGAAGAACGGCTGCTGTAAAGGGAAGCAGAAAAACAATCACAAAAAGAAAATTATCTAAGCCATCCCTTGGATGGAAGTTAGTGTTGTCCTAAACATCTCTGCTGTGTGCTGATCAAATATATACACCATCCAGGGCTATAATTTTATATGTTGTTACCAGGTAAATCAATTGATGAATTCCAGGAATAGGAAAGATCAGCACCTACCCAATTTTAAGAGTAGACTGCACATATGTTAGATGATGTTCATTGTTGGACATACAAACTCTGTTATGCTGATACCTAGTCAAACATAATCTTGTAAGAACAATTGGGTAGAACTTTTTTTCCTGACTGAAAATTTCTGTGAAAACTTTGTTAGTATGGCACTTCATGGTTGATAAGGGAGGTAACTGTTGATTCACAGAACATTGACTGGACTATATTATTTCCCTTGTTCTGCTATAGTGAAAGTGTATTTAACTCTTACCTTTTAAGCACGACTCACTGACCTTCTGTGGACAGTGTAGATGGAGATCAGACTGCATAGAATGTGCAGTCTGATCTTTGATCTACACTGTCAAATAAGGAGATATTTTTCTCCTTTTTCTCCTAAAAAAATAAGTTTATGATAACATTATTCAGGTTTTTACTGTTGGCTTGAAAGTTTTATTGAAGTTATTTAACAGGACAAGGCTTAACTCTTTACCAAACGACAGTATTCTAGACAAGTCCAAATTGAAAGCATTTGCAGACGACAAAATAAATGTGGCTCAAAAACTGATACATGTATTTGTTTTGGAAAGTGTAGAAAACGTTGTGGGAAAAGGAGAAAATGCTGGTTACCAGTATTTTCTCCTTTTCCAACAGTGTTTCCAAAAGGCTTCATTTTCAGGGCCGTTAAAACTTGGGATTGTGTGGTAAAGAGTTAAGTAATGTCTAGAATTAAATTTGACCTACTGATGAATATCTCTGCTTAACCCTTTACCACACAATTCTGACTCTTGACCTGGTGGTTGCGAGTTCGATACCCGGTTGAGGCAAACTTTGTTTACGCTGAATTTTCTCCTCTTACCGCTGATGCATGTGAGAAAAGTGGTCAGTAGCTTTGGAAAGAAAATTGTGTCCGTACTAGTGTGAGAAAGCCAGGAAACTCATGGGTACATCACTTACTGCCATGGTGTGACCTGAGCTGTTAAAATGGCGTTAACTCCAATACAAACCAAACGGATATCTCTCTCAAAAGCATACAGGAATTTAATCCAGGGGATAGCTGGTTCAAATCCAAGGTTTTGACTTTAGAGGATTTATTCCAGTCTCAGACTCTCACCTTTAATTGTTGTTTAGAAGATGGTTATGTCTCTTATGTCGGAAAGCAGCCTCTGGCTTGGGAAGAATATTGTGCAAAGTACTATTAAAAGAAGCTCCAGGAGAGCATGGATAGGTACACTAGGTACATTGTTAAAGCAGTATAAATCCTAAGAGAAGTATAATTAGCTCATTAAATAATGAGTAAGGGAGTCCCATTGTTTTATCTAAAACAGCTGCTGTTGTTATCTCATAAATAATGGTTTATGGTAGAGAGTTGATTGATTGTTTGATTGATTGATTGATTGATGTTTTACGCTGCTTTCAACAAGAATTTAATCCAGTCATCAGTGTTTCTGCTAGAGCGCGTATCTTGCGTTTTTGACGCAGTTATTTCTTTCAGGGCGCAATAGAATTGGCCTTGTGCGTTTTTCTGGCGCAACCAAAATACCGGTTCAACCAAAAGAACAGTTTTGTACAAAACAGTGACTTCTAGCGAAACCAAGGTGTAAAAGAATGTTTTGTGAGGGAAGGTTGAAAATTTCGTCGGCCATGTTTATTTACATTAACAGTTTATGTTACGGCTCCCAGCGTCAATTGGTCGTCGCTTCCGAATATATCCGGCAGATTTTAAATGTGTTCGGTCTTAGTAGTCCAGACACTCTCCCATACAGAAATGGCAGACGAACCAAGTAAAAAGAAACAGAAAAGACTAGCAATTAAGATTATATACCAGTCATAACATTAAAAAATGCTTCTGGTTTTCTAATTGGATAGAATACATTGTGGAAAAAGGAGAAATTGCACAATCTGTGCAATTTCTCCTTTTACCACACTGTTTTCTAAACCTTCCACTGTAGAGTTAGTGAAAACATGGGATTGAATAATAATGGCTTATAACAGTGACCCATAATTTTCCTGTATGACCCTCAAAAGTTAGGATAGGGGGTCACAAATGACCCTCAAAAATTTGAAGCTGGCAAAAACACTGCAGTCATATCAGGGCAACAGCTCACATATTCATGTTTTTTCTGGGTTCCACCAGCACCAGGCTATGGCTCCGAAGTGTCTTGCCCATGGACACTCCTGTGAAAAACCCTAGTAGATCCAGTGAGGCTTGAGACTTGGACCTCCAGGTCATGAGTCCTACACTTAATCACTGAGCTGTGCAGGACCCCTAGGTAGAGAGTGGAAAACCCTAGAAAACTTGTTTCAATTTGAGTTTCTTGGGTGGCTTTAGAATCATTTCACAACCCAACAGAAAACAGATGTTTAAAAACATTGTGGGAAAATGAGAGAATCTCCATCCTGATTTGGGTAACCAGCAGTTTCTTCTTTTTCTCAAACAGTTTTTTTACCCTTTGAGAGACAGATTCCATCATTTTAGATACATTAAAAGTGTTGTCTGCAATTTAAATCTTTACCACACAATCCCAATTTTTAAGAACCCTGAGAAAGAAAGCTTTTGAAAACATTGTGGGAAAAGGAGAAAATGCTGGTTACCAGCATTTTCTCCTTTTCCCACAATGTTTTTCTTCACTTTCCAAAACAAATTTCAAATTTTGAGTCACTTCTATTTTGTTGTCTGCAAACTCTTTCAGTTTGGACAAGTCTACATTTTTATCATTTGTAAAGGGTTAATGCTAGTAAACTTGGACAGACAGCCTGCAAAATTGTCCACTCGTAAAGTGTAAGTGAGGTAAATCCTTGTCGAGACTGAACATCAATATTTAATTACTTAACACTTTACGCAACAGCATTATCACAGATTGGCCGTTATTCAAAGCAGCACAACAAGTTCGAGGTGTTTCAAATGATGGAAATTTTCTTTCAGAAGACAGAAAACAATGTGGGAAAAGGAGAAAATGCTGGTTACCAGCATTTTCACCTGTTCCCTTAATGTTTTCATAGGCCTTCCTTCTTAGTGTCGTTAAAAGACCAGATTATGTGGTAAAGGGTGAAACTGTTTCCAAGAGAAGTGCATGTTTTACAACTCTGAGGAAGAAGGCTCCTGCAAACATTGTAGGAAAAGGTAGAAAAACTTGCAAGCAGCATTTTCTTCTTTTCTCACAATGTTTTACAGCATTTTCAGGCATAGATTCCATCATTAGAGCCATGTGCCATGATGGTCATGTGCAAATATATTTTATGCGGACTTGTCCCAAAATTTTGGCGTGATATAAAGGTTTAACCGTTTACTGCACAATGACACCTTTTGTTGCCCCTGGAAAAAAAGCCTTTTGAAAACATTGTGGGAAAAGGAGAAAATGCTGGTAACCAGCATTTTTTCCTATTCCCACAATGTTTTCTACCCTATCAAAGAAAATATACACTATTTGAGCCACATAGAAATTGTCGTCTGCAAATGCTTTCAATTTGGACAGGGCTAAAATTTTGTCGTCTGGTAAAGGGTTAACCTGTTACCAAACAATCCCTTATTTTCACGACCCTGAGGAAGAGGCCTCTTGAAAACATTGTGGGAAAAGGAATTTTCTCCATTTCCCACATTCCCATTTCCATTTTCCATTCTCCATTTCCCATTTTCCACCATTTTCTCCATTTCCCACAATATCGAAACACTTATGTTCATTTGTACTACTGTGAAATTGTCTGCAGATGATTTCGATAAGTTGTTTGGAAAAGGGTTAAATTTTTACCTAACACCCCAGGCATGTTTAACAACTCTAAGGAGTTTTTTGAAAACATTGTGGGAAAGAAAGAAAATGTTGGTATCTGGTATTTTCTCCCTTTCCCATAATGTTTTTCTACATTTTCAAAGACAAATCCCATCATTTGAATCACATTTGATTTGTTGTCTGAAAATGCTTTCAAGTTAGACCGGTTTAAAATTTAGTCGTCCTGTAAAGGTTAACCCTTTACCACATAATCAGGACTTCTTACGACCCTAACAAAAAAGCCTATTGAAAACATTGTGGGAAAAGGAGAAAATGTTGGTAACCAGCATTTTCTCCTTTTTCCACAGTGTTTTCTAACTGAAAAGAAAATGTTCAGATTTTCAGTAACTTCGATTTGTCGTCTGCAAATGCTTTCAATTTAGGTAAGACTAAAATTTAATCGTCTGGTAAAGAGTCAAACCAAGGTGTGGAACAGATTAATGTCCAAAGATTTCAGCAACTACCAGTATCTTAGGTAATTAGACTCCTGCATGTACGGGTATTACTGGTCTATAGGATAGGATGTATGTGGTAGCTCTCCCAAAAAGGTTGGTGAATTTATATAAGGTCTGTTGGTACAGTACCAGTTGTGCTTTGTTATTATCATGCAGTAGTCTTTCTCTTAACCCTTTCCCAAACGATGAATTTTAGACTGGTCCAATTTGAAAGAGTTTGCAGACGACAATTTTAGATTTGATGAAAATGGCAGAAAGTTCTTCAAAAGGGTAGAAAACACTGTGGGAAAAGGAGAAATTGCTCGTTACGAGCAATTTCTCCATTTCCCACAGTGTTTTCAAAAGACTTGTACTGCAGACACGTGAAAACCAGGGCTTGTTTGGGAAAGGGTTAAACATTGATGTACAAGAAGAAATTATTTGTTTCAAGGGATTTATCCTTTTATGACAATGGTATCACACATATCATTGTCTATGTATATATACAGAAACAAAAACAATCGGTTTAGTCTAAATGTAGATACTTTTTTAAGGTTTCAATAGATTTCACTGAAATATTCAATTTTTTTTTTTGTAAAAGAATGGCTTGTAAATCTTTTGATATCGGTAAATTGGACAGAAAGCATCAGTTTGATTGTTTGATTTGAATTAAGCCTTTCCCAAGTGAAAAAATTCAAACTCTTCCAAATTCAAAACATCTGCAGGCGACAGATTCAAAATTAATACAAATGAGCTTAAGTTCTCTGGTTGGATAGAAAACATTGTGGGAAAAGGAGAAAATGCTGGTTACCAGCATTTTCTCCTTTTCCCACAATGTTTTCAAGAGGCTCTTCCCAGGGATTGTATATATGATCCCTGCTCTTCCCCAGGGTTGTTAAAACCCGGGATGGTTTGGTAAAGGGTTAAAATGAGGAAGGGGCCGATTTCAAAAGTCAATAAACAGTAGCATGTGTGAATGCTGCATGCAGTGCTGACTAGCTGACAGCAACATATCCTTTTCCCACAATGTTTTTCCTCAAGGCAGTGAAAACTGGTGATTGTGTGGTTAAGGGTTAAAGGTTAAATGTAGATAATGCAAACACTTTCATGTTAATGCTGAAGTTAAGATCAAGGTTACTGATATTTAATATAAATCAAAGCGTTGAAAGCACTGTTGTGGCATTTATCAAGGGAGCCATTGTGGAATTTATAATTTGAAAAATAAACAATAGAAATAGTTTCAAAATAGTCGCTTGAAAGTCAACCTATTATATAGTCATACACAATCGGATAGAGTAGCGTGCAATCTTGTGGGATGATCAAGGTCAGGCGAACAAGCCCAGGGACAAACAAGCCTGGGAATGATCTGGTTTGGGATGAGCAAGCACGGAATTGGGCGGTCAGGAGACAAAGATTGTGTGTATCATTACACCAATAGAAGGCCATAGCAGATCAAGCTATTTTCGATAAAAAAAAAAAAAGAAGTATTTCCAAGTTCGATGGCCTAATCCACTTTATTGTGATACGCCATTTTCAATTTCATATCTGAGTGAAATTGAAACACTTATTTGTCTTGGAAAAATTAAGTTTAATTGGGTTTACTTCTTTCGATTTTGCACAAACTATGATACATGATTTTCAAAATGTTGTATTATAAATTGAACTCATAGTGGCATTGTCTTGGACAAATGCTACAAATACAATGGTATCTGCAACAGGTCTATGTCACTATTTTCATGAAACTTGTAATGGTGAGGGGTCTCCATAAATTCAGATTTACATGTACCATCAATTAACACTTTGCCACCGATCCTGACTTTAAACCGCATTGATGAAGATGGCTTTGGAAAACATTGTGGAGAAAAGAGAAAATGCTGGTAACCAACATTTTCTCCTTTTCCAACAATGTTTTGTCAGAAAAGCTCTCAGAAAATCAACAATCAGTGTGCATTTTTAGCTCGGGTGTCATACAGTAGGTATTGCCATAGCACTGTTGTCGTCTGCCTCATCATGCAAAAACTTTGAACAACCCTGAGGAAGAAGACTTGAGAGCATTGTGGAAAAAGGAGAAAATGCTGGTAACCAGTATTTTCTCCTTTTTCTACAATGTTTTCTATTCTTTCAAAGACAGATTCTATTTTTACAGCCATGTTAAAATTGTCATTTGCAGATGCTTTCGATTTGGATAAGTCGAGAAATTTTTTGTGTGGTAAAGAGTTAATTAGATCTCTTGATTTCCAGACTGAAAATGCCTGTTGGGTTTATTGTGCTCCCTAGAGGTTAAAGAGACTGTATATCCTTACAGCCAAAGAGAAAAAAAAAATGCTGTTAAAACTTGATAGTGTGTAGAATTGTTCAGAATTTAGTCAGCTGTTTAAAGATGAATTACTGATATAGATATTATAAGGGATAAATACATTATATCTGAAAACTTTGATTTAAAACCGGAAACATCTCAACAGTGACTTTGATGGCCCCAAGAAAATGGAATGCATTTTCTGTGGGTCATAACATGTGAAACTTTGCAACCGTCAGGGACAACATTTGGCATGGAGATAAAGAATGATTATAGGTCAATAAAATAATGATGAAATGGGTTTAAAACAGGCTAAAAGGAGTATAGACGTATCTGTAAGATTTTGTAGATTTGTGTGAAAATATAGGCAAAATACTGTTGTTACTCTTTACCGAACGACAAAATTCCAGACAAGATAAAATTCAAAGCATTTGCAGGCAACAACATAAATGTAGTGCAAATGATAGTTTTTGTTTTTGATAGGGTAGAAAATATTATGGAGAAAGGAGAAAATGTTGGTTACTGGCATATTCTACTTTTCCCACAATGTTTTAAAAGCTTTTTTCCTCAAGGTCGCGAAAACTCTGGACTGTGTGGTAAAGGATAAACTCTTTAACACACAATCCCGGCTTTTAACGAGCCTGAGAAAGAAGCCTTTTGAAAACATTGTGGGAAAAGGAGAAAATGCTGATAACCAGCATTTTCTCCTTTTCCCACAATGTTTTCTACCCTTCCCAAAGCAAATTTCAGTTTTTTAGTCACATTTATTTTGTCATCTGCAACTGTTTTCAATTTGGACTAATCTTAAATTTTGTCGTTTGGTAAAGAGTTAACTCTTTACCGCACAATCCCGACTTTTAACAACCCTAAAAAGGAAGCTTTTGAAAACATTTTGGGAAAGGGAGAAAATGCTGGTAACCAGCATTTTCTCCTTTTCCCACAGTGTTTTCACACAGTGTTAACAAATTTTAATTTTTAAGTCACAATTAATTTGTCGGCTGCAAATGCTTTCAATTTGGCGTAGTATAAAATTTTGTCGTTTGGTAAAGAGTTAAAGGGATGAAAGAATGAACATGCTGTGTCAGGGAAATTCACAAAAATGAAAGAATTGGGCATTTTTGGAAAGAGTCGAAACGCGATTTTTGTTGCCAGTCATGTAAATACATCAGAGAACAAATTAGCAACAAATAATCCAATATCACCCTCACAAACAAGGTTTTATTGGGTTCAAAAACATGCTATCTAAGGTTTGTTCTTGGAGAAAGGTAAGGGCTTTTTGTATCGGCTTTGCCATTGATTTTTCTTGTACATTAAATGGCCTAATCATGATAATGAAAGCATTCATTGAACAAGCTTCGGAAAAATGCTTGTCAACAGTGAATGCTGGGATAGCGAAATACTAGAACAGGGCAACGTATTATGTTTTATGGCTGGATTTTGAATACAGTAACTGTTATGAATTGGAATAAACGATTTTGTGTGTACATGACAGTTGTATATTGTGTGTTTTATGGATTTCTATTTGATTTATCAGTAAACTATTATAATCCCGAGTTTTAAAGACCATGAGGGAGAAGCCTTTCAAAAGATTGTGGGAAAAGGAGAAAATGCTGGTAACCAGCATTTTCTCCATTTCCCACAATGTTTTCTTTCCTATCAAAGACAGGCGGTATCATTTCAGTCACCTTTTCCAGGTAATATGTTGTCTGCAAATGCTTTTAAATTAGACAAGTCAAAAATTTTGTTATAGGCAAAGGGTTAACACTACAAAATGACAAAACTTAAAGATGCATCCCTACAGCCAGAGAGAAAAAAAAGTCTTGAAGCTTGAAATTGTGTAGAGTGGCTCAGAAGTTGGTCAGCTGTGTAAACATAAACAAATTACCAATTTATAAGGCAAAGGGATAGAGAAACTTAAGGGATTTGTCCTCTTGTGTAAGGGATAGAGAAACTCAAGGGATTTTCTCCTTATTTAAAACCATAAATGACAATCGTAAATTCTTTGAAGGCTGCCAAAAAGTGAAATGCATTTTCTATCCGTCATTATAATCTGTGCAACCTTAACAACCGTCAGGGGCAGTCTTTGGCATGAAGATACAAAAATGTTTATAGTTTCATAAAATAAAGATGAAATGGGTGAAAAACCTGGCTGAAAACGACTATGGATGTATCTTTCAGACCAGTCCAAATTGAAAGCGTTTGCAGAGGACAAAATTTAATGAAATGATGCTCAACTTACAATTTTTCTTTGAAAGGGTAGACAAATTGTTTGAAAAAGAGAAAAACAAAATGTGGCTTTAATGATAGGATATGTCTTCGAAAGGTTAGAAAACATTGTGGGAAAAGGATAAAATGCTGGTTACCAGGATTGTGTGATAAAGGGTTAGTAATCTTCTGCAGAACACTGTATCAAATGTGGAACTTGATACATACATGTAGTTCAAAGGCTATAATGTAAGGAAAGAAGTAGACGGTTTAAGTTTAAACTATGGAAAACTCTGGATTCCCTGTTACTCTGGAGGGGTGTTTGTGTGAAAAACATGGGGAGGGGAATTCCCCGCGTACATCATTACCAAGTGTGGAACTTCAGCTAGAAGGGTGTGATATCGACCTTCTAACTTCAGAGGAGGAGGATACGTATGTTTTTATAACAGAATTATAGAATTTATTGAACTCTTGGCTAAGACAGAAAATTCACAGTTTGTTTTCTACCCTTTTCTACCCTTCAAAGACAAATGTCACAGTTTGACATACATTTGTCATCTGCATTAAATTACTTTGGAATTGGACTTGTCTAAACTGTCATTTGTTAAAGAGTTAAAAAATATCTATATAATAAACTGCATGCCCATGAGGAAATGATAAAAACAGATTTATAACAAATTTATTACAGGCATTTGTGTTTGACAAAAACGACCTTCTACAAGTGAATATATAAGAATAGGTGTCCGACAGTATCACCCTAAACTGTAAACACAACCACTTGTCATTTGTAATGTATCTGATATCCAATACAAAAAAAGGAGAATAAATGCAAAATTTTATGAGAATGATAAAAGTCGAAAGATCAGAGATGGACAAATTTCTTTCAACCTGCTTTGAAATGAAAATTTTAATACCATTTTTAATTGAACAGATTTCTTTGGTCAATATTATTTTTAGCAGCTGGTCATTATTTAATGAGTCAATACCAAAGTTTCATTGACCAATCAGATTTGTTGATGTATTCACTGTGGTATTCAAGTTTCCATTTCATGGTGGGAGGAGAATAATTTGTTCATCTCCAGTTTTGCATAATACCAGCAAATGCCTACCACTATACAGCTCTATGCATATATGTGGCATTGTTTTATATATGTGAAAAGAAAGGAATGAAATTTGACGCTTCATTCCATTGACCAATATTGTATTTAATGCATACAGAATGAATCCTTAAATGTGCACATTTTTTAACGCACAATTTTGGTTTTCATGGGTTTTTACGATATAGTGGTAAGGCTTTTGCTAGTATTATGCCCAGTTTCAACCTTTGTAATTCTCTTTATCCATTTATTCTGTTGTTTTTATTAGACTGACATAAGATCTGGGAGGAGGAATGGTGTTGTGGTCTTGCATGTATCACAGCAGGACACTTTGTGCATTATTAGGTTATAGAGGGCAAATTTTGTCAAAAACACAAGTGCCTGCGGTTTGTACATACTGTGGAATAATTACACAGACAACATTGACAGCTGATTTTGTCAGCCCAGCTAATTCTATTTAGATAGCTTTGGTTGCTTTGAGGTAAGAGAGCTTGCCTCAAGAGCTGGAGGTGACATAATAGTTTTTTTGTCAAATGAAAAAATTATGGACTTGTCCAAATTCAAAGCACCTGCAGAGAACAAGTAAAATGTTGTTAACCCTAATCCTGCTAGATACGTTAACCCTTTACCAAACAATCCCCTGTTTTCATGTCACTGAGGAAGAGGCCTTTTGAAAACATAGTGGGAAAAGGAGAAAATGCAGGTAACCAACATTTTCTCCTTTTCCCACAATGTTTTCTACCCTGTCAAAAAACCTTATTGTACCACTTTCAGATTTGTCATTTCCTGATGCTTTCAGTTTGGGAGGGTCTAAAATTTGTCGTTTGGGAAAGGGTTAAATGAAATTTTCGAGTGAAAACAAAGGTTTTGCTACCGGGGTATTTCAAAGGTATTTGGGGAGGGTGGGGGAAGATACTTCCACATAGAGGTCTTGAAGTTGAACTTAGCAGCCTAAGGGTTAAAATTGTGGGATTTGTCTTTAAAAGGCTAGAAAACTTTGTCGGAAAAGGAGAAAATGCTGGTGACCAACATAAAAATATTTTCACCTTTTCCCACAATGTTTTCAAAAGCCTTTTTCAGCAGGAGAGTGTGGTAAACCCTTTATCAAGCAATTCCCGAGTTTGAGCACACCTTGAAGAATCCCCCCACAATGTTTTCTAGTCATTTTGATACAAATCTAGTCATTTGTGCTGTATTTGTTTTGTTGTCTATAAGTGCTTTGAAATTGGATCAGTCTAAAATTTTGTAGTTTGGTAGAGAGTCAAATATCAAACCACAAAATTTTAGACTTGTCATATTGAAAGCATTTGCAGATGACAAATTAAATATTGACTGCATTAGAAAGATTTGCCTGCGATAGGATAGAAAACATTGTGGAAGAAGGAGAAATGCTAGTTACCAGCATTTTCTCCTTTTCCTACAATGTTTTCAAAAGGCTTTTTCCGAGAGTCATTAAAACTTGGGATTGTGTGATAAAGATTTAATGCAGGGAAGGATATGTGTACTTTTTTCGCAGGATAAAAAGATAAAAAACAAAGGTTTGACTGGAGAAAGATCTATGACTTTGTTGCATGTTGATCAGAGATCTTATTTAATTATGCATGTACGCTAGCACACTCAAAGACAGCCCTTGAGCAAAGCCCATAAATAGTAAATCAAAGTACCAGGGTACTCAAAGGAAAAGCTTTTTGTAGGATGGTGTTTTGTTTTTATTTATTTGATGTTTTATTTTCTCCTTGCAATTTAAGTTTTTTAGTCTGTTTTATGATAAAAAGATTACAGATTTAACCCTTAACCACACAATCCCAACTTTTAAAGACCTTTAGAAAGAAGCCTTCTGAAAACATGGTGGGAAAAGAAGAAGATGCTGGTAACCAGCATTTTCTCCTTTTCCCAAAATGTTTTCTACCCTTCCCAAAACAATTTTCAATTTTTCAGTCACTTTTATTTTGTCGTCTGCAAATGCTTTGACTTTGGACTTGTCTAAATTTAATGTGTGGTAAAGATTTAACTCTTTACAACGAAGTTATAGACAGATCCAGATTCAAAGCATTTGCAGAAGACAAATTAAATATGCATCAAATAATGGTTTTTGTCTATGATAGGGTAGAAAACATGGAGGGAAAAAGAGAAAATACCAGCATTTTCTCCTTTTCCCGCCATGTTAATAAAAGCCTTCATTCTTAGGGTCATTAAAACTTAGAATTGTGTGATAAAGGGTTAACACAATATGTTACTGTGTGCAGACAACTTTTACTTTTAACTCTTTACCACACAATCCCGACTTTTAATGACTTTGAGAAAGAAGCCTTTTAAAACATTGTGGGAAAAGGAGAAAATGGTGGTAACCAGCATTTTCTCCTTTTCCCACGTTTTCTGCCCTTCCTAAAACAAAATTCATTTTTTTGATAACATTTATTTTGTCGTCTGCAAATGCTTTCAGTTTGGACCGGTCTAAAATTTTGTCGTTTGGTAAAGAGTTAAAGTCATGCTTTAGCCCTGCACCAAAAGGTCCAGTGTTGTCATCCTGAAAAGGAACAATTGATTGATTGTGTGGTGTTTAGCACTATTTTCAACATTATTTCAGTTATATAGCAGGGGCCAGTGCACCTATGCTTTCCTGGAATTGAAGTATTTCACATAATATTCTTCCCAAGCCTCAGGCTTCTTTCCCACATAACGATAGTAGAAACAATGATCAGAATCAATCATCCAATCAATTTAAAAAATCTCCTGCTGCAAAAGGGGAAAAAGTTGTCTTTTTGCAGTGTTTGGAAGGAATGTGTTGATGCTTGAAATGGGAATTTGGAGAGAGATTATAAAAGGGCAATCAGCTTAATTAGATTTAATAGGAAATTTAATTGAATAGAGAGGTAGCTGTAAATCGATATTCACCAACTGGTTCCCAACATTTTTGAGCCATCCTTTTACTTTTTGATGGAACAGTCCTTAGTTTTAACAACTCAGGAGGGAGAAGGCTTTTGAAAATGCACTGGGAAAAATGAGAAAATGCTGGTAGCCAGCATTTTCTCATTTTCCCTCTGTATTTTTGGAACCATTCGATAAAAAATATTCCATCATTTGAATCACAATTAAGTTGTGGCTAGCAATTTGGATGAGTGTAAAGTTTTGTCAACTTTTTACCAAACAAAAAAATTCTGGACCCAACCGAAGTTAAAGCATTAACCCTTTACCAGACAACAAAATTTTAGCCTTTTCCAAATTGAAAGCATTTGCAGACGACAATTTCTTTATGGCTCAAATGGTGCAATTTTTCTTTGATAGGGTAGAAAACATTGTAAGAAAAGAAGAAAATGCTGGCTACCAGCATTTTCTCTTTTTCCCACAATGTTTTCAAAAGGTTTCTTTCCCAGGGGCGTCAAAAGGCGGCATTGTACGGTAAAGGGTTAACATTTTGCAGACGATGAATTAAATGAAGCTCAAATGATGATTTCTGTCTTGGATTAGGTATAGAAAACATTATTGGGAAAAGGAGGAAATGGTGGTAACCAGCATTTTCTCCATTTCTCACCATAGTTTCAAAAGCCCTCTTTTTCAGGGTCATTAAAACTGGATTGTGTTGTAAAGGTTTAACTCTTTACCACACAATCCCAAGTTTTAACGACCCTGGGGAAGTAGCCTTTTGAAAACATCGTGGGAAAAGGAGAAAATGCTGGAAACCAGCATTTTCTCCTTTTCCCACAATGTTTTCTACCCTTTTAGAGTCAGGTTTCATCAATCGGGCCACATTCAATTTTCATCTGCAACAGCTTTGAATTGGGACAAGTGTAAAAATTTTGTCGTGTGGTAAAGAGTTAACAAAATAGCTCCTTTCGGGAATCTTTTTTCTTTGTCTTCCTAGACAAAGGATTGTCCAAAAAGAATAATTGCATGAAATGGGCAATATCTCCTGTCTGCCTCTTTTCACATTCATAAACATAGTAATAAACTTTTTCAGTTTGATTTTTTTTGTATTTTAGACTTACAGAAAATTTACAAATAGCAAAACGTTTAGTCCATGTCAGTTTGCACTGAATATGCACAATAAAGAGATCTCAGAAAATGTCCAAAATGGGTCATTCAGAGTAAAAAATAACCTACAACTGTCAGATCTCAAAAAAAGAAAATCTGTTTCATTCAAGATGTAACATTTTTACCCAATCACATTATAAGAGAGGCCAAGCCCCGTAGCTCATTCGGTAGCATACAGGACTTGAGAACAGGAGGTTGCTGGTTTGATCCCCGGCTAGGCCAATTTCTTTCTAAGGATTGATGATAGTCAGTGCGACAGGATTCATGCCTCTCTCACCGCTGACCATTGTTTCGACAATGGCTATGTGGGAAAGCAGCCAGTGGCTTGGAAAGAATATTGTGCGAAGTACTGGTAAAAGAAACTCCAGGAAAGCATGGAAAGGTGCACTGGCCGCCGCGATATAACTGAAATAATGTTGAAAACGGCGTTAAACACCATACACTCATACAATCAATTATTATGAGAGGCAATTGAAGAGTTAGAAAATATGAAATCATATTTTTCACTGGTGGTTACCATGAAATATCAAACCATAATCCATTGTTATTTCTCGATAAACTAGTGAAAAGCATGAGATGAGACACAGACAATCACAGAGCTAGGGTAATACCTCAGATTTACTTCCAGACCAGCTGGGTTAAAAAATTGAGTAACATTTACTTTGAATTACATTTAATTTGTGGCCTTCAAATGTTTTAAATTTGGACGTCTAAAATCTGGCCCTCTGTTAACTCTTTACCACACAATCCCGACTTTTAACGACCCTGAGAAAGAAGCCTTTTGAAAACATTGCGGGGAAAAGAGAAAATGCTGGTAACCAGCATTTTCTCCTTTTCCCACAATGTTTTCTGCCCTTCCCAAAACAAACTTCACTTTTTCAGTAACATTTATTTTGTCGTCTGCAAATGCTTTCAATTTGGACCTGTCTAAAATTTTGTCACTTGGTAAAGGGTTAATGTGGTAACTCTTTACCACACAATCCCGAGTTTTAACAACCATGAGGGATTAACTTTTAGAAAACGTGGGAAAAGGAGAAAATCCTGGTAACCAGCATTTTCTCCATTTCCCACAATGTTTTCTATCCTATCAAACAACAAATTCCATCATTTGAGCCATGTTCAAATTGTCATCTACAAATGCTTTCAATTTGGAGAAGTGCACATTTTTGTCGTGTGGTAAAGATAAAACTCTTTACCACACAATCCAGAGTTTTAACAACCCTAAGGAAGAAAGAATCAGCATTTTCTCTTTTTCCCACAAGTTTTCTACCCTTCCAGATACAGGCCTCAAATTTTGAGTCACATTTATTTTGCTGTCTGCAAATGCACTCACCTTAGACTAGCCTAAAATTTTTTAGTGAGGTAATGAGTTAAATTGTTGATGGTCACACTTTGAATGGTTTTACAACTTTTTTCAGGGAGAAAGAGAATGATAAACTTCTGACACAGTCTGGTAATGGGCAGCGTTACTCTGGACTTGGTGGGGCAGGGGGCAGTATTGGAGGGGGAAGTAGCTCAAACACGCTCAACACTAACACAGACTTGTCTCGAAAAACCAGCAAGGATCGATATCTTCAAAAAATTCCAGTAAGTTGATAATGTTTTTGGTGGTATGTCAAAAGGGTATGTACCTTTAAAGTCTGCTTACCACAACATCACATGTTTTCATGACCCTGGCAGAGAGGACTTTTGAAAAAATTGTGGGAAAAGGAGAAAATGCTGGTAACCTGCATTTTTAGCTTGGCTGTTTTTTAACCTTTAACCAAACGACAACATTTTAGACTGGTCCAAATTGAAAGCATTTGCAGATGACAAATGTTACCGAAAAATTAAAAGTGTTTAGGGAAGGGCAGAAAACATTGTGTGAAAAGGAGAAAATGCTGGTTACCAGCATTTTCTTCTTTTCCCACAACGTTTTCAAAAGGATTCTTTCTCAGGATTGTTAACAGTCTGGTTTATGTGGTAAAGGGTTAAGAAAATATAGAAGTGTTGTCATAGCCCTAGCTTCATCTTCTTCTGTGTCGCCAGATGAAAACTTTGACATGGTATAATATCTCTTTTATTACTGAAGATATTTGCTTCAGACTTGGAAAGTTGTTAACTATTAAAAAGGGAACCTATACAACAAGGACAGGGAACCATCAAGATAATTTTGACAAAGTTATGCCCCTTGTCAACTTAAAAATTTCATTGAAAATCAAGCAATCACAGCCAAGTGCTGGTACCAGCATGCGGTGCTCTTGTTTCCTTTTTTCCACAATGTTTTCTTTCCTTTCACAGTGTCAGAGTTTGGGCCATGTTTGTCGTCTACAAGAGCTTACAAATAAAAAGAGACTACAATTTATTCATAAATGTGGTTGTCATTTCATGTTTTTGATACCCGCCCTCCTCCCCGATTATAGCAAATGAACCCTTCACTGTACATTCTCAAGTTTTGACCAACTGATAGACGGCTTTTGAAACATTGTTGGAAAAGGAGAAAAAGCTGGTTAACAGTAGCTGGGTAACCAGCATTTTCTCCTTTTGCCACAATGTTTTCTACCCTATTAAAGACAAGTTCCATCATTTGAGTCACACTTAACTCTTTACTAAACAACAAAATTTTAGACTTGATGAAATTGAAAGCATTTGCAGATGGCAAAATAGAATTGACTTTAAAATTGAAATTTGTTTTGGGAAGGCTAGAAAACATTGTGGGAAAAAGAGAAAATGCATTTTCTCTTTTTCCCACAATGTTTTCAAAAGACTTTTTTCACACATCGTTAACAGTCGGGATTGTGTGAAAACATTTGCAGACGGCAAAATAGAATTGACTTTAAAATTGAAATTTGTTTTGGGAAGGCAAGAAAACATTGTGGGAAAAAGAGAAAATGCATTTTCTCTTTTTCCCACAATGTTTTCAAAAGACTATTTTCACAAATCGTTAACAGTCGGGATTGTGTGAGTTAAATTGTTGTCTGCATTTGCTTTGAATTTTGACATGTCCACATTTTTGTCATTTGGTAGAGAGATAATCCCAAATTTTGTTCACTGGTAAAGAGTAAGCAAGGAAACTTCTATGTACATGTAAATGAGCCATGCTGTGTAAAAAGGGGTTTAATGCATCTGCAAAAAGGTTTTGACCCATGTCAGCCTGCGCAGTCCGGACTGAAACTTTTTCGTAAATTTTCCCAATGTCCAAGGATCATTCCGCCCCATTATTAACTTGGTTGTTAGACAAAATGGATTCTGTGAATCCATTATTGTATGATGACCTACTTGGTATAATGCATCCTGAAGATGTATTAAATCCCCTTTTCACAGAGTATGGCACGAATGTTTTTTATTGCAGGAAGAAGAACCACCTCAGGCAGATTGCAAACGAAAACTTCTTAAAGTTGTTGTAACTGTTTTATTTATAATCATTGTTGTTGGAGTTGTTGTGATATGGTCATTGCATGAAGGGCGTTCCAGGAAACATATTGGCAATCATTACTTTGATTTCATTTCAACTAAACGGGTATTGAATGTTTATAACAAACAGGACACTATTATTTTAACGGGATATCTGAAGGTCAGTCACTTTGATATAAAAAAAGTGAAGAAATGTGAAGATGTCGTGTACAAGGACAATTTTTGTTTTAAATTTTTGGATGGAACGCATTTCATTTTTCATCCATATTCTCTTCCCAACTCTGAAGTAAAATGTGTTGATATACGTTGGGAGAATTTGAAAAGTTTCCACAATGTTCCGACGGATTGTTACGATATTGAGTATGGCTTGTGGTATGGCCTGCCGAATTTTAAGGGACCATTTTGGCCGATGTATTTGGAGAAAACCTCGCTCAGCAACATTCCGTACAGGCCATTCCACAATAAAATCTTAGGGTATGTTTTGGAGAACTATTGGTTAAGTACTGAGGGTATTGCAATAATTGCTCACCAGAATTTACCGCTGAAAGTCAGTTATAATTCAGGGAATGATAGAAGGCTATGTCTGACACTGGATGTGAAAGGAATGAATATGAAGTCTCTACCAACACTGAATTACTCTATCTGTCAAGGCAAAGATATTAAAGACGTGTTTAGTGCAACTAGAAATGTGTATTTTCCACATTCTGCCATATCAGATTTAGAACATCACGACTTTGCAAAAATTGTATGGAGTTACGAAGATAAATATCACAACAATAAGAACAGTTTTGGTCAGTTTTTGCACAGCTTAAAGTCTGCTGACCTCCCCATTGATATGATAGCATACAATTCAGACTGGGAGAAAAATCAGGGAGATATTAAAATCCAACAATCTGTGTTAAATGACTTCAAACAGTATTTAGAAGGAAAATACTCAGACACAAAGCTGATGTTACCTATCAATGTTGCGTGTTCTTACTTGTCTGACAACTTCAACCGTGGGGTAAAGGAACGTCTCTTTGTCAAAGATCCTGAGACAGGATCATTTCAGACAATCAGATACGAGGATCAGAGCTGTGCATTATGGGATGCAAGTAATCCTAGAACTCGATCTTTCCTGCAAGAGGCTTTTGAAAATCTTCAACAGAAAGATACGATGGAAGAAACGGAATTTCCACAAGCGTTAGAATTTAGAACCACAGTCGGAGACTCTGTGTACCCTTTGTTGCTCTATGTAAACACATCCGATGTAAATCAAATGAATGTTGAATTTCTCAATGTTCTCTTGAATTTGAATAAATCCATCTTGATGCAGACTGCGTTTAGAATGCAGAATAAGCCAGTATTTGTGAAACTGCCCACCATTATAGCAAATAATGATGACAAGAAATGTTTGGACTATATCTTATCGGGAGCATTGACAGCTGGTCTCCATGGCTACCCATATGTCATGGCAGTCCCACCCCCAGTGGACAAGATAGACCATGAGTTTTCAATAAGATGGATTGAAATAGCCATATTTTTTCCAGGAATTAAGATCACGAACAGTGCAATAAACTTTGGTGATGACATCAAGAATGTAACAAAACAATTAATCGAGTTCCGCAAAAGTGTGATTATTGCTCATTTAAGCAATGCGGTCAAAGACATCGTAAGTGGTATCCCGATCATAAGACCTTTATGGTGGATTGACCCCGCAGACTATGTCACGCTAAAGATTTCAGATCAATTTCTGATCGGAGATACCCTTATGGTGGCCCCTATTCTTTGCCATGGGGACAGGAAGAGGGATATTTATATTCCGCAAGGGAAGTGGATCAATGCAAAAACAGGAAAGACTTTCGATGGCCGTCAGTGGTTGAAAGATTTTAGCGTACCTCTACACGAAGTCCCGACGTTTTTGGCGTATGGGGCTTTTAATGAAACTTCTGCGCTTTCTGCAAATACCAGTGATACTTTGTAATGTAACAGTTTGTTTGTAGCTGTAAAACCCTTTACCACATGACAAAATTTTAAACCAATCTGAACTGAAAATTTCTGCAGACAACAGATTAAATTAGGCTCAAATAATGGAATTTGTGTCTGAAAAATTAAAAAAAAAAAACATTTGCAGGAAAAGGAGAAAATGCTGATTAAAAGTCTTTATTCTCAGGGGTCTTTGAAATTTGGGATTGTTTGGTAAAGGGTTAACTCTTTACCAGTCTTTACAACAAATGTTTGAACAGTGCTCTATGAAAAGGGTGCTTAATTCACCTGCGGAAAGTTTCGACCCAGGTCAGCCTGCGCAGTCCGCGCAGGTTGACCTGGGCCGAAACCTTTCGCTTTTGGTCAATTTTCTGTATGTCAAAGGACCAGTCCACCTTATAATACAGTGGGGTTGTTAGACAAAAAAACTGTTATTGATGCGTAACCCTTTCCCAAACAAGCCCTGGTTTTCACATGTCTACAGTACAAGTCTGTTGAAAACACTGGGAAAAGGAGAAATTGCTCATAATGAGCAATTTCTCCTTTTCCCACAGTGTTTTCTACCCTTTTGGAGAACTTTCTGTCATTTTCATCAAATTGTCATCTGCAAACTCTTTCAAATTGGACCAGTCTGAAATTTATCGTTTGGGAAAGGGATAATCATAAGATGACTTGCTTGGTATAATGCATCAGAGAGATGCATTAAGTCCCCTTTTGCCAGAGCATGGCTCATTTTGATGTGTAAGTCTGGAAAGAATTTGCAGACAACAAGTTGAATGTGACTCAAATGATGTGATTTGTTGAAGAAAAAGTAGAAAGCATTGTGGGAAAAGGAGAAAATAGTGGTTACCAGCATTTTCTTCTTTTCCCTAAATGTTTTTGAAAGCTATTCAAAACTCAGGATTGTATGGTGAAGGGCCAACCTAACCATTTAGAAAGCACTCGAATGTTTGAATTCTTTACCAAACACATTCTCTACTTTTTCCGCAATGTTTCTAAAAGCATTCTTTACCAGGATGGTTAAAGGGAGGCATTGTATGGTAAAGGGTTAGTGACCCTGAAGAGGAAGGCTTTTGAAAACATGGTTGGAAAAGTTAAAATGCTGGTTACTTCTTCTTTTCAACAATGTTTTCTACCCGATCGAAGACAGAAACCATCTTTTGAGCTACATTTAATTAATTTTGTCGTCTGCAAATGTTTTCAATTTGGTCGAGTAAAAAATTTTGTCGTTTGGTGAAGAATTTAGGGGGAATGTTGTAAAAGATGAACAAAATGGCACTGCAGTGGTGAGATTTGATTTAGGATAACAGAGCTGCAGATAGAGGGAGTGATTTTGATTACAGAATTGAATATAAAGGGTTAAAGCACATAAATATTTGAGCTAGGCTCTGTAAAAAAGGGGCTTAATGCATCTACAAGATGTGTCGACCAAGATCAGCCTGAGCAGGCTGACCTGGGCGGAAACATTTTTCTATTGGTCAATTTTCTGCAGCTCAAAGGACCAACCAGTTTACCTCATGATCCAGTCAGTTGTTAGACAAAATGGATTTTTTAAAAAATTTTTGGGATCCATGAGACTGGGATGATTTGCTCCTTCATGCATCGCAGAGATGCAGCATTAAGCCCCCTTTTGCCAGAGAATGGCTCATTTTTAAATTTTTTTTTTTTTTTTGTTTGTATCTGCTATGCAAAAATTGACATTTAAGCTCTCCTGAGCACAAATTACTCAACTGAGAGCTAATCTTATAGCCATGTGTCTGAACTATGGTATCTAGACTTTTCTTTGCAAGAGTGAAGCTAATGTCATATTGGCATACAGTATATTTGATGGTCTTTCATGTTCTTTTTAGCTCACCTGAGCTCAGTGTGCTCAAGGTGAGCTTTTGTGGTCATGTTTGTACCTTCTGTACACTCTCGTGGCTACATTTTCTGTCCAGTACTCATGAAAATTGGTCAAAATGTTTGTCTTGATGACATCAGGGATGTGTTTGAAAATAGTTCACGTCCGATCAAAAAGTAGGTCACTTGGATAAAACATCGAAAAACTTTGTGTACGCTCTAGAGGTCACATTCTTGGTCCAATACTTCTGAAGGTTGGTCGAATATTTGTCTTAACCCTTTACCACACAATCACGACTTCTAACGACCCTGAAAAAGAAGTCTTTTGAAAACATTGTGGGAAAAGGAGAAAATGCTGGTAACCAGCGTTTTCTCCTTTTCCTGCAGTATTTTCTACCCTATCCAAGAGAGAAATCACCATTTTAGTTACATATAACTAGTCGTCTGCAAATGCTTTCAATTTGGTTCAGTCAAAAATTTTGTCGTTTGGTAAAGGGTTAAAGATATCTTGGACAAAGAAGAAGATTGGTCACATCAGATCAGAAAGTAGGTCATTGACAAATCTGAAAAAACATAGTTTACACTCAAGAGGCCACAATTTCAGTCGATTACTAACGAATGTTTTCAAAAGCCTAATCTACCAGGGTCGTTAAAAGTCAGGATTGTGTGGTAAAGGGATAAGATGTTTTTCGTGATGCAAATGGTAAAAAAGCAGCCCAGTGTGTCATATCTTTGAAAAATCTTATGTACACACTACACGTATATAGGCCTCATTTTTGTCCAGTACTCATGAAAGTTGGTCAGAGTGTTCGGCTTGATGATATCTCATGCAAGTTTGAAAATGGGTCGGTCACGTTGGGTCAAAAAGTTGGCCACATGGATAACACTTGGAAAAACCTTGTGTATGCTCTAGAGGCCACATTTCTATTCCAATACTTGTGAAAAGTGGTCATAGCCTTTGTCTCGAAGATATCTTGGACAGAGTAGAAGATGGGTCACATCAGATCAGAAAGGGAAAGGTCATTGGGACAAATCTTATGAACATAGTTTACACTCTAGATACCACAATTTCAGTCAAATAGTCATGAAAGCTGGTCAGAGTGTTTGTCTCGGTGCTGTATCAGGCAAGTTTAAAAATACCTGTAGGTCTTGTCTTGTCAAGAAGTAGGTCACCGGGGAAAAATCTTTGAAAAACCTTGTGTACACTATAGAGGCCACATTTTCTGTCCAGTACTCATGAAAGTTGGTCACAATGTTTGTCTTGATGTTATCTTGGATGATTTAAAAACTAGGGCAAGTCAGATCGAAAAGTAGGTCACTGGGACAAATCTTTGGACAAAACTTCTTTAACCCTTTCCCAAACGACAAATTTTGGACCGGTCCAAATTGAAAGAGTTTGCAGACGACAATTTTAAATTTGATGAAAATGGCAGAAAGTTCTCAAAAAGGGTAGAAAACACTGTGGGAAAAGGAGAAATTGCTCGTTACGAGCAATTTATCCTTTTCCCACAGTGTTTTCAAAAGACTTGTACTGCAGACATGTGAAAACCAGGGCTTGTTTGGGAAAGGGTTAAAGTTTGTAGGCCACATGTTCAGTCCAATACTCATGAAAACGAATTAGAATGTTTCCATTGTAGTCTCTGTGAAGTTTGAAACTGGTAATTATCTGGTAGGTCTCTGGGACAAGTCATAAAAAACGTAGTGGAAACGTTTTCAATCCAATTTTCTTGAAACTTGGTGAGAATGTTTGCCTTGACAATAATTATCTTGGTCAAGTTCATAAATGAGTCACATCTAGTAAGGAAGCAGGTCAATGGGATGAATCTTAGAAAAACCTCTTGAACACGCTAGAGGCCAGATTTTCAGCCCAGTCCTGATGATAGTTCTCAAAAGGTAAACAGGTTCAGGGCAATCATGACCCTCTTGTTTAACCCTTTCCCAAACGACAAAATTTGGACTGGTCCAAATTGAAAGAGTTTGCAGATGACAGTATTAAATTTGATGAAAATGGCAGAAAGTTCTCAATAAGGGTAGAAAACACTGTGGGAAAAGGAGAAATTGCTCGTTACGAGCAATTTCTCCTTTTCCCACAGTGTTTTCAAAAGACTTGTACTGCAGACACGTGAAAACCAGGGCTTGTTTGGGAAAGGGTTATCTCTATACCAAATGACAAATTCCTAGACGGATTCAGATGGAAAGCATTTTTAGAGGAGAACTCGAATGTGACTCAAATGATGGGATTTGGCTGTGAAAGGACAGAAAAGATTGTGGGAAAAGGAGAAAATGCTGGTTACCAGCATTCTCTCCATTTCCTGTAATGTTTTCATAAGGCTTTTTCTGAGGGCCATTAAAGCTTGGTATTGTGTGGTAAAGATTTAACCCTTTACCACACAATCATTACTTTAAACGACCCTCAGGAAAAGGCCCTTTGAAAACATTGTGTGGAAAAGCATTTTGTCCTTTTCCCACAATGTTTTCTACCCTTCCCAAAACAAAAAATATTTTTTGCGTCGGTTTTATTTTGTCGTCTGCAAATGCTTTGAATTTGGACTAGTCTAAAATTTTGTCGTTTGGTAAAGAGTACATGCAGGGATGGATATGTGTACTTTTTCGTAGGATAAAAAGATAAAAAGAATAGGATTGACTGGAGTGAGATCTGTGACTTGGTCGTTAAAACTCGGGATTGTTCAGTAAAAGGTTAGTCTTACTGATTTGAAATGATTGTTCAGGTGGAGCCTGGTAGCACAGTCAGTAACATACAGTAACATACAGAGTTTCAAACCAAGGGGTCATTGCTTCAGATTCCCAGCTCGGCCAGTTTCTTTTCGAAGGATTTATGGTAATTATTGTGACAAGATTCATTCCTTCCTCTTAAGTGTCGTCTGCAAATGCTTTCAATTTGTACCAGTCTAAAATTTTGTGGGATAAGGCATTAATTTTGGAACCAGCATTTTCTCTTTTTCCCACAATGTTTTGCACCCTTTGAGAAAAAAAAAATAGGAAAGATCGTATGGGCTATTTTTAATTTGTCATTCTGGAAATGTTTTCATTTTGAACAGTCTAGAATTTTGTCGTTTTGTGAAGAGTAACCCATAGAGTGAGAAATAAACCCAGGGGATTCAAGAGCAAAATTTAAGGTTGCAATTGTCCAGAATGCCTCTTCAAAGCAGAGAGTACAAAACATGCAGCCTGATCTTGGCTTCTTTTTTTAAGAGCAAGTACAGTAGTGGAACGCGCTTTAACAACCGTGAGAAAGAGGCCCTTTCAAAACATTGTGCTGGTAACCAGCATTTTCTCCTTATCCTACAATGTTTTCCACCTTTTGCAAAACATATTTCAATTTTTGAGCCACACATATTTTGTTGTCTGCAAATGCTTTCAATTTGGACTAGTCTGAAATTTTGTTGTTTGGTAAAGGGTTAAGGGTTAATTGGTTTGTATATTTTTAGCTACAGAATTAGCTTGAATACAGTAGCAGTTATTTTGAAACACCCTGTTTACAGTCCAACAAAGCTGCATTATAAACTGCTTGCCTAGGGCTACATGAATGTATTGTCTGTATTGTAAACTGCTATATATGCAAAATGGGGTTTGCCTCTGCCATTTTGGGAAAAGTTTGGTAAAAAAGTACATAAAAATTGTTATTGGTACTATTTTGGTACTGTTTCATGGCTGTATCATGTACACAGTAATACTGAATTTTAATGTGTAGCTCGGCTGTTTTTGAACAAAAGATTGAGGTATTGTCATAGCCCTGGTGTTATTGTCCGGACATTGTACAAAAACTTTGACATTTTATAATATCCTTGGTGTTACTGAAGATATTTACTTCAAACTTGCACAAAATGTTGACTATCAAAAGGAGAACCAATACAATAGGAGCAGGCAACCGTCAAAGTATTTTTGACACAGTTAGGCCCCTTTTTCGACTTATATTGTTTTTAAGAAAATCTTGACAATTTATTATATCTCTGTTGTTACGGGAGCTATCAATTCAAACACTGACAAGTTGTAAACAATCCGAAGGGGAACCCATACAACATGGGCAAGTAACCATCAAAGTGTTTTTGATGTAGTTTTTCAACTTAGAATTTTCACAGAATACTAAGCAGCTGCAGCCGAGTGATGGCACCCGCATGCGGTGCTCTTGTTTTATTGAAGAAGTTCTTCTGTTTATGATTATTATCTTCTTATATATCACGGGTATTGTTTGTGATCTCTGTATGTAGGAACTGTATAGAATCTTTTTAACCCTTTCCCAAACAAGCCCTGGTTTTCACGTGTCTGCAGTACAAGTCTTTTGAAAACACTGTGGGAAAAGGAGAAACTGCTCGTAATGAGCAATTTCTCCTTTTCCCACAGTGTTTTCTACCCGTTTTGAGAACTTCCTGCCATTTTCATCAAATCTAAAATTGTCGTCTGCAAACTCTTTCAATTTGGACCGATCCAAAATTTGTCGTTTGGGAAAGGGTTAAAAGTACTGTTTACTTGGAAATGTTTCATATAATATGAATTTTGTCATTGAGTACAATTTTTCACCAAGACAGTTTGTAATTATGCTATCATTAATTTTGTGCAATTGAACATCATTTTAGATTTTCAGCTCTAATGGCCGAAGGCCAGCAGGCTTATGTCATGGCCAGTATCTGCCTGTGTCTGTCCGTGCATCCGTCCACTTCTAGTTCAAACATCTTCACCGAAACTACCCATCCAATCTTTTTGAAACTTTACAGAAATGATCTTGCCATGGCCCTATTCAGAATTCTTTCAAAGAATTTGTTTCCAATGAAAACTCTGGTTGCCATGGCAACAGAATTGAGAAATATTGAAAATCTTTCAAAATCCTCTTTTCAGAAACCATAAGGCCTAGAGCTACTGAATTTAGCATGTCACTTCATCTAATACACCTCTACCGAATTCCTTGAAATTATAGCCCAGGGGTCAAAATTGCCCCACCTCGGGGGTTACAAGTTTTACATGGGCTTATATAGTAAAAGGTTTAAAATCTTCTTTTTTTCTAAACCATAAAGCCTATGGCTACCAGATTTTGTCAATTAAGCATCAGCTAGTGGACGCCTACTTATGTTATTTAAATTACAGCGCTGGGCTCAAAATTTGCCCCACCCCCAGGGGTCACAAGTTTGACATGGGCTTTTATAGTGAAAAGTTCAAAAAATCTTTTGATTCTGTTTGGCCTAGGGCTACCAAATTTGACATGCTGCTTCACATATTAGACCTCTACCATGTCTGTCCCATTTATAGCCTTGGAGTTAAAGCAGGCCCCACCCTGGGGGTTACAAGTTTAATATGGGCTTACAAACTGAAAACTGAAAGAATTGTTTCCTAACAGTAAAATCTTGGCTTACAAAATTGTGCTTGTAGCTTCATCTAGTGGACCTGTAGCAAAATTGTCAAAACTATAGCACTGCAGGTAATGCATTTTACAAAGGCTTAAATAGTGAAAACTTTGAAAATATTCCTGTGGTATATGAAGTCACTATTTAAACTTATGTGTGTACTGATCAAGGGAAATAACTCCTATGTGTTTACTGATCAAGGGAAATAACTCCTGTTATAATAGATATACATATAGTTTGTTACCATTTCCCTCCCTTGATTATCACAGTGCACCAATACTTGATTGGTGTTAGTCATTCAAGTTTTTTGCAAAAATAAAAAAAAAATGTTCAGTTTTCAGTGAGAGTTATGTATTTTGATGTTTGAATTTATGCTCAGCTGTGTCTACTGTTAAGTGTAAAGCTAGGTTTCTAAGGTTTCTATCATTCAGTATTTTGTCCCAGAACTTTACCAATCATGCCATTAAAAAAATGTTTTCAGCTTCTGAGATCTGGAAATCTTCTTGTCAAAGTACTCTTTTTAAGAGTACATTGATATTTTGTATTAATGATAATTGATTAAGACCTGCTTGTAATTGAATAAGATATGCCTTTTTTTTGAGGGGGGGGGGTTGGCTAGGCTATTTTTTCTATGAAGAAGGTTTATTGCCATACAGATTTCATATGATTTATGTCTCTGTCAATGCCAGTTTGATACATCTGTTGAAAAAGCAGTGGAGCGATACAGGGCTATCATGGCCTTCTTGTTTGAATTTCCTTGCTTTAAATGAGTAGTATTGAGTGTTTTTTCTTTTTTTCTTTAAATTAATATACTTTTCAGGTAGAATCTCAATTTTAGCACTACTTGTGGAATGTAAGCAAGCATATGTCATGGTGGCTGGCCCTCTTGTGTTTCATGTAAATATTGGTAAACAGCATTTTCTCCTTCTCCCACATTGTTTTATACTATTTCAGACACAAAGTCATTATTTGAGCCAAAGCTAACCCTTTACCATACAATGCCGCCTTTTGACGCCCCCTGAGAAAGAAGCCTTTTGAAAACATTGTGGGAAAAGGAGAAAATGCTGGAAACCAGCATTTTCTCCTTTTCCCACAATGTTTTCTACCCTATCTAAGAAAAGTTGCATCATTTGAGCCACATTGAAATTGTCATCTGCAAATGCTTTCAATTTGGACAAGGCTAAAATTTTGTCGTCTGGTAAAGGGTTAATCTGTTGTCTGCAAATGCTTTGAATTTGGATAAGTCTATAATTTTGTTATTTGGTAAACAGTTAACCCTTTATCATATGGAACGATTACAGACTTTTTTCAAATGGGTTAAAAATATTGTAGGAAAGAGAGAAAATGCTAGGTACCAGCATTTTCTCCTTTTCTCACAGTGTTTTCAAATACTTTCATCTTCTGGACTGTTTTGAAAAGGATTAAACATCTTTCAAACTACAGAATCAATTTTAACCGAACTTATCACAAATTTTCATTCCGTTGCTTGCAGTTTATGACTCTTTACCACATGGCAAAATTTTAGACTTGGCAATTTTCAGAGGATCAGCAGCTTGAACTCAATTAATTTTGAATAAAACCTGACAAATCAGTAAGGGAAAAGAAGCCATTTAAAATCAAAAATTTACATTTCTTGTTTACGCAATAAAAGTCCACGTTTGTGGGTCGATTTTTGTTAAACTCGCACAGCTTTATATCATCAATAGCTTGTTTCCTACAGATTTTGAAAAAAAAATCTGACCATTAGTACGGGAAAAGTAGGCATTTAAAGTTGAAAATTTGCATATCTTCTTATCCAATTCTTTTGAAACTTGCACAGATCATTTGTATGAATAATCACCAAGGAATTGAACCATAAAAAAAAATGAAGAAAATCCAGCAATCAGTTTAGGAAAAGCAGCCATTTGATGACTTAGTCATGTTTACTCAATACAGTCCATCTTATTTGTCATATTTCTTTGATACTTAACTCTTTACCAAATGACAAAATTTTACACAAAATAAATGTGGCTCAAAGATTGAAAATAGTTTTGGGACGGGTAGAAAACATTGTGGGAGGGAGAAAATGCTGGTTACCAGCAGTTTCTCCCTTTTTCACAATGTTTTCAAAAGGCTTCTCTCTCTCAGGGTTGTTGAAAATCAGGATTGTGTGGTAAAGTGTTAATACAATAAAGAAACCCTATCAAATTTAGCTGGATTCGAAATAGTTTTTAGAAATTTTACTTTGATTATTTCACTATTTGGTCAATTGCCCAAGCGGACATATTGATGTATGCTAGTTTTTGTTTCTTTTTCCTTTTTGCATCACAAATGAATGATGTATGCTAGAAAATAAGCAAAATGACTGCCAGTAGAGCGATATCAGGCCCTCAAGGGTGTAAGTTTCAAAACATTTGATTTACCTTCTGCAAACACTTTCAACTTGGCCAACGATAGAATTTTGTCATTTGGTAAAGTATTGAGTGTGAAATTTATGGCATAAAAGAATGGTACAAGAATTTTGTCTCATACACTGTATTTTGTATTTTTAATATAGTTTGTGTTCATGAATTTTGTCTTGTTTTCTTTGTTAATTTTACACTTTCTTTTTTTAATATTTCAATAAATTTCTTACACACTTAATATAATTTTGTTGTCAATTTGCCGGTCCTTTAACTTCCATTATTGCCAATACTCCACACTAACTTAGTGATAATGAGACTAGAGCAGTCCCTTAGTCTTTTATCAAATGACAAAATTTTGGACTTAACCAAATTGAAAGCATTTGCAGATGACAAATGAACTCTTTACCACACATTTTAGATTGGTCCAAATTGAAAGCTTTTGCAGATGACAAAATAAATGCGAATGAAAATAATACTTGTTTTGGGAAGGGTAGAAAACATTGTTGGAAAAGGAGAAAATGCTGGTTATCAGCATTTTCTCCTTTTCCCAGAATGTTTTCAAAAGGCTTCTTTCTCAGGGTCATTTAACTCAGGATTGTGTGGTAAAGAGTTAAATGTACTTTAAATGATGATTTCTGTCTTTGATAGGATAGAAAACATTGTGGGAAAAGGAGAAAATGCTGGTTGCCAGCATTTTCTGCTTTTCCCACAATGTTTTCAAAAGCTTTCTTCTTCAGGGTCATTAAAACTCAGGATTTTTTGGTTAAGAGTTAATTTCTAGACCTTTTACCAGATAATCCAGACTTTTAGAGACCCTTGGGATTTGTTTTGTTTGTTTAGTTTTACCCATTCCCAAAGGACAAATTTTAGACTCTTCCAAACTGAAAGCATCTGTAGACAACAAATCTAAAAGCGGTACAAATAAAATAAAAGTTTTTGACAGGGTAGAAAACATTGTGAGAAAAGTTGAAAATGCTGGAAATCAGCATTTTCTACTTTTCCCACGTTTTTGAAAGGTCTCTACCTCAGGGTTGTTAAAATCCGGGATTGTTTGGTAAAGGGTTAACGCTGTTTTAACAGCTTGGGTCATATCACAGCGGTCAGTGCATCTACACATGTGTTTCCTAGCTTTCTCACACCAGTACTGACACTACTTTCTTCCCAAGCCACTGACTTCTTTTCTCTCATGCATCAGGGGTGAGAGGCTAAAAAATCGCCGGAAAGAAAGTTTGCCTCTAACTGGTATTGAACACACAACCATCAGGTCACGAGACTGATGCGCTAGCCACTGAGCTACCCAGCCAGCCCAACGACCCTAAGGAGGAAGGCTTTTGAAAACATTGTGGGAAAGGAGATAGTGCCAGTAACCAGCCTTTTCTCCTTTTCCTGCAATGTTTTCTACCCTATCAAGGACAAATTGTCATTTCAATCACCTGTAATTTGTAATCTGCAATGCTTTCAATTTGGCCAAGTCTAAACTTTCGTGGATTGGTAACCAATTAACCACATGACAAAATGTTTGACATGATAAGATTATAGTCATTTGCATACAATAATTAAACAATTGAAAAGTTGCTACAATGAACATTTGGTCTTTGAAAGGGTAGAACGTATTGCCAATTGCTGGTTACCAGAATTTTCTCCTTTTCCTACAACATTTTCGGGAGGTTTCTTCATCAGCATCCTTAACTCTTTTTCAAACAAAAAAATTTTAGACTCGTCCAAATTGAAGGCAATCACAGATGGTAAATTTAATTTCACTCTAATGATTTGATTTGCCTTTGGACGGATAGAAAACATAATGAGAAATGGGGAAAATGCAGGTCACTTGGTTGTGGAAACTGATGGCTCGACTATTTTTAACCCTTTTTCCACACAATCCCGAGTTTTAACGACCCTGAAGGATAAAACTTTTAAAAACATTGTGTGAAAAGGAGAAATGCTGTTAACCAGCATTTTCTCCTTTTCCCACAATGTTTCCTACTCTTTGATGGACAAATTTGCTGTTTTGAGTTGCATTTAGTACTATGTTGTCTGTGCAAATGCTGCAATTTGGAAGCAAAAATTTTGTCCTTTGGTTCCTCTCACCGCTGACCATTGTTTCGACGGTGGTTATGTGGGAAAGCAGCCTGTGGCTTTGAAAGAATATTGTGTGGAGTACTGGTAAAGAGAAACTCTATGAAAGCATGGATAGGTGCACTGGCTGCCACGATACAACTGAAATAATGTTGAAAACGGCATTAAACACCATACAATCAATCAATAACATCTCTCCATGCTTATTTTGCTGGTTCTTCTAGTCCTGTCCTGTGCTCAACATTTTTTTTTTTCAATCCACTGGCTGCTTTCTCATGTAAACATTGTTAAAAACATGATCAGAGTTGAGAAAGGACTGAATCCTGTCACAATGGCACTATCCTTAATCTTGAGAAATGATTTTGCTGAGCTGGCAAATCGAACCACCAGTTGTGGGTTTCATCTACTGTATACCAAACCTCATTAGATATTTTTGATATGCGACAACGCTATACATGCGTTATCCTCTTTAATAGTAGAGGATAATTGTCTGTTTCGGTGTATGATCGAAATTTCTGTCATTGAGTGAAAAGCGAAGGCTATATCTTCACATGTGGCAAAGCCACGAGGGAAAATAATGGCCTTTGTTTTTCCCCTAGATGAAAGAAATTTCGATCATACACTGAAACAAACAATTATCCTATTTCTTTTATGCTCTTCACTTTAACTTTGTTCAGGTCTAATTTTTGCTCATCATGAAAAATATGTGCGTTTTTTAAGCGAAATACATCTATTCAGTCAAATTGGATATGGACTAGCTGTAATAATGAGTGGTGTTAACCACGTATGAAACGTTGTGTTCATCTGCAAAATTCATTCTTGTTCTTTCACCCTTTACCACACAATCCTGAGTTTTAATGACCCTGAAAGAGAACCCTTTTGAAAACATTGTGAGAAAAGGAGAAAATGCTAGTAACCAGCATTTTCTCCTTTTCACACAATATTTTCAACCCTCCCAGAAACATTTTTAATTTTTGAGTTACATTTTTTTTGTCCTCTGCAAATGCTTTCAAATTGGACAAGTCTGAAATTCTGTTGTTTGGTAAAGTGTTAAATAGTGGTGGCATGTCTTAAAAGTTATAACATTCACCTGGGAATTATAAAATGCACCAGTGAATTATAAGAATATAAATTTCTATAAACTACTGAAAAGCATAAAAGAAATATATATCTTTCTTTGTATCAAAATGGCAAAAATTGACCCTTTACCATACTCCTGACTTTAAACGACACTGAGAGAGAAGCCTTTTGAAAACATTGCGGGAGAAGGAGAAAAATGCTGGTTACCAGCATTTTCTCCTTCTCCCACAATGTTTTCTACCCTTCCCAAAACAAACTTCAATTTTTCAGTCACATTTGTTTTGTCGTCTGCAAATGCTTTCAATTTGGACTTGTGTACAATTTTGTTGTTTAGTAAAGAGTTAAATATCAAAGGGAGAGAAAACGATATACATACTATAGAAATTGAATAATGTAAAACATTGGTTATTTTCCTTAGACTAAAGTAAGGCTTTGCTGAAATTGACAACTAGTTGTCATGTCTCCTTTATGTGCCAGTATTCTATCATGGTTTTGAAAGCCTCTCACACAATACAGATTTTCATAGTTTGAGTCATGCTCTGGTGAAAGGGGGCTAAATGCATCTTCATAATTCAGTATACTAAGCAGGTCATCATGCAATCACGGATACATAAAATACATTTGGTCTTACAATCGGCTGGATCATCAGGTGCACTGGTCCTTTGACATGCAGAAAATTGACCGATAGTAGAAAGTTTTGGCCCAGGTCAGACTGCACAGGCTGGCCTGGTTAAATATGTTTTGAAGATGCACCAAGCCCCCATTTCACAAAGCATGGCTCATGTATTGGCAGGGCTGTTCAGGTTGTGGTTTTACAGAGGACTTTTCCAACTTTATTGTCTTGCTATCATTGCAACAGGATTTTTAGCAGATTTGTATGGAAAATCAGCTTACTGTGATCGAACAGGCCGGAACAAAGTACATCATGCATGCACACTCACTTTCACTTTTCACTTGAATAGCAGTGGTCTATACTACAGATTTGAACTGAACCAAATACTGTCATACACGCTTGTGTTCTACTCATTCTACTTTCAGTTTAAGCTAGTACACCTCGATAGTATAATACAATGCTTGTGTACATGCAGTCCTAAATCTTATACCAGCAGAGAACCATGTCAGATTGATGGATCAAATTGCTACTTAATAAGTTCATGTAGAATAACAGTTACTGCGTGTCCCACTTGCCTGAACAGCTTTGACAACTTCGCCCTTGCTAACTCTACCAACTAGTTACATATATGTATGAGCCATACATGCATTACATATAATGGAAATTTTAGTTTTCATTACACCATATCATAGCTTAATAGTGTTCCACAAATCCGCTTTTCAGGACTTTTTGTCCTTTGATTCTTTGTGGAACAGAACTCTGAAGAGAGTCAGCAGGATCATTTTTGTGACATTTTGTGAAAATGGGTTTCATTGTCATCAGAGATGTATCAACTCTTTACCAAACGACAAAATTTTAGACTCGTCCGAATTGAAAGCATTTGTAGAGGACAAAATAAATGTGATGCAAACAATGAAATTTGTTCTGGGAAGGGTAGAAAACATTGTGGGAAAAGGAGAAAATGCTGGTTACCAGCATTTTCTCCTTTTCCCACAATGTTTTCAAAAGGCTTCTTTCTCAGGGATTGTTTGGTAAAGTGTTAAATAAAACTCATAGCACAGAAAGACCCGCAGACACAGACTTGACAAGCACCATGCCGTGATGCGAGTTGGCTAGCTTTTAGCCTTTGAGGCTTAACCCTTTACCAAATGACAAAATTTTAGACTTGTCCAATTTGAAAGCATTTCCAGATCATAAAATTAATTGTGACTCAAATGATGTATTTTGTTTTTGAAAGGGGTAGAAAACATCGTGGGAAAAGGGAGAAAATGCTGGTTACCAACATTTTCTCCATTTCCTACAATGTTTTTGAAAGGTTTTTTTTCCCTAGGCTTGTTAACACTTGGGATTGTGTGGTAAGGGTTTTATTTTTTTTTTTACACAAAAATTACACCATTTAACCCTTTACGACACAACCCAAGTTTTAATGACCCTGAGGAAGAAGGCCTTTGAAAAGATTGTGGGAAAAAGAAGAAAATGCTGGCAACCAGCGTTTTTCTTCTTTTCCCACGTTTTCTACCTTTCAAAACACAACTTTCAATTTTTGAGTAACAGTTGATTTGTCGTCTGCAATGCTTTCAATTTGGACTAGTCTAAAATTTTGTTTTTTGGTAAAGCATGGATACTGTTATGGTTCTGACACCCCTGGCAGAAGAATGAATCTTAACTCTTTCGGCGCCAAATAAACAAACTCTGCTTCTTTTGATGGCTATAAATAGAATCCACTGAGTCTCCGAAAGATTTTTATCATATAGGCTTGACCGAACAAGCGGAAGGTATAGATCAAAGATTAGACTGCATGTTCTGTGCAGTCTGATCTTGATCTATGCCATCCGCAAAAGTCCCTGTTTTTGCCTATGGCGCTGAAAGGGTTAAACTAGAATTAAAGTTATCAACATGGATACCATATTTTCTGGACAATAAGCCGCTGCACTGTATAGGCCGCATCTTTTCATTTCAACCATTTTAGAAATAAAAAAATATCGTATAGGCCTCTCCTGCGCATAGGCCGCAGCCGAATCGCTTGGTTAATGTAAATTATTATTAGTATGGGAGAGAGATTGAAATAGTTGACAGTTTCACCTATCTTGGAATTAAGTTCTATTATACAGGTTCTTTTAATCTGGCTATTCGAACACTACAAGAACAAGCATTGCGAGCGTTTGGAACTTTATTACAGTTGTTTGATAGGCTACCCTTAGATATAAAAACAAAATTATCACTTTTTGATTCTATGGTGCTTCCTATTTTGCTATACGGAGCAGAGGTGTGGGGAATCTATAAATTCAAAGATCTCGATAAGCTACATATCAAATTCTTAAAGTCTTTGTTAGGAGTTAAAATGCAAACACCAAATTATGCCGTCCTGGGTGAATTCGGAAGATACCCACTTTCAATTATTTGCAAACATCGAGCGTTAAATTTTTGGTGCAAGATAATGTCAAATAGTAATCAATCCTTGTATGAAGCATATGTCAAGGAACGCAATGAAAATAACGCCAATAACTGGTCAAATAAAATTTGTTCATTAATAGATCATCTGGGTCTAACCTATATAAGATTATATTATGATAACATTGCAAATTACCACAATATATTTAAAACAAGACTTCAAGACCAATTTATCCAAGAGTGGAAAACGTCGATTATCAACTCACCCAAACTCTCGCTTTATTGCAAGTTTAAGAAGGAATTCAGTTATGAGCCATATTTGGATAAAATAGTAAATGAAAAATGGCTGAAATCCTTTGCATGTTTTAGATTATGTTCTCATAAGTTAGAAGTGGAATCTGGCCGCTTTTCTAATATTCCCAGAGAGGAAAGAATTTGCAAATTATGTAATTCCGGCTTTATTGAAAATGAATACCACTTTTTATTATGTTGTCCAAGATATTACGACTTAAGAAGAAAGTTTTTGGGAAGCACACCTTGGCCAAATATTCATATGTTCAACTGCCTAATGTCTAGTTCTAACAAGAAAAAAATGTCGTCTATTTGCAATTTTATTGTTAAAGGTTTTGAGTTGAGAGAAACTATCATAAGTACTACTCAATTTTAGCTGTTCACTGATCTTATATCTACTTAGATGTCATTTATTATATTTCGCATTCTTTTCAATGAATGTTTGTCTTTTCAAAAAGCATGTGTACACATGTATCTTTCATATTTCTGCAGTGCTATATATGTATGTATTGTATAAGATAATATTTTGTCTCAGCCATATTTTGCTAATTTTGTAAATGGCCAAAGACATTGTATGTCGAATTTTGCCAATAAATGATGTATGTATGTATGATTATTGAGCATATCATAAATAATACTGGTATATTTTCTCATATACCATGCAGTAAACAGTCAGTGGGGTATACAAACAAGTACATGTATCTTAATCCAATTATCATGTGATGTTGTGACTTTATAATTGTCTGAACAACAATAGAGACACCAAATAATTGAGATGGTTTTTCACAGTTTGTCGTAAATCTGTCACACGTGGAGGATATGCCACAATTTGCAAAATTTGGTTAATCCTTACCTTCATATAGACAACTTTAGGTGATGGCTCAAAACTTGGACCAGTGTCAATAACATTTTGAGACAAGGTACAAAACATTGAGACAAAAGATGAATTTCCTCGCACAGGTACTTTCTTCTTTTGTCACAATGATTTCAAAAGTCATTTGCTGAAATGCTTTGGTGAAATAAAACAAATATAAGTATCAGTCATTATACGGTATGTCTCTTTATATGTGCCATTCTCGCGTTGAACCAAAATGGCGCCCACACTGGGAATCGAAAATTGGTTTTCAGTTATTTTCAGTTTTACAGACTGCACTTTAAGATTTAGAAAAATAAAATTAATGTGTAAGCCGCTTCTTCTTATAGGCCGCACCCTTGAAAATTTCCACTTTTTTTAACGGATTGGGTGCAGCCTATTTTCGGGAAAATACGGTAGATGCTGCTACCAAACCATTTTCAGCGTTTGACTCTTTACCAAACGACAAAATTTTAGACTGGTCCAAATTGAAAGCATTTACAGATGACAAATTAAGTGTATCTAAAATGGTGATTTCTGTCTTTGAAAGGGTAGAAAACATTGTGGGAAAAGGAGAAAATGCTAGTTACCAGCATTTTCTCCTTTTCCCACAATGTTTTCAAAAGCCTTCTTCCTCAGGGTCGTTAAAAGTCAGGACTGTTTGGTAAAGAGTTAAAGTCCCAATAGTGGCCAAAAGTAAACAATGCAGGTGATGAAATGCATTTAAATTTAAACCATATTTAGAAGTATGGTAAGTGAAATTGTAGCCAGTATGACAGTCTGTTATTGTACAGCTGATCCAAGTGTTAGTCGCTGGCGGAAAAAAATGAATTTTGAAAGTAGGTCAAAAGTTGCCAGGTGGATCTATCTTTTGTCTACTTTTTGCCTGGGTTTTGAAATTCATTTTTCTGTTAACAACTAACGCTTCGACCCACTGAAAAATAACAGATTGTCATCTTCACAATAATTTCTGTACTCTTTAAAGGTATGATTTAACTTCAAATGCATTTCAATACTCGCATTGTTTACTTTTGTCCCCTATTGGGGCTTTAAAGGGGTACTTAAGTGTAAATATATTTTTTGATGTATGAAGCCTTAACTCCTTACCACACAATCACAGGTTTAAACGACCCTGAACATAAAGCCTTTTGAAAACATAGTTGGAAAAGGAGAAAATGCTGGTAACCAGCATTTTCTCCTTTTCCCACAATGTTTTCTAACCTTCCCGAAACAAAGTTCAATTTTTGAGTCACGTTTATTTGTTGTCTGCATATTCTTTCAATTTGGACTGGTGTAAAATTTTGTTGTGTGGTAAAGAGTTAACCCTTTACTAGATGACAAAATTCTAGCCTTGTCCAAATTGAAAGCATTTCAATTTGGCAATATCAATGTGGCTCAAATGGTGGAATTTTTATTTAATAGGATAGAAAACATTGTGGGAAAAGGAGAAAATGCTGGTTACCAGCATTTTCTCCTTTTCCCACAGTGTTTTCCAAAGGCTTCTTTCCCAGGGATGATTAAAGGCGGCATCATGCGGTAAAGGGTTAAATGAAAACAATCTTAAATATGAAAACCTTATTTCAATGTCTTCCGTAAAAAGAGAGTTATAAGCATAAATGTGGTTTGCACACCCGTGCGAGTTTGTGAAATCTTCGGAAAATCGGGTGTGACGGTTACACATGGCTAGTGATAGAAAGAGTCCCCTTTATTGCTCAATAAAATAGTAACAATATCTCTGCATGCGGGTACCGATGCCAAGCTACTGTTGCATGATTTTCAGCACAAATTTTATGTTGAAAAAGGGGCATAACTGTGTCAAAATTTTTTATGATGGTTACCTGTCCTTGTTGTACAGGTTCGCCTTTTGATATTTAACAGCTTGTCCCAGTTTGAAGTAAATACCTTCAGTAATAACAGAGATAGTAGAAAATGTCCATTTTTTTGCATTACAACGAAGAATATGACGCATGGGCTATGACAATAACTCAGCGTTTTCTTTGAAAACAGCCGAGCCAATAAATATCGAGCAAAGAAGGATCAATTTGCTGATTGTTTTACTGTAATAAAACAAGAAAGATACATGGGACAGAATATTAATCATCATGATCTCTTAACAACAACAACTTTCAACACAAACTTTTTACGTGGTGACACAATTTTTGACATACCATATATGACTACTTATTGAAAGTATTTGCTGACAACTCACAAGACAGGATTCATCTTTGAAAGGGTGGAAAATATTGTGGGAAAAGGAGAAAATGCTGGTCACCAGCATTTTCTCCTTTTCCTACCATGTTTTCAAAAGCTTTCTTCATGGTCATACAGACATGGAGTTGTTTTGTAAAAGGTTACAGTGCCACGCAAATGAAATTAGAAAAATTAGAATTCAGTCAGTGATTAATAACAACAAGTTTCAACGCTTTTTTGTTGCAATATATTCCAACAACTGCTACTCTTACCACATTGTTTTTTAAAAGATACTCTGTTTAAAAGATATGTGTAGTAATTTGACTAATTGGCAGTAGTAACACAATAATGAAAAACATTACAGTTATTCAACTCTTAGCATTTAGGACCAATTACTCTTTACCACAAGGCAAAATCTTACATATGTCCATATTGAAGCCCGCCCGGATAGCTCTGTGTTTAGCGTATCTGACTAGTGACCTGGTGGTTGCTAGTTCAATACCTGGTTGAGGCAAACTTTCTTTTTGGTGATTTTTTGCCTGTCACCTCTGATGTACGTGAGGAAAGTAGTCAGTGGCTTTGGAAAGAAAGCTGTGTCAGTACTGGTGTGAGAAAGCCAGGAAACACATGAGTTCGTCTCTGACTGCCATGACTGAGCTCTTAAAATGGCATTAAACTCCAGTACAAACCAAACTAATCCATATTGAAAGTATTGCAAAACAACAAATTAAAAATGGCTCAAATGATTTACTTTAACTCTTTACTGCACAACAAAAATGTAGTTGTGTCTAAATTGAAAGCATTTGCAGGCAACAATTTAAATGTGGTTCAAATAATCAAATCTGTTGTTGAAAGGATAGAAAATATTGTGGGAAAAGAAGAAAATGCTGATTACCAGCATTTTCTCCTTTTCCCACAATGTTTTCAAAAGGCTTCACCCTTGTGTGGTAAAGGGTTAAGAAGGGTACAAAACATTGCCAGGACAGGAGTTTCTCCAGGGCAGCATTTTCTCCTTCTCTCACATTGTTTTCAAATGCTGTCAGTATCAGAGTCATCAAAACACAGGATTGTGTGGTAAAAAACGTGTTAACTCTTTACCAAAGGACAAATATCTAGACTTGTCGAAAGTGAAAGTGTTTGCAGACTACCAGTAAAGCGTGGCCAAAATGATGGAATTTGTCTTAGAAAAGATAGAAAACATTGTGTGAAAAGGAGAAAATGTTGGTTACTTGTAATAGCATTTTCTCCTTTTCACACAATGTTTTAAAAAAATCTTCTTTTCTGGGATTGTTTAAACTCTGAATTGTGTGGTAAGGGGTTAACCAGTAGATCAAGAAAGAGTAAATGATACAATCCATAAAGTGTTCGCAATGATAAAAATAACAAGTAAAAACAGTCTGATTAAAGATACATGTATCTATACTCGTTTTCAGCCAGATTTTAACCCATTTTATCTTTATTTTATGAAACTATAATTATTCTTTTATCTTCATGCCCTTGACAGCAGCAAGGTTGCACAGATTATGACAGATAGAAAATGCATTTTACTTTTTGGCAGCCTTCAAAGAAATCACTGCTGTCTTTTCACGTTCTAACTCTTTAACACACGACAAAAATGTAGACTGGTCCAAATTCTATCCATTTGCAGACGACAAAATAAATGTGAATGAATAATTCAAATTTGTTTTGGAAATGGTAGAAAACATTGTGGGAAAAGGAGAAAATGCTGGTTACCAGCATTTTCTCCTTTCCCACAATGTTTTCAAAAGGCTTCTTTCACAGGGTTGTTAAAAGTTGGGATTGTGTGGTAAAGGGTTAAATGAGGACAATTTCTCTATCCCTTACACCACATATATTGGTAATTCATTAATGTTTACACAGCTGACAAAAATCTAAGCCATTCTACACACTTTCAAGTTTTAAGTCTTTTTTCTACGTATCTTTAAAATCGCATTAACCCTTAACCACACAAATCTGACCCTGACAAAGACAGCTTTTGAAAATATTGCAATTCTATATTGAAAGACATCAAAAATATTGAATTTGAAAATACTGTGGGTAAAAGAGAAAATGCTGGTTTAAAGCATTTTCTCCTTATTCCCACAAGGTTTTCTATCTATAGAAAAACTTATGCTCAATTCTACCAATTTCAAATTTGTCAACTGGTGATGTTTCAACATTCGAAGAGGCTAATATCTGACATTTAGAAAAAGTTTACTCTTTACCAAAAGACAAATTTTTAGACTGGTCCAAATTGAAAGCATTTGCAGACGACATACATGTATTCAATGTTGCACAAATGATGGGATATGTATTTGATAGGGTAAAAAACACTGATAAAGCAGATAATGCTGGTTACAAGCATTTCCTGGTTTTTCCAGGGTGGTTTCAAAAGGCTTTTTCCTCAGGCTCGTTAATTAAAACACCAAACTGTTTAGAAAGGGTTTTAAAGTAACCTATAAATCTTGCAGTGTTTCTGGCTACTATTTCCATTCTTTTCTTTTGAAAAACACGCATAAAACTACAGCCACTGACTTTCAAAACATTCTTGTAAATTGGGGATAAGAAATGGGATGAATTCTTTACTACACAGTCCAAAATTTTAACAATCCTAACAAGGAAAGCTTTTGAAAACATCATCGAAAAAGGAGAAAATGCTGGTTACCAGCATTTTCTCCTTTTCCAAAAATGTTTTTTACCCCATCAAAAATAAATTTCTTGATTTCAGCCACATTTAAACTTTCTTCTGCACATGCTTTGATTATGGACTAGTCCAAAATTTTGTCATTTGGTAAAGGATTAAACTGTAACATAAACACAATGACAAAGGGAGAAACAGTTCAACTTCATTGTCTGCAGGTCATAATGTCTTCAAGTACAGAAAGAAAAAAACAATCAGCTAAAAAGATCAACCATTTGTTATATCTAACAACAGTACAGGGGAAATATAACAAATTCAACAACATGATAAAAGTTAATGTACATCTCTATTCTTCCTATAACAGAACAAAACAATAGCATTGCATGTGGGTGCCAATGCTTGTCTGTGCTTGCTTTTCATTAGAAGTCGAAAATGGGGCATAACTGTATCAGAAAATATTTTGTCAGTTAACATTACAATCAGTCAAAGTTTAAAGTAAATATCTTCAGTAATGACAGAGATATGGTAAAGTGTAAAAGTTTTTGAAAATGCCAAAGCTTTTGCACGACGCAGACAACAACGACGCAGACATTACCAGGGATATGGCAATGACTTGACTTTTTCATCAAAAACAGCTGAGCTAATGAAACAGAAAATAAAACAGAACTAGCAGAAAAGTCTTGCTCAACTTTGAGCAATGAGAGTTTTGCAACACTCCCAGTAACATGCCTTGCAGAAATACCAGGAAAAAAAACTCAACACAAATTTCAAGAAAAAAATGCAAACAGAACAATTTTAACCCTTTACCACACAATCCCGACTTTCAACGACCCTGAGAAAGAAGCCTATCAGAAAATATTATAGGAAAAGGAGAAAATGGTGGTTATCTAGATTTTCTCCTTTCCCTACAATGTTTTCTACCTATTTCAGGTAAAAAAACTATTATTTACAAAAACATTTTAACTGTCTTCTGTAAATTCCGTACAATAAGGACAAGTCGAAAATTTCAATGTGTGGTAAAGGGTTAACAAGAAATTGTTCATTTTAACTATTAACCCTTTACCAAACGACAAAATTTTAGACTGATCCAAAATAAAAGCATTTGCAGACGACAATTAAATGTGGCTCAAATAATGAAATTTGTCCTTAATAGGGTAGAAAACATTGTGGGAAAAGGAGAAAATGCTGGTGACCATTGTGGGAAAAGGAGAAAATGCTGGTAACCAGCATTTTCTCCTTTTCCCATAATGTTTTCAAAAGCCTTCCACCTCAGTGTCGTTAAAAGTCGGGATTGTGAGGTAAAGGGTTAAAAATACATCTATACTCATTTTCAGCCTTTTTTTTAATCCATTTCATCTTTATTTCATCAAATTATAGTCATTCTTGTATCTTTATGCCAAATATTGCCCCTGATTACCACCGACAGAAAATGCATATCATAGAAAATGCATTTCATTTTCTTGGGGCTATCAAAGCAATCACTGTTGTGAACTTTCCAGTTTTAACCCTTTCCCAAACGACAAATTCTGGACTGGTCCAAATTGAAAGAGTTTGCAGACGACATTTTTAAATTTGATGAAAATGGCAGAAAGGTCTCAAAAAGGGTAGAAAACACTGTGGGAAAAGGAGAAATTGCTAGTTACGAGCAATTTCTCCTTTTCCCACAGTGTTTTCAAAAGACTTGTACTGCAGACATGCGAAAACCAGGGCTTGTTTGGGAAAGGGTTAAACAGAAAAATTCCGATATACGCATTTATCCCTAACACCATATATATCGGTAATTCATCTATGTATACACAGCTGACTAAATTTCAAACCATTCTATAGTTTATCAAATTTTTTTAACATTTTTTCTCTGGCTGTAAGGGTGTATCTTTCACAACTTTTATTGCCTTTGCGGCCAGTATAGATCAAGATCAGACTGCACAAAATGTCCAGTCTGATCTTTGATCTACGATGTCCGCTTTGCCGAGACATTTTGGACAACAGTAACCTTGACAATGCAATTTTTGGGTTCTTATTTTTAGACTGTTGTGTTTATTCTGCACTCTAAGGGTTAAAAAGACATACATGTACAGCTGAGAAGTTTCTCATTCTTGACTAAGCATTTTATACGAAAAAAATTTATACACTCATCATGACTGTGCAGTCTGATCTTTATCTACACAGTATCTATGGGCAAAATGTTCTGACATTTTTTTCTGAAAAGATTTCAGATTAATTTTGAACTCAGAATTGTACTCAAGCATACAATCACAAAATACACCAAGTATTCAGGCAATTTCTATATTAACTTCTCATTCTACATGTATATACGTAACATCATCTGCCCTAACAAAGGATAACGATCAAGGCCTTGCTCTGTTCAACCTTGGCTAATTGAGTCGAAATATGTAATCCCCCATGATACTCGAAGTTACCGGTTGCAGTCTGTTGCAGCACCAATCAAACAGTGCGTTACATTTGCTATCCATTATAACAAACATAGATAAAAACAGTGGCTGCAGGAGAGAGTTGCTGGGAATCATGACAGGAAAAATATCAACCAACAGTATTTACTTCAACTCTCACAATGCTGCCTTTTAACACCCATGGGAAAGAAGCTTTTTGAAAACGTGGGAAAAGGAGAAAATGCTGGTAACCAGCATTTTCTCCTTTTTCCACAATGTTTTCTATTCTATCAAAGAAATATTGCACCATTTAAGGCACACTGATATTGTTGTCTGCAATTGCTTTCAATTTGGGCAAGGCTAAGATTTTGTCGTCTGGTAAAGGGTTAACCCTTTACCACACAATCCTGAGTTTTAATGACCCTGAAGAAGAAAGCCTTTTGAAAACATTGTGGGAAAGGGATAAAATGCTGGTAACCAGCATTTTCCCCTTTTCCCACGTTTTCTACCCTTTCACAGACAATTTTATCCATTTCAGCCACATTGAAATTACCGTCTGCAGATGCTTTCAATTTGGACCAGTCTAGCATTTTGTCGTCTGGTATAGGGTTAACTCATCTGTCATCAGTTACCTCTTTACCACACGACGAAGTTTTGGGCTGGACCAAATCAAAAGCATTTGCAGACGACAAATTAAATGATGCTTAAATGGTGATTTCTGCATTTGATAGGGTAGCTAACATTGTGGGAAAAGGAGAAAATGCCAGTTTCTAGTGTTTTTTCCTTTTCCCACAATGTTTTCAAAAGCTTTCTCACTCAGGGTTGTTAAAACTCAGGATTGTGCAAAGAGTTAAACACAGTTTTAGGATATATTCCAAAACCAGATGATGGAATGCCAAAATATCTCTGTAGATTTTGCCAAAAGGGTTATGTCATGTGACATTCAATTGGTTTTTGATTATGTAATTCTAGGGACGATAAATATCAAAATCCAGTAGGCGCCTGTGTGGCCTACCTCAGGGATTACAAATTTTGTCTCAATCAGCTAAGGGTGAAAAGAGCAACGTAGTGATTGTCACCCTTGGCTGGTGAAGGTGCATGTACATTAATTTAACATAAGTCATTGACCAAATACCACACAATCTCCAGTTTTAACAACCCTCGGACATCAGATCCTTTAAAAACATTGTGGGGAAAAAGGAGAAAATGCTGGTCACCAGCATTTTCTACTTTTCCTACAATGTTTTTAAACATTTCATAAGGAAATCCAGTTACTTCACCAATAATCAATTTGTCATTTGCAAATGCTCTCAATTTGGACTAGTCAAAGAGTTTGACGTTTGGTAAAGAGTTAACCCTTTACCACACAATGACGACTTTTAGTGACTCTGAGAGAGAACCCTTTTGAAAACATTGTGGGAAAAGGAGCCAGCATTTTATCCTTTTCTACAATGTTTTCTACCCTATAAAAGATAAATTTCGTGTTTTAAGGAACATTTAATTTGCCGTCTGCAAATGCTTTCAATTTGGAAAGGCTAAAATTTTGTCGTTTGATAAATGGTTAAAAGGGCACATCTGTGTCAGTGCATCTCTATAAAGCCTTCTAACTTTCTATGAACAAGGCCCTTGTATGGGATGGCACTTTTTACAATCCTTCTTGCTGCCAAACATTGCAAAGTCAAATACTCCAAGGGAGATCCTATATCTACCTTTGATATACTTCGAATTAAATTAAGTGGTGTTTTTCTATCCGCGTTGCAAGCATCTAAATGGCCGCCATTTTGTAACAGTACGTTTACCACTTCCACACGACATTGGCGGTTTGCTGCTGCGATGTGGAGAGGTGTATTTTTGTCCTCATCCACAGCGGCTACATCTGCTCCAACTTGTATTAACAATTCTATAACGGGTAAGGATGGAAAAGAACAGACTGGATATCTTCCTACATTGGTAGTGTCTTTAGAGCATGCCAAATGTAGTAGAGTGAAGCCTTTTGCTCCAACAGGTTTCATACAAACTAGGTTGTACACATTCTTTTTAAAGGTATGCAGCTGATCGGCTGTTAGATTTTTCAACCTACACATCAGGCACAATATGTGCATTATTATCACAAGGAGACGATTATAATTAGTAAAATCTTTTTCTGCATTTTCAGTCTTGTCCAAGTGGACTTTCCCTCTTTTTAATTCATCAGTAGCCATCAGTAAAACATCAACAATGTCTGTAAAAGCTACTGGGTGAGCAGGCCTATTTCTCCATTCTGTAGTCATAAACGAAAACAACTCTGCGAAAGACAAAAAACTACTCTGGGTCATTGGACTCAGAGGCTCCAAAACTATTTGTTGCATATCCAAGGCATACCGCCACAGCATTATACATCGATCAAAGTCGCCCATATCTGCATAGAGGGCTCCTCGATATCTTATATAATATGATGTATCCGGATGAGCTGGTCCTAGTATTCGCTCCCGTACCAGTAATGCCTGCATCCTCATGTCGTCTGGATCCGATATAAGCTCATCCAGTTGCTCAAATGACACAACCTCTTTAGCATTCTCGTAGGCAGCCACAGAATCAGATTCTGGTTTTAAAACTGGATGACTTTCATCAGAATACCTATCTTCCATGGCCTGTCTCCAGAAGTTTATAGCCCCTAGCATGTCTCTCTTTTTATCAACATACGTAGCCCCAAGCAGCTCTAGAGCATCTATTTTCTGCTGTTTAGTTATTTCAGGTCTGCAGATCAGAAATTCCACTATCTGTGAGTAGCCGGCAACTGCTGCTGCCAGCAATGGAGTCATGCCATACGAATCCTTTTCCATGGTAGCATTGTACTGCAGTAATAGTTTCATGATTTCAAGACTTCCAGACTCAGCACAGTCATGTAATGCTGTGTTTCCTGAAAAAGTGAAAATGGATCCAGCATGATTCTTTACTTGGCAATGAAATTTTAGACTTATTCATATCCAAGCCTTTGCAAATGACAATTGAAATTAAGTTTGAACGATTGTACCTGTCCAAGGGTGGGCCCCATATTATGTAATAGGTCCGATGCATAACCTCCCAAGGTGGGCATTGAATCCAGGACCCCTAGTTCCAAGGCAAACACTCTACCACATTGCTACAATGGCTAGCTCTATAGCAAGGCAGTATAAGTGTCCCCTTAGACAAATAAAAGCTCTAAATTATATCTAACTGCGGGACAAACCAGTATACAACATACTTCCCCAGCCTTTTAAGACTGGTCCACAAATCCTTCAAGTACTGTTTCTCTATTTCTCAACTAAACCAGCTTTTCTACAGTGGGCACCAATATAATAATTCTGATACATAACAGGGCTTTAGTTAGACCCGTAAACCCGGGTTTTGACGCACAAAAATCTCCAAGTACCCTATTTTGACGCACAGAAATTCCGAACAAGGGGTCATTTTGACCCCCCCAAAATTTTCAGAGATGCGTCAAAAAATATATAAAACAACAATCATATCAAAAGATAATCATGTTAAAGGCGTGAAAATCATCAGAATGGTGTTGAACATCAATTAACCTGCTGCATATAATCAGTGAAGTGTGACCGGAAGGTGATAACAGGAGATACAATGGGTACCAGTTTATGGTTACCGATGATAATCGTAGGTTTACAACTGGCACTAACCTTGTTAAAAGTGATAGACAGGGCAATAAATTCAATATTGGTGTATTCTTTTGAAGCTTAACCATCGATGTATGGATGTTGTAAAACATCTTCAGTCGCCAATGTCCACCATTTTGCTCAAAATTTGTACCCAATAATGATTGTACTTTGAATTTTATTAAAAACCATCAGTTGAAAAAAGTAACCTATAAAACATATATCTGCATCTCATTTCACACACACAAAAAAAGCCTTACACTGTCCTTATGAATAAAAATAACTTTAATTATTAAGGCCCAAGAAAATTATTATGCTTGACATATATCTGGATGGTACTAGAAATTGGATGGTACTAGAAATTGGATAAATAAATCTTATCTTTATTTCAGCAAAGTTTTAAAAAGGAATTCTGAGTGAAATTTATAAACCATAGTTTTCTTATTGATTGCTTAGGTTGAAAAGGTTTTAACCTTTGCCTCCTTGAACATACTGTGTGAAATGATTAATAACTTCGCATCTTTCTTGCAATATTAATAATTAATCCAACAACAACAATAAATTGTTGAGTAAAAATTCTTACATTTTCCATTTTGACTCTTGAATTTTTTTGGTCTGACTCTTGAAAAATTAGATTTGACCTCTAAAATTTTTGGGTCAAGGGGTCAATGACTCCTGATTTTCAGAGGCTAGCTAAAGCCCTGTACATAACCTTCCAAGGCAGGGATTGAACTGAGGACTCCTCAGTTCCAAGGCAAAGTCTCTAGTCCCTCTACCACACCACTACAAAAGCTAGCTCTATAGCAAGGCAGTACAAGTATCCCAAACACAGGCTTTAAATTTATATCTATCTGTGGGATAGACTGGTATACTACAGTGTCTTTGGATCGTAAGGGAAAGGGATCCTAAAAACAATGTTTTCAAAAGGCTTCTTCCTCTGGGTCTTTGACTCTGGATTGCGTGGTAAAGGGTCACAGCATAAGTCATGTTGGTCTTCTGTACTTTGACAGAGAAATGAGCTATGCTCTGACAAAAGGGGGGTTAATGCATCCCCGTGATGCATGATACCAAGCAAGTCATCACATGATCATTGATCTTTAAAGTCCATTTTGTCCAAAACAGAATGAATCATGAGGTAGAATGGTCCTTTGACATACTGAAAATTGACCGATAGCGGAAAGTTTCTGCCCAGGTCAGCCTGGGCGGACTGCTCAGGCTGACCTGGGTCAGTACTTTTCGCAGATGCATTATGCCCCCTTTTCACAGAGCAAGGCTCAAATATTCAGTGACCTGTAGAACCTTGTTCCAGGAAGTAAAAAGCTTACGAGCAAGTTTACCTTTCACACTTTTTCTATTTACATCAGCACCTTTTTCCAAGAGATATCTTGCAATATCAATGTGACCTTTATAACATGCTATCATCAAACAGGTATGCCCATGCCGGTTTGCTATTTCAATGTCTGCACCATTTTCAACAAGGTATCTCACGATTTCAAAGTGACCATCAAATGAAGCTGCTCTGAGAGGTGTGGAGTTTGTCAGAGTAGTTTTATTTACAGATGCTGTCCTCTGTATCAAGAACTCAACGATGTTTAAATAACCTGCTGCTGCAGCGCACCACAGTGGTGGGGCACCTTCAATAGTCTCCCCATCAAATGTCACGGACCCCACCTGCTCTAAATCAGCATCACACTGCTCTACAAGATATTTCGCGACTTCGAAGTGACCATTTCGGCTTGCCATGATGAGTGGAGTGGCACCGTTTGTTTTTGCATGAACGAGTTGCTTCACGACATCTTTGGTCTTGTGATCTAGAAAGATCTTGAGACGGTTTAATTTTCCGTCCCTAGCAGCATTGTAGACTACACTTCTGTATTCCATCTCCCGGCCCACCGACCGATCGACGTCTGTACATGATAGAGCCACGGTCAAGCCGTTCTAAGGGTCAAGTTGAAGGCCAAAAAGAACTTTCTTTTGAAATGGTCTCACATTCAGTAATCTGTTTTCCTAATTTGACACATTTAGGCCAGGTGGCGCTGCAACAGATTGACGGTGAACCGTTAGAAAAGTAAATCTTGTATAATTCAGTGCACTGTAATCAAAGGTTAGGAGGTATCATTTCTAAAAATTATGACCACCATGGTGCTAAAAATCTATTTGTTCTTAAAAAAAAAATGGCTTGATCTGCTTGTGAAATAAAGTGAGATAAATATCTAAATTAACAATTAAAGATGCGTGGCATCGTTTTTTCATCTACCACCAAAAGGCAGAGGAATATTGTTTTAGCACTGTCTGACTGTCCGGATGGCTGTACGACCGTCTAATTTTCTTAACCAAACAACAAAAGTTTAGACTTGTCCAGATTGAAATCATTTACACTAGACAATTTAAATGTGACTCAAAAATTTAAATTTTTCCTTGATAGAATAGAAAACATTGGTCAACAGCATTTGGTCCTTTTTCCGCAATGTTTTCAAACGTCTTCTTCTTTAGGGTTGTTAAAATCGGGATTGTGTTGTAAAGGGTTAAACCGCTTTTTAACCAGTTTGAAAAAAAGAAAAAAAAGTATTTCACACACTTAATATAAGCTCCCACAAGCCGATTCCCAGGGTGTAATGGTTCATTTATACACTGTAATGAATCCACCCAGGCGTATACAGTGTACCGAGATTTTTTAGCGTTTGCTAGCGTCACTATGCTGAAAAGCGTTACTGGGTGTACCTTCGTCTACGCTTTCACTTAAACAGCTTCTGTTGCTAAACACCTGGTCCAGTCATATAATATATTTAAAAGAAAAGTATTTTACCCGTATATTAGCATCAATGATGCTCAGAGTTTATGTCTGTCTGATTTTCTTAGTCGGCTCCTAATGCCAACCACATCGTCCAATATTAAAAGTATTTCACACATATTACCTCATTCAGCCGATGCCCAGAGTGTAACGTCGCATTTACACTCTGACTAATTCACTCAGCCTGTGCCAGTGTACGGATATGTTTTTGGCATTTTCTGGCGTACGCTGAAATCTATTACCTGATGCCCGAACTGGTCCAACTTAAACAAGAAATATATTTAAAAAAGATAGACGGCGTAAGATATAACGGAATATAAATGTTGAAACTCTTCTGCGGCTCAATAGGAGGTAAAATAATGGAAAAAAAAAACCGCGAGAAATTGCCTCTTTTTTCTCACCGTTTTTCCATTTTGTTGAAAAGGAGTACTTATTGGGTTATTGGGAAACGCTTATGAAATATCATATTTCCAAATAGAACATAAATAAATAAATAAATAAATAAATAAATATCATATTCTATTATATTGTTTTGCTATGGTATGAATCAAGGCCCCGAGATATCGATTACCGGTAGCAGCACTTGTAAATAGTAGTTTCATAAATGTGCGAGATGCCCGGAGGGGCCCGCCGAATAAACATTTTCGTATTTTTTTTTTTACCAATAGCAAATTAACATCGTTCTTTATCAATACCAAGAGCTAGGTCAAAAGCCAGCACATTCAGCTACAGCGAGGAAAAAAACAACAGAAAACAACAATCACGCATACAGATTCTCAATGAGCCGATGCTCAGACGTCTCATGAAAACAGGCGGAGTTCTCGATTGCAAACACCATCCGGTTATCTAAATTACAAAACTGCACCTATATTGACTTCAAATGTAACCGTTCTGTTATCTTAATCTTGAATCTAGACCTAGTACTATGAAGTTTTGTCCCCCTTTTTTTACGAAGAAATCTTAATTTAGATTAAAAAAAAGGGCACATTTCCTTATGGGAAAAATTTTCGGTGGGGTGGTCAGGGCAAACATGCTTGATAAATTTTCTTTTAAAACGAGTAGAAAATGCATCTCCTTAATCCTTATATGTAGATGTATCTTTATTGTGCCAATAATTCCCCCCACCTCTCTCTCTCTCTCTCTCTCTACCTCTCTCTCTCTGTTATTCTACTTCTACTACGGGTCCCCAACGCGCGGGAGTATTACTAGAAAAGTCCCTTGAACATGATCAATATCAGGATTGTATCACTGATGCTGAAATTGAGTATTACCAAAATTTAGTAGATCGAGGTCCAATATTTTATGAATAATAATAATGGTTTTAGATAGTATGATACAGCTCAACTCATTTTCACTGGCTGAAATTCGTAAACTCTGTTATATCTTTGTAATGAGGGTGCATTTTAACCCTTTACCAAACGACAAATTTTTAGATTGGTCCAAATTGAAAACATTTGCAGACGACAAAATAAATGTAACCCAAAATTGAAATTTGTTTTGGGAAGGGTAGAAAACATTGTGGGAAAAGGAGAAAATGCTGACCAGCATTTTCTCCTTTTACCACAATGTTTTCAAAAGCTTTCTTTTTCAGGGTGGTTAAAAGTTGGGATTGTGTGGAAAAGAGTTAAACCAGCAAGACCTTACTAACCATGTTTGATCCTTGTGGTATAATCTATGTCATTTCTTTCCGCTTTTTCTCAGAATTTTCTCATCCTCTTTTTAAGGGGCCGATGAGAAAATATATCTAGAACAACATTTCTCGGAGTAGCTGAATGCGCTGTGGCTTTAAACCTACATGTACTTTTTGGTGCTCATAAAGAATGAATAGATGTTAATTTGCGATTGGTCAAAAATGTGCATATGTTTATTCGGCGGGCCCCTGCTGGCATATTTGCTCGCACATTTATGAAACCACTATTAACAAGCGTTTCTGTCGATAATTGATACCCCCGGCGCCTTGATTCATATGATAACAGACTCTTGCAGTAGAGAATAATCATGTCTTTTCTTGTGCTATTTGGAAATTTAATATTTTAATAATCGTTTCCCAGTAACGATACTGTTCTCAAATGCATTAATCACCCTTTTCATAGAGCATGGCTCATATTCATTGTCCAAAGTAAATAAAAAGATGCTTCTATTTTTTTTTTTCGAGTCCTGAAACGTTTTGAGTATTTTTTACGGTTATTGTGTTTATTACGAGTGCTCTAACTGAGTAATCAAAACAAAAATATCAACTTCCTGATTTCGTTAACGTTGAAATCATGAAATTATGACGCATGCATAAGGACAGCACTTGGACTTTAGAACGCGAGATATTTTTTAATCGATTATGCGATATAGTTTTACATGAAACTCAGTATTTAGGTTTGTATTGATCTCTTTCTGTAGGTATAAAGTCGGTCAATGCCTGAGGCATAATCAAGTTCGGATTAAAATGTCAAATGTAATATTTTCTCGTTTAAAAAAAAAACTAATGTAGCATGGTATGATGTGCATCTTGTACCGTATGTAGAAATTGTCTTGAAATTATGAATTCTTTGTTCGTCCAATGTTCAGCAGGAAGTTTTGAATAATGTATTGTGATAGGAATGAACTTCATTTATTATGAAGGGTTAAAACGATATTAATTACATGTATGGTGGTCTTACCTATTTTCGTGGGACTAAATTGACAATTTTAGCTTAAGCATATCTAAATGAAGAAATGATCACAAAAAACGTTTTATTAACAAAAAAATCAAATGTAAATGCATATAAAAACATAAATTCTGCCTGAATCATGCATATTCAACGGCAAGAACATATTTCACCTTTCAATATTTTGCCAGAAGCTGAATTGGCGCATGGGAAAACATGACCTCATTTCGTGGCTTTCAATATCTATAGAACAGCTCATAAATAAAAAACTAAAATTCATTATGTACATCAAAACTAATTAAAAGCCTTAACTATCACAAGGAGGGACTGTTTGGAACAATGGAAATGAGCAGCTCTGAGTCAATTATCCTAAGTTTTTAAAGCGCGATGAAAAGGATGGATTAGTGCCATGGCGGCCATTTGCCCTCTCGTGACGGCAGCATCAGAATACTAAAATAACATAAATTAAGGCATTCTGGTCCCTTCTATCAATTTATAAGCACCTATGAAGACATATTAGGAATTATTTTAAACACTATTTTATCGTAAAACATCTGAAAAATATTGAATATCTTAATAAAAGGGCTGGAAACATTCTCTCTCTGTAGCAGCGAATGTTCTGGAAAAATTGTTCATTCATAAGCGACCAAACAAAATAGGTCACGAAATTCTCTGATCTAATTATAGACCGGACTCTTGTCACATTATTCCAGTATGGTCACATGACTTTTTGGCATCGAGACTGACTATGTCACATGTCGGGAATTTTTCAGGATTAAAATAAAGTATCAGACAGAGAATTTAAATTCGGCACGTATAGGGTTGAAAAAAGTAATAAGAAATTTGACACTAAAATCGATCTTTCCTTTAGTAACATGCGTACTTCCTTTTTTTTGTTGCATTTTATAAATTAGCTGCAGTGACACTGTTGTTTACATTCAAATGAGCGGTTCACACAAAACAGTGACGTCATTCACTTTGTAGTGCAGGAGAAAACTTGGATATCATTTCGGGTTCGAAAACAGGTACCCCACGAAAATAGGTACGTCGACGATACGTGAAAACACTGTGGCAAAAGGAAACTTTTGTACATTTCTTTTACACAATGTTTTCTAAAGGTAAAGGAGGGAGTGGATGCAAGATGAACAAAAGCTGTTTGCAGAAAGTAAAGAATCTTAAAGATATGCAATGTCCGATCAATGATTTTTTGCAGAAAAACCTAATTTGATAGATTCCTTAGAGTGAATCATTTTTGAACAATTGATAAAAACTGCTACTTATCAGCCCTTTCCCCTTTTCTTACATTTTCAAAATGCCTATTTAGCATGGTCTTCCAAACATGAGATAATTGTTCAATGAGCAGTTATTACTTAAACAAATCGATATGAAATAAATGACATCTAAAACCATTTATTACGTGCTTGATTTACTGTCCAAACTTAGCTTCAGCTAAATTGTAGTCAAAATGTGGAGCTCTGTGAATGATTTTCAACTTTCTATGCGGCTAATAGATTTATCTTGTCCTTAAAGAATTCTTAAAATACCTGAAATAAACATGATTTTGCTGGTTTAAATTGGTAATATGTGGCAGATGACATTGCCCTAAGATAAACTTTCTGTGCAGTCTGATCTTGATCTATGTTATCTGCAAAAGCTTCTTTTGTAGCAGGATGGCTGTTGTAGTTGACAAATTTAAGAAGCGAGGAAAGAACAATGCAGCCTCCACAGACTGGTCTCGAACTGGCAGTTTTTTACACAAGCCCGACAGGGGATGGATACATCCTGACGAACAACTTGCTACAGATGCTGGTATCTGCTATGGAGTTAGAGTAAGTAGAAACAAGTGCACTGGAAGAGTTATGTATGTAGAGCATCTTGTACAGGTTAACTCTTTACCAAACGACAAAATTTTAGACTGGTCCAAATTGAAAGCATTTGCAGACGATAAATCAGCTGTGGCTCAAAAATTGAAATTTGATTTGGGAAGGGTAGAAAACATTGTGGGAAAAGGAGAAAATGCTGGTTACCAGCATTTTCTCCTTTTCCCACAATGTTTTCAAAAGGCTTTTTCTTCAGGGTCGTTAAAAGTCGGGATTGTGTGGTAAAAGCTTAGCTGTCTCCGAAGGCGATTTTAGTCTTTGATGGGTCGCCTGCGTGTACAGAGATGATGGCCTAAAAAACAGTTGAAATCTCTGCACAGATTTTGAGTGCATGTTTAAGCTCTTGTATTTTTACAAATTGATGAAAAAACTTGAATTTTAAAAAATACCTTCTGATTGTATATTCACTTTATAATTCTTCGTTTCAACTACAATTTTTTTCAGTTTAAATGCTAAACATGAAAAACGGTTTAGTTTGTTACTTGACATGTTTGAAATGGCCACCAAACACGATAAATTTCGTCATTTTTCTATGAGATTTACATGTTATAAACAACTTCTACAAGCACTTTATATAATGAAACTTTTAAGTTTATAATTTGTCCTTGATCATGTCATTGTGTGTTACTAAATCATGAATTGCATCTTGCTGCAACACATTAAATCGAGAAAACAGAAAGCCAGTACAGCACTGTACTACAGTTGCTTTGCTACTGTGAAATTCAGCATGGACTTTAGATGGTGCGGTGCACAGTAAATGTCCAAATATGAAAAGAAGCACCGTAAACATCTCATTATTGAAACTAGTACATGGCTGCTTATCTCCTGAATCACAACAACATCTTGTGAATGCAAAAATACTGAGGGGACCTCCATCTGAACTTAAGGGGACTATAAATTGGGCGATACTAGGGTGAGTGCTACGGTTGAACTGGAATTTTTTCTGTTCCAGATTCAAGTATTAAAAATCAGAGAATGTCATGCAACCCTTTATTCATTTTCCTACAAATATGTCACTCATTCGAAGCCAGATTACAAATGATAGAACAGAAATCCATTCTTGCTCGGAGCAGGGGACTGGTATGTCATTTTGATGGCATGCGAACAATTTGGGTCATCGTTCTTGAAAGATGCCCAAATATATGTACCTTAATGAAGACATGAACACAGTTAGATTGTGAATGACAGTGTCTTGATTACTGTTGCAGTACTACTTCGTCCCCTAAATTGCAGCCTATCCCTTTAATCACCACAGATCCCCTCAATTACACATTTCATTAAAATTCTCATTTTAGTGGAAGAAGGACAGTAATGTAAATTATAATAAACTGAGAGACCTTAAAATATACACTGATGGTTAGAACCATTTGCGCTCGGCAACTTAAAGAAAGTGAATCCAAATTGTTCGCATGCCATCAAAATGATATATTACCCTTGCTCTAGGAAAAATGGATTTTTGTTCTATCATTCATAATCTGGCTTTGAATGAGCGACATATTTTTGATTTTAGATATTTGAACCTGGAATGGAAAAAATCCCAATTCATCTGTAACACTGACCCTCATATCGCCCGATTTATAGTCCCCTAAGTTCAACCAGATGTCCCCTCAACAATTTTCCATTCACAACACATTGTTGTGATTCAGGAGATAAGCGGCTGCGTAGTAGAGTATCAGGACTAAATTTTCTTGCTTGCTGCATTCATCCTTACCACACAAGCAAAATGTAAACTAGTCCAAATTGTAGGCAATTTCAGAAGCAAATTTAAATGTGGCTCAGTGATGGAATTTGTCTTTGATAAGTTAAAAAACATTATGGCGAAGGTTACAAGCATTTTCTCCTTTTCTCATGATGTTTTCAAAAAGCCTACTAATTCATGGTTGTTAAAACTCAGGAATATGCAAGGTGAAAGTCCTAAAAAAGTATTATTTGATATCTTCGATTGAACAAGCAGCGTCAAGCTTAATCCAAAATTGCATTTTGTAATGCTTATGGTCTAGGCAACTTTGCAACCACCAGGGATGATATTTGGCATGAAGCCACAAGAATGACAACCCTTTACCATACAGTCATGAGTTTTAACAACCTTGAGGAAGAAGACTTTTGAAAACATTGTGGGAAATGGAGAAAATGCTGGTTACCAGCATTTTCTCCTTTTCCCACAATGTTTTCTCTCCTTCCCAAAACAAATTTCAATTTTTAGGTCACATATATTTTGTTGTCCATAAATGCTTTCAGTTTGGACAAGTTTAAATTTTTGCTGTGTGGTAAAGAGTTAGTTTTGATAAAATGGTTACCTCCATTTTCTTTTTTTCCAACAGTGTTTTCCAAAGACTTTTTGAGAGTCTTGGAATTGTTTAGTAAAAAGTTAAAACCCAAGCAAAAGACTAACCACAGTGTCTTCTCCAGATGTAAAATTTGCTGGTTATTTTTGACTCTTTATCAAGAAATCAGGGGTCAAAAATAAAAACAATCAAAAACCAAAACTGGAGTCAAACTTCTTTGAGTAATCTTCAAATAAATGGTAATTAACTCTTCACCAAACAACAAAATATTAAACTGGTCTAAATTGAAAGCATTTGCAGATGACAAATGAGTTGTGGTGCATAAATTGAAATTTGATTTGAGATGGGTAGAAAACATTGTGAGAAAAGGAGAAAATACTTGTTTCCAGCATTTTGTTTTCTAAAGCCTTCTTCAGGGTCATTTAAAGTCGAGATTGTGTGGTAAAGGGTTAAACAAAAACACACATCTGGAGAAAACACTGTAATCATATTTTGCAGTACATTGGATGCCTTGAAGTTAAAGAATCAATGAGAGCCCTGGATTTTGACACAAGGACCACATTAGCCAGGTAATTTTGATGGGAACATGAGCAGGATTGTCATAGAATATTTTTAGCATGACTGTTTTTAAAGAAAACATGGAGATACTGCCACAGCCCTGTCATCGTCTGTGTCTGTCTCATTTTGAAATTTTGCAATATCTCCTGTATCACTGAAGATATTTACTTCAAATTTGGACAAATTGTTAATCATCAAAAGGGAAACCCAAAGGAACAGGAGCACATAACCTTCAAAGTATTTTGACACAGTTATACCCCTTTTTCGAATTAGAATATTTGCTGAAAATAAAGCAGCTGCAGCCAAGCGTTGGCACCTGCATGTGGTGCTCTTGTTTATGAACTGTCCCATCATTTTAGCAATATTTAACCCATTACCTCACAATCCCATTTACAATTTTAAAGTGGTTGACTTTTGAAAACATTGTGAGAAAAGGAGAAAATGATGATAAGCAGCATTTTCTGATTTTCTTCACAATTTTTTCTTGCCATACGAAGACAATTTCCACCATTTTAGCCATATTTAATTTGCTAGATCTGCAAATGCTTTCACTTTCAATGTGTGTTGAATTTTGTTTCTGGTAAAGGGTTGATGTCGTCTGCAAGTGCTTTCAATCTGGACAAGTCTTAAATATTGTCATCTGGTAAAGATTTAACTCTTTACCAAACAACAAAATATTAGACTGGTCCAAATTGAAAGCATTTGCAGACAACAAAATAAATGTGATTGAAAAATTGAAATTTGTTTTGGAAAGGGTAGAAAACATTGTGGGAAAAGGAGAAAATGCTGGTTACCAGCATTTTCTCCTTTTCCCACAATGTTTTCAAAAGGCTTCTGCCTCAGGGTCATTAAGTCTTGGGATTGTGTGGTAAAGGGTTAACCCTTTACCACACGACAAAACACTGGACCCTCTCAAATTAAAATCATTTGTAGATGACAATTCATATGTAGCTAAAAGGATGATTGCTGTCTATGAAAGGGAAGAAAACATTGTGGGAAAAGGAGAAAATACTGGTTACCAGCATTTTCTCCTTTGCCCGCAATGTTTTCAAAAGACCTCTTCCCGAGGGTCGTTGAAACTCGAGATTGTTTTGTAAGAATTGACACGTATTCATTGTCCCAATTTTACAACAATGCTGTAGCCTGTTACCAGGCAACAAAGTTTTTGACTTGTCCAAACTGAAAGCATTTGCAGATGACAAATTAAATGTCTGGAAACGTTTGAAAACATAATTGTCAAATAACTGGAAATATTAGAAAACATTGTGGGAAAAGAAGAAAATCCAGGTTACCACCATTTCCTCCTTTTCCATAGTTTTTTCAAAAGGCTTCTTCCTCAGGGTCATTTATACACAGGATTGTTTGTAAGGGGTTACTCTCTACCAGATAACAAAATTTTTAAACTTTTCCAAATTGAAAGCATTTGCAGATATAACAGTTTCTGGTTAAATAACCTCCCAGAGCAGGGATTGAGCCCAGGACCTCAAGATCCCAAGATTACTAGCATTGTCTCCTTTTCCCATAGTGCTTTTGTCTTAACTCTTTACCACACAATCCTGACTTTTAATGACCCTGAGAAAGAAGCCTTTTGAAAACATTGTCGGAAAAGGAGAAAATGCTGGTCCCCAGCATTTTCTTCTTTTCCCTCATTGTTTTCTAACCTTTCACATGCACATCCTAGTATATTTGTCAAATTCTTTAAATGGTCTGAAAATACTTTTAATTTGGATCAGTCTAAAATTTTGTCGTCTGGTAAAGGGTTAAGGATCTTTATATGGTCCATATGGTCAAAAGACTTGTCACAGTTGCACAGTGGATCAAAATCAAAATGCACCATATTTGCAGACTGATCTTAGAACTTCTATCCAATATTTTGTGAAATGATCCAACCAAAATATCAGGGGCAAAACTGATACCTTCTTAACTGACTGGAAATATTAATTTAATTTGTGCCCTGTAGGATTAATTTCAAGGTTAAATTCCTTTTCAGAGAAGCCATAAATAGAGTGAGTGAAGCTGCAGGCTTGAAGACGGCTAACAAAAGGAAAAAGGTAGAATGAAGTAGATTATCCAGAATCTCTGATAAATCTTCTTTAGAAAAATCAGTGATTTTTGACAGAGATGTCACATGGTTATTTCTTTACCGAAATGATAAAATTTTTAGGCTCTTTAAGATTGAAAGCAATTGCATAAGACAAATTATTTTTGCTGAATTGATGCAATTCACGTATAAAAGAGAACAAAACATTGAGAGAAAAGGAGAAATTGGCATTCACAGTCAGTATTTAAGAAAGAAATATTTACAAAGGTGGTTTTTGAAAATATTTTGGGAAAAGGAGGGTCATTAAAATTCAGGATCGTGTGGTAAAGGGTTAAGCATTTAGTGTTGCAAACAGAAGTCGAGTTACCTTCCCAATCCAAACTGAGGCTGAGATTACAGTTTAGAATGGTTGGTGAATACAGGTCTTGATTTATTCTCACCACATTGGCAACTAATTCTTTACCACGCAGCAATCTCTTAGAATTGTCCATGTTGAAAGCATTTTCAGTTGATCCTTTACCACACAACAAAATTTCAGACGCGTCCAAACTGAAAGCATTTGCCAACGACAATTTGAGTGTGGTTCAAGTAATGGAATTTGTCCTTGATAGGATAGAAAACATTGTGGAAAAAGGAGAAAATGCTGGTTACCAGCATTTTCTCCTTTTTCCCAAATGTTTTCAAAAGGCCTCTTCCCCAGGGTCGTTAAAACTCGGGATTGTGTGGCAAAGGGTTACCCCAATACTTATTTCCATTAGTGAAAATCTTCAAGTTACAGGCGGTTTAGACTTTCTGCTAGGACCACAAGTAAACAAAAATCAGTGGCATCATTGCATGATGTCCAACGGAATGCAGCCATCTTTACTTACAGAGGTACATTTCATTGTGATCCATGTCTAATGAGTACATTTAATAAGCTTTCATTTATTGTTGTCTTTTTCCGGTTATGGGCTAGGTAACTTTTTGGCTACGTTATGGGCCCCATATATGTTCCGATAAATCTCGCTAACTGGCCACTCTCACCGCTGACCATTGTTTCGACTATGGTTATGTGGGAAAGCAACCAGTGGCTTGGAAAGAATATTGTGCGGAGTACTGGTAACAGAAACTCCAGGAAAGCATGGATAGGAGCACTGGCCGCCGCGATATAACTGAAATAATGTTGAAAACGGCGTTCAACACCATACAATCAATCAATCAATCTCTCTGATTTCGGAATAAATATGTATACACCTGTGGGACAGTATATACGGTAGGGTAGTAAAAAAAGCAAGCTTGAGGTGTATTAGCTAAAACTGAAAGTGGAATGCGTGCGAGCGTGAATGACAGTATATTTGGTTCAGGTCAAACTGATATCATAGAACAGTGTGAGCGCACATGCGTCATTACGCATGATGTATTGGGTTCCGGTCAGACCGATCACAGTAAGCGGATTTGCTATACAAATCCGCTAAAAAGTGCTACAGCTGATATTTCTTTCGTCTTCAAAGGGTAGGAATCTAGGAAACATAGAAAAGGGAGGAAATACTGGTTACCAGCTTTTTTTCCTTTTCCAGCATTGATTTCAAAAGCCTTCCTGAGGATAGTCAAAACATGGGATGATTTGGTAAACAAGTAACTCTTTGCCAAACAGGTTTAACAGCCCTGACAAAGAAGACATTTGGAAACATTGTGGAAAAAGAGGAAAATCTTGGTAACCAGCATTTTCCCCTTTTCCCACGGTGTTTCATACCTTGTCAGATAACATAAGTCCAGTTTTACCAATTTTGAATGTGTTGTTTTCAAGATGCTTTCATTTCTGAGGAGTCTAAAATTTAGTGTTTGGGAAAGGGTTAGATCCGGGTTCAACACTACAAGGAGCAACCTTTTACCAGATTACAAAATTTTAGTGTTGATCAAATTGAAAGCATTTGCAGATGACAATTTTAACATGGCTCAAATGGTACAATTTTTTCTTAAAGGGTAGAAAACATTGTGGGAAAAGGAGAAAATGCTGGTTACCAGCATTTTCTCCTCTTTCCACAATCTTTTCAAAAGGCTTCTCTCTGCGAGTCCTGAAAACCCAGGATTGTTTGGTAAAGGGTTAAGGCCCTCATGTAAACTGGTAGCCTGTTATAGATCTTCCCATCAACAACAGGTAACACCCGATGCAACAAGGCAGAAATCTACCTGGTTCAAGATTTCATGAGATAACATGGGACTTGGAAAGATAAATTGTGATATTATTTATGCTCAAAGAAAGCCCTTACAGATAAAGATTAAATTTTTTAGTGAGTTTGATAAATAGACCTTGGTCAGAAAAATCTTTGTCATGAAAATTTTAGCTAAAGATAGAATATTGCTCCGTTTTTGTAAAATAGAAATTAACTCTTTACCAAACAACAAAATTTTAGACTGGTCCAAACTGAAAGCATTTGCAAACAAAAAAATAAATGTAGCTCAAGTGATGATTTCTATCTGTGATGGAGTAGAAAACTCTGTAGGAAAAGGAGAAAATGCTGGTTACCAGCATTTTCTCCTTTTCCTACAATGTTTTCAAAAGGCTTCTTCCTCGGGGTTGTTAAAAGTTGGGATTGTGTGGTAAAGGGTTAAGACACTTCCCCGGACAGTTATAGGACATACAGTGGGCACCAGTTAAGGCACTCATAACAAGAGTTCTATCTTACAGGTGGAGAAAAGGATAGGGAAGATGTTGAGTGATACACCCATGATGCAATATGCTGGGTCCAATGTCAACTTGACTATAACTGTAGACAGCATTAATCTGATGGTCATGGAGTCAGGGGAGGTAACTTGCTTGTTTTGTTTGGTGTCTCTTTGTTTTTGGTATCATTAGCTTGGCTGTTTTCAAAGAAAACGTCAAGGCATTGTTGTAGCCTGGCATTGTCTGTGTCATCGTGTGAAAAGTTTGACATTTTATAATATCTCTGCTATTACTGAAGACATAGAGGATCTTACATGAATGTTTATGTATTATCATTTTTATCAAATGAGTTGACTAAAATTATATGACGCGAGCCTTGGCGATTTTATTTATCACATAAAACGAATGACAGACAAATAAGTATCCTGCATCATCACCTTCAGCCGTTATGCCGTTCACGGGTCCATGTTTACAGTTGTAGTTTGGTTTCAAGTGTGTACATACACAAGTAGATAGGTCTTTGACATTTACCCCGAAAGTAGAATGAAACAGTTTCTACAGGGGATAATTCCACCTATTGCTGCAATTTCGTTGATTTTAAAAAACTTCAGCTGCATGTTTTGGTTTTTTATTACATTATTATTATGAAAATAAAAAACTTCCCACACGTATACGCCTAAGCAACAATGATGTCATTTTTCCACGAAACGGCGTAGTAGTATAAATTCCGGCACGTGCTGTGGCTGGTTTCTCTGGCTTCACACTCTCATGACTTAAAAACTGATCAGAACCGGGATCCAAAAAACAATAATACACTAGTGTATTATCGAAAATAAGTCATGGGTTTAATACACTGCTGGAGGAGGTTTTATGTGATAAATTTGCTTCAATCTTGGACAGCTTATTATCAAATGGGGAACCTATGCAACAAGGGCAGGTAACCATCAGAGTATTTTTGACAGGGATAGGCCCCTTTTCAACCTAAAATTTTCACTGAAAATCAAGCAACCACAGCCGAGCATTGGAACCCGCATCTGGTGCTCTTGTTACATCATCTGTTAGGATTATGCTTTTTGTGTCTCAGTTGTTTGGGCATTTAGCAAGTATTTATAGGATATAAGTTCATCTTTACAAAGCATAGAAATCTTTACCAAATAATAAAATTTTGGGTTCAACCAAGTTGAAAGCATTTGCAGATAACAAACCAAATGTAGCTCAAGTGATGATTTCTGTCTTCGATTGGGTAATAAAAACATTGTGGGAAAAGGGGGAAAATGCTGGTTACCAGCATTTTCTCCTTTTCCCACAATGTTTCCAAAAGCTTTCTCTTTCAGGGTCTTTAAAACTCAGGATTGTATGGTGAAGAGTTGAAATATATCTTTTTTTTTCTAATTCTGAGTTAGGATGCTGGGCAGGATGGCTTAGTCCGTATTGTACGGGGCTTGATACTAGTGGGTTGCTGGTTTGATCTCCCAGCTTGGCCAGCTTCTTTTTAAGGATTATGACAGGATTCATTCCTCTGTCAAAGCTGACCATTGTCTCGAGAATGGTTATGTGGGAAAGCACCTAGTTCAGAGAGCATGGATAGGTGCACTGGCTGCCGCAAAATAACTGAAATAATGTTGAGATGGCATTTAACACCATGCAAACGAACAAGTCTATGATCAGACAGTAGCCATTTACATGTATTTATTCCTGTTAGAGTTTAACACTTTACCCCACAGTTTGCGACATTAAAAAAAAACACACACACACACAGTCCCAAGCTTTTACAACCTTTGGGAAGAAGCCTTTTGAAAACATTGTTGGAAAAGGAGAAAATGCTGGTGACCAGCATTTTCTCCATTTCCCACAATGTTTTTTTTATCCCTTTTGATTCTGGGCAAGCATAAAATTCTGTTGTTTGGTAAAGGGTTAAAAGCATAAATAATTCACATACAGATGCAAAGAGCAATTTGAAATTTATCATGGTGCATGTATAACAATTTTCCAATCATATTCAGGGCAGTTTTTTTTGCAGTCCCATTTTAAATTTCACATCCTTTTCATTTTACAGGTTATTGCCAATCATCTGATGCCTGGAATATCATTTGCATCTGGTGGGGATGCGGTAAGAAAACTGTTTTACAGTTATCTTTATGTAGTATGGTCTCGACCAAACAACAAACATTTGGATCTGGCATGAGTTGGTGTTTGAGATGAAATTTTATTAAACGAGTCTACAAGAAATGTTATTACGCGAACCTTTGGCGAGCTTAATAACATTTTTTTGTGGACGAGTTAAATAAATTTTCACCTCAAAAGCCAACAAATGTCGGATTCTTTTTATCAGATAACTGTGTAAGAAGAATTATAGTCCATGATGTGTTAAAGCATAGGCATACATGTATGTACAATGTGTAATGAAATTTACATAAGCCTATTTGCTGCTTTGTCAGGTACATTACCAACGAAAAATAGTTCCAAAGAAACTGGCATAGATTAATTTTGTTTTGGATCTAAAAGTGATTAATTCGCAACTTTAAGAGAAGAAAACGTTGTGGGAAAACGAGAAAATGCTGTTACCAGCATTTTCTTTTTTTCCCGTGATGTTTTTAAAAAGCTTTCTACCCCAGGGTCATTAAAACATGGGATGGTGTTATAAAGGGTGAAAACAGTGATAGGTTCTAATGTTAAGTACTTTTTGCAGGAAACACTTGACTTTGTTGCTTACGTAGCGAAAGATGAATTAACAGGAAGGGCTTGCCATGTGTTAGAGTGTGGTGGAGGCCTGTCTGAGGATGTCATCACTACCATAGGACAAGCATTTGAGCTCCGATTTAAAGAATATTTGAAGAAACAGCCAAAGCCAATCACAGTGCCTGATAGGTAACAAGTTTTCCTTACATGTTAATCAGGAAAATTAATTCATATGAGCCATGCTCTGTAAAAAGGGGGCTTAATGCATCTGTTAAAAAGTATCACCCCTGGTCAGCCTGCGCAGTCCGCCCTGACTTTCCTGGGCCAAAAGTTTTCGCTATTGGCCAAGGACCAGTCTACCTCATGATTAAGTCGGTTGTTAAAAAAAGTTGCTATTATGGATCCATAAGTCTGTGATGGCTTGATTGGTATAATGCATAACAGAGATGCATTAAGCCCCCTTTGGTCAGAGCATGTCTCATGTTTTTTTTTTTTTTTTTTTTTGTCATAAACTGAACTCTTTACCAGATGACAAAAAATCTTAGACTAGTTAAAATTCAAAGCGTTTGCAGATGGCAATTTAACTGTGGCTCAAATGATGAAATTTGTCTCTGAAATAGTAAACGAACATTGTGGGGAAAGGAGAAAATGTAGCCAGATGAGGTGTAGGTTGGTGCTTGTACTGATTTGCAACGGAGCTAGCATTTGTAGTGTGTTTGCCCTGGGTAGGTTTACTATTGGCCCTTTACATTTGGAACCCAATATGGGGCTGTTAACCCTTTCCCACACAATCCTGACTTTTAACAACCCTGGGGAAGAAGCTTTTGAAAACATTGTGGGAAAAGGAGAAAATGCTGGTAACCAGCATTTTCTCCTTTTTCCAACAATGTTTTCTATCTTTCCCAAAACAAATTTCAGTTTTTGAGCCCCATTTATTTTGTCGTCTGCAAATGTTTTCAATTTGGAAACGTTCAAAATGTTGTCGTTTGGTAAAGAGTAAAGTGCTGCATGGGAATATATCAAGACTTTTTGACAACGATCTTTGTCCATGGAAAATTCAAGGACAAATTTAATTTTGAGGGGTATATGTAACCAGATGTTGGATATGTGGGCACTTATACTGCCTCACTACAGAGCTGGCATTAATTTTTAGGTAGTTACACGACACATTATGAGCAGCACTCTGTCACAAGGGAGATTAATGCATCACGGAGATGCATTGTACCACGCAAGTCATCACTTAACCCTTATCCTGCTGAATAAAAGAAATGAAACTTTATAGTAGATAGTAAAAGCCCAAAACTTTCTTGTTTCAAAGGTATTTTTGGAGGAAAGATATCTCCATATCGGACAGTGTAGATCAAAGATCAGACTGCACGTTCTGTGCAGTCTGATCTTGATCCACACTGTCCGCAAAAGGTCGGTGGGTCGCGATAAGCAGTCTAAGGGTTAATAATGTATCTATAAATTCCATTTTGTCGAACAACAGACTGAATCTGGAGGTGGAATGGTCCTTAAACATGCAGAAAATTGACCTGCGCAGGCTGACCTGGGTCGATACTTTTTGCTGATGTATTTAAACCCCCTTTTCACAGATCATGGTCTGTGTCTATTTACATGTTGAAAATAATCCTCTGGAAATGATACCGGGTTCTGCATGGCTCAGTTGTAAAGTGTAGGACTTGTGACGTAGAGGCCCTAGGTTCAAGCATCACTGGATCCCTTGGGTTTTTCATGGGAGTGTCCTTAGACAAGGCATTTCAGAGCCCTAACCTAGTACTGATAAAATCCAGGAAATACCTGAATAAGTGAGCTGTCAGAGTGATATGACTGAAATAATGTGAAAAGCAGCGTTTCAACACCACTCAGTCAATATGGATACAATATCCTTTGACCCTTTACCAAACAACAAAATGTTAGACTAGTCCAAAGTGAAAGCATTTACAGAAGACAAAATAAATATGACTGAAAGTTTGAAATTTGCCATTGTGGGACAAAGGCTTCTTTCTCAGGGTCGGTAAAAGTCGGGATTGTGTGGTAAAGGGTTAAAGATTATGGAAAATGGATGAAAACTTGGTTCTGCTGCTCAGGTAACTACAATCTAATCTCCAATCTGTAAAGGAGATAAAGTAAAGTTTTTTTTTTCCACCGACATTTTGGAGATAATGAACGTGACTCATCTTTTTTTTTTCAAACAGGTTAGAGCATTCCATACAAGAAGGCGATGCTTGGGGCGAGAACGATGAAGAAAATGAGTATTACAATGATAACCCTAATGCACAACCCCCTTCCCCACCTCCGCCCAGATTGACAGTGCCCTCCGAATATGCCTCCCCGCCTTCCAACTTACCTGTAAGTCACTTTATATTATCCTTCGATACACTGTTAGGTAGGTGAGGTGTAGCAAAATCATAACCCTTTACCAGACAATCTCCAGCATTCACGACTCAGGGATAAAATGCTTTTGAAAGCATTTTCTACCCTTTCAATGGCAAATCCCTTACTTTAGACATGTTACTTGCAGAGCTCCAGATGGAGGGAGTGATTTTGAGTATAGAATTGAAAATATTAATTTTTCTCAACTAAACCCTATGTTATGGGTATTCGTTAGAATCGTCTCATCGAGACGATTCTAATGAGTACCCACAACATAGGGTTTGGAAGAGAAATAATGGATTTAGAATACCATCACTCCCTCTTATCTGGAGCTCTGGTCTTATATTGTTTGTACAGGTGTTCAATTGGTATAAATTTAGATATTTTATAATAGCCCTGTCATTACTGAAGATATTTACTTCATACTTGGACTAGTTGTTTACTATCAAAAGGGGAACTCATACAACAAAGGCAGGTAACCATAAAAATATTTTTGGCTCAGTTGTGCCCCTTTTTCAGCTTTACCAAACCACAAAATTTAAGACTGGTCCAAATTAAAAGTATTAATTTTGCAGATGACAAATCAAGAATGGCTAAAATTACAATATTTGTTTGTGAAAAGGTAGACAGTAGTGTGGAAAAAAGAGAAAACGCTGGTTACGAGCATTTTCTACCTTTTTCACTTTGTTCTCAAAGCCTTTTTCTCCTCGGTCGTGAAAATTGTGTCATAATGGTTTTAGGTATGTGAACTATATGAGCTATCATATCGACAGATTCTCTGATGCAGGCCATTTATATGCAGAAGCCTACTTGAGAAAAAAATTGAGACGAAAGGAGATTTATGCTCAAAAGTTGTAGTCCTTTTGCCACAGTATTTTCTCATTTGTATATGTGTATTTGAACTTTGATCCATGTTTATTTTCCATATTTTATGCGGATTTCTTTAACTCTTTACCACACAATCCCAACTTTAACAACCCTTAGAAACAAGGCTTTTGAAAACATTGAGGAAAAAAGAGAAAATGCCGGTAACCAGCATTTTCTCCTTTCCCCACTATGTTTTCTATCAATTATAAGGATAATTACTATCATTTGAAAAACATTTGAATTGTTGTCTGTAAATTCCTTCAATGTGGATGAATCTAAAATTTGGATATGTAGTAAATGGATGATGCTATCTGCCGCGAATTTGTTTCAGGGAGAAATGAGTTAACATCAATGCATTACATTGATGTGATTATTTAACCCTTTACCACACAATCCAGACTTTTAACGACCCTGAGAAAGAAGGCTTTTGAAAACATTGTGGGAAAAGGAGAAAATGCTGGTAACCAGCATTTTCTCCTTTTCCCATAATTTTTTCCAACCTTTCAGAAACAAATGCAATCATTTTAGCTACATTTAATGTGTCGTCTGCAAATGCTCTCATTTTGGACCAGTCCGAAATATTGTCGTTTGATAAAGAGTTAACTCTTTACCAGACAACAAAATTGTAGACTCATCCAAATTGAAAGCATGTGCAGATGTCTAATCTAATATGACTCGAATGTTGAGATTTAAGTTAGACTTGAAAGCATTCTGGGAAGAGAAGAAAATGCTGGTTACCAGCATTTTCTCCTTTTCTTGCAATGTTCTAAAAATGCGTCTATCTTAGGGTTGTTAAAACTTGTGATTGTGTGGTTAAGTGTTAAATAACACCTTTTTCTGTTTTGCTTCTGTAAATTGGACACAGGTGAGCGACGGTGTTTACTCCTCTGTTAAAGAACCATCTTCAAATGGATTTGTTTATGACACTCCTAAAGAGTTGCACCTCATCGATTTCTCCGACACAAATGGAACTAATGTATACGATAACTCTAAAGGTAAATTGTTGACCCTTAAAACATCTTTCACAAATGTAGTTGCCTTTGTGGCCAGTGTAGATCAAGATCAGACTGCACAAAAGGTTTATCACTTTCATAGTAACATTAGAATGCATTCCGGACAATTTAGACCCAGATCAGACTTCAGTCTTAATGTCTATTTTCTCGAGACATTCTGCAAAAAAAAATAAAAAAATGATCCATGATAAAGGTGCACTCTTTAAAGTTTTTGTAGGGAAAGGTAGACTTGTGAATTGTACAGCTTTGGAACCATCTTCTCTAAATGGTTGAACTATAAAAATTGGTTATGGAGCTATATTAATTAGAGATTGGGCTATAAATATTGGTAATTGAACTATAATTATTTGAAGCTGGGCTATAAATATTGGTAATGGAACTATATTTATTTGAGGTTGGGCTATAAATATTGGTAATGGAACCATAATTATTGGAAGTTTGGCTATAAATATTGGTAATTGAACTATATTCATTTGAAGTTGGGCTATAAATATTAATAATTTAGCCATATTTGTTGGAAGTTTGGCTATAAATATTGGAAATTGAGCTTTATTCATTCAAAGTTTGGTTATAAATATTGATAATTGATCTATATTCATTAGAAGGTGAGCTATAAATATTGGTAATTGAGCTATATTCATTCTGAGTTTGGCTATAAATATTAATAATTTAGCCATATTTATTGGAAGTTTGGCTATAATATTGGAAATTGAGCTTTATTCATTCAAAGTTTGGCTATAAATATTGATAATTGATCTATATTCATTAGAAGTTGGGCTATAAATAATGGTAATTGAGCTATATTCATTCTGAGTTTGGCTATAAATATTAATAATTTAGCCAAATTTGTTGGAAAGTTGGCTATAAATACATTGTAGTGGTAATAATGCTATATTCTGTGCAAGATGGGCTATAAATATTGATAATTGAGCTACAAGCGTTGTGATTAGGCTGTAAACTGTAAATACATGGGTTCGAAATTGCAGAATTATCAAAACACAAAAGAGGCTATCTTCAGAACAACCATCAGGAGATTTTGCACTGTAACTCCTGACTACATGACAAGGTTTTAGACTTTTCCAAATTAACCCTTTCCCAAACAACAAATTTTGGACTGGTCCAAATTGAAAGAGTTTGCAGACGACAATTTTAAATTTGATGCAAATGACAGAAAGGTCTCAAAAAAGGTAGAAAACACTGTGGGAAAAGGAGAAATTGCTCGTTACGAGCAATTTCTCCTTTTCCCACAGTGTTTTCAAAAGACTTGTACTACAGACACGTGAAAACCAGGGCTTGTTTAGGAAAGGGTTAAGAGTATTTGAAGAAGACAAATTTAACCTATGCCTCACAATCCCAACTTAATGACCCTAAGAAAGAGGCCTTTTGAAAACATCGTTGGAAATGGAGAAAACACCGGTTATCAGTATTTTCTTGTTTTCACATAATGTTTCCTCCAGCTTCAGAAGCAAATCCTGCCTTTTGAGCCATGTTTGATTTGTCATCTGAATAGCTTTCAATTTGGGTCAGTCTAAAATTTGATCGTGTGTAAAAAGATAAATGCAGCTCAAATGACATATGGCGTGCAACACACAAAAAGGGGCCTTTGGACATATGCGTAAAAGTGTGTTGTCCCAGATCAGCCTGTGCAGTCTGTGACTAATCCTAGATGACACTTCCAGTTTTTGTGTGATTTTCTGTGTCGCAAAAGTCTGTTGTATGAAAAAATCTTAGGTAGTTGTAAAGTGCTGTCTCAGATTAGCCCGCGCGGACAATATTTTCAAAAGACTTCTTCAGGGTCGTTAAAAGTATGGATTGTGTGGTAAAGAGTTGAATGATAGTGTTTTGGCCTTGAATAGGTAGGAAACATTATGGAAAAAGGAGAAAATGCTGGTTACCAGTGTTTCCTTCTTTTCCCACATTATTTTCAGAAGCCTTCTTTCTCAGGGTCGTTAAAACTTGGGATTGTGTGGTAAAGTGTTAGTGTTAAATCAAGTTAATTTTAATTTTTGATATTTCCGTTAGATAAAACAAATACTATCGATGATTCGTCGTTGTTTGACTCACCCAAACCTGGTGTCTATGACAACCCAAAGTCACATGGTCAGTCTACAGCTAATGGTTCCCTGGATCCATTTGACATGCGTGAGTAATTTCTCTTTGTTGCTTGGTAACTGTTTTTACCTCTGTCCTACCATACAAGAAAAGGTGGATGAAATTGTCTGCAAGTATAGACCAGGATCAGGCACCAAATATATGCTGTCTGATCTTAGTCTGTACACTTTGCTGTTCTACCAGTGGGTTTAACCATTTAACTCTTTACCGAAAGATAAAATTTTGGACTTTTCCAAATTAAAAGCATATGCAGACAACAAAATAAATGTGGTTCAAGTGATGAATTCTATCTGTGATAGGGAAAAAAACATTGTGGGAAAAGGAGAAAATGCTAGTTACCAGCATTTTCTCCTTTTCTCAAAATGTTTTCAAAAGCCTTCTTCATCAGCGTTGTTAAAACTCAGGCGGTTTGGTAAAGGGATAAACATGTGTTTAACCCTTTCCCAAACAAGCCCTGGTTTTCACGTGTCTGCAGTACAAGTCTTTTGAAAACACTGTGGGAAAAGGAGAAATTGCTCGTAACGAGCAATTTCTCCTTTTCCCACAGTGTTTTCTACCCTTTTTAAGAACTTTCTGCCATTTTCATAAAATCTAAAATTGTCGTCTGCAAACTCTTTCAATTTGGACATGCCCAAAATTTGTCGTTTGGGAAAGGGTTAAAGGGATAAACATGTGTTAAATCACCTCCTATAAATCCTGACTTATAATACAGGTAATATAGGTTATATAAACTTGCTGATATAGGGTCATTTGACCACATGACAAGGTTTATCATGTCAGTTTGCCATGTAATTTCCCCTCCCCCGTTTTCTGTCATGTTAAAACACTAAAATAGAGACATATCATTCGTTTTCTTTGCCACATTTGTTTTTCCGCGGGTAAATGTCACATTTATGATGTAGTCAGTACCATTCATGACGTCATGATTGCAGCTGCATATCGAGCACTTTACACAGTTCTTTTTTTGTTCTCTCGTATTGAGAAAGATGTCAATATGTGCCTGATTTGGAGCGACATATTCAATTTAATCCAATTTTAGATTATAAATGAGAAACAGAATAAATATAATTACATTTTTTGTGACCACACAATTTCCAGAATGACCCCCATTTTTAAGCCTATTTTTGTTGCCAAGGGAAAACCTGATGTGCCAATCATTTCTATAGGTTCTGAACAAGTAAATTTTACTAAAATTTCATTACATTATGATAAGTATTTCTAGAGTTATCAAACAATTTCAAACATGATCCCCAAATTTTATCATAAGCAGTTAAGTAGTTATGGCATAATATGTTTTCCCTGCATTATTTTTAGCTCGGCTGTTTCCAAAGAAAAAGTTGAGGTATTGTCATAGCCTTGGTTTTGCAGTCTGAGTCTTTGTACGAAAACTTCGACAATTGATAATATCTCTGTTATTACTGGAGATATTTGCTGAAAACTTGGACAAGTTGCTAATCATTAAAAGGGGGAACCTATACAACAAGGGCAGGTAACCATCAAAGCCTTTTGACACAGTTATGCCCCTTTTTCAACTCGGAATTTTCACTGAAAATCAAGCAACTGCAGCTGAGCATTAGCATGCGCATGTGGTGCTCTTGTTTCGTAAAAAGTGCATACAAGGATATGAGCCATGCTCTTGGAAAAGGGGGCTTAATGCATGATACCAAGTAAGTCATCATAGAATTGTGCATCCATAAGATCCATTTTGTATAACAGCTGACTGAGTCCTGTGGTAGACTGGTCCTTTGACACACAGAAAATTTATAAAAGCAGAAAAGTTTCGACTCGGGACAGCCTGCGCGGACTGCGCAGGCTGACCTGAGTTGATATTTTTTTTGCAGGTGCATTAAGCCCCCTTCCCACAGAGTATGGTTCATATATAAATTATTTTACAGAGCCATTTAATGCATCATTGTCGGTGCCTAATGGCCCCTCTGACAGAAGGAACACAGATGAGACAACAGGAGCCAGTGGGGGGGTGAGCAAACCAGTGTCAGGAAAAGCCTTGATACAGAAAAATACACCAATGTTTGAGGAGTGGTTTCATGGGAATCTGTCAAGGAAAGAGGTAAAGATTGATTCATTGTTATGTGTTTAACTCCATTTTCAGCATTATTTTGGTTACATTGTGGTGGCCAGTTCACCTATACATGCTTTTCTGGTGTTTATTTTTTACCAGTATTACACAAGATTATTCTTCCAAAGCCACTGGCAGCTTTCACACAAAACCATCGTCAAAACAATGATCAGCTGTGAGAGAGGAGTGAATCCTGTCAAAATGACTATCATCAAGGCTTGGAAAGAAATCAGCCGAGCTCGGGATTCCAACCAGGGACGCCCTATTTTCAAGTCCTGTATGCTGCTGACTGCATTACTGGGGCTTGGCTAGAAAAGAGGTTTAAGAGTAGAAAATAAATATTCATTGGGTGATAAGCAAAGAGTGACATGTACCAACCCTTTACCACACAGTCCTGACCTTTAACAATCTTGAATAAGAAGGCTTCTTTTCCCACTATGTATTTCACCCTTTCAAAGGACAAATCTTATCATTTGATTCACATTTATTTTTTTTTTGTCTGCTGCAGCTTGCTCTTTGGCAGTCAAAAATTTCATTGTGTAGGAAGGGGTTAAACAGTTTCTCTCCTCCTTATTTGTTTTCTACAAAGTTTAACCCTTTCCCAAACAACAAATTTTGGACTGGTCCAAATTTAAAGAGTTTGCAGACGACAATTTTAAATTTGATGAAAATGGCAGAAAGGTCTCAAAAAGGGTAGAAAACACTGTGGGAAAAGGAGAAATTGCTCGTTACGAGCAATTTCTCCTTTTCCCACAGTGTTTTCAAAAGACTTGTACTGCAGACATGTGAAAACCAGGGCTTGTTCGGGAAAGGGTTAATACTTTTTTTGTTTGTTTGTATTAGGAGTTTAACGCCGTTTTAACAGCTTAGGTCATATTATGGCAGTCAGTGCACCTACACATGTGTTTCCTGTATTTCCCACACCAGTTCTTACACAACTTTCTTTCAAGCCACTTACTACTTTTCTCTCATGCATCAGAAGTGAGAGGGGAAAAATCGCCAGAATTCCACAAATGCACAATACTTCTAAGAAGGAATAGGTGAAGGAAACATTTATGTTCGAATAAGTTTTACACTTTTTGTCTCTGAATCTGCAGGCAGAGAAACTACTGGTACAAGATGGAGATTTTCTCGTTAGACAAAGCTCAGCGGACACAAGTCAGTATGTGCTCAGTGGTAAACAAAGCGGACAAGTTAAACATCTGCTTCTGGTTGATCCAGAGGGTGTGGTAAGTACCATCATTGCATTATTAGTTTTCTGCCGTGCTGTTCTATGGCTTGTTTAATTCTTTATTACAACAAAATATAAGACTTGTCCAAATTGAAAGAATTTTCTGACAAAAAGTTCAATGTAGCTGATTTCTGTCCTAGAAATGAAAGAAAAACAATGAGGGAAGAGGAGGAAATTCTGGTTACAAGCTTTTTTCTCCTTTGCCCATTCTGTTATTCTTAAGGAATTTTCATCAGTGTCGTTAAAACTTGTGATTTTGTGGTAAAGAGTTAACTGTATCTGTAGATTTTAACTCTTTCCCAGAGCTCCAGATAGAGGGAGTGATTTTGATTTGAAAATAGGAAATATTAATCACCCTCCACTAAACCCTATTATGTGGGTACTCATCGAGACGATTCTAATGAGTACCCACAACATAGGGTTTGGAAGAGAAATAGTGGATTTAGAATACTATCACTCCCTCCTATCTGGAGGTCTGCTTTCCCAAATAATCCATTATTTTAATGAACCTGAGGAAAGCAGCCCTTGAAAATATTGTAGAAGAAGAAAATGCTGATAACTGGCATGTTCTTTTTCCATAGCATTTTCTCATTTTCTGCTCTATCTAAGATAATTGTAATCTTTTAACCCTTTACCACACAATCCCGACTTTTAACGACATTAAAAGAAAAGGCTTTTGAAAACATTTTGGGAAAAGCAGAAAATACTGGTAACCAACATTTTCTCCTTTTTCCCACAACGTTTCCTACCCTATCAAAAAGAAAAATCATTATTCTAGCAACAGTTAATTTGTTGTCTGCAAATGCTTTCAATTTGGTCCATTCCAAAATTTTGTTGTTTGGTAAAGAGTTAAGCAACATCTTATATGTCATTGGAAATTGCTTTTAATGTAGACAAGTCTACTATTTTAGGTCGGTCTCACATATCTATGTCTTTCATGTACTTTGTCTTTCAGTAACTGGATGTCATAGTCTATCCCTAGTCTTTGTTTGTCTGTATCCCTATCTCAGTCTGTGTCAGTCTGTTTCATTTCTGTCTTTCTACGTTTCATTTCTGTCTTTCTACTTCTTCCCTCTCTCATTCCTTCTTTCTCTCTGTCATCCATCTAGATATTTAACTCTTTACCACGTGACAAAAATATAGACTTCTCCAAATTCAAAGCATTTGCAGATGACAATTTAAATGCTGGTCACCTTTTTTCGACTGTTCTGGTTTCACTTGGATTTAGCCATCCATTAAGATAAACAGGTACCAGTAGCAGGCCAAGGACATTTTTTTCATTGTCAACTTGTAGCCAGATGACAAAACTGTAGATAACTCCAAACTGAAAAAAAACATCTGCAGCTGACCAAGTTAAAGGTAGCTCAATTGATAAGGGTTGTCTTGAAAATAGTTGAAAACATTGCAGGAAAAGGATAAAATGCTGGTGACCAGCATTTTCTCCTTTTCCCACAATGTTTTCAGAAGGCTTCTTCCACAGGGTCATTAAAACACTGAATGTTTGGTAAAGGATTAACTCCCATGTTTTTTTTTTTCAGGTCAGAACAAAAGATCATACATTTGAAAGTGTGCCCCACTTAATCAACTTTCACCGGACACAAGACATTCCCATAGTTTCTCAGGAGAGCGAACTTCATTTAAAACGACCAATCAGCAACAAGCTGTCAGTTATTTGAACCTTCTGCGGTATTGTACAACGTGGACTCTTTTACAAATCGATCCTTCTGTGATACAAACCTGGGGCAGACGGGTTGTGAAAACATTGTGAGGAAAAGGAAAAATGCTGGTTACCTGCATTTTTCGGCCTACTTTTTGACCTACTTCTTAGTATTGATATCCTTGAATGAATAAATAGTAAATTGCGATTGGTCAAAAATGTGGAAATGTTTATTCTGCTAAAAATCTGCAGGCCAGTTTGCCCACACATGATGCCGTAAAATAGTCAAGGAAAAAGAGGCAGTTGCCGGGCAGGTTAATTTAATTGTTTCTCTTTACATTGAACCACAAAAGAGTTGCAATATTGATATTCCAGTACCCCTTATGTTGTCTATCTTATTTTTTTTTTAAATATATTTCTTGTTTTCTTTTTCTCATAATGTTTTCTACACTGCTAAAGATCAATTGAATTACTAGAGCCAAATTTACTTTCTGGACAAGTGTAAATTGTTGACCTTCAGTAAAGAAATGATGATACATATATCTCACTGTTTGATTTAAGATTTCAGTTATGCATTGCAACCCTTTAGCACATAATCCTGCATTTTAACATAGAGAAAAGGCTTCTGAAAACATTGTGGGAAAAGGAGAAAATGCTGATCAGCATTTTCTCTGTTTCCCATTAAGTTTTCTTTCCCTTTCAAAGGCAAATTCTGACCCTAAAGGAAGAAGCCTTATTAAAAATTGTGAGAAAAGGAGAAAAAGCTGGTAATCAGCATTTTCTCACTTTCCCACATTTTTTTTTAGCTTTTCAAAGATGAATTTCAGCATTTGAGCCAAATTGAAATTGTTGTATGCAAATGCTTTCAATTCTGACAAGTCTGCATCTTTATTGCAGTAAAGAGTTAACTCTTTTCCGAACGACAAAATTTTAGACTGGTCGGAATTGAAAGCATTTGCAGACGACAATTTTGAATGTGGCTCAAATGACGGAATTTGTTTTAGATGATGTCAAAAACATAGCGAGGAAAGGAGAAAATGCTGCTTACCAGCATTTTCTCAGTTTCCCACTATGTTCTCAAAAGCCCACTATGTTTGGGTCATTACAACTTGGGATTGTGTGTTAAACAGTAAAAGCAAATGAGAAATTTACTTCACTTAACCCCTACCTGACTATCCAGAATTACTTGACTGTCCTTGCATTGGTTGAAACGGGGCCCATTCCTGTTAGTCCAATTATCTTCCTTTCCAGATATAGACCAAACGTAACCAAATAACAGATTGGTCATTTTCCCTGTATTCCTTTGTTGTTATCCTTGATTCCCATAGGGATGTTGCGATAAATATAATTTGATTTTTAGTTACATTTAAGGTCCAAATGTGATTTTAAAGCAAAGTCTGTTCCCAATCATCAGAGGAATGTGTATATATCGATTTGTAGAACAATCTAACCAGATCTAATTGAGATATATCAAAAACAGATCTAGTTAGTGCTAGAAAATCAATGACAAAAGCCAAGTAATCCCCATATCAGGACCAATGAAGTACTGGAGAGGAATCAAGGGAAATAACTGAAGAATGTCCACCCCCATTGCAGTGCAAATTGTCTGACCACCCCACTCATGTACTATGGAGGTAAATGAACACAGAATAGGACTTCAGAAGGTGTATATTTAGGGAGTGTTCTTTGTGCAACGGAGCTGCATTAAAATCTGAGTTTAGCCCTGTAACTGCCAGCTAAATGGATTTAACTTTTCTTGAGGCCTATAAGTAAATTTTCATTGCATTTGAAGCTGATTTTTTGTCAAAGATTAGTATAAGTGGTGGACGCTGTAGATCTAAGATCAGACTGCATGTTTTGTCCAGTCCAATCTTAATCTACCCCATCCACAAAAGATATCCAAAGGGATATTGGCAGTGAAAAGAGTTAGAAAAATACTGTTCAACTGATGCAGTGGACTCTGGCGTTATGTGTCTATTCTAAGTATTACCGGAAAAGCAGAACAGAGAGTGTTGCTTTCATTATAATAAATTTGTACAGAAAATAACTGTGGGATTTTGTGGCCTTGTGGTTTTTTTTTTGTGATGTATACTAACATGCCATTCCATTTATAGAAAACATGTATACAGATTGCAAACAGTGTGGTGTTTGAACCCAAACAGTTTTCATTTTTCATTTTCATATGGGCCATGCTGTGTGAAAAGGGGACTTGATGCATTGGCAAAAAGTGTCGACGTAGGTCAGCCTGGGCAGTCTGTTTCAGCTGACCTGGGCCAAAAGTTTTTCCTTTTGGTCAGTTTTCTGCATGTCAAAGGACCATTTTATCTCCAGATTCAGTCGATTGTTAGACAAAATGGATTTTATAGATCCAAAATGATGTGACGACTTGCTTGGTAAAATGCATCATAGAGATGCATTAACTCTTTACTACACAATCCAGACTTTTAACAACGGTGAGGAAATAGCTTTTTCAAAACATTGTGGGAAAAGGAGAAAATGCTGGTAACCAGCATTTTCTCCTTTCCCCACAATGTTTTCTTTTCTTTCAGACAAAAATACTATCCATTGAGCCATATTTAATCTGTCGTCTGCATATGCTTCCAATTTGGACAAGTTCTAAACTTTTGTTGTTTGGTTAAGGGTTAAACGCCCTTTTGCCAGGATAGGGCTCAATGTATTATAAACCAACCAAATTCTATATATTTTCCAATTGGAAAATTTAACCTGAAGGAAGTATGGCAGTTTGTTTGGTTTAGTTCTATAACTTTTGTAACTGTGTGATTGACCTTTTACCCATTATTCCTTAGTTTTAACAACCCTAAAGAAAAAGTCTTGAAAAACATTGTGGAACAAGGAGAAAAATACTGGTCACTGGTATTTTTTTCCTTTTTTCCACAGTTTTTTCAAAAGCCTTGTTTCTCAAGGTTGTTAAATTTCAAGATTGTCTAGTAACAAAATTAAGCTAACCCTGTACCAAACAATCCGTTGTTTTAATGACCCTGATGAAGATAGCTTTTGAAAACAATGTGGGAAAAGAAGAGAATGCTGGTCACTAGCATTTTCTCATCTACCCTGTCAAAGCTTTTGATTTGGGCAACACTGCCATATGCAAATGCTTCCAATTTAGACATGCTATGAATTTTGTTGTTTGGTAAAGGGTTAAATTTTGAAAAAGTTACAGAAATATGATGAATTTTTTCAAAAAAACAATATTTTAGTGTTCTCCAAGTCAGTTGTAACAGGTTTGTGTATAGTTTTCATGGCTTTGACAGAGTGATACTGAATGTCTATAATCTTTTCTAATACTTAACTTTTTACCAGAGGATGAAAATTTTAGACTTGTCCAAATTGAGGGCATGTGCAGACAACAAATCCATTGTAACTCTGTTGATTGGATTTGTCTTAGCAAGATTAGAAAACATTGTGGGAAAAGGAGAAAATGCTGGTCACCTACACTTTCTCCTTTTCCCACAATGTTTTTAAAGGCCTTCTTTCTCAGAGAGATTAAAACCAGGGATTGTTTGGTAGACAGTTTTTTGTACAGGTGTTGTTTGATATTTTGTATATTTTTTTGATAATTGAATTTATTGTGTTTTAGATATGTAATTTAGAAAAAAAAAGTTGTTGCATATTTTTCTTCTTCAAGGAAAAGGGGTACATAATACAACACTGACTTTTGTTTTGTCTTTGTGTATTTCTAGCTCGGCTGTTTTCGAAGAAAACATCCAGGTTTTGTCATAGCCCTCTTCTTGTATGCATTTGTGTTTTCTTTTAAAAACTTTTACATTTTATAATAACTTAACCCTTTCACAAACGACAAATTTTGGACTGGTCCAAATTGAAAGAGTTTGCAGACAACAATTTTAAATTTGATGAAAATGGCAGAAAGTTATCAAAAAGGGTAGAAAACACTGGGAAAAGGAGAAATTGCTCATTACGAGCAATTTCTCCTTTTCCCACAGTGTTTTCAAAAGACTTGTACTGCAGACACGTGAAAACCAGGGCTTGTTTGGGAAAGGGTTAACTGAAGATATTAACTTTAAACTTGGAACTGTTGTTAACTATCAATCGGATAACCCATACAAGGACAGGTAATCATCAAAGTGTTTTTACACAGTTATGCCCCGTTTTCGACTTAATATTTTGACTGAAGTTCAAGCAACTACAGCCAGGCGTTTGTGCTCGCATGTGGCACTCTTATTTGTACATGCTATTGGTTGAGTTTTTGAAACTCAATTCTTTACCAGATGACAAAATTACCAGTTTGTCGAAATTCAAAGCACTGCAGCCTTCAGAGTAAATATGGATCAAGTTAGGTTAATTGTTCATGAAAGGGCAGAAAACATTGTGGGAAAAGGAGAAAATGCTGGTTACCAGCATTTTTCATTTCCACAGTGTCTATAAAAGTGTTTTTTCAGCAGGGTTGTTAAATCTCGGGATTGTTTGATAAAGGGTTAAGGTTATAGATTCAGTTTAATTGTGGAATTGGCTAGCCTTGGTTCCAGTCCTATCATTTTTTTTCCTTTAACGCTTTACCAAATGACAAAATTTTAGACTAGTCCAAATTGAAAGCAGTTGCAGACAACAGAATAAATGTCACTGAAAAACTGAAATTTGTTTTGGGAAGGATAGAAAACATCGTGGGAAAAGGAGTAAATGCTGGTTACCAGCATTTTCTCCTTTTTACACCATGTTTTCAAGAGGCCTCTTTCTCAGGGTCATTAAAACTCGGGATTGTGTGGCACAGGGTTAATATATTCAGACATTGCTTTGTCAAAAATGACCATGCAACTGATGAACGGTTTTGCCACAGAGCTGTATAGAGTGTAAAAAGAGACCAAGGGAAAGAGTGTTTAAAAAATTATTTTCATCTGGACCCAGGGATAGGTATTTGCATTCTTTGTCAATGTAAACTTGTATCTTTGTGATGTTTTTTTTTTCTATTCTAAAGCCAGGCTTTAACTATTGATGTACCCAAAACTAGATTGCGGAACTAGTGGAGTTCGGAAATAACCCTTTACCACACAGTTCCATGTTTTAATGACCCTAATGAAAAGTGTTTTTTGAAAACATTTTGGAAAAAGGAGAAAATTCTAGTTACCAGCAAATAACATTATTTAAGCCATATTAAATTTGTCATCTGCAGATGATTTCAGTTTGAACAAGTCTGAAATTTAAATGTTTGTCCTCTTGTAAATAGCTAAAACAATATATAGAAATGCTGCTTAACTTGTTACCAAACAACAAAATTTTAGACCAGTCCAAATTGAAAGCTTTAACAGACGAAAAAATAAATGTTACTCAAAAATTGAAATTTGTTTTGGGAAGAGTAGAAAACATTGTGGGAAAAGGAGAAAATGCTGGTTACCAGCATTTTCTCCTTTTCCCACAATGTTTTCAAAATGCTTTTTCCTCAGGATTGTTAAACGTTTGGATTGTGTGGTAAAGGGTTAAAACAATATGAGCTATGCTCAGTGGAAACAGGGCTTAATACATCTCTGGGATGCATGATGCCAAGCACACAATCACATAATTATGGATCCATAATAACCACTTTTTTAAACAACGGAGATATGAAGTAGAACGATCCTTTGACTCGTAAAAAATTGACCAATAGTGAAAAGTTTTGGCTCATGTCAGCCTGCGCAAGGCTGACCTGGGCCGATACTTTTTGCAGATGCATTAGGCCTTTTCAAAGAGCATGGCTTGTATATAGAAATTCAAATGTAGAATTCTCTTGGCGAAACATTCCTGTGACTGGATGTGAAAAAATCATGTTGTAATTGTCATACAGTCAAGCATTGTTAGCATAACTCACTTTTTTAGCTCGGCTGTTTTCGAAGAAAACATCAAGGTATTGTCATAGCCCTTTGGTCGTCGTCGTTTACTGCGCCGTCATGCAAAAACTTTAACATTTTGTCATATCTCTGGTATTACCGAAGTTAATTGCTTCAGACTTGGACAAGTTGTTAACTATCAGTAGGGAAACCTATACAACAAGGGCAGGTAATCCTCCAAGTATTTTGACTCAGTTGTGCCCCTTTTTCCACTAAGAATTTTCACTGAAAGTCAGCAACCACAGACGAGCCTTGGGACCCGCCTGTGATGCTCTTGTTTTAGATTAGGTTCATCTGGTAAGTGAAGCATTTTCTCTGTTTTCGACAATATTTTCTGACCTTTCAAAGAAAAGTCTTGGTATTTGAAACCACAATTTATTTGTTGCCTGCAAGTGCTTTAACCCTTTACCACACAATCCCGACTTTTAACGACCCTGAGAAAAAATCCTTTTGAAAACAATTTTGGAAAAGGAGGAAATGCTGGTAAACAGCATTTTCTCCTTTTCCCACGTTTTCTACCCATCCCGAAACAAAATTAAGTTTTTCAGTCACATTTATTTTGTCATCTGCAACTTCTTTCAATTTTGACTAGTCTAAAATTTTGTCATTTGGATAGAGTTAATAATTATCCTGCTATATAACTAAAAGAAAACTTTCAAGTCGATAGTAAAACCCAGATGTTGCTATTTCAAAGTTGATTTTTGGAGGAAAAATGTCTACTTATTGGACAGTGGAGATCCAACATCAGACTGCATGTTCTGTGCAGTCTGATCTTGATCTACACTGTCCACTAAAGGTCAGTGAGTCGCGCTTAGCAACCTAGGACTAGTCTAATATTTTATTGCTTGGTAAAGAGGTAAATGAATTTTCTACAAGTAAAAGTTATCTCAGAAACTTTCTTGAAAGAATGAATATATTCATTTCCTTTACTGAACATTTTTTGTAATATTTGTTGTTATGTCTTTAATAAAAATTCATTTTTGCCATCTTTTTTGTAATGTATTGTATTGTATTGGAGTTCAGTGCAGTTTTAAACAGCTTAGGTCATATCACCGTTTTAAACCGCTTAGGTCAGATCACGGCGGTCAGTGCACCTTCGCAAGTGTTTTCCAGTACTGACACAACTTTCTTTCCAAGCTAATGACTATTTTCTCACGTGCAACAGAGGTGAGAGGCTAAAAATTGCCCCTAAAGAAAGTTTGGGTTAACTGGGTATGGAACCCACAAGCACCAGGTCATAAATCAGATACACTTACCACTGAGCTACCTGGCTGGGCTGATCAGTTGGGAGAAATAGCTGTTGTAGAATTTCCTTCTAGATTAAATCTTTACCAAACGACAAAATTTTCGGGCCGACCAAATTGAAAGCGTTTGCAGACAACAAATTAGATGTTGTTAAAATGAGAATTTCTCTCTTTGATAGGGTAGAAAACATTGTGGGAAAAGGAGAAGATGCTGGTTACTAGCATTTTCTCCTTTTCCCACATTGTTTTCAAAAGCCCTCTTTTGTAAGTCTGTATGTTGGGATTGTGTGGTAAAGAGTTAAATCTTTACCACATGTTAAAATTATTGGCTTTTCTAAATTGAAGCCATTTGCAGGCGACAAACCAGAAGTAGCCAAAATGATGATTACTATCTTTGATGGGGAAGAAAACAGTGTGGGAAAATGCTGGAAATGATCTTGTTATTGTGCTCTTTTTTGAAAATCTTCAAAGAGTTTGTTTCCATTAGAATCTGTGGTTGCTTTGGCAACAAAAATGATTCTTTGGTGGACCTCTTTCAGGTTTCTTGATGTTGATTGGATAGTGCTTAACGCCGCTTTCAACATCATTTCAGTCATATTACAGTGAGAGCTTGCTTATTCATGTATATCCTGGGTTTCACCAGTACTAGGCTGGGGCTCTAAAGTGTCTTGCCACAGGACACTCCCAAGAAAAACCCAGTGCTTCAATGAGGCTCAAACCCGTAGCTTCCAGATTACAAGTCTTCCATGTTACCATCGAGTCACTCAGGACCCCAGATTTCTTGATGTGGGCCATGCTCTGCAAAAAGGGGGTTTGGTGCATCTGCAAAAAGTATTTACCCATGTGAGCCTACGCTGGCTGACATGGGTCAAAACTGTTTGCTTTTGATGAATTTTCTGCATGTCAGAGGATAAGTGTGCCCCATGATTCAGCATGTTGAACAAAATGGATTTTATAGGTCCATAATGACTTGGTGTAGTGCACTGCGGAGATTCATTAAACCCCCTTTTGCCAGAGTATGACTCACGTAATTTAGATCTGGCAAAGAATATGGCTGCTGTGGGCTAGGCTAAAAAGGTCCAGTAGTGGCAAAAACAACAATGCAGGTGTTAAAATGCATTTAACTTTAGATCGTACCATTTAAAAGTATGGAAAGAACTGTGAAAATGACAATCTGTTATTGTGTGGTCGGTCCAGGTGTTAGTCCCTGGCAAAAAATGTAACAATCAGGCAAAAAGAAAACAAAAGATAGAGTGACCTGGCAACTTTTGACCTTGTGTTGAAATGAATTAACCAAACGCCAGCTGTCAATCAAAAAAATCAATAAGCCAATCAGCGATCAGTATTTTTCCATCCAGAGCGGAAGCCGTCTTGCCGTTATAAAACCTAGACATTCTGAATCATTAGGAGTTATAACTATATATAAATGTATAGTATATTTATGAGAAAAAACTGATGAATAACTTTAAACTTGATATCCATTATTAATCCTTACGTCTGCAATTTCAAGATGCAGAGTTACACCAGGTAAAACTATTGTTGCAGAAGACAAACTCAGATTTAAAAGGAGAAAAATAAATGAATACTTCTTGTTAACATGCTTTTTTATTGTCATAAATTTTCCAGAATTTCAATCTTGGCAACAGATTCCTGTTTCTTTACGAAAAGAAATGCATAGATAATATTTTAGACAACTGATTGGATTTTATCATGTTCAGTTATTTATTTCCTTTACCTTATTTTTCATTTAAATATATACTCGGTAATTCATTTTCTTACCAAATTGAGTTGACTTGTTATTTTGAATGCTGGTTACATCTCTTTTGTTGAATCTTTTCTCCCCACGCAAATTATCCTTAAATAAAATTTGAGTCGACGAAATTCAGGTAAAAATGCTTTTCATATAGTCTTCATAGAAGTCAAACCTAAACAGCAACCCCCCCCCCGCTTTTAAAGTAAATGCAATGTAGGCAGTTTTGACATACGTTTAAATTAAAAATAAATGCCATCTTCCTCCATCAGTAAACCATCAAAAACGTTGTTCCCATTGGTCTCTGTATTTTAACATATCTATGAATGCAAACTTAAAGCCTGTTAAATTAAAGACGATATGCCACCCTATAGCATATATATAACCATCTTTCCCCTCCCTTTATTTTCAATCTTTTAATCTCCCTTAAAGCCGTTTTCGTTTGATTTGTTGTACATGTTGTCACTTTTTACGCAAAACGTGGTGCAAGGATTTATGCGGTATTCCTTTGATATCGGTATACCACCCCAAAAGCGTCTGGTACTGTCCTACTTGTAAAATTACACACACGTGTCATATCAGTCTGACTCTTTGTGACCGTCTATAACCCCTTTCAACGATTATTAGTGTTTGAAATGGATTATACATGTTCAATGTGTAAGTCAATTTATTTTTCTATTACTCTTACAGCATGGTATTTACCGGCGAATGCTTAGAAATATATTCATGTTTTTATTCTTTTTATTCTTCTCCTCAGGTTTTTCCCTCAAACTTGAAAAAATCAATTTGGTAAACCTATCATTTGTTAATGTATCTTCTAATTTCAATTCAAACATCTGGTAATCATATTGCCCTGTTAAAAACATGTATATTTCATTTGGTAATGTAAAAGTCTTGCAATTTGTGCTGAAATTATTGAAGCATATATCACGGACTAAGTAATGGAAAAATCTCTATAACTTTGAAAAAGCTTATTTTGTCTGGGTAAAAGATGAATTGCATTTGAAGACCAATGACTTTAAGAAATATTTAGGAAGCACGAGTTACATGTACACGTATTGTACCTACATTATCAAACGTAAGTGGCGTATGAGGTGTAAGTCAACTGACTTCGAAATAAACAGTCTCTACTTCAATTTTCACCAATAAATCTTCGAAAAACCTAAATCCAATAGATGTAACTACCTTTTCTCAAATTGTTCCCATGCTTATTTTATCTTGAACATTATTTCGTGTTAAAGTATCTTCTGGTAACATTCATATGTCTCCTAGCTAAGCCCTCGCGTCTGGGTAATGTTTGTCTAGGTTTTTAGATACGCGGGTCACGTGACATCAGTGGGAGGAGTGATCTATCGTCTGTCGTTTTGTTAATTTCTCTGCCAGCGACTAACACTTGGACCGATGATACAATAACAGATCGTCATCTCCACAGTAATTTCCATACTTTTAAATGATGTGATTTAAGCTAAATGCATTTTAACGTATGCTTTGTTTACTTTTGGCACCTATTGTTTCTTTAAAGATTTGACTTTTTGTTGGGCCTAGGGTATTTTCCCTAATTTTATTGCCATACAGACTCCTTCTGTTGTAATGTCTATGTCAATGTCAAAAAAGAGCACTGCACATTTAACTAATCCTTAGGTTGCTAAGTGATACCCAAGGACCTTTTGCAGACAGTGTAGATCAAGATCAGACTGCACATTATATGCAATCTGATCTTGGATCTACAGTCTGATAAAGTGATATCTTTCTGCCAAAAATATCTTTGAAATATGGGTTTTTACTATCAGCTTGAAAAAATCATTCCACTAGCATGTACTTAGCAGGATAAGGATTAAACCAAACTGATTTTCAGTCTACAATGAGGGCCATTCTTGTAAATAAAATTATCTTCCTTACCAGATAAAGACTAAGGGTAACCAAATAACAGATTGGTCCTTTTACCTGTATTCCTTTGTTTTTATCCTTGATTCTTTTGGGGATGTTGCGATAAAAATAATTTGATTATGTAAGGTCCCCATGTAATTTTACAGCAAATCATGTTCTCAATCATCAGAGAAATGCATATATCTCGACTTGTAAAACAATCTAGCCCGATTTTCCAGAGATATTATCTCAGGAATATATTTGTGTAGTGCAAGAAAATCAAGGATAAAATCCAAGTAATCCCCTGATCAGGACCAATGTAGTACTGGAGAGGAATCAAGGGAAATAACTGAAGAATGGCTCTCATTAAGGTCCAAATAATTGCACTTGCAGGGTTGCTCTTGTCCAGAATGTCTCAGCATGGCAGACAGTGTAGATCAAAGATCAGACTGCATGTTTTGTGCAGTCTGATTTTGATCTACACTGGCTGCACTGGCAACTTTAGCAAATGGCAACTTAGTCGTGCAAGGCACTTAACCCTTTACCACACAATCCCGATTTAAGGATCCTGTGAAAGAAGCCTTTTGAAAACATTGCGGGAAAAGGAGAAAATGGTGGTGACCAGCATTTTCTCCTTTTCCCTCAATGTTTTCTCCCTCTCGCAAAACAAATCTTGATTTTTGGGCCACATTTGATTTGTCAATTTGGACCAGTCTAAAATTTTGTCATTTGGTAAAGAGTTAAGGGTTAACCCTTTCCCAAACAAGCCCTGGTTTTCACGTGTCTGCAGTACAAGTCTTTTGAAAACGCTGTGGGAAAAGGAGAAATTGCTTGTAACAAGCAATTTCTCCTTTTCCCACAGTGTTTTCTACCCTTTTTGATAACTTTCTGCCATTTTCATCAAATTCAAAATTGTCGTCTGCAAACTCTTTCAATTTGGACCAGTCCAAAATTTGTCATTTGGGAAAGGGTTAAAAGGCAGTGGAGCGATAAAGGTCAATCATAGCTTTCTTGTTTTCAGAAATCGTTGACTGCAGAGGTTGTGCAAGCCATGTACTGGGTGTATCTGGTAGATTCACCATGTGACACATGTCCAATTAAAAGTCTACTGTTTTTATACAGTTTTAGCTCCACTGGCCAAAGGCCAGCGAGCTTATGCCATGGTCCTGTATCCATCGTGCATCTGTCCATGTGTTAACTTTAATTTCAAACATCTCTGAAACTGCCCATCCAATTTTGACTAAACTTTACAGGAATGATCCTGCCATGGACCTCTTCAGAATTTTTGGAAGAATTTGATTCAGATAAAAAATATGTGCATTGCACATTTGTAAGGCAGTGGAATGATACAGGGCCATCACTGCCCTCTTGTTGAATTTTAGCAAAAGTATCCCAGAATCACTGCCTTGATTGCACAAAACGTGGAGTCTGATCTCTGATCTTCACTGTTCACTTTAATGAAACGCAGACAAAAGGAATCTTGAAATGGCTGTATTTGGGTTTTATTTCTAGCATGAAAAAGTCTTTTGCGTTTATTTGCCTGAACCCTTTAGCATACATTGATGCCTTTTAACGACCCTTGGAAAGAAGCCTTTTGAAAACATTGTGGGAAAAGGAGAAAATGCTGGTAAACAGCACTTTCTCCTTTTCCCACAATGTTTTCTATCCTATCAAGAGAAAACTGTACCATTTGAGCCACATTGAAATTGTCGTCTGCAACTACTTCCAATTTGGAGGAGGCTAAAATTTTGTTGTCTGGTAATGGGTTAAGGGGTTACTATTCAGGTGAGCTAATAAGAAATTACCTGAAACATGAAGTAAAGGTTCCAATTTATTCAATAGATAAAAACAAGTCAAACTAATCAACTTTAGCACTGTTTCATACAGATGAGCTGTTCTGTATCATCTTGGTTCACTTATACAAGCATGGCAGTACTCAGGGGTGTGGAAATACTATGCCCGAATTGTCCGACTCAGAAAAATTCAGCTCAGGACAAGTGACTGTTTCAGTCTACTTGTCCGAGTAGAAAATAGGACGAAAATATGAAGAAAATATGAGGAAAATTTTGAAACAAAAATCTGTTGTATTCTTATCCAGTGAAATATAAATGTTCTCACTAATTTGAATGATAAACAGCAATTTGAGACGATCCCTGATTTCTGGAACCCAAAATACACATTTGGTGTATCTCCGCATTCACTGCATATGTTTTTTAAAGAGACATGGTTGACAGTTCTGATTCCCTTGGTTGGATGCGGACAATTGTAACAATTCTTTTTGTAAAGTTTATTGAGAGTATCCCCATGTCACTTTATAAATGCCATTTAAAATTGTTTTGTTTTGAACAAGTGAGCCACTGTGGCGGACAAGCAGATTTTTGTAATTTACTTGTCTGTGAACGAGTAGAAATTTCTATGATTTCCACACCCCTGATACTATCAAAAAGTTTCTTTTAACCCTTTACCACACAGTCCCATGCTTTAACGACCCTGAGGAATAAGGTTTTTCAACACACTGTGGAAAATGGAGAAAATGCTGGTAACCATCATTTTCTCCTTTCCCCACACACACAGTTTTCTACCCTATGATAGACAAATTCCATATTTTGAATTACAGTTAATTTGTTGTCTGTGAATGCTTTCAATTCTGACAAGGCAAACAATTTTGTCGTCTGGTAATGTGTTAACCCTTTCCCAAATGACAAATTTTGGACTGGTCCAAATTGAAAGAGTTTGCAGACGACAATTTTAAATTTGATGAAAATGGCAGAACGTTCTCGAAAAGGGTAGAAAACACTGTGGGAAAAGGAGAAATTGCTCGTTACGAGCAATTTCTCCTTTTCTCACATTGTTTTCAAAAGACTTGTACTGCAGACACGTGAAAACCAGGGCTTGTTTGGGAAAGGGTTAAGTTTCCTCCTCTTCCACCACAAAACCATTCTCTAATTTAGAATAGCACTGATATTCCTTGACAAGTTCTTTCGGTTCTTCATTACTCATTGGAATAGAAATTCCTTCGAGAGAAGGCTTCGTATTTTCCTCTAAATACGGTCTAGGGTTTTTGACCTCTTGCGGGGAAATAACGAGAAATTTCAAAAGTGTTTCTAATGTCTTTTGGTTAATAACCACATCCTCTTGGACATCTACATTTGAATCTGCAGCCTTCGTCTTCTTCCACAAGTCGTAAGGTTCTGATATCCAGCAGACGTTGTGACAAGGGTGTGCCACGTCATCCTTCCACAGATGTAGCGTGTTCAGCTGATACGCGGAGAACACAAACTTCTGTCCATCTGTTACGATAGTTTGGGTTGTCACTGGGTATGTCAAGTCTTGGTATATGTTGAATCCTGAAAGTCAGTGAACAATTTATCAAGCAATCCCCATGTTTTTACAGCCTTGTTGAATAAGGTTGTCTTAGTGCCACTGTTTGAGCTTTAATTCATTTTTGGTCTGTAATTCCTCAAAAGACTAGCAATTTGATTGACTAAGAGGTCAATCTCACTCAATCAGATGCCTAGCCTTCAAATTTAGAATGTTTGATGAATAAGCCCCGGCTGGATGCACGCATGCACAAAATGCACAACAGACATAACCTCGCTGGCCTTTGGCCAGTTGAGCTAATAACTACATGAAGAAATATCATGACAAATAGAGAGATGCCACTATTTAACTCTTTACCACACAATCCCGACTTTTAACGACCCTGAGAAAGAAGCCTTTTGAAAACAGTGTGGGAAAAGGAGAAAATGCTGGTAACCAGCATTTTCTCCTACTCCCACAATGTTTTCTACCCTTCCCAAAACAAATTTCAAATTTTGATTCACAGTCATTTTAGACTCGTCAAAAATTGAAAGCATTTGCAAATGCTTTCAATTTTTGATGAGTCTAAAATTTTGTTGTTTGGTAAAGGGTTAAAATACAGACAATGCAGAAAACACAAGTGTTTTTGTACTTTTACAGGGAAATTTCTATTTCTGTAAGGTCATAGCAACGCTGTTATGGAATAACAAGGGATATATACTTTTTTAACCCTTTACCACACAATTCCCACTTTTAAAGACCTTGAGAAAGAAGGCTTAGGGAAACATTCAGAAATAGGAGAAAATGCTGTTAACAGCATTTTCTCCTTTTCCAAAAATTTTTTCTACTCTATCAAGGACAATTGTCACTATTTGCTGGTTGCCAGCATTTTCTTCTTTTCCTATGATATTTTTAAAAGCCTTCTTGCTCATAGTTGTTAAAACAAATTAACATGGGATTGTTTGAATGAATAATGTTTTGTGGCTTTTTGACAGCTAGGGTCATTTAGCAAACTGGTATTGTATGGTATAAGAAACTGCTTGAATGTTACCTTGAAAATGTGCCTGGGCAACCGTGGAAACAAATCCTGTGGACAGAGCATAGCCTCGGACAGCTTCATCGTAAATCTCTTCTCCGTAATCCCGTAAGGTTCTCAAAAGATGTCTTTCATTCAGCAAGATCACATTTAGATGTATAAACTCACATGGATCCCCAACATTAAATCCTGGAACGATCAACCGTCCTGTAGATTATTTCCCAATATAATTAAGCCTTTACCACACAGCAGAATTTCAGACTTGTCCAAATTATCGGCATATAGAGATGACCATTAAAATGTTTTTCAAATGATAGTATATGTCCTAGAATAGGTAAAAAACATTGTGGTAAAAGGACAAAATGCTGGTATCCCTTTTTCCACAATGTTTTAAAAGGGCTTCTTCTCAAGTTCATTAAAACTTGGAATTGCATGGTAAAGGGTTAAAAAAATACAATCCATTTTGTTGCGATGCAACTAAAAAGTGCTCCACATCAAAACCATGTACATCTGTGTTATGTCAAACATGGATTCATAAAGAACTACAATAGGCGTGCATTTACAGACTTGTGTTTCTAAAGTTATCAAGTAGAATCAAATATCAGCATTGGACACCAGAATCAGTGACAGTGGACTGCTTTATAGTAAAAGTGAAATTACTAAGTAATATTCAGGATATTATGGAAAGCGAAGCTCTGTGATAGCCAAAAATAATGACAGACAAAACTTGCGACCTTTTTAACTTCCGAGGAAAGTATGATTGTCAGTCTGGCAATTTTTTTAGATTCAAGAACAGGCAGCCTGGTTCCTGGTCACCAGCAATTTTTCCTTTTCCTCACAATATTTTCAAAAGCTTTCTACCTTCGGGTCAACGTGACTCTGCAAAATGGTACAGGATTAGTGAATAATCCCTCACCAGAGAACGACTTGCGACAACCCACCACCTCAGTGAGCACAATTTTTGACACCATAGTAATGAGTTGAACAACCCAGGCAGGGTATTATGCCACTTACCAAACTTTACAATTCTAGCTCAAATGATATGGAACAAGATTTTCATAGTTATCTCTAAAGTGAAAGCTTGGTTTGGAAGTTGCGGTCCCCAGGGTGGGGCCATTTTTGACCCAAGGGCTGTAATTAGCTGGATTCTGGCAGAGGTCTGCTAAATGAAGCTACATACCAAATAACACAAGTCTAGGCTACATAGTAATAAACCAGAAGGGGCCAATTTTGGGCCAAAATTCCTAATAACTGGAGGAAGTTGGAAGAGGCCAATTTGAAGAGGCTACATGCCAAATTTTGTATACTAAGGCCTTACGGTTCTGAACAATAAGATTTTTAAAGATTTTCAGTATTTTTCAGTTAAGTTGCAATGGCAACCAGAGTTTCTACTGGAATTAAATTCTTTGGAGAAATTCTGAAGAGGACCATAGCAGTATCATTTCCTTGAGGTTTGGTCAAAATTGGATTGGTAGTTTCAGAGATGTTTGAAAAAATAGTTAACGCATTAACATTTGTGATGGACGGACCTACGTTGGCCACAGGGCTATGAAACAAGCTTGCTGGCCAATGGCCAGTGGAGCTAAAAATCATTTGAGTACCTGATTGTACTCTTACACAAAATCATTCTATATACCTGGCTGTACTCCTCTCCTTACGATTTCATGGAATTGTCCGACTGTTCTTGGATGATACGGACTAGACGGGTAGGAGACACTATCCACCACAGGATCTGTGAGCGTTACAAACTGTAGTGACAAATGATGATGGAAAAACTAGAGTAAATTTTATCTAACACAATTCTTACTTTAATCCTTATCCTGCTAAATAAGTTAAATAAAACTTTTAAGCTGACAGTAAAAACCCGAATAATGTTACATGTATTTCAAACTTATTTTTTGGAGAACAATATCTCCTTAGCCTACAGTGTAGATCTAAAGTCAGACTGCACTTTCTCTGCAGTCTGATCTTAATCTACACTGTCCACTAAAGGTCAGTGAGTTGTGCTCAGCAGCTTAAGGGTAAACCTTTAATCCCTTAACATACAAGAAAATTTTAGAGTTTGCCATTCTGAAGGAATTTTCAGATCACAGATCAAAAGTTTTTCCAAATGTTTTCAAATGATAGTATCTGGCCTTGAATAGGTTTAAACACTGTGGAAAACGGAGAAAATGCTGGTAACCAAGTTTAGCATTTTCTCCTTTACCCAGTATGTTTTCAAAAGCTATCTAAGGGTTGTTAAAACTCAGGATTGTGTGGTACAGGGTTAACCCTGGGTTAACCTTATATCTTTTAGAAGTTAGGTGGATGCCTTGATATAGCTTAACTCTTTAGTTTACCAAGCAACAAAATTGTAGACTAGTCCAAGCTGAAGGCATCTGCAGACGACAAATGTGCCTCAAAAATTGGAATTTGTTTTCGGAAGGGTGAAAAACATTGCGGGAAAAGGTGGAAATGCTGGTTACCAGTATTTTCTCCTTTTCCCACCATTTTTTCAAAAGGCTTTTTCTTTAGGGTCGTTAAAAGTTGGGATTGTGTGGTAAAGGCTAAAAAATGTTGAACTATTTTCAACATAATTCTAGCCATACCATGACAGCCAGCATGCATATCCAAACATTCCAGTGCCAGTAGTCTGTTTTACTATTAATTCTCACAAGTCTTTAGATGCAACTGGCTGCATTCCCACATAAACCTTAACGAAACAATGTTCAGTGATAAGCTGAATATTCCTTGATACGACAGATGTCAGCAATCCTTGACAAGAGCTTTGCCTAGTTGGGATGGGACCCAGTTCACTGGATCAACTCTTTGCAATACAATATATAAAGGATCTTACATGAGTGTTCATGTATTATCATTTTTATCAAACTAGTTGAGAAAAATCATAATCATGATGCAAGCCTTGGTGAACGTGAAATACTCAAAGAGAATAATGTGACTCAACATAGTCTAACTAGTTTTTGAAAGGCAGAAACTATTGTGGGAAAAGGAGAAAATGCTGGTTACCAGCATTTTCTCCATTTCCCAGAATATTTTTAAAAGACCACTTTTTCAGGCTCATTAAAGGTGATGTCAGAGCCCTAGCCTAGAACACTACATGAACTCTTATGATATGACTGAAATAATGTTGAAAGCCACATACTACACTCTTCAAATTAATGTCAATCGTTAAATATTAAGTTACCTGTGGTAATGGGTTTTCTTTTCGAATAAGAAAATTGACATAATGGTCTGAAAAAAAGGCTGAATTGTTCTGAGCTTTAAAGTTTTCAGGGTGCTTATAATAGTGGAGATTTTGACGGCTTTTCAACACATTCACATAACGCTTCACCCCATGCCTGTTCCATGTTGCAGCTATTCTAACATTTTCATCCACTGTACAGTCTCTTATGTGATCATACTGTCCGCTTAAGTAACCGATAAGAGACATAAGAAGCTCTTTTGTCCTCAGGTGTGACACTGCGTTTTCCACTCTTGGAACATGCTTTTTTTCCAGTCTGCTACCAACCAGTTTTGTCTCGTTTTCTTTTTTCTCATTCCTGATGTAGTCCAAAGTTTTGATGTGAGTTTTTAGTATTTTCTTGCAGTCCGTAATGACAGAATCGTGAAGTGTAAATTTGTAAATGTCCGGCAGTAAAGAGAGCTTATCAGCTGAAGCCTTTTCGAGCACGGGATAAGTTTTCGTCTTGTTACACTGGTAATTAAATAGACGTGGCACTCGAGCAACCGGATAGAACTGCCATGTTCTGTATTTTTGCTTCGTCAAATAATTAAGCTTCCCTTGAACTGTCTTTATCTCAGCGATTTCTTGCATATTATCATGCCATTCCCACGAATGCTTTGGGTCCATTCTGCCCCACGAGCCCGGGGGACATTTAGGTTTTACTGGGGGGTAGTGTGATTCATCTTCCTCCACCAACGAATCTCTATTACTCTGTTCTGTCAACTCATGCTGTACGTATGTGCGTTTCAAAAGGTGTCCCTCCAGATTATGGAACTTAGTTTTCAAGTGTCGAGGACAGAGCTTGTAACCTCTGCAGGCCGCCATCTTCCCACTGAGTAAACAGTGAATCGTAATCTGTCGTCAATGATTTAAAAAATCAAAGTACTGAAAGTACTGACAGACTTGCGAATTTGATTGATTGATTGATTGTTTGTATAGTGTTTATTAACCCTGTTTTCAACATTATTTCAGTTATGTAGCAGTGACCAGTGCACATATCCATGCTTTCCTGGAGTTTCTTTTACCAGTACTCCGCACAATATTCTTTCCAAGCCACTGGCTGCTTTCCCTCACAACCATCGTCGAAACGTGAGAGAAAGATGAATCCTGTCGCAATGACTATCATCAGTCCTCGGAAAGAAATTCGTTGAGTCGGGGATCAAACCAGCGACCTCCTGTTCTCAAGTCCTGTACGCTACCGACTGAGCTGCCGGGGCTATGTGTGCTATTGGTTAACTAAATTCCAGTTTAAGTTTAACCCTAAAAATGTTAAAGGAAACTTTCAAGCTGATGGTAAACACATGAATATTGCTATTTCAAAGTTACATTTTGGAGAAAATACATCCTCTTAGCGGACAATGTAGATCCAAGATCAGACTGCACGCTCTGTGCATTTTCTTTTTTAAGAAATTTAAGAAATTTGTAGCGAAAAACTGGCTTGAGTTTTCCACAGGCATAATCATTGCCATTTTCCGCCTGCACTTTTGAGGCGGAAATTTACGCATCGTGTATTAATTTTTATCCTGTACAGGATAGTGATGCGTCATAGCAGACAGGTAAAATCTTCGAAGAATATTGACATCTCGTTGAGGGATTTTTCGTTTGCGAATGGCTTCATTATGGAAGAGCTTTAGATTTGAAATGTAGCAAATGAAATAGACTTTTTACATAAATAAAGGGCGAAATAAAAAGCGGTGCTGCTGCTTCGTTTCATTTTCTACTACCTGACAACATGTGGTTTAATTAGATGTACTTGCTGGAAGGAACATCCCTATACAAACCTGGATGTCTGAATATAAGGGAAAAATCACACAAGGCATGCGTTGAAAAGACTTTCTCTCTTGCCTTAACCCTTAGGCTGCTAAGCATGACTCAAGGACCTTTCGCGGACCGTGTAGATCAAGATCAGACTGCACGGAAAGTGTGGTCTGATCTTGAATCTACATCGTCCGATAAGGAGATATCTTGCCCCAAAATAACCTTGAAATACATGTACATTTGGGTTTTTACCAGCGGCTTGGAAGTTTCATTTGATTTATTTAGACGGTTAAGAGTTAACTTTCTTATTCTTCCCGTCTCTCTCTTCTTTTTCTCTACCTCACCCCTCTGCCACCTCCTTCACTTCTCTCTCGGCTGTTTCCCCCACCTCTCTGTCTCTTTTACCACACCCTTTCTTTCAACCGGTTCGTCTCTTCCTCGTCTCCCTCTCACGTTTCTCCGCATCCACCCAGGCTCTCCCTTCTCTCTTTCTAGGCTATTCCATCTTCTCTCTCATTCTAAATCTCTTCGTTGAACAGGTCTGTAGGAAGCAAATGTGAATGGTGGCACAGGTCTTGAATAATGTGTGGTATTTGTTCATAATGTGTGTTAGAGGGGTACCTTTAGTAACATTGTCATTTTTTTTGGGAGGGGGGCAGCCCCCCGCCCCCGTTCCTACGGGCCTTTTGAATGCGCTTTTCCTTTAGATGATTAGTGAATGCTATTCAGTAAAAACCTCACATTGCGGGCGTCATATGCACAATAACATATTTTAGTTGTTCTTGTCGAAGATATTCTTGGTATCTGCTTGCTTCTTGTCACGAGAAAGGCCGAATTCTAGAGCCGCAATGCGGACACTGTGAAATCGGATAACAGTTGCTGGGTTAAACAGCTGGGTTGCAGAAGACACATTATAGGCACGCCGCACCCTGGGATACGTGTCGATGTACAGAGGCCGACTGTCTTCGGGCTGATGCTGAGACGACGTAACCGCGCGAAAAACGCCTTGGTCGTTGTAGGCCTACAAAGGTCTACTCTTGATCGATATAAAAAAAAAAAAAAAAAACGTTCACGCAACTCATAATGACAACAGAAAAGCGGTGTGATTGGTATGTGAAGTTTCGAAATTTTAAAGAAAAAAATATGACGTTCGTAGAGCCACCATCCAAAGACAGACACAGTGCTTAATTAATATTTAATGAATCTCGAAGTACGTTGGTTAACGTCGAAAGTTCTTTAAATGTCTTTAATCACATGGAAAGCATTATCCAGTATGTTTTCCGATGGTGAATGTGTGAATGAGTGCATCGTGGTATTGATCAATCATTAATTTAATGAAAGGGTAGCTTTAAATGGAAGCGTCAATGAATATCCCGTAAATGGCACAAAAGGGTCCACAGAATAAACTCAATCTTTAGTCTTCCTATTTATATTCGCATTAGACAGTTAAACCCAAATATCGCGCCATTTCATAAATAACTTGACTAAATGAATAAACAAATACAGAAATAATAACAAAATAGTAAACTTGAGGTCACAAATTAAGCACGTCCCTTTTTTTTATGGACAACTGAAATTATTCGAAACTGAGTGGATATGAGAAAAAAGTAGCTTTGAAACTGAAATCATGGTAAGATGAGTTTTCAAAAAAAATTTTTAATAGCAGAAGATATAACATAGCTTTATCAATACGCAATTTGTCTAAAACAGCGTTAACTGTCATGATTTTTTGACTAGTTCAGGCCAGGTTTGCTGTTATTCTTACATTACTTGACAATGTGTAGGATTTATAATAAGTCGCCGGTTGGTGGGGTAAAATGAAATGGTGAACTAAACTGTTTACACTTGACCACAATGAGGCTTGTAGCGCTATGTATTCGAAATGGCATTTCCGTTGGTAATGTATTGACTACTTTACTGTGTTGGAACTTTAGATCATCAGCCTCAAAAGCTCAGGACAGATGGAAGAGCATGGGTGAAGTAAATCCTTAGGGGTATAGAGTAATTTTTCTCAATAAGAATATATCGTTATAGTCCTTGGGTCGTTATGTTTTTGTTTTCGTCACGTTCTACGCGAGATTTCACTTTACGCATGCGCTGACCGTGGGAAACGCTGTACTATGATTTCTACGTTCGATTCCCGATACCGGCAAAAGATGCGGCATAAACAGGTAATTTCGCAATAACATTTTTAAAACAGTTTGAAAAATGTTCAAATTTGCTTATTCCCTTTATTAAACACATTTCCATGGGATTTTTACACGCAAAATATTGTTTTTTGGCAATATTTTTTTCACCGCTGCCGTCAAACTATGAATAATGTCCAGGGCCCCATGGTTACATTCATAAAATTTTAAGGCCATTATTTTGAAATTGTTAGTTTTTATACCAAGGTGTCTTAATATGCAAAGAAACAAAATTGTTGACATGTTGATAAAATGATAGTGAACTATTTTAGAATGCATAAAATTAAGGCCAATAACCAAGTTGCATGGACTTCATTCTCTTTCATTCTGTTTAGTCCATTATATCTGCATTGAAAATAATGAATTTAGACTAAAACATATTAAAAATTCAACAATGAAAATTAGGGAAAAAGCATTAGAAGATAATTTTACTCTTTTTGCAGCTAAATCCAATACCTATGAAGCACAAGTACAGGCTGTACTCACCTCGCAGGATGATAAAAGCATTCAGATTAGTAAAAGAAGAAAACTTGTCCATCAGAAAAGCTTCCATCATATGCAATGTACCAGACACTACCTTAAGAGACAGGGTACTTGGAAAAGTAAATGCGGATACAGCAGTATTTGGAAAAACTCCAGTTTTAGATTGTTACGAAGAGGCCACCCTTGTAAAGCATTTCAAGACTATGGCATCATATGGATATGGATACACAAGGCAAGAATGTGTGGACATTGCAAGTGATTACGCTATTCACCTTGGAAAATGTTCCATAGATAAACCTTTTACAATGAAATGGATGAGAGGTTTCCTGAAGCGCTGGCCAGAGTTGAAAGTTCTAAAACCCAGGGGACTGGAACATGTAAGAGCAAAGACAGCATCAAAAGAAACTGTAGCAGAGTATTATATTAACTTGAAAGGTACATTGATTAAACATGACTTATTAGATAAACCACACTTGATATATAATGTAGATGAAAAGGGAATATCTGTCGACCACAAACCACCTTACGTTGTAGCAGGTTCAGAATTTTATCCTCAGGCTGTAACATCAGGTAGAGGGAAGACAATCACTATCATAGGAGGGGGAAGTGCTAGTGGAGTTGCCATCCCACCTTTTTTTGTATTTCCTGGGAAAAGGATGAGACAAGAATTATTAGATGGCGGTTCATGTGGAGTCAATGCCGCTGTTAGCAAAACCGGATGGTCCAATGGAGTAATCTTCAGGGATTACTTGGAGAATCACTTTTTAAAGTTCATACCAGGGCGTGACAACCAGAAGGTTCTTCTTCTCCTGGATGGGCATCGATCTCACATTTCTGTAGATTTAATTGAATGGGCTCTCCTGAAAGGAATAATTATATTTGTTTTACCTGCACATACAAGTCATATTCTTCAACCCATGGATGTTGCCTGTTACGGCCCATTTGAACGGATATACAATGCCAGCTGCCATAAACTTATCCGTGAGTCTTCGTCAACCATTACTCGATACAACATATGCAAGATAGCTTGTAAAGTGTATTCTACAGCTCTTTGTGCAGAGAATATCCAGGCTGGTTTTAGACGCACTGGTATATTTCCCTTCAATCCCGAAGCTGTCCCAGGAGAATACTTAAAACCAGCTGAAGTAAGTCAATATCAACCAGGTCTTCAGGATAGCCAAGAGACTGTAGAAGGTGGAATTGTTGCTTCTCCAGGTTCACTACCAATAGATGAAAAAGGAGACCATGATGACAATATCTGTGTAGATCTACCTGATATGTTTTCTGAAGAGTGTCTTCTTTCAAAGGAAAAAAGCTTGAAATTAATTAAGAGTAAAAAGGGCAAAGCTCCAAGAAACACAATGAGTAAGATTGTTGCGGGTAGGGAAATATCAGGAAACATCCATGAATTAATGAAAGATAATGAAAGCAAGCAATAGAGTAAAAAATGTTGTTCGAAAAATATTGTCAGCTCATACTGTACGGTGAAAGGATTTGAAAAAACAATTAAGCCTAAAAAACTACATTCTGCAACAGCAAAAACTAATCAGCCTGGTCCCTCCACCATTAATATTGTCACATCTGAAAGTGAAACAGAAACTGACTCTGAAATTGACCCTTCTGAGCTGTGCTGTAAATGTGGAAGATTTCGGCCAAAAGAATTAAAAGACTGTGTTTCATTAGTATTCACCTCATGGGCACAGTGTGATTCTTGTCAGCACTGGGTACCCCTAAAATACTGCACACCTATAAGAGTTGTCAGAAGAGGTGACACATTCAAGTGCCATCACTGCCAATAATACTGTTTTGATTCCATGAATACTTAGTTTTAACTGTTTAAAGTTTTAGCTGTTGCATTTATAGAAGACAATTTCAGACATTTCTTTAATTCATGTTCTTTTCAACTAGTTGAACTTTCCAAACATCCAATATTTGATTTGGAAAAAAAAAAGAAAAAACATTTAATCCTCCTTTAAGAAGCTGAAACGAGCTTAAGTACAGTTTACATTTCATGAGACACATAAAAGAAATATACATATGTCCTTAAATCCTGTACATATTACTCTAACGCTCACTCCAGGGCACCGAAATATTTATACTATATGACGTCACGACCCTAGGACCTACTGGAAAAATGGCGGCTGATAAACACTTGTAACTTACATTTTAACTGGAGAGAGATACTTTTTTGTATAATTTAAAGTGGATGATCGGAAATAAAAGGAAAATGATTTGTTTTTGAGGTAAACACAGTTTTGTTTCATAAGTTTTTAGCTCCACTGGCCGAAGGCCAGCGAGCTATTGTCATGGCGTTGTGTCCGTCGTGCGTCCGTCCGTCCGTCCGTTCGTCCGTGCGTGCGTCCGTAAACTTTTTCTTTAAAAAACTTCTCCTCAGAAACTATTGACTGGATTTTTACCAAATTTCATAGGAATGTTCCTTTGGTGGTCCTCTTTCAAATTCCTTCAAATAATTGTGTTCCATGAAGAATTCTGGTTGCCATGGCAACCAAAGTAAAAAACCTTTAAAAATCTTCTCCTCCCAAACTGCTATTTGGATAGCATTATTATTTTGCAGGAATGTTCCTTAGATACAGGTTTACAGAATTCCTTTAAAAAAAAATGATCTGTCAAAAAACATGGCTTTTATGGGAGACTCATTTTCCTTTTATGGTATAAAGTAAAATCTTTGAAAAATTTCTTCTCTAAAACTATTCATTGGATTTTATTGTTGTTTTGCAGGTAAGTTCCTATGGTGGTTGTCTGCCAAATTGTTTCTATGGTGGTTGTATACCAAATTCCTTTTAAAAAAAATGATACACCTAAAAACACATTTTTTTATAGACAAGGCTTATATTTCAAAAAAATGTTCTTCTCCAAAACTATTTATTGTGTTAGTTTTATCGACTAACAAAGAAAAAGGAAGAAAATTGGATTGACTTGACCTAGTCAGGGCTGTCCTATTTAAGCCCACACATTTTCCTTGGTATTAAGATCACAATTTACTCCAATGATATGCTATTAGTTAGTACTAGTAATGAAATATCACTGGCCATAAATAAGATAAAAGCTTGAGCACCTTTCACAACTTGAGCTTTTCAATTTTGCCTTATTACTAAGCCTGAGTAACCATGCCAAGATAAAAAAGAAAAAGTATTTTAATAACAAAACCCCCATGTTGTAGGTACTTTATAGTCCTTTTGATATAGAACAAGAGAACCTCTGCACTTTTATTAGTTCTGGTAAAGGTTTGTTGACCTACTAATGAGTAAATGCAGAGTGGACAGAGAAGGGGTGTAAATCCTGGTGACCTGGTACACAGTGGGACAGGGCTTTACATTTGTGATAAGGCATTAATGTTACCCAGTCAAACTGATCCCACAACTTCAGTACACCAGAATTAATCTGTGCCCTGGAGCAGGATATTTGATTTATGTAAATGCATTTGTAGACCATTTTGTGTTGTTTGCCACAGAAGACATTCTAACTGTGAAAAGTTGATTATTAGGGATTAGGTGTTCATTGTATGCCAGCATATTTCATTCTATCTGGTGTATTGATGTAAGTTGATCTATATTGCTATAACATTCATTCATTTGCCCTCCTAGCTGTTCTTTTAGATTACCCCTTTACCACACAATCACAACTTTTAACGACCCTGAGAAAGACATATTTTCTATATTTTGATGTTTCCCCACCCAAAATGGTTTGTGAAAGGACCTGTTGCAGACAACATATCTTCAAATTAGTAAGACATATATAAAAAAGGATAGAAATTATTGTGGGAAACTAAGAAAATGCTGGTTACCATTTTTTTCTTCTTTTCTCACAAGTTTTTTCCATACCTTTTTTCTTTAGTGAGCTAAAATACAGGATTGAATGGTAATTGTTAAAAACTTCTTTTTCGCCATTATAGAAATATCAGGCCTGTGGAGCGATACAGGCGCTCAAGCGCCTCTAGTTTTATAATAGTTTCAGAATCGGGTCAAAGTCTTAGAGTAACAACTCATGGACCTCCGAGGATGTATATACAGCTTAGCTGGCAACTTATGGTTAACTGGATATAGTGTTCAGAACTTCTGGCCGGCCAGTCTGTAAAATACGGTGTAAGGTAGTTTCCTCGTGGGGAGCTGTGCTTCAGAGATGTGTTCAGTTCAGTGGTATATCGTCAAGTGCCCTGAATCTGGTTTGGTTTCAGCCCAGGTTAATGCCTGCACATGTGCAGGATGGGCAACTGGATCCTCATTGGTTGTTGCTTGGCTTTGTATTGTCAACAACTTTTCGCCAAGACTCGGGCATTTCCCGGAATCCGAACTACTATGAAAACTAACGATACTACAGGGGGAAATTGTGGCTGGTACGGAATTTGAACCTGGGACCCTCGCTTTCAGGGCAAGTGCTCTACCTCAGTGTTCCAGCTAGTGGGGAATAGAAGGGCGTGGTGCCCTGCCCCTTCTTCTTGAGGCCCTGCCCTTATTCTGGACACCCTGCCCTTTTTCTGGACACCCTGCTGTTTATATGCGCCTTGGAGACTTCTACGTTAAGCAGTAGGCTATTGTATTCTGCATTCTAAATTATGCCATGAGTCTGTTTAACCCTTTCCCAAACGACAAATTTTGGACTGGTCCAAATTGAATGAGTTTGCAGACGACAATTTTAAATCTTATGAAAATGGCAGAAAGTTCTCAAAAAGGGTAGAAAACACTGTGGGAAAAGGAGAAATTGCTCGTTACGAGCAATTTCTCCTTTTCCCACTGTGTTTTCAAAAGACTTGTTCTGCAGACACGTGAAAACCAGGGCTTGTCTGGGAAAGGGTTAAGACTACATGGATATCTGCTGCAGAATATATGATCCAGTTAACAGCGTGTCACTATTCTCCTCCAGGCAGTAAAGCATGAAAAGCTCAACTGCGACTGTATATTAAGAGTCTGTATTTTATTAAAGGGAACAATAGAGACAATTATCCATCATTGTCTGTCATGTTCTATTAACCCTTTACCAAACAATCCCTGGCTTTCACGACCATGGGAAAGAAGACTTGAAAAAATTATGGGGAAGAGAGAAAATGCTAGTGCTAGTAACCAACATTTTTCCCCTTTTCCCACAATGTTTTCTAACCTATCAGACAGCCTAAGCTCATCTTATAAACTTTGAATTTGTCGCCTGCAGATGTTTTGATTTTGAAATAGTCTAAAATTTGTTGTTTGGGAAAGGGTTAAACAGATTATCATATCTTTAAGATGACTGTTCTTATTCAACAATATTAGAGGGTGTCTGTGAAAATTTTTGTTCAGTTTGTCATCTGCCATTCATCATTCATGCCATAAAAAAATATGCTTACTTTCCTGTATCAAGTTACATGTACAGAGTTGAATCAAGGGTGCTTGATTGGTAAAATTACCCTTTTTGTAGTGTGTTCTGGTCAAGAGTAAAACATTTTATTTTTAGATTCACTTTTGGTTATAAAAGTAGTTTACAAAGTTCTTGTAATGCTCAGGTAGGATTGATATGTCAGCAAATTAATCTGTTGTAATTCGGAACAATGTACATTCATAAAGCCGACAGAGAAGAATACCACAGCATATTGTTGACCTGTATTTTGTAAAATGTAAGTCAAAATTTCAAGAAATACCATTCCAAAAATTAAATTACATGGAAAGGGGACCGATGCAAAAAACACGAAAACCCATGACATTACACAAGTCACATCAACTCAGTCAGAGACACTTCAAACTATCTTTCCAGCTTTCATAATGAATTTAAAGAGGAGATTTGCTTAAACACTCATAAAACATAAAGAAGACGCTAAAATGTCCTTTTTTATCAAAGACTTGGATTGGTTTTCTGTTTGCCTCATTTCACCAACTCTACATATTTAAAACTCTGTATATTTGTTATAAAACAGTTTCAGAAAAAAAATGAAAGACACAGTTACATTGCAGTAAAAGAAAGAAAGTGTTGAAAGTTTGTATTTGTTAGTGTCTGTAGCTTGCTTGTCTTGCTTGATCTGCAAAGCACTGACAAAAATGAAGACATGCATTGTATCATTATCAAGTCTGTGGTTGAATGGCATGAGGCTATAGGGAATATTTTGTGAAAAGGAGAAGATGCTGGTAACCATTTGTGTTCAGCAAAGGCTTTCAGATTGAGCAACTTTTTATGTGGTTAAGAGTTAAATGAGGGTTATAATACGAATTACTTGTAATGCTCCTGTGCCTGGCTAAACTACACAAGAAACTGACTAATCATGGAAAATAGTTTTCTTGGCAGGATGATGCTGGAAGATCCATATAAGCTACTACAACAGAATTATATCTGTTTTTAAAAAACCCTTATCTTATGTCAGGAAATGCAGGAGAAACTGCCATCCCCTTCCAACATGGGAGGGAGACACCCCCTCCCACAATCCCCGATACCCTTGGCGCTTTATGCCTCGAAGTGCCCTTCTTAACCCAGCACCCTGCCCTTTTTTTTTACCCTGGCTGGAGCACTGTTCTACCTGGACTGGTCGACATCCATACTACCAATTATCATTACACTTCTTCTTCTCCTGATTTTTTTAGCTATCCTAGACTGACTGCCAGGGCTGCAAGACCCCTCTGGTCTTTGCAACCATTTCTGACTGTATTAACCCTTTACCACACAGTTCCAAATTTTAACAACACTGATGGAGACGACTTGTGATAACAAGGTGGGAATAGGAGAAAATCCATGTAACAAGAATTTTCTCCCTTTCCCACAGTGTTTTCTACCCAATCAAATTTAAATTCCATCATTTGAGCGACATTTCAATTGTTTTCGGCAGATATTTTCAATTTAGACAAGTCTTTGTTTTTGTTATGTGGTAAACAGTTAAAGTAAATCCGTAGGGGAAAAAAGTGTCTACAGCTGGTACAGAATTCAAACCTGGGACCCTTGCTTTCAAGGCAAGGGCTCTGACCACTGAGCTACCCAGACTGCTTGACATCCGCATTACGGTGACTACAGATTATCACTACGTTCGACTCATGAACCTCATATCTCAGGCCATTTAAAAGTGTTGGTTTCATCCCCACGGCTTGCCATCTAAAATTGCTAACAAGGATGTATGAGATGTTAAAGCTAGGCTTGTTTGACGATGCTATATAGTGAGCATGTTAAAGAATCACGCATAACTCAGGAGGGATTTTTTGTTCTCTATCCTGCAGTATCCTGCAGGCAGTGTGGTGGCATTTTTACCAGTTTGAAATAGTCTGCTTGAAAGTTGACTCTATCAAACAGCCAATTAGGCTATATAATGTTGAATGTTGTGCAATTTGTCTGTGAAAGGGTAGAAAACTTTAGGGGAAGGGGAAAAAAATGCTGGAAAAAATGCTGGTCGTTCAGAGATTTCAGTTTAATATTAATATTAATATAAAATTTGGAAAAAAATGGTGGGAGGGGAGGGCTCATTTTTAAGGTAAGTGAATCCCTGCCAAATTATTTTGATAATTGATTTTGTTGAATAAATTGAATTTTTTTCTTTCATTTTTTTTTTATTTATAGTCTCGTCGCTATGATTCAAGAACAACTATCTTCTCGCCAGAGGGAAGACTGTATCAAGTGGAATATGCCATGGAGGCTATTGGTCATGCTGGAACTTGTTTAGGTATCCTAGCAACAGACGGAGTGTTGTTGGCAGCAGAGAGAAGAAATACAAACAAGTTACTGGATGAAGTGTCCTATTCTGAGAAGATTTACAAGTTACATGAGTAAGAAGTGTTAACCCTTTACCGCCAAGCCCCCGTAGCTCAGTCGGTAGCGTACAGGACTTGAGAACAGGGGGTCACTGGTTCAATCCCTGGCTTGGCCAACTTCTTTCCGAGGATTGATGATAGTCATTGCTACAGGATTCATTCCTCTCTCACCGCTGACCATTGTTTCGACTATGGTTATGTGGGAAAGCAGCCAGTGGCTTGGAAAGAATATTGTGCAGAGTACTGGTAAATGAAACTACAGGAAAGCATGGATAGGTGCACTGGCCGCCGTGATATAACTGAAATAATGTTGAAAACGGCGTTAAACACCAAACAATCAATCAATCAATAACCCTTTACCACACAATCCCGACTTTTAGCAACCATGAGGAAGAAGGCTTTTGAAAACATTGTTTTCTACCCTATCAAAGACGAAATCTCATGGTTTGAGTCCCATCTAAATTGTCATCTGCAAATGCTTTAAAATTCGACCGGTCCAAGATTTTGTCGTCTGGTAAAGAGTTAACTCTTTACCCTATGAAGGACCATATTAACCATTTACCACATAATCTCATATTTTAATGACACAGAGAAAGGAGCATTTTGAAAACATTTTTGGAAAAGGAGAAAATGCTGGTGACCAGCATTTTCTCCTCTTCCAACAATGTTTTCTACCCTGTCAAAGAGAAAATTTCCAGCAATCGGATCAATTTCAATTTGTCTTCAGATACTTTGAATTTGCACAATTTCTCTAATTTTGTTTAGTGTAAATGAGGAGTCAACAAATTCTAAAATGCTATTTCTGTACTAGAACCTATGTTGTTGGTATTCATTAAAACCACCTCAATGAGACAATTTAATTTAGCAGTGAAGAAGCTAAGAACTATTGCTCCCTGAAAATCAAGAAAACAAATGAATAAACAGTTTATCCTTTTTACCACACAATCCCAGGTGATAATAACCCTTAAAAAGAAGGCTTTTAAAAATATTGTAGGAAAAAGAGAAAATGCTGATAACCAGCATTTTCTCCTTTTTCCACCATGTTTTGTACTCTTCTAAAGACAAATTCCATTATTTGAACCACAATCAAATTTTTGTCTGTAAGTGCTTTTAATTTTGACAAATCTATAATTTTGTCATGTCGTAAAGATTTGAGGCATGCCATGTATAAATTTGTCAGTGTGTCATGTTAGAACAATCTTTTATTTTACCCTAAATACCAAACAGTCATATTTTAAGGGGAAAAACGGTTTTGAAAACAATTAAGGAAAAGAATGAAATGCTGCTAGCCAGCATTTTATCCCTTTTCCACAAGGTTTTCTAGCCTACAAATTGTATTATTTTAGACTCGCCTAATTTGTCGCCCTCAAATCCTTTCTATTTAGATAATTTATGTGTAAAGCTTTGTTGTCTAGTAAAGAGATGATGTTACTCATTGTAATTATCAGTTTTAAAGGGGAAAAAAAGAGCAGCTTATTGATTGATTGATTGATTCATTGATTCATTGATTGATTGATTCATTCATTGATTCATTTTACAGAGACATGGTATGCAGTGTGGCAGGTATAACATCGGATGCCAATGTCTTAACAAACGAATTAAGGTTGATTGCACAAAGGTAAACTCTTACATACTTGTACTTGCATAATTATGTCTATCTTGTTTTCATTACTTCCACAGTCATAGTAAAGGAGTGACCTATTACACTTAGCTTTATCCAGCTGCTGTGTATTTTTACGCGCTATAAAGTGGCAGAATCTAATATAATACAATACACCATGTTTATGGTTCTTTAAAATGACATATTTAGAAATAAAAACACTGATATTCCTCTAAAAATTGTGAAAAATGACTCATTTTTGATGATTTATGGGTGTTTCAGTCAGATATAATAGGAACTACTGCTTTCCTTGGATCAATGGAATAAGTGCGTAGTTAGGCTGTGAAAGCCTCTTGAACACCGGGGATATATGACAACCTGTTGTAAACAAATCTAACATTTAAATAAAAAAACTGAAGAGTATAAATGTGCTTTTTCTTTTTGAAAACAGGATAAATCGAATACAGTAAATAATTGATACCGAGATGGATAAAGTTTATCTGGCTCAGCCAGAAAACATAGGATGGCTTGCTAAAGCTTGCCCTCTCAGTTATCTAAGCCTCACTGTATATATTTTTATCCATCTTGACACCAACCATATACTCTCTGCAACTACTGTGGTTTCATACATTTTCGTCAGTAAGAAATTTCGTTGATTTTTCAAATTCAGCATTTTCGTTGGAATTCGTTGATAAGACGCGTGTCTATTGTTGACAAGAACACAGTCATATCAGGTGCAAAGGGTGTAGAGTTTATGACACTTATCTGATAATCTGATCGGCAGTCCGGAGTGCATCAATTAAGACAAGTGTAATTATTTACAAGTTAAGTTATTACTCTTTAAATCCTGCAATCACAGTTTGTAGTCAATTTTTTCATCTTTAAAAGATATGGAAGCTTTTTCAGAATCGCCTGCATTTAAACTGCACTGACCTTTAAAAGTGTGCTCATACAAGTCGTTGACAGTAATTTCCCTTTCTCATGTGTCCTGGTCACACGGGAAAACAAGACTCCTTACCTTAATTCGCTAATATATTCCAACAGAAAGGAATAAGTGATTTGTTTCATGTCCGAGTCTTTTTGAAAGTATCACTTTGAAAAACAAGAGGTTGGCCGAAATGATAAGTTTTACCCTGTCCAAAAATGTGTCTGAAATATTAAGGGTGAAAATCCGACAGATTTACATCTAGATCTATTTATAGCACAGTGAAGGGGTCAAAACTGTCGTCGATCTTTCAGCGTCTTTGTGTACCTCAAGACCTGACTTTAGACAGAATTTTTGATCTTATCTTTGATCTAAATATACACTGTTCACTTTGGTGAAAGGTTTTTATATACATTGTTCACTTTGGTGAAAGGTTTTTAACAAAAATAATCTTAGGGTCGCAATTATTTTTGTCTAATTTCATGACTTAAAATTGTCGCTGAGTTACTCGTCTCAAGACGGATTTTATGTGTTCAGGTGTATTTTCTACAACAATTCGTTGCCGGAATTACAGTAAAAGAAATGTAGATAAAACAATGAAAAATCAACGTATTTATTCAGTAATGGTTAAGTCTTAAGGAAAACTTTATGGGAACAATTTTTCTAAGGTGTAAACAGTTTTCTGTTTGATAGAGATTGTGTACATTTTAACGTAACATTGGCATATTCGTAATCAATGAAAGCCACACCCAATGAGGTTGGAGTGGGTCATGGACGATTTTAAGTCGGGAACTTGAATTTGTGGTCTTTCCCACCCACCAAATCAACGAAAATAAGTACTCAATGAATAATACTGGTTTCACTGTATGTTTTAGTTGTTAATCTAGGAGGAGTTGGGGGTGCAGAAATATCGAAGATTACATTTTTCTACATACTGGACATCTTGTCAACCAAATGTTGTGTAAATATTTGAGATACCCATTTTAATTATCTCTTTATCTATTTTATTTTTTTATTTTCTTTAAGGATGGGGATTTTTGTTTGTATGATGTTTAACCCTATTTTCGACATTATTTCAGTTGTATCACGGAGATCAGTGCACCTGTCCAAGCTTTTCTGGAGTTTCTTTAACCAGTGCTTTGCTTAGTATACATCCCAAGTCGCTGGCTGCTTTCCCACATTACCATTGTTGAAACAGTAATCAGAGGAGAGAGATATGAATCCCTATCTATCATCAGTTTTTGGAAAGAGATTCACCAGGCTGGGGATGTGAACCAGGGGTCCCTTGGTTTCAAGTATACTACGGACTGCTGGGCTTGTTGTTTCAATAACTGATGTTTTATATGAGCCAGTCTCTGTGAAAAGGAGGCTTGATGCATCTGCAAAAAGCATCTGCCCATGTCAGCCTGTGCAGTCCGCGCAGGCTGACCTTGGATAAAACTTTTTGCTATTTATCAATTTTCTGCATGTCAAAGGACCTGTGTACCTTATGAATCAGTCGGTTTTTAGACAAAATAGATTATATGGATACATAATTATGTGATGCCTTACTTGGTATCATGGATCACGGTGATGCATCAAGCCCCCTTTGCTCATCTGTATTTATACGCAGATATCTCCTACATTATCAAGAACCAATTCCATGTGAGCAGCTTGTCAGCACCCTCTGTGATCTCAAGCAATCTTATACTCAATTTGGAGGTAAGATGTAGAGGAATTTTTCGGTTTTTTAGCTTACCTGAGCACGAAGTGCTAAGGTGAGGTATTGTGATGGGTCGTTGTCCGGCGTCCATCTGTCCGTCTGTCCACAATTCCTTTAAACATCTCCTCCTAAACCGCTGGGCCAATCTTGATGAAACTTGGCAGGGATATTCCTTGGGTGAAGCTCTACCAAAGTTGTTCAAGAGATTGAATTCCACCCAAAACTCTGGTTGCCATGGCAACAGAAAGGCAAAAAATAGGAAAATCTTTGAAAATGTTCTTCTCTGATTCTAGAAGGCGTAGAGCTTTGATTTTTGGTATGTAGCGTCTCCTAGTGGACCTCTACCAAGTTGGTTCATATGATACCCCTGGGGTCAAAACTGGCCCCGCCCCGGGGGTCACAAGTTCGAACATAGGAACAAAGAAGGAAAATTTTAAAATTCTTCTTCTCTGAAACTGGAAGGCCTGGAGCTTCGATATTTGGCATGTAGCATCTCCTAGTGGACCTCTACCAAGTTTGTCCATATGATGCCCCTGGGGTCAAAACTGGCCCCGCCCCGAGGGTCACAAGTTTTGAACATAGGAACAAAGAAGGAAAACTTTGAAAATCTTCTTCTCTGATTCTAGAAGGCGTAGAGTTTTGATATTTGGTATGTAGCATCTCCTAGTGGACCTCTACCAAGTTTGTTCATATGATGTCCCTGGGGTCAAAACTGGCCCCTCCCCGGGGGTCACAAGCTCGAACATAGGAACAAAGAAGGAAAACTTTAAAATCCTTCTTTTCTGAAACTGGAAGGCGTAGAGCTTTGATATTTGGCATCTAGCATCTCCTAGTGGACCTCTACCAATTTTGGTCATATGAAGCCCCTCGGGTCAAAACTGGCCCCGCCTCGGGGGTCACAAGTTTTGAACATAGGAACAAAGAAAGAAAACTTTAAAAATCTTCTTCTCTGATTCTAGAAGGCGTAGAGCTTTGATATTTGGTATGTAGCATCTCCTAGTGGACCTCTACCAAGTTTGTTCATATGATGCCCCTGGGGTCAAAACTGGCCCCGCCCCGGGGGTCACAAACTCGAACATAGGAACAAAGAAGGAAAACTTTAAAATTCTTCTTCTCTGAAACTGGTAGGTGTGGAGCTTTGATATTTGGCATCTAGCGTCTCCTAGTGAACCTCTACCAAGTTGGTTCATATGATGCCCCTGGGGTCAAAACCGGCCCTGCCCTGGGGGTCACAAGTGTCGAACATAGGAACAAAGAAGGAAAACTTTAAAATTCTTCTTCTCTGAAACTGGAAGCTTTGATATTTGGTATGTAGCATGTCCTAGCGGACCTCTACCTACTTTGTTCATACGATGCCCCTGGGATCAAAATGGCCCCGCCCGGGGGATCACAAGTTTCGAACATAGGAACAAAGAAGGAATACTTCAAAATTCTTCTTCTCTGAAACTGGAAGGCGTGGAGCTTTGATATTTGGCATTTAGCATCTCCTAGTGGACTTCTACCAATTTTGTTCATATAATTCCCCTCGGGTCAAAACTGGCCCCGCCCCGGGGGTCACAAGTTCTAACATAGGAACAAAGAAGGAAAACTTCAAAATTCTTCTTCTCTGAAACTGGAAGGCATAGAGCTTTGATATTTGGTATGTAGCATCTCCTAGTGGACCTCTACCAAGTTTGTTCATACGATGCCCCTGGGATCAAAACTGGCCCTGCCTTGGGGGTCACAAGTTCTAACATAGGAACAAAGAAGGAAAACTTTAAAATTATTCTTTTCTGAACCTTGAAGGCATAGAGCTTTGTTATTTGGTATGTAGTGAACCTGTTCTAAGTTTGTTAGCCCACCTGAGCACAACATGTTCAGTCAGTTCGAAATTGGGTCACCTGGGGTCATAAACTAGGTCACTAGGTCAGATTAAAGAAATACCTTGTGGGCACTCTAGAGGCCACATTCAAATGACCTGAAATTTGGTCAGATTGTTTGTCTTGATAAAATCTTAGATGAGTTTGGATTTGGGTCACCTGGGATCATAAACTAGGTCACTAGATCAAATTAAAGTAATACCTTGTGGGCACTCTAGAGGCCACATTTTTGGCTCAATTGACTTGAAAATTGGTCAGAATGTTTGTCTTAATAAAATCTCACATGAGTCCGAATTTGGGTCATGTGGGGTCTTAAATTAGGTCACTAGGTCAAATTAAAGAAATACCTTGTATACACTCTAGAGGCCACATTTATTGTTCAATTGATTTGAAAATTGGTCAAAATGTTTGTCTTGATGAAATCTAGGATGACTTTAAAATTGGGTCACCTGGGCTCATAATCTAGGTCATTAGGTCTAATTAAAGAAATACCTTTAGGGCACTCTAGAGGTCATATTTCTTGCTCAATTGACTTGAAAGTTGGTCAGAATGTTTGTCTTGATGAAATATTGGGTGAGTTTGAAATTGGGTCAGCTGGGGTCATAAACTAGGTTACTGGGTCAAATTTAACTCTTTAGGTACTAGTGTGTATATACTGATTAAGCACTACACAAATTCTGCTAGGTAGATTACTGCAGCAAGTGTATAGGCTGAGTCCCAGAGATATTTACTGCTGCTGAATAAAATCCAATAATCCGCTGATCTCATCATGTACATTGTTTGTTTACTTCGATTTGTTGATGATAGATTTAATTTGATCTTACCTTTGCTGATTTTGATTAATGTTAATACCTTACTGTGTTAAATTCCAGAGTTTATGTACACAGGAAATAATCCACAATTATCAAAATAACAAAGTAACCTCCATTTATAGGAACAAATCAATAAAAAATTTATAGATCAAACTATTTACAAATCACTGTTACTTTATGGCATTATCATTATTCTATTTAAGATTATCCTTGTGGTATTTGAAGAAGCAGTTTCTGTCAACACAGAGGCTGATACCACAGGCCTTGCACTCAATTGAGATTTCGTGCCGCTTTCCCTCCTTTGAGCACTGGCGACATCTTCTGGGTTTGTCAGTTTTAACTGACCAGTGTGCGTTTCCACAATTGTCCACTGTTGTTGGTATTTTCCGTTTCCTGGAACCACGAAATGCTCCAATGAACTGCTGGGCTAAGGCTATCCTGAAATCCAGCTGCTTCACACTAATTTCCTTGTGGTTCTTCGTGAATTTTTTGTGATTGAGTGACTCTTGGTAGCATATGAAGGAGTTAACCAATGCCACATCAAAGCAGAACCAGAACAGATACTTCCACCACTTTGTGGCCTTCCTGCAGGTACTGTACTGCATTCTTTTTTGGTCTGCCAGGTCAACTCCAAATTTGTACTTATTGTACAGCTCAGAAACCAAAGGGGCTGGAACTTGGCGATAAGAGCCATCTTTTTGACGACGCCTCACTTCTCGCTGCTCAGTTGGATCCGCACTTGTCGTAAGGTAGTGAACTAGCTTCTTGTCCTTCCATGCCATGGCAACCAAATTTCCTTTCTGCATCACCTGGCTATCACCCCTGTTTCTCAGGCGAAGAGATCTTAACGCCTCTGGCATCCCCTTCCTATTGGCTCGTACCGTCCCCAGGCAATAAATCTTGTCCTTTAGCAGGCTCTCAAACAAGGCTGGACTTGAAAAGAAATTGTCCATATAAATGACATGTGATTTTCCTTTTAAAGCTTTTGTCAAGTCCCTCACAACACGTGACCCTAGTCCTTCCTCCCTGTCCCCACCACTTTGCTTGCCAGTGTAAATTTGAAACTCGTGGACATACCCATTGTGTGGACTTGCACGTTCCCAAACTTTTATGCCAAATTTTGTTGGCTTCGCTGGAAGGTATTGTTTAAAAGAAAGGTGACCTTTAAAAGCTATCATACCCTCGTCAGCAGATTGTTCCTTGTGTGGGCCATAATTTTCAAGGCATGTTTTCGACACTGCATCTAACAAAGGTCTAATGTGACACAATTTGTCATGGCCTGGTTGTCCTCGTGCTGGATTTCGACTGGTGTCATTTACGTGAAAATATTTAGTTAATTTCTCAAAACGGGTCCGTGTCATTATCTGCGGTACACTTGGGATAGCAATAGGCCAGGTTGACCGCCAGAGTAACTTATACGATGGCACAGCAAGAACTGACATAACAAGATGAATCCCAATAAAAGCCATCATCTCACTGTAATTTGTTGCAGTCCATAACTTGTCAGCCTTGGTTTGAAGGCAACGAGAAGCATAATTGTTTGTCTCTCACCAACATTTCAATCAGGCACACAGGGAAGAATTTCAAGAAAAAGTCTATCTCTCTTTTCTCAGCTGTAAGCTCAAACAAAGAACCTACTCTCTCACTAAATGCTGTAACATTTGGTCTGCTCAGATTTCTAGACCATGTTGGCTCCTCTTCATCACTTGATTCCCCAGAATCTGATGAAACAGAAGAGGGATCAGACACAGAAATGTCTGATCCATCACTCCTCCATGCTCTCTCCTCTATATCTCCCTCAGAAAATCCTCTAAAATCAGAATAATTGCTATCAGAATCACTGCCTGAAGCCATCTTTAACCCAGATTGATGTTGTGGAAATTCCAGAAACAAAGGCATCTAAAGATAGCAAATACACCCTACTTGCACATCTATTTTTAGTGCAGATTGCTGTAATATGTTGATAAAGCATTTCTAAAACTTGTTTTCATTGGGTTTCATACGGTTTGAGTGAATCTGTCCAAAATATTGTCCAATGAAAACAAGTGTTACAGTGGCTTTTTTTGACTGAAATACATGTCACTAAGGATTATAGCCAAAGTGCAAACAGCGTGTGTATTAGTCAGTGAGGAATACAGGTAGATTTCTGATAACTGTACAGCAGTCAGTAAGGCTCTGCAGAGGTATTGAATGACGTATACACACGTCTGTGGTGCTCAAAGAGTTAAGAAACACTTTGTGGGCACTCTAGAGGCCACATTTATTGCTCAATTAACTTGAAAACTGTTCAGAATGTTTGTCTTGATAAATTTTTTGATGAGTTCTAAATTGGGTCACGTGGGGTGATAAATTAGGTCACTAGGTCAACTTACGGAAATTCCTTGTGGACGCTCTAGAGGCCACATTTTAAGCTCAATTGACCTGACAGTTGGTCAGAAATTGAATTATGCATGTTGAGTGAATTTTGCCTATTGACTCAGGTGAGCGTCCAGGGCCATCATGGCCCTCTTGTTTTGGTGAAAGATAGAAATTTATTTTCATCTCATAAACATCATAGGTAATATTTTCACAAGTGGCCAGCCACAAGTGAAAATAGTACTGATGATGTTCACATGAGATGAAATGAATTTCAATCCTCACCGAAAAAAAGCAAATATTCTATTTATGTCATGCTTCTAACCCCTTTTTTGTTGGGACTTTCATCAAAATCCGGTACAGTAACTGTTGTTTTCAGTCATTCCCCTCACATAGCAATGCATTACAAAATTATGTAAAGCATGAGAAATATAGGGTAATGTGCATTTATTAGGTAATATTTCCATCTGGTTGAATGGCACACACTCTTTACCTAGGTAACCAATACACGGGAACAACTGTTTCCACCTTTAATTGAAGAGTGGATTTCACTAATTATAACCATGAATTATCAAATCTTATAATCCACCATTATTTCAAGATAAACTGCCGAAAAGCATGAAATAAAGCTTTGTTTTTGCTTCATACTTAACCCTTTCTCAAACAAATTGTAGACTTCCAAATTGGAAGTGTTTGCAGACTATGAAATTGAAAATGGTACAAATAGATTGACATTCTTTGACACAGGGTAGAAAGCAGAAAATGTGGGAAAGAAGAAAATACTGGGTACCAGCATTTTCTCCTTTTTCCATGTTTTCAAAAGGTCTCCTTCTTCGAGTTGCTTAAACATGATTGTTTGGTAGAGGTTAAGATACAAAGATATTTGTTGCCGACCACTTATTTAACACATTATCTTCTCTAGATTTGCTGCAGAGTATTTTGAAAGTATTCTTTTACAATATGGCTGAGAAATTTGAATAAGGATTTTTTTTATTAACTGTTTACAAAACAATCTGATGTTTTAACAACCATGAAGAAGAAAACTTCTGAAAGCATTGTCGTAAAATGAGTAAATGCAGGTAACCAGCTTTTTCTCCTTTTCCCATGTTGCTTTCTACATTTTCAAGGAAGTACACCGTCAATTGAGTTTCTTGTAATTTGTTTTCAGCAAAAGTTTTCAAGTTGGACTGGTGTCATCTGATAAAGAATTAATTTAGAATAGAACAGATAAGATTAACCTTTTACCAGACGACAAAATTTTAGAACCTTCTGAATTTAATCCTTTACCACACAATCCCGACTTTTAACGACCCCTAGAAAGGAGGCTTTTGAAAACATTGTGGGAAAAGGAGAAAATGCAGGTAACCAGCATTTTCTCCTTTGCCCACAATGTTTTCCATCCTTCCCAAAACAAATTTCAGTTTTAAAGAGGCATTTATTTTTTTCATCTGCAAATGCTTTCAATTTCAACCAGTCTGAAATTCTGTCATTTGGTAAAGAGTTAAAGCAGTTGCAGACGACATACAAAATGTGACTAAATTGATGAGATTTGTCACTAAAATTGATGAGATTTGTCACTAAAAGTGCAGAAAACATTGTTGAAAGTGGAGAAAGTGCTCTTAACCAGCATTTTCCCCATTTCTGACAGTGCTTTTAAAAGCCTCCTTCCTTGACATAGTTAAAACGTGGTATTGTGTGGTAAAAGGATAAAAAGAGGTCGAACAACCATTATTTTCAGGAAAGAGACCATTTGGTGTGTCTTTGTTGTACATGGGCTGGGATAAACATTACGGTTTTCAGCTCTATCAAAGTGACCCTAGTGGAAATTACGGAGGATGGAAAGCGACTTGTATTGGGAACAATAGTGCTGTAAGTACATCTAGCTTCTTTATAGCTCCGGTCTTCTCCAAAGAAACATTGCAGTACAATTGTAACCTTGTTGTCGCCTGTGTCTGCCTGGTCATGGTGGTGCAAAAACTTTGACCTTTTAACTGCATTATGCGGCCTTTTGACGACCCTGGGAAAGACGCCTTTTGAAAACATTTTGGGAAAAGGAGAAAATGCTGGTAACCAGCATTTTCTCCTTTTTCCCACAATGTTTTCTACCCAATCAAAGAAAAAATGCACCATTTGAGCCACACTGAAATTGTTGTCTGCAAATGCTTTCAATTTGGACAAGGCTAAAACTTTGTCGTCTGCTCAAAGATTAAAGGAAAATATTCAGATTTTCATAATCTCAGCAAATCAAAAAAAAAAAAAAAAAAGACTTCTTACTTTTTCAAATGTAGGGCAGTTGCTGGCAAATCATTGGTGTATGATGAAGGACAGAAATAACATGAAAAAATCTTTAGTATTGTACATTAATTTTATCGTTTCCCAGAATGCTGTTTCAATGCTGAAGCAAGAATACAAAGAAGGAGAGACCAATCTTCAACAGGCCTTACAACTTGCAGTCAAAGTTCTCAGTAAAACTCTAGATATGACCAAACTTACGCCCGAGAAAGGTGAGCAGATCAGTGATGTTACCCCCTTGACCCTTTACCATGCAATCCCGAGTTTCAATGACCCTGAGGAAGAAGGCTTGGGAAAACATTGTGGGAAAAGGATAAAATGCTGGAAACCAGCATTTTCTCCTTTTCCCACCATGTTCTCTATTCTGTCAAAGACAGAATTCATCATTTGAGCTACATTTAATTTGTCATCAGCAAATGCTTTCAGTTTGGTCCATTCCAGAATTTTGTTCTGTGGTAAAGAGTTAAATTGCTAAATAAATGAGACAAAAAATGCCATTGTATAATAAAACCCCAAATACTGTGGTTCCAAGAGTTGAATTCAATGGAAAGAAAATACAGTATCAGACAGTGTAGATCAAAGCTCAGACTTCATGTTTTGTGCAGTCTGATCTTGATCTACACTGTCTGCTGAAGGCTAAATGGCAAAATTTTAGACTGGTCAAAATTGAAAGAATTTGCAGACAACATTTTAAATGTTGCTCAGATGATGGAGTAACTACTTGATAGGGTAGAAAAATATTGAGAGAAAAGGAGAAAATGCTGGTTACCAGCATTTTCTCCTTTTCCCGCAGTGTTTTCAAAAGCCTTTTTCCTCTGGTCATTAACACAGGATTGTTTGGTACAGGCTCAAATATTTACGAGACAAAAAGTGTAGACTTGTTTACATGGACAGCATGTCTAGACAACAAAGGTGGCAGAAATGATAGTTTTTGTCTTTGAAAGGACAGAAAAAAACTTTGTTGGAGAAGAAAATGCCTGTTACCAGAATTTTCTCTTTCTCAAACAATGCTTACAACAACATTCTTTCTCAGAGTCATGGGATTGTTGGGTCCCATTCATGGTTGCGCCAAACTTTCCTTTTGGTGATTTTTCAACCGCAACTCTTGATACATGTGAGAAAAGTAGTCAGTGGCTTTGAAAGGATGTTGCGTCGGTACTGGTGTGAGAAAGCCAGGAAACACATGCATAGGCCCACTGGCCACTGAGATCCAAACTGTTAAATTGGCAATAAACTTGAATACAAACAAATGATCATGGGATCGTTTTGTACATGTGGAAAGAACTAGACTAAAAAATTTACTGCTGGCATACTGCTGTTAAAGATTTTCAATTGCTTTACACTTCTTTCCATCTGTTTTGCCAGTGCCTTTTTTTTTTAACTCTTTACCAAACTTCAAAGATTAGACTTATCAAAATTGAAAGCATTTGCAGGCGACAAATTATGAATATTTGAAACAGTGAGATTTGTCTCTGAAAGGATTGAAAATGTTGTTGAAAAAGGACACTAGCATTTTCTTCTTTTCCCACATTGTTTTCAAAAGCTTTCTTTGTCAGGGTTGTCTAAACTCTGGATTGTGGGGTAAAGGGTTAAAAACATAGTAGCATGTTTGGAATCTGGTCGTGTTATACACCTTTGGCTACAACATGTCATGATAGGATATAAAAAAATTATCTGTGTTCCTATTTACCAACCATTCCTAAGAACATTCTTAGGTCTTAATTAGTCTTTTATTAAAGTAAACCATATTGATTTGCTAAACCATATGAGCCATGCTCTGGCAAAAGGGGGCTTAATTCATCTCCATGATGCATGATACAAAGCAAGTCACCACATGATCATGGATCCATAAAGTCCATTTTGTCTAACAACCGACTGAATTATGAGGTAGACTGGTCTTACAGAAATTGAAAAATAGCAAAAAGTGTCAGTCCAGGTCAGCCTGCACAGAGCATGGCTCATATATGATTGGCTACATTATATATGATCGGCTAAACGATACGCATGGTTCGCACAGGTCTTGAAAAACCCTTAAATTTTACTTCAGTCTTGAAGGACCCTTGAAAATGATGAGAAGCCTTAAAAAACCCTTAAAAGTCCTTGAAAAACTCTTAAATCTAATAAATCGTAAGGCACAATGCGCTGAATATCCAGGTGACATGATTGAAGAAAGTTTGCAAAGAAACACATATTCCTTCATATCCTCTTACAAGTGAGTATATGCGGTAACAAGGAAGAGCACTGTCCACACATATTTTGATGACATAATTTGATATTGTGTCATATCACACTTGGTTTTTAGATTGGTGACTGACCTTCTACTTCAGTCTTAGTAGAAAGTCGGGTACCATTACCAGTTTAGTCTCACCTTATCACGAAGAGCGGCTGTTCACAGCGATTGTTGTCATACGCGTCATCCATTTGTAAAAAGGTCGTCTGTATCGAGTTGGAGAAATGGGGAAATGTATATTTAACAGAAATTGGTTAGCGGATCCCATGTGGCAACACAGTCAAGGTAAAATATAGGTCGTTATTGTATATAGCCATACCAGTAAAAAGACCATCATTTCTATTTCAGAAGCCTTAAAAAGCCCTTGAAAAACCTTTAAATTTTCCCTGAGAAAGTCTGTATGAACCCTGATATGTTTTAGTCAATCAGAAACTGTGTTATTTTCACATTTAGAAAATTCTTGAGTAAAAGACTAAGAATTTTTGTAAGAATGGTTGGTGAATGCAGACTAATGAAGACTGTACTTTTCATCTTCTGTCCTTTGCAGTTGAAATAGCTACACTTACCCGAGAGAATGGTCAATCCAAGATACAGATTTTGAAAGCTGATGTTGTCGATGAACTAATCAAGAAGCATGAAGCAGAAGAGGCGAAAGTGGAAGCAGAGAAAAAGAAAGAGAAATCCTGATCTGTGAAGTTTTCAGAACATACTGCTACTGCCTGCAGATGAATGTTTTTTTTTTTCTTGTAGCAGAACACTTTTAAAAACTTGGTGGTAAAAGGAGAAGTTGCTCGTTTTCACATGTTTCTATGAAACCCATTTTCATGTTATTGATATTTGGCAAAGGTTGTCAGCTGCAATCTTCATTAATTTTTTTTGCCTGCAGTAACGAGTCAATATTTTACACTACAAGCAAACTTTTTTACACCAGGTACATGAGGGAACCAATGGGGACATTGATGACAGTACTTACAGGCCTTAATTAGTCAATCTTTTATAGACAAAGTAAAGTTTTTTATTCCTGTACAATAGACAAAATTTATGGGACATATATTTTACAAGTCATTTCAGTGTTTTCCGCAATGTTTCCAATACTATAAAAAGAAAAAGCAACTCAGGGTTTTCCCTTGACTCTCATATTATTGGGGGGGGGGGGGGGGGGGGGGCATTTGACCTCCTTCAAATGAATAAAAGAAGGGAAACATTTAAATTTCGGGGGTTACGTAGAAAATTTGGGGGTTCAAATTCAAAGAAGCAGAGGGTCAGGAAAACTATGAACAGTTCTTTTCCCTCGGTTATTTCTCCCATTAAGATGCAAAGTTTGTCATTGGCATAGCTAGAATAAGCATACATGGAAATGGGTGAAGTCTTTTCTTTCAGTTTTCATTGGAGTATCCCTGGGCAAGGCACTTCAGTATCCAGGCCCAGTATTGGTGAACCCTGGAAACACATGAATAAGTGAGCTGTTGTTGTGATTTGACTTAAAAAATATTTAAACAGCATATAAAACAACACTCAGTTGATCAGTCAGTCAGTCAATCTTTTCATCAAATGTTCTTTGAGGAGACAAATTAGTGCTATTGATTTCGCAATATGTAGTTTTTCCATACTTAATACTAATAAAGAAAGATAAAAAAGAAAAATAAAAATAGATTTTAATGTACAATTTTGCTAAAGAGAAATATGAAAGAAAACATTGTGGCAAATGGAAAAAATGATCCTTTATACTAACTTCTCTATTTGCCATACTGTTTTTTAGCTCACCTTAGCACAACGTGCTAAAGGTGAGCTATTGTGATCGCCCTATGTCCGGCGTCCGTCGTCTGTCGTCCGTCGTCCGTCGTCCGTCAACAATTTCTTTAAACATCTTCTTCTCCTAAACCACTGGGCCAATCTTGATGAAACTTGGCAGGGATGTTCCTTGGGTGAAGCTCTACCAAAATTGTTCAAAGAATTGAATTCCACCCACAACTCTGGTTGCCATGGCAACAAAATGGAAAAAAAAGCAAAATCTTTGAAAATCTTCTTCTCTGAAACTAGAAGGCGCAGAGCTTTGATATTTGGTATGTAGCATCCCCTAGTGGACCTCTACCAAGTTTGTTCATTTGATGCCCCTGGGGTCAAAACTGGCCCCGCCCCGGGGGTCACAAGTTTGAGCATAGTAACAAAGAAGGAAAACTTTAAAAATCTTCTTCTCTGAAACTTGAAGGCGTAGAGCTTTGATATTTGGCATGTAACATCTCCTAGTGGACCTCTACCAAGTTTGTTCATATGATGCCCCTGAGGTCAAAACTGGCCCCGCCCCGGGGGTCACAAGTTTGAACATAGTAACAAAGAAGGAAAACTTTAAAAATCTTCTTCTCTGAAACTTGAAGGCGTAGAGCTTTGATATTTGGCATGTAGCATCTCCTAGTGGACCTCTACCAAGTTTGTTCATATGATGCCCCTGGGGTCCAAATTGGCCCCGCCCCGGGGGTCACAATTTCCAACATAGGAACAAAGAAGGAAAACTTTAAAAATCTTCTTCTCTAAAACTAGAAGGCTTAGAGCTTTGATATTTGGCATGAAGCATCTCCTAGTGGACCTCTACCAAGTTTGTTCATATGATGCCCTTGGGGTCAAAACTGGCCCTGCCCCGGGGGTCACAAGTTCTAACATAGGAACAAAGAGGGGAAACTTTAAAAATCATCTTCTCTGAAACTGGAAGGCGTAGAGCTTTGATATTTGGTATGTAGCATTGCCTAGTGGACCTCTACCAAGTTTGTTCATATGATGCCCCTGGGGTCAAAACTGGCCCCACCCCGGGGGTCACAAGTTTGAGCATAGTAACAAAGAAGGAAAACTTTAAAAATCTTCTCCTCTGAAACTTGAAGGCGTGGAGCTTTGATATTTGGCATGTAGCATCTCCTAGTAGACCTCTACCAAGTTTGTTCATATGATGCCCCTGGGGTCAAAATTGGCCCCGCCCTGGGGGGGTCACAATTTCCAACATAGGAACAAAGAAGGAAAACTTTAAAAATCTTCTTCTCTAAAATTAAAAGGCATAGAGCTTTGATATTTGGTATGTAGCATTGCCTAGTAGACCTCTACCAAGTGTGTTCAAATGATGCCCTTGGGGTCAAAATTAGCCCCACCCCGGGGGTCACAAGTTCAAACATAGGAACAAAGAAGGAAAACTTATTTTTTTTTTTCTCTTAAATGGGAAGGCATAGAGCTTTGATATTTGGTATGTAGCATCTCCTAGTGGACTTCTACCAAGTTTGATCCAAGGATGCTGCTTGGGTCAAAACTGGCCCAGCCCCTGGGGTCACAAGTTCGAACATAGGAACAAAGAAGGAAAACTTTAAAATTCTTCTTTTCTGAAACCAAAAGGTGTGGAGCTTTGATATTTGGTATGTTGCATCTCAGAGTGGACCTCTACCAAGTTTGTTCATATGATGCCCCTGGGTTAAAACTGGCCCCCGCCCCGGGGGTCACAAGTTCGAAGGTAGGAACAAATAAGGAAAACTTTAAATTTCTTTTTCTCTTAAACGGGAAGGTGTAGAGCTTTGATATTTGGTATGTAGCATTTCCTAGTGGACCTCTACCAAGTTTGTTCATATGATGCCCCTGGGTCAAAACTGGCCCAGTCCCGGGGGTCACAAGTTCGAACATAGGAACAAAGAAGGAAAACTTTAAAATTCTTCTTTAAAACTGGAAGGCGTAGAGCTTTGATATTTGGTATGTAGTGATTCTCTTCTAAGTTTGCTTGCCCATCTAAGACAACAAGTTCATTGAGTTCAAAATTGGGTCATCTTGGGTCATAAACTAGGTCACTAGGTCAAATTAAAGAAATACCTTGTTGGCACTCTCGAGGCCACATTATTTGCTCAATTGCCTTGAAAATTAGTTAGAAAGTTTGTCTTTATAAAGTCTCACGGAAGATTAATTTGGGTCAACTTGGGTCATAAACTAGTTCACTGGGTCAAATTAAAGAAATACCTTGTTTGCACTCTGGAGGCCACATTTATTGCTGAAATGACCTGAAATTTGGCCAGAATGTTTGTCTTGATGAAATACCAGATGAGTTTGGATTTGGGTCACCTGGAACCATAAACTAGGTCACTTGGTCAAAATAAAGAAATACCTTGTGGGCTCTCTAGAGGCCACATTCTTTGCTTAATTGCCTTGAAAATTGGTCAGAATGTTTGTCTTTGTAAAATCTCGCATGAGTCTGAATTTGGGTCAACTGGGGTCATAAACTAGGTCACTTGGTCAAACTAAAGAAATAGCTAGTGGGCACTCTAGAGGCCACATTTATTATTCATTTGATTTGAAAATTGGTTAAAATGTTTCTTTTGATATAGTCAAAGACCAGTTCAAATTTGGGTCATCTGGGGTCATAATCTAGATCACTAGGTCAAATTAAAGAAATATCTTTAAGGCACTCGAGGCCACATTTTTTGCTCAATTGACTTGAAAATTGGTCAGAATGTTTGTCTTCATGAAGTATGAGTTTGAAATTGGGTCACCAGCGGTCAAAAACTTGGTCACATGGTCAAATTAAAGAAAAACCTTAAAGGCACTCTACTAAGGTGAGCGACCCAGGGCCATCATGGCCCTCTTGTTTAAGATTATTAAAGGATGATGAAGACGGTCAAAATATGTTTTATGAAGTTTTAACCTTTTCCCAGACAACCCCAAGTTTTCATGACCCTGGGGGAGAAGGATTTTTAAAACTGGTAACCAGCATTTTTCTCCTTTTACCCCAATGTTTTCTTGTACATCAGGAACAAACCTTTCCTTTTGAGTCGCAGTTAATTTGTCGTTTGCAAATGCTTTCAGTGTAGACAGGTCTAAATTTTTCTCAACTGATCTGGAAAAGAGTTAAGCATACTTTAGTTTACAAAGGCACTCGGATGTGTGTTGGGAATTAATTCGAGTGAAAAATGATATCACTAATTCACTGTTTTCCAAAAGAGAAAGAAAAAAAAAAAAATCTCCATGGATAATGTTTAATTAGAAATTACTAAACCGTAGAAATGGCAGCATTTGTACCATTTTACTTGGCCAATTTCTTTTGGAGGATTGATGACAGTCATTGCAAGAAGATTCATTCTTCCCTCACCACAGATCATTTTTTCAATAATAGTGTTGTGGAAAACAGCTAGTGGCTTGGAAAGAATATTGTAGGTAGTACTGGTGAAAGAAACTCCAGGAAAGCATGGATAGGTGCACTGGCTGCCACAGTATAGCTGAAATAATGTTGAAAATGGCTTGAAACACCATGCAATCAAAGCGTACAATCAGTTGTACAGTCTTACAGCATTTTGAAGTTTTTCTTGTAAATTTTTGTTAATCTGAATGTATTGATAAATCAGACAGAAAATCAGACTTCACAGTCTCCAACATTTTTGTTATCCCTTTACTACAAAATTCCATGTTTAAATGAGTTGAGAAAGAAAGCCTTTGAAAACCTTGTGGGAAAAGGAGAAAATGCTAGTAACTAGCATTTTCTCCTTTTCCCACAATGTTTTCTATCTTTTTGGAGACAGAGCCCATCATTTTAACCACATTTTTATATGTTGTCTGCAAATGCTTTCAAGTTTGACTTGGTTGAAATTTTGTCATTTGGTAATAAATAGTTAACAAGATACATCCTTACAGCCTGGGAGAAAAAACCCTGTTAAATTTGAAAGTGTGTGGAATGGTTCAGAATTTGGTCAGCTGTATAAACATAGATAAACTACCAATATGTATGGTGTAAGGAATAGAGAAACTCAAGGGATTTGTCCTTGTTGGAAACAACAACAACTTTCATTTCTATGAAGTCTGCCAAAAAATAAAGAGCATTTTCTATCCGCATTAATCAGTGAATCATTGCAGCCATCAGGGACAACATTTGGCATGAAGATACAAGAATAATTATGGCTTGATAAAGTAAAGATGAAATGGCTTAAAAACTGGCTGAAAACAAGTATAGATATATCTTTAAAGACAAATCTCATTCTTGTAGCGACATAGATGAACCTTTAAAGACAAATCTCATTCTTGTAGCGACATAGATGAACCTTTAAAGACAAATCTCATTCTTGTAGCGACATAGATGAACCTTTAAAGACAAATCTCATTCTTGTAGCGACATTTAATCTGTCAACTGCAAATCTTTTCAACAAGTCCAAAATTTTCTTGTCTGGTAAAGGGTTAGTAGACCCTTTAAGGCTTTAACAGACAACAAACTTTTAGACTTGTCCAAACCCAAAGCATCTGCAGATGACAAATTGAATGTGGCTTAAATTTTTGAAAAAAAAAATGTTGATTTGCCGTTGTTGATTCACTTGAATGATATGACTGAAATAGTGTTTAAAGTGGCTTAAAACACCATATAATATAATTATCAGTCAATCAATCAATCAGTTAATCAACTGTATATTTTTGATTGCAAATATTTATGTTATCTGACAAATACATTGTATTAACCCATTAATCCGCTCAGTGCCATAGACGAAAACAGGGACTGTTGTGGATGGCATAGGTCAAGATCAGGCTGTATAGAATGAGTTGTCTGATCTTTGATTTATAACGTCTACTACACAAGTCTACAATGTAGAAAGCTTTTGGAGTTTTATTGGATTGTAATCTCGACCATCGAACAATTTCGAGTTTATGAGTTTGTCGCTAAAGGAGAAGATGCTTCTTATTTTTCTGTAACTTTTGTTTCAGTTACTGAAAGCAAATAAAATGCTGTACTGATATTTACTGTTATTAGTCTATATTTTCAAAGACCTACAATTGTACTGTAATATCAAGGTTCACTTTGTTAGAAAATGTTTGTTAGAGATCAGATTTCAAGTTCTTTGCAGTCTGATCTTGATCTCCATTCGCTATGAATCAGATTTATTTATGATGGGCAATGTTTGTGTGTATGAGTTGTGTTTCACGCTGCTTTCTACACTTTATCAGTTATATCGCAGTAACAGTCTGCTTATTCGTGATTATGTCCCCTGGGACATAATTACTAGCCTGGTGGTCTGCAGTGTATTGCCCAGGGACACTATCAATTTCAGAATTGTTTGATTACAAATGCAGAATATTAATTAACTTAAGTTAGGGAGAAGCTCATTAGGCATGTAACAGTATACAGCTTTATATCTTCTTCAGCACCACTAAATGGGCTCGTTGAAAATTGAGGCAAATGGACATAATCAGATTTAGCGGCTTATTTGGTGTTTTAAGCTATCTTCAACATTATCTCGGTTGTATTGTTTTAGCCTATGCACCTAGTCATGTGTAGGCAGTGTTTGCTCTTGCCATTACTCTGCACAGTATGATGAAAGTCGCTAGCTGCTTCAGGATATAAACTAAGTCAATGATAAAATGTTCAACGTGAAGCTCGTACAGAAAATATTTTAGAACTAAGAAAGTGAAAATTTTAAGATTTTTTTCTCTCTGAAATCTATGTTGTTGATATTGTTGATATTATATATTCATAAAAAGAAGTCGCATCAGGGCGACAGACGGCTGAACACTTGTTTCTACAATTTCGCAGTTGATAGGCTGAGAACCTGCAGTGCCTTGCTCAAGAGCACTTTCAGTTAGCCTGCTTCGTCAGGAGGAATGGAACCAAGAACAGTTTGATTTCAATTTCAACTCTAACCACTGTATCACGGAGGACCAAGATTGATTAACTGGATGATGATTTATGCTGCTTTAAACATTATTTCAGTTACATCACGGTTACAGCTCACTTATTGATGTGTTCTCTGGCTTTCACTAGAACTATACACAAAGAAAAAAGTATTGCAACACCGGATTTTCAACATAGTAGTCCTGTGTAAAGTCGAAGTGTGGTTATTTCGCGCATGAAAGACCAGAGAAAGTCTTTTCAGTGAACCTTATCATCTTCAATGAAACTGAAAACCAAGTAAAATTTGTCCAATTGAGACATTTAATGCATTTTATCTCTGTAACAAAACAAGGCTATTTTTCACCAATATTGCTACACAATTAGCTATGGCTGTAGCGAAAATGCTAGGTGGGATTTCAAACTGCAAATTGTCTCTAATCCAAGGGTAATCATCACAGTTCCTGCACAGTCAATATCTTGTGTATCCACCAGCTACAGCAATCACGGCATTCATCCTTCTCCTCATACCCTGGATCAGACGTTGGATATGACGTTGCGGTAAACGTCGCCATTCCTCGTGCAGCGCCTGTTCCAACTGTGCCAGAGTTTGATGGTCGGTCAAGGGTTTGGAGACCGCCAGGGACAGCATATGCTCAAAGGAACATACAGGAAGTTGTGCCATTTGGGGGTGGATCCATTATGGTGTGGAGGTGCGTGTCTTATGACTGTAAACTGGAACTACAGACAGTAGCGGGAAACCTTACAGGGCCTCAGTATCAATAGGAAATTCTGAACAGGGTTGTTGTTCCACATTTTTACGATCACCCGCTTCTGACAAGACCAGTTTACATGGATGATAATGCCCGGCCACACAGATCTCGAGCTGTCATTGACTTTTTGAGATGAAGTGCCATCACTACCCTTCCTTGGCCCGCTCGTAGCCCAGATATGAACCCCATCGAACATGTGTGGGACATTCTTGGCCTTAGAGTACGTGAGCGGGTACCTCCTGTTCGAACTCTGGCACAGTTGGAACAGGCGCTGCACGGGGAATGGCGACGTTTACTGCAACGTCATATCCAACGTCTGATCCAGGGTATGAGGAGAAGGTTGAATGCCGTGATTGCTGTCGCTGGTGGATACACAAGATATTGACTGTGCAGGAACTGTGATGATTACCCTTGGATTAGAGACAATTTGCAGTTTGAAATCCCACCTAGCATTTTCGCTACAGCCATAGTTAATTGTGTAGCAATATTGGTGAAAAATAGCCTTGTTTTGTTACAGAGATAAAATGCATTAAATGTCTCAATTGGACAAATTTTACTTGGTTTTCAGTTTCATTGAAGATGATAAGGTTCACTGAAAAGATTTTCTCTGGTCTTTCATGCGCGAAATAACCACACTTCGACTTTACACAGGACTACTATGTTGAAAATCGGGTGTTGCAATACTTTTTTCTTTGTGTATAGAAAGGGGCTTTGACGTGGCTTGCTCAAGGAAACTCAGATGCAAAATAAAGAGCTTCAAGTGTGGAGGGAACTTGGGACCTGATGACCCCAAAATAAGTACATATATCTACAAACTGGGTCTCACTTTAGTCATAACGACATTAAAGTCGGGAAATCTCCCACTTATTTAGATCTCCGAATAGGACATGGGGGTCAATCCTTTTGTAGACATTGTAGATGAAGATCAGACTTCACAGATTAGTACCTAAATTACTTGCTTGCCATATCTCCAAGTCAACTCACTTGTTCATGTGTTTTCCGGGTTTCGCCAGTACTATACAGGGACTCTCAGATGCCTGGCCGTAGGACTCTCCAAAGAAAAAAGTCGGAGCTTCCAGTGAGGATTGAACCTTGGACTAAATGCCCCCTCAAACAAGTATGGACAAAATAGGATTCTGTAGAGTTATAAAGACTTTTGTATTTATGAAAATTTTCCACGTCAAGATGTTAGAATCGGATTTTTGATCAACGCTGGGGCTGCTAGGCATGTCTCATTTTTGCGGACAGTATAGATCTAACATCAGACTGCACGTTCTGTACAATCTGATCTTGATTTACATTGTCCGATATTTATGGCCATTTTTTTCCGTAAAAAGAATTCTTTAAACGCAATTCTTACTCAGTTGTTTACTCTTGACTGGGAATTGCTAATCGACTTATAGCAAAATACAGGATTTTGGAGATGGGCGGTCTAACGGCTCCCGGTGACCGGACATCTATATACCGCACGGCAAAATGTTAAGCCTTATCCATATTGAAACATTCTGCAGACAAGTTAAATGTGGCTTAACCCTTTAGCTGCTAAGCTCGACTCACTGGCCTTTTGCGGACAGTGTAGATCAGGATCAGACTGCACAAAACATGCAGTCTGATCTTGGATCTATTGTCCGATGAGATTTTTTTTCTCCAAAAAATAAGTTTGAAATAACATTATTCGGGTTTTTACTGTCGGGTTGAAAGTTTTTATTTAACTTATTGAGCAGGACAAGGGTTAAAGGATAATGTTATTCTTTGATAGGCCTGAAACTATCGTGGGAAAAGGAGAAAGTACAGGTTACTGACTTTTCTCCTTTTTTTACGTTTTCTCAAGGTTGTTCGTTCAGGTTGTAGAGCATTAGTGATGCCTGTATATGCTTTTACCCAGTCTATATGTGTATAGGAGCCCCGCCGGGTAGCTCAGTGGTTAGCGTATCTGACTCGTGGCCTGGTGGTTGCGGTTTCGATACCCGGTCGAGTCTTTCTTTCCAGCGATTTTTCGCCTCACACCTAAGATGCATGTGAGATAGTAGTTAGTGACTTGGAAAGAAAGTTGTGTCAGTACTGGTGTGAGAAAGCCAGGAAAGCCTTGCATTGGTGCGCTGGTCGACGTGATTTGATCCAAGCTGTTACAATGGCGTCAAAACCCAGTAGGATCAGGCAAATATGTGTATAGGAACTGATTAGACTTAATGTATGATCTACACCCTCTGCAAAGTTATCTTTGATCGAGCAGGTTAAGGTTACTTGGAACTGATGTTAGGTTCTAGACTGATGATTACCACACGGTTACTTCGGTCATTGGATTATTCAATCGTCTATCTATCCATTAATTCATGCTTCGTTTGACAAGGCTGATCAGTGTGTCGAGTCTAGGGTTTTGAACTTGCAACCCATGCGGAAGAGGCTTGATATGTCTAGTCCAAGGACTGGAACTTACAACTCCTGTATTACGGACCTGGTGTGCTACGCGCGGTAAATAAGTAAAGTACAGGGTTTGTGATCAAAGGATCGCTAGTTCGGGTCTCTGGTCGTCTTTCAGGATTTATGAATTTCAGAAAGCTAATGGATTCAGCTGTGTCTCATGATGTCTATGTGGGAAAGCAACCAGTTGCTTGCGAAAAATGAGTGAAGTACTGATGTAAGAAACTTCGAGAAAGCCTGGATAGGTGTACTTGCCGCCATGACATAACCGAGATATTGTTGAAAATGGCGTAAAACACCCAACAATCCTTAGACAGCCGAGGCTGAGATTCTTACTCATAAATCATCAAAGATGTGCTATTATAATCAGGTACCCGAACCCAGCTTAAAATATTACAAGAGGCTTTTCATTATACTCACTATGGCCTAGAAAAATATTGATAGTATGGTGTTTAACGCCGTTTTCATCATTATTTCAGTTATATCGCGGCGGCCAGTGCACCTATCCATGCTCTCCTGGAGTTTTTTTTTTTTTTGTGCTAGTACTACGCACCATATTCTTCCCAAGCCACTGGCTGCTTTCACACATAACCATCGTTCAAACAATGGTCAGCGCCTAGAAACATAACAAAACAACAAGTTTCCAGAAAAACAAATATTCAAAATTTATTCTTGAGAAGATATATTCGAAATTAAAACGTACATTGAATCAGAAGGGAAAAAAGGAAAATATTGGATAATTTACTCATGTACAAACGTATTTAGTATTTAACGAGGCTATTCAGATATTTTGACAAAACTTAACATCAAAATTGATTTATCCCTGAACTAAGCATGATAACGGGTGGCAAACCATCAACAAATAAGAAAGAAACACGCAATAAGTAGGCTTTTTTATGGTATTTTGTCAATGAAATACGTAGTCTATTACAGAATAAATCACTGATATTTATAAACAATTAGGCAACAACGAAGTGTAAACAAACAATTGACGAATTTCTCTTTCTTAAATCTAACATACACGAATTACAGGTGAAAATAACGCAAACATTCATAAAACTCAAATTCTCTCTCTCTGGTAAAACACGAATTGGACCGGAGAATGAGCAAATGCAAACGAGTAATATAAAATAAAACCATCTAATCAAATGTGAATTATGGAGACAAGATAAGAGGACGGGTAGTCTGCGATTTGACAGCAGTTTGTGTAAGAAAACATTTAGAACGGCGATAATGGTGCATACGAATTATTACTGCTGCCACATTGTTTTCCGGATAAACAATGTTTGATAGATCGACCTTTGGAACTCAAATAATGTTTATAAAATATCCAGAATAGTGAAATTTTCCAAACGGGGTGGGGGCGGGTAAAGTTCATAAAATAGCAAATTATTGGTAGGGACTGGGTGGGGCAAGTGTGATTTGAAATGGTGTAGATAAATAAATTGAACGAAAACAGAAAGAAAAGAGTACTTGATGACAAGATTTCCAACGACAGCTTGCTTACTAAACAAGGTACAATGAAATGTTGAGAATAAAGTAATTTATCCTATATCCAGCCGAATGTCCATTATAAACTATCACAAACATATATTTCGTCAAGTTTATCGGCAAAAAATGGGGATTATTTAATAAAACTTATTGATACAAAAGCGGAGATGGTAGACAAAGATCAGACTGCACGTATGTGCAGGCTGATCTTTGTCTGCTCTCTCCGCTAAAAACACTCCGTCACTTATGGAATATAAAAGAGATGAGACGGTTACCATGGTAACGATAGAATATATTGTGGTGGAGATTTAAACGTTGGCTGACTGAAGTACATGATGATCTACAATGTCCAGGTCGAGGTGCCGTTAAAGCAGTCGGACCACAGTAACAAAGTTCTCTAAAGATGGCGACCAGTCATGGCTGACAAATAATTTGTCTCTGTAACAACACAGAGCCTGGGGATCCTCTATATAACCTGCAGTCTGATCTAACACCGACTGGTATCGAGTCAGATCAGAGTCAAGTTTATAAACTGTGTTGTGACGATATGCACATACATACACGTTGTTATCTGGGTCTACACTGATTCCTGTAGGCCCCGACCCTTCGATTGTAAATTCCGAGATAACTTGACCCTCAACATTTCTACATTGTACTTTGTGATTGGCCCTATCAGTTATATAGACTCGTCCAGAAACAACGGCGAGATAAGGATCAGAGAAGTGATCAAAGATACCAATGTCAAACATGTTTAACGTGACTCCGTCTGTAGATTTTATATAAACAGAACAGCGAGAGTCATAAAGACCTTCACAGACGGTAAAAATCTTGTCATCACAAAACTGTATAGACCCACATCGTCTCTCTGTTTTAAGTACTTTTTGTACTTTTGCGGGTTTTTTACTTATATCTATAAACAGTATTTGATGTTTCCCTGGTAACGTTACCGCTATCAAACATTGTTTATCCGGATCAGCCCGGTCTGCTGCAGAAATATCAGATCTGCTGCCGGACACTAAGTTCGGTTCAGCATAATTCTGTTTTAAATGTATTTCTGTAACACCCCAAGGTCTACACCAAGACCCTACAAACCGTATATAACGTTGTAACACTTGACTTCCTACTTTATAGATTTTAATACAATAATTACAACAATCACAGGCTACCCACCTTTTGTTCTCCAATCTACACAATCCTGTTATATAACATTCCTCCATCGGATCCAATTCGTGTTTTACTTCAACTCGATCATAAACAATGGCGTGGCTGTTGTTGAATATCTCCGTTCTCGTTCTTTCATCCTCATTCCAAACCATATCAATATACTGTCTTCTCTTTCTCTCTCTCTCTCCCTGTTCTCTCATTCTATCACTCTCGCTTTCCTCTCTCTCCGGTCTCTCACTCTCCTTTCTCCCCACATTCATTCCATCATGACCTTCATGTTCAGACATACATTTCGCACACACATAAATCTTACACGCAAAACAAAGAAAAACAGCCACCCTTCTATACAGCTGTCTCGTGCGCTCTAACCACTCAGACCACGAACCCTCAGACCACGAACCCTCAGACCACGGCCCCTCATACCACGGACACCAATCAGCCACACAACTCTCACATTTCGCCATTCTCCTCTCTCTCTCATTCGCTCTAATTTCCTGCATCTGTGAATACATTTCTTCCTCCATTCTTTAGTGTGTGTCTGCAATAGATTTAGATCATTCAGTTAATTTGAGCTCTTTACAAAACAATACCACGTTTTAACGAACCGGAAGAAGAAAGCTTTGGAAAACATTGAAGAAAAATGAGAAAATGCTGGTAACCAGCATTTTCTCCTTTTTCCACAATGTTTTCTCACTTTTCAAATTAAGGTGCCCTTGCTTCACTAACATCTGATTTGTTGTCTGTAGATGTTTTAAATTTCAAGCTTTTTTTAATAAAAAATGCATAAATGTAGATTTACATTAAAGAAGTTATTTTACAACGATTTTTTTCACCCCCGATCTCTGTTTCAATGGTAGTTATGCGGGAAAGCAGCCAGCACCTTGAGAAGAATTTTGTGCGAAGTACTGGTAGAAGAAACTCGACGAAAGCATGGATAGGTCAACTGGCTGCAGCGATATAATCTAAATAGTGTTGAAACCGACGTTAGACACCATTTAAACTCTAACGCGATTTGCATGTGTTTCAAAATTCCATTCCCTTTTTTCTTCCTAAGACTAGCCTTATGATTAGCCCAGAAATTTAGGCTCAGCCAATCATCAGACAGGTCTTAAATACAGTGAGAAACTTCTAACCTTTACTTAATTCAAGTAAACATAGAAAATACTGATATGCTGATCTAGATCCTTACAAACATGTCCCGGTAGATCAACGGTCATTTACCTTACTTATATATCTTGCTGTCCACAAACTCAGCGGTGATCGTTAGTTGTCTTCTTCAATGACTTCTGAAAAAAAGTAAACAATGAAGTTAGTAGATCTAGGTCAAGATGACATATTTCTGACAGATAGATCTAGATCTAAATCGTTCTTAAAGACTAGATTGATTTTATGAATTTATGATCCAGATCTATCAGCTTTGTTCAATGAAGCCATCACAACGTCTGAGTGTCAGTTACCAGTCACCTGTCGCTGTGGTAGATCTATAACTTAATTGATGTTGAAAGCGACATAAACACCCTTCTGTATAAACCATTGGTTTAATACAGTTGGTTGATCTACATCCTATAATTTCTGTGAAAGAAAAGCTTAGAAAATAGCGAATTGAGTAAATCTAAGATCAGACTGCACGTTATGTAATCTGATCTTGATCCACACTCTTAACGACGATTCGAAAGATTTCATTTACAAAACACACTCGAACAATTAAGTAAATCTCAATTATAACCAATAAAAATACCCAAAATATGACTAAAATGTCCAAGTTCTCTTTATTTGTCCGACCTAAAATGCCAAAGCGATAATTTCTAGCAGAACAAGCACATTGTAAAGAAACGCTACGCGGGAAAATTAAGACAAAAATTACGTCAGAGTTGGACGTCAGTCATAAAGGCGGCATCGATAATATTGAGCGACAGTATAATTGAATAGACCATCTGTAGCGTATATCTAATTACCAACTTTATTCTTTGTTTTTCTTCTAAGTTGGCGATTTTGGAAACATTCTGGAAAAGGGAACATTCACTCATATCGATACTTTACGCACGGCGGTTTATAATCCATCCAAAAAGTTTTATCCCGTCTATTGTCATTTTCCTTTGATCTGCTAGATCTAGATCTAGACTCTATTTGAAGATGGTCGAATTTTAGATAAATAGATCTGTGATAAAGGGTTATGATGAAAAATTGCTTTACAAATACAAGGTCTACATTTCCTCAATCGCTTCTACATATATCGTTCTTTCCAAGCCACTAGCTGCTTTCTCACACAGTCATGTTCCAAGGTGCGAGTTGAACAAATGTAGTGTTAAATTGACTGAATTATTATCATTCCTTGGAATTAATTTTTGCAGAGTCGGATATCGGACTGTCTAGGTTCAGGATCAGACTGTTTGCTCTGTGTAGTCTAATCTTGATTTACACTTTCTGTACTATCTAGGTAAGTACCTAAAGTCTGACTCAGTATTGCTAAGATCAATTTATAATGTAATAGATCTAGGTCTATTAACTTTGAGCCGAACAATTCTATGTTCAACGACCCTGACGTAGGGGGCTTTTGAAAACATTGTGAAAAAAGCAGAAGTGCTGGTAAGAAAAAAATATCCCTTTCACACGTTAAATTCAATAAGCGGATGGTGTGGATTCAGGATGAGACTGCATGTATTTTGTAGCCTAATCTTGATCTAGATCTACACTGTCTACCAAAACATTTACTCAGGATTGTCAAGTTTAAGGTACTGTGAAATATCGGAATAATACATGTACTTTCGATACAGTCTGATCTTGATCTGCACGATCTACTAAAGACCTGACCTACTGTCTTATTGACAGACAATGGTAAGAGTTAACGTGTCATGTGATATCAAATATTTCACTGGCAATGTCGCCTTAGATAGCGTTTGCGGACGGCGTGGATCAAGATCAGACTGCAAAAAATCGTGCAGTCTGATCTTTGATCTACACCGTCCGCTACCCGATGTTAATCTTTGACCAATGTCGGCTTCAATCACAACGGGAGTTTACCTTTAGACTACGAGAAAAGTTGAATTGATCTAAAATGGCAGCGGAAGAGTTAAACAATGTCATCAATTGTCGGAAGTATTTTTTGAGAAGGGTAATCGACCATTGTAGATTTAGGATTAGACGGCACATTAGTTGCATCTATAAACAGTGGTCATTCTAAGCCACTGGCTGCTTTCCCACATAGATGATATTCCACGATGTAAAGGTAACAAATCCAGTGTAACAGTGACTAGCATCAGTGATAGTAGTTCGTGATTTTTGTCGAGCCGGGTACACGGACGATGTGGATTTAGAATCAGACTGCACGCTCTGTGTAGCCTGATCTTAGTCTATACTGTCGATATAAGTTGTTTTCAATTTGGACAAGTGTAAAATATTGTCGTTTGCTATTGCCTTAAACAAGCATATAGATATTCTGATTCGAATTGATTCTATTTCTGTAGTCTGATCTTGATCTATACTTTTACCAAAGGCTTTACAAAAACATTGTCAGGTTAACGGACAATGTTATATTTCTTATTCAAACGTGTAGACATCTAATTATTTATAGGCTAACCGATTAATTATTTTTTTATGCAGACCTAGTCTGATCTTGATCTACACTTTTGACTTAATTACCAGACTTCCAAAAAAAAAAAAAACATTGTCATGTTAACATACACTGTTACATTTATCACAAACGTGTAATTAATTATTCAAATATATCGATTAATTCGAGGCAGTTTCTGGAACACACATGTAAGAGTATGCAGCAGTTTTATTTAGTAACACGAACAAGAAGAACAGCTGCCGCACTGTACATTGCATAATATGGGAGACATTTCACCGAGCCGTGTAATAAGACGGTGTGGATGCAAGATAAGACTGCACGTATTGTATGGTCTAATCTTGATCTACACTATCTACAACAGTACCCAAAACTTACTCAGTATTGTGAGGTTACATAATTTTAAAGTGACGTAAAAAAAACCCAACACTATCTAGTCATTCAAACGACCGACGAATCGTTTACGAAGTCTCGAATTTAAAGCCTTAATTGACCACTTTTCAGTTCCAACCTTTACTCTGCTTGGATTTTGCAGTCTCCTTTTGTAATACACTGACCGCTTCTCTATTAATGGTGATGGTTTTGGCCCCATGGCTCACCCATTTACCCGGCTCCGCAAAAATCATTAATTACTAACATTGATGACAGTCATTATTACATTCGGTATATCTAACCCTTAATCACTAAAGTCCGCGTCATAACAACCCTGGGAAAAGGGTCTTTAAAACCATTGTGGGAAAAGCATAATTTTTGCTTTCCTATCTGTTAAAAGACAAAAACTTTCAGTTAAGCTCCAGTAAATTCGTCAAACGGGATAACTTAATATTTCAGTGCTTATAATTCAAAAGGTTTCATATGATAATGAATATTTATTTATTTATTTATTTGGGAATTTTAAACTGCTCTGTACCAGTCAAATTAATCCGACACTGGCAAATCAGTGGAACCTTGCGTTATGTGCCGAGTTATAAATATTCATTACATACATTTAGTAACTACAACCTCATTCGGCCAATGATCGTTTTCACGAAACCGATGCGTAATGAACTTTTAATTTTTCAACCTTGACCAAGCGACAATTATTTGGCCTTGTCGTAATGCATAACATTTGAGGACAACAAATTTAGTGTGGCCTAAATGTTGAAATTTTTCCAATAAAGGATATCATTAAAGGAAAATCATTTCTCCACAATGTTTTCTACCATTTTTCGGCAATGTTTCTAAATGCCTGCTTCCTTGGCGATCATTAAAACTCGGGATTGTTTGGTAAAAAGGCTCATTTAAAGGCTCTGCCGACAAGCTTTGTTTTGTTAAAAAGATAGATCAAGATCAGCCTGCACAGACAACGCTGTCTGACCTCTGATTCTTTGTGAGTTTTTTCTGATTGAATATTAATGTTTACGAGTATTAATGAAACAAGTGAAATAATAATGATAACACCAAAAAATAACAAAAGTTGTACCTCCTTTTGCGACTGAAAATTGTCGTTTCATTTACTTGATTTTTTTTTAAGGTTAATAGCGGCTTCGAGCGAATTGATTACAAGGTTATACAAAAAAAGTTTCATGAAACATGTTGAAACTTTTTTTAAAGTTATACGTTAGCTATGACTTCTTTTTTTTTTTTATTTCAATTTTCTTTAATCAACAAATGTTGGAAGCTGCTGCAACATGATTCTAATTCATAGCAATTGATTTTGTGAATAAAACTCAGATAATAATAATAATAATAATCTATACGATATTTTCTCTTTTCATGCTGCTTTGACAAATATCTCTCAATTTGAGATTTATCACGGTGGCCAGCACACCTATTTATGCTATCATGGAGTTCTAGCTTGATGACTACACATGGCAGACTTTCCAAGAAACTGGCTACTAAAGTTTCCACTTTAGCACAGAAGAAATAATAATTAGCAATGGAAGAGAGATATGAATCTTGTCGCAGTGATTATCCCTATTCGGCGAAAAGAATTCTGGTCGAGCCAGATATTCGGATAATGTAGATCCAAGATTTACATGCTCATAATTGCAGTCTGATCTTGATCTACACTGCCATAAACAGTGCCCAAGGTCTTACACAACATGCCCAGGTCTACCGTAGATTTAAACATTGACTCTACAAACATGTTATTGTTCAAATAATTAGGTTGATTTGTTGTGAGCAGCCTGACCTTATTGTACATTATCTGTCACAAGCAGTGTCAGTGGTCTTACAGTAGGGTAAGGTGTACCATACAGTGAAATATTGACTTTACAAATATACGTTTATTTAAGTAAATAGGTAAGTTTGTTGTGAGCAGTCTGCTCTTATTGTACATTATCTGTCACAAACAGTGTCAGGGGTCTTACAGTAGGGTAAGGTGTACCATACAGTGAAATATTGACTTTACAAATATACGTTTATTTAAGTAAATAGGTAAGTTTGTTTTGAGCAGTCTGCTCTTATTGTACATTATCTGTCACAAACAGTGTCAGGGGTCTTACAGTAGGGTAAGGTGTACCATACAGTGAAATATGGACTTTACAAATATACGTTTATTTAAGTAAATAGGTAAGTTTGTTGTGAGCAGTCTGCTCTTATTGTACATTATCTGTCACAGTGTCCGAGGTCTTACAGTAGGGTAAGGTGTACCATACAGTGAAATATTGACATTACAAATATACGTTTATTTAAATACATAGGTAAGTTTGTTGTGAGCAGTCTGCTCTTATTGTACATTATCTGTCACAAACAGTGTCAGTGGTCTTACAGTAGGGTAAGGTGTACCATACAGTGAAATATTGACATTACAAATATACGTTTATTTAAATAAATAGGTAAGTTTGTTGTGAGCAGCCTGACCTTATTGTACATTATCTGTCACAAACAGTGTCAGGGGTCTTACAGTAGGGTAAGGTGTACCATACAGAGAAATATTGACTTTACAAATATACGTTTATTTAAATAAATAGGTAAGTTTGTTGTGAACAGTCTGCTCTACATCCTAACTTTTCTCTAAAGTGCAGAAAATCTTACACAGAAATGTCAGTCTACCATACCATGAAAAATCGATTACACAAATATATTAGCATTCAAATAAATAGATTAATTTTTTGTGAGCAGTCTGATCCACGTCTTTACAGTTGACTAAATTACCAACAATCGATTATCATTAAGTCAAATTATTGGAGTAGATTAGTTGATGTGTTGTGAGCAGTCTGATCTACGTCTTAACTTTTTGCTAAAGTACCGAGGATCATACGTAGTCAGTCTAACGTACAATGATAAATTAACCTAACAAGTATGTAATTATTCAAATGACTAGATTAATCTATCTGAGCAGTCTGATCAATACCTTCATAGTTTATTCAGGTACAAAAATACATAAACAGCATTGACACGGTGTTAACACTTTACCACATAAACCGGCGTTCTAATGACCTTGGGGGAGATTTTTCCGAGACATTATAGGAGAAGCAGAAAATATTGTGACCCAACATGCCCTCCTTTTCCAACAATATTTTCCTGACCCTTCTGAAGGCTAATCCCATAGTTAAAGTCACAGTTGGTTTGTCGTCTACAAATATTTCCCATTTGACAGGTTTGAAATTTGCAGTCTGCCAAAAACTTAACATAATAGTAAAATATCGATTTTTAAAATGCATAATTATGGAATATATCAAAGGCTCAATTCTGAGTAGTCCGATCTAATGCTAAACCGTTCACTATTGTACCGACCGGCGAGTGTTAGCCCTAACCCTAACCTCACTTGGCGTTTAGAGTTTAACGTACAATGAAATACTGGTTATACATACACATAATTATCGAATGCATCAGTGACTCGATTCTGGGAAGTCTTATCTACATCTATACTTTTCAGCATGGTCGGCACGTACAGTGACATGTGGATTATACAAATACGTAATTATTTAATACATGAGTGTCTCTGTTCTGAGCAGTCTGATCAAAATCTATATTGTTCACATGCGAACATTTGGACAAATTTCAACTGTTTGTTGGAATAGAAAGGCTTTAGAAAACAGTACAGCAGCAATTCTGATGGTTCATACGAGCAATTAGAGCTGCTGCTGTAGGTTTTTTTTTCCTAAATAGGACCATGTTCGACATTTGTATGAAGATTTACAGGCCAGATAAACACACGAACTTGTCCCTTAAAAGGCCAGATAAACACACGAACTTGTCCTTTAAACAAACAGAGACATTTGTTGCGACTTCGATACTTTGTAATTTGAATTCACTGATAACTCAAAAATGCAAACTGCATGGCGTTAGAACAACAAGTCAAAACTATTGAATAGGAATAAAATAAAATAAGAAAATCCTACCTTTTGGTTGCGGTTGCTGTCTCTAATTAGGGAGATTGTTCTCGATTTTTTTTTCTTCAAACAAAAGAAACTGTAAAGCTGTTAGGATAGGCACACAAAGTGGTAACGGTGAAAACTTGTATCTACGTTAAGAAGCGTTGATGTAGTAGTACCAAGTAGAATCTGTGCGCACAGTGCGGAGACGGTGAAATATATAGCACCCAAGTGTGCGCGATTGTGAGTATCCAATCGTATTTCAGCAAACAGGTGGCGTGTTAGTGTTTGGGGCGTAATAAACCTTTATCTTGAAAGTACCTTATGCTGACACTAGTATATACAGAAACATTGAAACAAATGGAGAAATTGTCATCCGAGATTCTTCATGTACATTGCATTCCCCTTTAAGCAAGATACGTTGTAATACTTTATGCACTTTGATGTTCTTATAAGGATTGGTAGTTTGATTTATATCTGTATAGTTTCTGCATGGGAAAAATGAAGGGCACAGCCTTGACCTTTTAAGAAGGGAAAATTATGGAAAGTTTTGCACATGTGCTAATCTTTGCATCAGACGATCACGTGTTTCATCTACCTTGCGGAAGACGAGCTTTGAAAACATGGTGGGCAGAGGAAAAAATATGATAACCAACACTTTCTTTAATTCACACAAACCCCTTACCATCGAGCCTTTTCTTATTATTTTGTCACGTGCTAATGCTTTGAGTTTGAAAAGTTCTAGACTTTCGTCGTCTGCTTAACCCCTTACCACACAATTCCTACTTTTAACGACCTTGAAAGCATGGCTTTTGAAAACATTGTAGGAAAAGGAGAAATTGCTGGTAACCAGCATTTTCACGTTTTACCACAATGTTTTCTACTTTATCAAAGACAGAAATAATAATTTTAGCTACATTTAAATTGTCGTCTGCAACTGCCTTCAGTTTGGACCAGCCTTGAAATTTTGTCGTTTGGTAAAGAGTTAAACCTGAAAGTAATTCATTCATTACAGACAAATACTTAAGTTGTGACAACCATCTTTCCTGCATGTTTGATGTAAATATCGAAGATAGACCGACTGACTGAAGAGTAAAGTATTCTTTTGAGAGCTCTCTCTCTCTCCCTCTCTGGCCTACTTAAAAGAATATATCCAATTACAAAATTGTACTAAGCTCGTAGGACAAAGTAAATAAAAATACTAGTCTGACGAATCAAAGCATTGATAGTATTGTAGATTTATAGATTTATTTCAGAAATAACCTATAGAAGTAAAAATCTTACCTTTGCCTAAAAACAAGGAACGTTCATGGATGTCACAAAAAATGTAGAGACCTTTGAGGGCCTAAATCGCTCTACTGGCAGTGATTTTGCTTATTTTCTAGCATACATCTTTAATGCACAATAAGCCGGGCTTGAAACTGGGCTTGAACCCACTAAGACAGCATAAGTTGGCATGGTGGACTGAAAAGAAAAAAAAATACACTTTCTCAAAACAAATTGTTTGGAATCCAGCTAAAATTGATAGGGTTTCAGTACTCATCGTATTAAACAATCCCTGCAAGTTACAAAGAAATGTGACTAATAATGTGGACAATGTTGAGTAAAAAATACCAAATCATCAAATGACTGCTTTTCCTAAAATGATTGCTAGATTTTCCTCATTTCAATAGCGTTTATTCCCTCGATGATACAAATAATTTTTGCAAGTTTCAAAAGAATTGGATAAAAAATGATGACTTAATTGCGTAAACAATACATGTAAATCTTCAAATTTAAATTACTACTTTTTCCATACTGATTGTCAGATCTTTTTCAAAATCAATAGGGTTCAAGCGATTGATAATATAAACCATGAAAATATGACCACAAATGCCGACTTTATTCCGTGAACAAGAAATGCAAATGTTTAAACGGCTACTTTTCCCATACAAATTGTCAGAGTTTTCTTTTTTCTTTTTTTCCCCAAAAATCAACAGGGTTTAAACTGTTGATGATACAAAGCAACTTTGCAAGTTTCACGAAAATCTCATCACAAATACCGACTTTATGTCGCATAAACAAGAAATGGAAATTTTCTACATAAAATGACTACTTTTCCCATACTGAGAGTAATTTTTTTTCCAAAATCAATAGGGTTTAAGCTTTTGATTTCATCAACAAACTGTGCAAGTTTCATGAACATCCCATCACAAACACAGACTTTATCGCGAAAAACAAGAAAAAGACTAACGGGCAGACGGATAGACGGGAAATGATTCTTTCGATACAATGTATGTAAGGTCTCTGCGTGTTAGAACCATAAGAAAAGGCCTATCTTTGAAACACAGAAATCGAGACTTTATGTCGAACTAGATCTACCATTTATACCCGTTTTCATGTTTTGAACGTTTTTTATCTTGTTATTTTCCGCGACCTGTATTAACCATAGCAAAATATACTAAGCAGTATTTAACATAGTTTACGCAAGTAGATCTAGGTATTTGTAAATCCTCTCTCTTTACTCAATATTGTCTCGATTTATTAGCGGATTTGTATTGCAAATCCGCTTACTGTGATCGTTCCGACCGGAACCAAATACATCATGCGTAACGACGCATGCGCTCACACCGTTCTATGATCCCGGTTCGACCTGAACCAAATATATTGTCATTCACGCTTTACTTTCAGTATTAGCTAGTATACGTCAACCTCGCTTTTGTCACTACCGTATATGCTGTCCTACACAGGTATACCTATTGTCCGAAATCTAATACCAGCAAGAAGCTGCGTAAGATTGACGGAACAAATTACCACTCCTAAACAGTAATAGAATATCAGTTTCTGCGAGGCCCACTGAACAATTTTGACTTTCCCTGCCCTTGCTAACTCCATTTTAAAATGATTGCACATGTATGTTATCTTTTATTACAACATATTACAGCTGTATGCTACTCCACAAATCCGCTTTCCAGGACTTTGAGTCCTTTGATTTTTCCTTTTGTTGTTGTTGTTGTTGGAAAGAAGCCACAATACTGGAAAGAGAGTTTTCCGCTGTGTAGAACACACTTCTTGAAGGTAACCGAGTGCAGTGCAAAACAAACCTATTCGGTTTCGGAGAAATAGACTGGGATCGGGCTGCACGGACTTTCCGGCTAATCTAGATCTTTTCTCTTCACAAAGATCACTAGAGGTCGTGATTTGCAAGATACGAATTAAGATCAGACTACTTTTCCGATGTCGATCTTAGATACAGAAACACACCAATAGGTGGAATAAAATACATGAACCGAAAAGTTTCGAAACGCGGTATTAGATCAAATGAAAATGGTTGAAAAGTCGAAAAAAGGAGATTTCATTACAGACCAAATTAAGGACAATTTCAAGGTTTTTTTCTCTTCCAGAACGACCAGGCAGAATGGACGACGAAGCTCAAAGATTCGTGGGAATCAAAGTTGAAAAGTGATTTATATGGGGCTATTTAGTTTTCATACACATCAATATTCCATGTAAATTATCAATAAATACAACTGTACCAGATATAGTTTTTCTTGCAGTCGTATATACTTGGCGATTATACATTCAATAAAAAAGGTGCATTTTCGGGCGTTTAACTAGCGGCATGGCCATTTTGCAATCCGTAACTTCGTCTATTTTGCAATCAGTAACTTCGTCTATCTTCATGACATTAGATATGACGTCATCACACTGATTATAAAATGCGTCCTAGTAATCGAGGAGTGTGATTAAGCATGTGGTATTCCCACAAGTCTTCGCGAAACTCTGGCACAAAATCTGAAAAAAAAAGTCCTAAAGAGGCTACGTACCCCGTCAAGGAAATACCATTATTATTATTATTACTACTATTATTATTATTACTTTTTTTTTTTTTTTTTTTGTTTTTTGCCAGCTACCGGCTAACTACAATTTCAATAATTTATCTTTCAAGTTTGGTGAGATAATAAAATCTGAGTACTTAGCTTTCTTTCAGAGCTAAGTCAACATTTTCGGTCGATAGATAAAGAAGATCAAAATAAGGGCAATCTCAAGGTTGCTATTGTTCAGAATGATTAAGCAAAGTGGTCAGTGAGAAATCTGTTCCAGAGGCAGAGAAAATTGTGATAGACAAAGATTCCTTTTCTCCGTAGAGCTGTCCAGTACCTAGAAACTGGAAACGTGACTTAAAGCAGTGTGTTATATGGTAAACAAAACACTTGACCTTAAATCATACTTATTCGCTATTTGTGCAAACAGACAATTGTTTCCTTTACTTCTCCTTAGACTTATGTTGAATTACCCTCAACAAAACTTCTAAACCGCCACTTTGAAGCTGTAATTCCACATAGACCTTTCTTTTTGCATCATAATGAAGCACTACTTTTATCTTGTTTGATTCTTAGCAGAATAATAGATCAGTGTAAAAACATACAGCCTAAGTCTGAAAAGAAACTATTATTTTTGTAAGAGGGGCATATTGAAAATTAAAAGATCGAATTCTTGAAAACATCATGCTCGTTTTCTCGGATTATAATTATGTTTGTAAATAATGTTCATGTTTTTGCCTCATTGCTGACAAAATCTCAGTAATTTATTCTTCTCTTTTCACCCTGTTTTGGCCGATAGACAACACGCATGCCCAGCCGATATGCTTTCTCTCTTTTTTTTTAATCAAAGCACTGAAAGCACTGCTGAGGTGGGGTGCGTTTAATCCATCGATTGATTGATTAAATGGTGTTTTATCCCGCTCTCAAATTGTATCATTCATATCATGGCGACAACTCGCATACTCATGTATTTCCTGGGATCCATCAGTACTAGGCTTGGGCTCTGAAGTGTCTTGCCCAAGGAAACTCCAGCGAAAAACCCAATGGATTTCGTGCGACTCAAACCTGGGGCCTCCAGGTCACAAATCCTAAACTTCACCACTGAGTTACGTAGGACCCCTGTGTTTAATCCAACTCTAGTTGAAATCCAGTTTTCATACCAAATAATAGCATGTAGTGTTACATTGTGTACCAGAAAGAATTAAACAGAAGCAATCATGCATTTAAAAAAAACATAAGCTTTATTTGAAAATCAGAAATATTCACTAGTCCGGTTGCTTTCTTACTGGTGTATTTCATAAACTCCATAGACATCTTATTCAGATCAATGTCAGTTCGGAACCTTACATCTTTACTTTGAATGGTATATTTTCATAATCCTTGAGTAGACCTCTATTGTATCCATTAATACCTGGACATGTAAAAAACTTCAACCGTCGCAAGAGGACAAATAACCCCACCTGCTGCCTTGTAACTGAATGACCCGTCCCTTTCCAAACCCAAAATGTAAAATAACAAAGGGCAATAACTCAAAATACCCTAAAGACAAAGTTATAGATCTTATGCACTACACTTGTCCTCAATGTGATCAATCTGTACTTGCAGTTTCGAGTCAATAACTTGTATACTTTGGAAAATATGCAAACCTACTACTTAAAAAAATAGTTAAATACTGAAGACAGAGTTATTGATTTTGTGCGCAAGACTTGCCCTCATGGTGATCTATTTGAATTTTAAGTATGAAGTCAATAGCTCTGACACTTGGAAGTTATTCTCATGACAAAAGCTGAAAACGTAAAACAACAGAGGGAAATAAATAAAAAATAATAATAATGAAGACAGAGTTGCTGATCTTCTGGTGTACAGTGCAGTGTTATCTATCTGTAACGTAGGTATGAAGAAATTAGCTTTAAAACTTTGAATGTTATGCTCCGGGAAAAAAAACAAACAAAAAACCTAAGGTCAATAACTCCAAAAATAAGGTGGACAGAGTTATGGATCTTGTGTAGTACACTAAAGCTCAATGTCGACTATCTGTATCTGGAGTGTGAAGTCAAAAACCCAAAATGTAGAATAACAAAGGGCATAACCCCCCATACTAAAGACTATGTAACGAATCATATGAACTGCACTTGTTCTAAATGTGATCTATCTGTAAAAAAAGTTTGAAGTCAATATTTTTTATACTTTGAAAGTAATGCTCCGCACAAAATCCAAAACTTAAAAAACAAAGGACAATAACTCCAAAAGTGGTGAAGAAAGAGTTATGGGTCTTGTGCACTACATTTGTCCTTGACATGATCTATTTGAATATGAAGTTTGAAGTCAACAGCTTTTATACTTTGGAAGTTATGCTCCACACAGAAAATCCAATAGGTAAAATAACAAAGTCTAATAACTCCAAAAATAGTTAGAAAATAGTCATGGGTCTTGCGCACTGCACTTGGCCTAAACATGATCTATTTGTCTATGAAGTTTGAAGTAGCTTTTGCACTTTAAAAGTTGTGCTCCTCACCAAAATCCAATATGTAAAATAAAAAAGGGCAATAACTCAAAAAATAACAGAGTTATGGTTTTTGTGCACTGCATTGCACTTATCCTTACAGCATGAACTATTTGCATATGAAGTTTGAAGTCGATAGCTTTTAAACTTTAGAATTTATGCTCTGAACAGAAATCTAAATTGTAACATAACAAAGGACATTAACTAAAAAATCAATGAAGACAGAGTTGTGGGTCTTGCACACTGCACTTGGCCCAAACATGATCTATTTGTATATGAACTTTCAAGTCAAAAACTTTTAAACTTTGAAAGTTATGCTGCAGACGAAAATTTAATTTGTAAAATAACTGAGGGCAATAACTCAAAAATAAAATGAAGACAGAACCATAACTCTTGTGCACTGAACTTGTCCTCAACATGATCTATTTGAATATAAGGTCTGAAGTCAACTTTTGAACTTATGCCCTGGACAAAAATTCAATTTGATAAATAACAAAGGACAAAAAATACAGCAATGAGGACAGAGTTATGGATCTTGCACACTTCACTTGTTCTCAACATGATCAACAAGATGTCATTTACAAGGTACAAGATCTTTGCTTATATGTAAGTTAAGTGACCTATGCAAAGCAGAGAATCAATTTTTCCTACACCACTGTAACATTATGAATGAATCTATCAAAAGATACACCTAGGTACATGTCACTTGTAGCAAATCCCAGTTACATTAACCCTGACTGGACAGGGAACCCTTGTCATTCCTTCAGTCAGTCATTATTTAGATGACTGTGTACAATTAAACTGTTATGTTAAACTGTTATTCTAGTCTTGAATATTAACCCTTTACCAAACAATCCCAAGTTTTAATGATACTGGAGAAAAATCCCTTTGAAAACATTGCGGGAAAAGGAGAAAATGCAGTTAACCATCATTTTCTCCTTTTCCCACATTGTTTTCTACCCTCTTGGAATCAGGTTTCATCAGTTCAGCCACTTTTAATTTATGTTCTGCAACAGATTTGAATTTGGACAGGCGTAAAATGTTTCGTTTTGTAAAGAGAGTTAAATAGTTAACTACTTCTTGTGCTATTGGATATTGACTAATTGATTGCTAGGTGTTTAAAGCTGTTTTCAACATTATTTCAGTGATATTGCGGCGGCCAGATCACCTATGCATGCTTTCCTGGAGTTTCTTTTACCAGCACTACCGCGACTCAATGACGTTTTGCGGACAGTGTGGATTAAGATCAGACTGCGCAGAGCATGCATTCTGATCTTGGATCTACACTGTCCTATAAGAGGATATATTATTTTCTCCAAAATGTAACTTTGAAAAAGCAATATTCAGGTGTTTACCATTGGCTTGAAAGTTTCATTTAACATTTTTAGCGGGTTAAGGGCTAAACTTAAACTAGATTACAGTAAACCAATAGCACGCATAGCCCGAGCAGCTCAGTCGGTAGTGTACAGGACTTGGGAACAGGAGGTCGATGGTTCGATCCCCGAGTCGGCAGATTTCTTTCCGAGGACTGATGATAGTCATTGTGACAGGATTCATTTCTCTCTCACGTTTCGATGATGGTTATAATATAAATGTGGGAAAGCAGCCAGTGGCTTGAAAAGAATATTGTGCGGAGTACTGGTAAAAGAAACTCCAGGAAAGCATGGATATGTGCACTGTCCACTGCTACATAACTGAAATAATATTGAAAATAGGGTTAAACACCATACAAACAATCAATCAATCAAATTCGCTAGTCTGTCAGTACTTTCAGTACTTTGATTTCTCTCTCTCTCTCTCTCTCACTGGATCCTTCTCTCTTCATTTTTGTTTCGTTCATTTGGGTGCTTTACTTGAAAAAAAGTGCTGTTTTCTCACGGGACAGCTGCAAATTTTGGCACGAACATCGGGGCCATTGGAAGATTTATTTTCAATCAATTTGTGCAAACAAAAACTGGCAACTATTCAATCATATCATTTATGGCAAAACATATTTGGCAGTCATTACAATTGCATCAAAATGATATAGTATAATGTATCTTTATCAATATACACAAGGTCATTCATATTTTGAATATTTGGACAAGACCAGTATCCAATTCTTCTTCTACCCTTTGCTTTGTTTGTTAGTATTGGAGTTTAACGCCATTTTCGCAGCTCAGGTCATATCATGGAGTGTCAGTGACGCACCCATGTGTTTCCTGACTTTCTCAGAGCAGCAATGACACAACTTTCTTTCCAAGAAACTGACTACCTTTCTCACAGGCGAGAAGCAAGAAGTCGCCCGAAAGAAAGTTTGCCTTAACAGGGTATCTAACTCGCAGCTACCTGGTCACGAGTCAGATACGCTAACCACTGAGCTATCCAGGCGGGCTTCTACCTTTGCAGAGCATGTAAAGCAATATCAGCCTGCATGTACTCGCAGTCTGATCTTGCACTATACACTCTCCTGCTGTGTTAGTAGATCTGGCCATGTAAACAGACGAGTCAAAAACTTGCTGTTGGTAAAGAACTAAATTATATCCAAGAATAACCTGCATACTGACGTACTAGAAGCAGATTTTGTAACTCTATCGTAATGAAACAAGAGGGCCATGGGATCTTAAGTGACTTACTTTTGGACCCAACATGGCCCAATTTTGAGTGTAAGTGACCTGCTTTTTGACCCGACATGGCCCAATTTCAAACTTGTCCAAGATATCAAGACAAACATTCTGACTAAGTTTCAAGACTATCAGACTGAAAGTGTGGCCTCTACGTGTTGACAAGGTTTTTTAAGTTTTGGCCCAGTGACCTACTTTTTCCACCAAATTTCGAAATGATCCAAGAATTTATCAAGACAAACATTCTGACTAAGTTTCATGAGTATCAGGCTGAAAATGTGGCCTTTACGGTGTACAAAAGGTTTTTCTAAGATTTGACTCAGTAACCTATTTTTTGACCTGACATGACCCAATTTCAATCATGTCCAAGATATCATCAAGACAAACGATCTGACTAAGTTTCATAAGTAAGCGGCTGAAAATGTGTCCTCTAGAGTGTAGACATGTTTTTACCTATATTTTGACCTAACATGACCCAATTTCAAACTCGTCTGAGATATCATCAAGACAGAAATTCTTACCAATCTTCATGAGTATCAGGCTGAAAATGTGGCCTTTTCTATGCACACAAGGGTTTTTTCTAAGATTTGGCCCAATGAACTACTTTTTGACCCGACATAAAACATTTTCAAACTTGTCGGAGATATTACCAAGACAAATATCTTGACGTAGTTTCATGAGTATCAGGCAAAAAATGTACTCTCTAGAGGGCACACAGGGTTTTTCTAAGATTTAGCCCAGTGACCTACTTTTTGACCCAACATGACCTAATTTCAAACTTGTCCGAGATGTAATCGAGGCAGACATTCTGACAAAGTTCCAAGAGTATCAGGCATAAATCTTGCCGCTAGAGTGCATACAAGGTTTTTCTCAGATTTAGTCCAATGACCTTTTTTATCCAATGTGACCAAATTTCAAACTTGTTCAAGATTTTATCATGACAAACATTCTGACCACGTTTCATGAGTATCTGACTGAAAATGTGGCCTCTAGACTGCACACAGGGCAAGTGTTGCCGACCGGATAATGGACTACGGACACATCATGATCATAAAAGCCTACCTTGGGCACTTCGTGCTCAGGTGAGCAAAAAAGCTGAATCTTATCTCGAGCTTTTCTTCAAAGAAAAAAGAAAATTGAAAGTTTTTGAAAAAGTCATTTGAAATTTGCTACGGTACATTTTTATCGATTTAGACTCATGTGTATTTATTTCTCTTTCAGCCAAATGCCACCATATTGTTATGATTTTCTTTTTTTAATTTTTTCAACATAACAGAGCCTAAAAAATGGAACTAATTGTCAGAAATTTATCTTCATTTGATCTGATGGTGTTAACCCTTTACCAAACAATCTTTACTTTTAATAACCCTGAGGAAAGAGGATTTTGGAAAAAATGTGGAAAAAGGAGAAAATGCTAGAAATCAGTATTTTTCCTTCTCCACAATGTTTACGTTCCTTTCAAGGAAAAACTCAATGATTTTAGTCACATTCAATTTGTCCACTGAAAATGTTTTCAAATTGGATAAGTCTAAATTTTGTTGATAGGTAAAGAGTTGACCCACAACTGTATACACTTTTTTCCCACCTTCCAAAAAAAAAAAACAGCTATATGTTACACACACACACACACACACACAAATGGATAGTTGAAAGAAATCCATAATGTAATTTCAAAATACATATATTATCTAAAACATGCCTGAAATGAACAATTGTTCAGTATAACTAATTTCTCCTTTTTAAACCTTAAACAAGAGAAAAACTAACAAAAGGACCAACACGACAGTTGTACAACGGCAACCATGCCATGACATAAACTTTGCTGGCTTTCAGCCAGTAGAGCTAAAAATCTGCAGGGATACATAGTTGTAGGTCTTTATTACTGGGTTTACACTGTTTAAGTAACATTACTTCAGACCAGGTACATCTATGATTAAATGCACCATAAGTCATCCAATAGCTCTAGGGCTAAGACAATTGCACCATAAGTCATCCAATAGCTCTAGGGCTAAGACAATTATCTCTCATATGATTACTTCAATCTTGATGGATGACAGCAAGGACAAAACTTTTGCGATGCTTTAACAACTTTACCGATTAACAGCTGATGTCCTGGGTTTTGACAGTACAAGGCTGGGGCCCTAAAGTACCTTGCACTAAGAAATTCGCTCTAAAAATCCCAGCGCCTCCTGTAAGACTGGAACCCAGAGCTTCCAGGTTACAAGACCTACTGTTTACCAGTGAGCAATGCAGGACACCAACCGAATGAGTTAAGAAACTGTGATTGTGCACGACAAAGAATAGAATTCATGAACATGTATATCTTAGTTCTAAGCAGTACATGTATATCTGATATTCCTTAATAAATGCTGAGCAAAACAATCATTCAACCCTTTATCAAATGACAAAATTTTAGCCTTGTCCAAATTGAAAGCATTTGTAGACAACAATTTCAGTGTGGCTCAAATGGTGCAATTTTCATTTGATAGGGTAGAAAACATTGTGGGAAAAGGAGAAAATGCTGGTTACTAGTATTTTCTCCTTTTCCTACAATGTTTTCAAAATGCTTCTTTCCTAGAGTCATTAAAAGTCTGCATTGTGTGGTAAAGGGTTCAGTGCTCTCAATAAGCGGACGTCGACGTATATTACGTCCAAATTTGGAGAAAAAACGTCGGCATTTTGAAAGTCGGACGTTTTTTTTAAGTCCATATTTTGACAAAAACATCCGAGAATTTCAACCCGGACGTTTTTTCAAAAAAAAAAATGCACAAAGGGTTTGACGCGTGTGGAAAACTTCGATATCGTTTATTCAATGTCAGGAAGGCGCTTTACAAAGAGTCTCTTATCATGTAAAAGCGTTTTGGTGATCCAGATTACGGTGTAGAGATGACAATTACACATATGCGATTGTTTATCCAATTATGACCGGATTATGGTAAGTGTTTAATTGGTTGGTCAACTATGATCGGCAAGTAATCAACCGTCTTTAATTTGACTGCAGCTGTAGAAATTAACGGATAATTGCAATTAATAAGACACGCAATCAAGATCGGGGAATGTTGTTTGTTTGCAAACATGCAACATGAAAGAAATTGAAATAATCGAGTAATATCAATTATTTGTTCAACTCTTTAAAAATCGGCAGATTATAATTTCGATACGCATTATATTTGGGAATTATGCAGAGCGATTTGGCAAATTTCTTTAAAAAATCATCGTGCAACGTGGACGTCGTTACGAAGGAAACCACATCTATCCGAGATACGTTCCTTCCAAAAACCACTAAGAAACTGAAAGAAAATCATGCACATCAAAAAATTCAAGATAGATGTTTTAGCATGATCACTTGGTTTACCTTATGCAAATGAATTGTCATTATTACAGTTATGAAACAGTAATTTGCTTATTTAATCTTAATGCCATGATTCCATCATTGCCAGCCAATCACAGATGATAATTAGTGATTTTAATTTGTTTTTGATTACTTGCCGATTATAATTGACCAACGAATAACATTTACCATATAATCAGTGTTGTTATAGATATATATACATTTCTAACCCTATTATATGGTTATCCTTAGGACATGTCTTTCTGGTTAAAACTTTATTCGTCATTTGCAAATGCTTTCAATGTGGACAAGTCTACAATTTTGTTGTCTGGTAAAGACTTAAAATTTTAGGTTTCTAAAGTTCTTAAATAGAGACAAGGAAATCTCACATAGACTGGATACTTAGAGTAATCACAACATAGGGTTTGAAATTAGAATTGGACATTCCGCAACACAATCAAAATAAATCTAAGCCTCTGACCACATTGACCAATGCGGAAAAAAAATCCTGATTTTTTAAAAAAAAATCCTAAAATTTGAACATGGAATTACAAAAATTCCTGAAATGGACCCTTATTGAGAGCACTGCGGGTTAAGCCTTTATCACACAATCCCGCCTTTTAACGACCCTGAGAAAGACAGGTTATGAAAACAATGCGGGAAAAGGAGAAAATGCTGGTAACCAGCATTTTCTCCTTATCCCGCAATGCTTTCTACCCTTTCCAACACAAATTTCAATTGTTCAGTCACATTTATTTTGTGAAGAAAAATCTGTCGTTTGGTAAACTGTTAATATGGAAGTACTTTCTAACTTTTCGCCAAACGACAAAATTTTAGAGCTTTCCAAATTGAAAGCATTTACGGACAACAAATATTAGATGTGGCTCAAATGACTGGAATTTTCTTTGAAAGGTTAGAAAGCATGTTAAGAAAAGCATGCCAGGTAACCCACATTTTTTCATTTTCCAACAAAGTGTGTAAAGGTTTTCTTCCTCGGGGTCGTTCAAATACAGGGTTGTTTGGTAAAAAGGTTAAGTTCCTATATTTGTAACAAATTTAGACATTGCCACTTTTTTAGTTATACTTCACAATTTACTAGACAGTGAAGATGTCAGACTCCACATTCTGTGCAGTCCTATCTAGCTCTAGCTAATCTGTCCAAAAAAGCAAGTAAAAGTTAAGGATAAAACTTAATTTTTACCACCAGAGCATTTAACTCTTTACCAAACGACAATATGTTTGACTGGTCCAAAATGAAAGCATTTGCTAACAACAATTTCAGTGTGACTCATATGATTTGTCTCTGGAAGGTAAGAAAACATTGTGGGAAAACTAGAAAATGCTGGTTACCAGAATTTCCTCTTTTCCCCACAATGCTTTCAAATTTTCAGTTTCACAGGGTCGTCGAAACTTGGGATTTTGTGCTAAAGGGTTAGTTTCTTCAGTATTGTAGGCCACGGGCCCATTATACAATTAACGTTTCTGCAGTCAACTATACATATATTATATTGATTATGGAGTGCTGAACACACACTACAATTTCTAAGTTTGTGACCTACATAAATCACTTACTCTCTACAAAACTGACAGTTGTTCAAATTCAAATTTAGGTTGTTTTCTTTAATGCATTTCAAGATATGTTGGTTTTTATTTTATCATGTTCTTGAAGATTTTCATCCCACACAATAATATGATTCACAATAACTAGCACACCTTCTAAATCTTGTTGATCATTACTGTCATGACACCTTGACCCATCTCCGGAATCGATCTGATCCTAAAAGGAGCACGCAAAAATCTATGTCTTCCAAGTACTGTTTGGAATGTTGTTAGTTTTGTGCTTTCATCATCCAGCTTTAATGTCCAAAATACACCAGTAGCATCTACGGTACTAAAGACATTTGCATTTTTGGCATTTCCGCAACTGTCTCCTCAACAGTTCACAATGGAACAGTGCTCTCGTAGTATATTTTCTTATTTATCGTAGATTGACGTGTTTTCGACATACACTTTTTTTCGAGGCTTTGAGGTATTTTCCCCTTGTTGTGACAACGGGAAGTAGAATGGCATTGTCGTTTGCTAAATCAAGGTATTCGGAAGCAGCATTCAACGCTTATCGATAAGAAAGTAAAACTGGGTCAAAAACAAGTGGGTGAAAACTATTTCCATCAATTATTCTATAAAATCACGATATTTGCTAGTACTTTTTGAAGGTTGCATACCAATTTCGGTAAAATACATACTAAAACAGAATTTCAATTTATCTGCTTTCAGAAAGTCACGTGACTGTCATGTGACCATGTAGTTCCTAGAAATACGGGGTGTTTGCAAATTTTACCCACCTTACAGCTTTGATACTTTTTTTCTCACTGTACAGAATTGAGTTTTCTACTACTATTTTGATTTCTGATTCAGTGCTGACCTTAATAAAATGCCCTTAAAGTACCTTTTCTCTGACAGTGCATATGCTCTGGTCTTGTAGTATTATACTTTATAACTCTTAGGGTATGAAATTATTTGGTCAACACCCCTACATGAACTCTTCTTTGTGCAGATACGAAAAGTATCGAAAACATGTCAAGGTCACTTTATTTATAGCAATTTACTTGTACTCCGTTTTCATGTTGTTAATTAATGTTTGAAACTGTATGACAGATGATTTTATCGTTTTTAAAACCAGTAGATTTAAAGCAGAATGGAAGGAAAATAAATGCATGATTGTTATTAATACGCGACTATTTTTTCTTTATGCATTTAGTGTTTACAGTGTCGAAAACACGACAATAGTCAATAAAAATCTCGGGAAGATACGAACATTTGTGTAAAAAGCTCAAACGAAATTGAGACTGTCGTCCATGACTTTTGACGTTTCACATGTTTGTCAGTTCCATACTTACTGCCATAGCAACTGCTTTTTTCATGGTTTTTTCATGCGAGGTCTGCTTCTAACAATAACTTTCTCTGCATGACTGTTCTATAACCCATAGACAAAACTATCTCTCAGTGCCTCTTCAAAAAATGTTCAAAGCTCACAGGACTTACTTAGCCACATCAATTCTGTCAATTACTGAGTTACAGTTTCATTTTCATTTTGTATCTTAGAATGAAACTTCAAAAATCGTTCTGCACAGGTGAGGGGTTTGGGTGAATAATGGTTCTCAACTGGGTAAAAGTCATATCACTAGGCTTTTGAGATGCAATCAAATTACAGAGCAGGTTTTAGGCCTGAGATCGACTGGAAAGCAAGAAATTCCTCTTTCCTAATCATTATCATCGATGGCTGTTTGCTGTGAAATGCTGATCTACCTGTTCCTCGTACTCCACCCAGTTGTTCACGTACAGCCGAACTTGTTCTTATTTACCTGACGTTGCATTATTATTTACTGTATACCGAGAGTATAAAAAAACCCCGTCGGCACTGTAATGTTTTCAGGGCCCGGACAGTACCAAAAACCGGCATAAATGTCGACTTTTAGCTTTATTTACAGACATTCTCACATTATTCGGTTTCCAACTCAGGGCGCAAGCGCAATTAAAATTAATCAAAGTACATTGAATGTCATCCCTTGAACGGATGAAAGTTCTAAAATCCAACGGCACATTTTGAACAACTCACTTTTTCGTCCAATCAGTCATTCGACTCTGAGGCCAGTCTGTTCCTATCACTCTCGCTGAACTTACTTGAGGTTGCTCCAAATTATCTTTGTCCTCTAAAAATTAGAATTGGGATATTTTCTTTATCTGCACTGAAACCACGGTAGCGATGCTACAAACGGCGGTGGCTATGGCACAAGAACACAATCTTATCGACTAAATCAAGTGTATAGTTACGCTGAAATTTACGGAAATCTTAAGGTTTTTCCGTTTAGCGAATCGGGTTTTCAGACCAGATGCTTGCGTACGAAAATACTAAACTCTTGCAAAATCTGTGCGTTCATAGTCTTTTCATGGCACTTTTTTTAAGCTTTTTGTCGCTTAGTGGTGGGACCGATACATAAAAGCATATTCCTGCGCTTGCTTCTTTTCTCTTATAATGTAGCCGTTCTCACTTTCAGTTTTGACTCTTTTGGGATAATACTGTATTTGTTTACGTATATATCAGGCAATTCGTGTAAGTTTCTCAATTGTTAACTATTTTTAGTCTTGCATCGATGCCGAACTTAATGCAGTGTTTTCTTAGTCGTACTTTTTTGTCTGGGTGTTGATTTTGCGATGTTAGGTACCCGATAATCAGATTTTCTGGATGCAGAATCCCCCTGTGAACTGTGAGGTGGGGTGCTTCATGGTCCAAATATTTAGACGTATACATGCGTATTTACCTTTCAACACTGATCATCGGACATTTCACATTTTATTTTTCTAAGTGCATGTAACGTGTAAACGCGCCCCTCTTGGTTCCGTGTAGCAAATCCGATATCCTAAAATCAGGGAGAATGTTGTAAAAGCACTGCATCTAATATCAAAAATAATTTAACTCGATCCGAATTCACCTTTATCTCAATGAACAAGAGCCACGTTGATTCAATATTCCTTTAGAATTCTGTCGTGTAACTTTTTCAACACAACCGCCGCCATATTTTGAAGCTTATGTGGGGTTACATAAAGAACCGAAATGATTAACACTCATTTTTGAACGAAATAACGTCCCCCCCTTCTTCGGTTCAGTATATTAATAACAAGAACAGGTACGGGAAATCAGAAAAAGGCGATCATTTAACGACAGATGAGTTATTTTTTAATCCATCATCTGAATTTTAAACATTGTATTAAGATGAGATGGTTCTGCACCATGAATATTGATCAGCATTTTCCCCTTTTTCCCACCTTCAGACCCCCAAAGCCGTCTACCCCGGGGTCGCTATGCTTCTATACTGATAGAAGACTTTTTTTTTTTTTAAAGAAAATGCTATAGACGTGGACTTTGCAGATCTATATGTTATAGGATGGTTATTATTATTAGCATTATTATTACCATTACCGGTATTATTCATTTTAAAGATCGGATTTTTTGTTCAATCACCCGCCTTTTTCCTCTGCTCCTAGCCACATTACATGGTACATATTTGAACACCGTAATGATATATCTATCCACATGACTATGGTTGTTAAAAAGAAGCTAGGCTACTATTAAGTGAATTATGGTTTTGTAGACGATGAATGAAAGAATGGTGTGAACAAGACAATTCTCATTCTCCGCCATAACTTACAACCGTTTGTGTGTAATGTTTAAAAATCTGAACTGGACTGGTGCAATAGCAACTGTCTTAAAAAATATTATTTTTTGTTTGCTTGTACATTGTCGACTCATCGTTGGAGCGACATGTACAAAGGGCTTTGGAGGAAAAGGAATACTTTACAAAAGTGTACTTTTTTCGGATACACTTGCAATAGCTTAAACAAAAAGAGACCTCGTCGGTAAATCGTTGCCGCTTTGTTAAAGGTGGAACAAATCAGGGACAGTTCGAATGAAATCATTGCCTCAAAGGAAAATATGAAAGAGCTTGGAAGACATGGTAAATCGTGTTAAAATATCCAATCCTGGGAGAGGCTTAAAGTAAAAACACCGTCAGTTAATGACCGATTCATCAGAAAAGGTGTGGAGAGCTATGACGGAAAATGGAATCTTATACAACTACTAGAGGACTTCAAATGAACATCACATAAAAAAGAACCGCGACACTGAAAAACTTGCCGGGAACCGTGCAGCCAAGATGGTTCTAGAAACCAGTTGTTACGTCTGAAAAGCTGCACAAAATCAAAATTTGTAATTAATAAACGATCAAACACTGTTTTGTTTGTGAATGAGGATTGTCCTGTTCACTCTCATCAGCATCGTGTCGAGCAGAACTCAGAAAAAATCTTTTATTGACTAATATTGGTGGGAATAGCTTTTACAATACGTCTCCTTGGCAAACCGTCGCCTTTAACAACAACAACAAAAAAAAAATGTATTTCTTATCAGGTAGGCTGCCAATAATTAGCTTCATCGTAACAGGTGCAAAGTACTGTGACCATAACTTTAGAGGGATTGTCTGTCAATATAGTATAGCATACGATACGGAGCGGGTTACGCTGGTTTTGTCAACTGATTCGTTTAAAACTTATGATGTGAATAAGTGTAGATAATTGTCCTTTCGTGAAATTTAAATTTTCAACATTTGCCAAACTTGTAGTTTACAACAATGCTCACAGGCTTACTTTCCTTGCCTTTTTCGTTCCCGTATTTGCATGTCTTTATCTACGTAATTTGATGGTTAAAGAAATGCATTTAAACATGTTTGGGTAGAAACGTGTAAGTTACAGTTGGACTGGCGAAAGTATACAACACGGTATCAATCGATAAAAAAAATCGAAGTCATCATTCTGAAATTTGCTTGAGTTATCTCAATGCATTTAACACACAAATTCCAGAAGGTACTGGAAACTCATAAGGGACGAGCAATCCGGGGCAATCAAGCCAAAGGGCTGAAAATACATTGGAGTGAAATTGTCTTGGGACGAATTGCCAGGATATTGTCTCGGCATTTTTTTTTTTTTTTTTTTATTTCTCTTTTTAAATAGTCTCAAAATTCGAAAACTGCCTGTTATGGACCTCTGGGCGGTTCAGTACTTTTTGCTACACCAGATTAAGTTTTTGAATGAGGATTGCTTCGTTCTTTTACACTTTATCGTGGGTATAGGAATTTCGTTTAAAAAAATTCTCTTAGTTGTGTCAACTACACCCTGACCGTGTTTTGCACGACAGTACACAACTAAAATAGGGTAGTGCGAAGCAGAACGGATTTAACTCATAAAAGGTATTTTTTTTACAAACTATTATTTGTAATCGATAAATTATTGATTTATCTTGTTAATGATGTATGTTTTAATGGGCGTTTTGTGTTTAAAGTATCCGAATCTGCAGTTCAAACAGCGACAAAATTCGATGTCGGAGTTTGCTAAAGGAAACTATGAAGGAACCGATAAAACCCTACGCACACGATGAATGTTAAATTGAAAAATAACGTGCATAGGGGCTTATAAATAGGACTAGGGTGCTTCGCTACGGTTCGCACCCCACCTTAACTTGACTTACAAAAACTACGGAGCTACATTCGTACCACTTTTTTATAACGGCGTAGTTGTGGTAGTTGTATTGGTTGCACATTGTTTAACGCCGTTTTTAACATTATTTCTTATACATAGCGGCGGCCAGTACACATATCCATGCTTTCCTGGAATTTCGTTTCACAAGTACTTCGCACTATATACTTCGAAAGCCATTGGCTGCTTTCCAACATAACCATCGTCGAAACAATGATAAGTGGCGATAGAGGAATGAATCCTGTTGCAATGACTATCAGCTGTATAAGCTGGCCTTTAACGTACTTCTTTGTATTAGTCTCGAATGTATGGTTACATATTTCTGCCATGAGATACGAGACAACTGTTGCGATAATTTTAGAAAACTACTGCGATAAAACAAACTTTCGTAGAACTGTTATCTAGATAATAAAAAGATTCACGATAAAAATATCGCGATAATTCTCACTTTTATCACGATTTTTTTGCGTTCTTACCTCCATCTGACATTCACGGTATCTATAAATAGATACGGTTTCGGAACATCTTTGTCTGCAACCCTTTTCCTGATTGGTTATACAGTCGTTCGTAAGTGGCATTTCGAGTCGTCTTTGTGTTTGTGTTTAATAGACTTCAGTTCATTTAATGTGTAGCCAAAATTTACCAGTTCGGCTACAATTGTAAATAATTCAAATTCTAATTTACCGCCAGCTTGTAAAGTCAAAACTACCTAGTTCATCGAAACAGTGAATTTTCTATTCAGAGCTATTGAAAAACGGATAGAATTATCACACGGATAGAATTAACGTGATAATTCTATCTGGAATGTCAGCTTCGTGCATGAATGAGAATTTTTGCGTTAAAATCTTTATTGGTCGATGTGAAATTTTGTAGATAACACAGTTTATCGTGATTTTCTCTTTTTATCTGAAAAAATTTCACTATCTAGATAAAATTTCCAGGACACTTTGATTTATCTTGATAGTTTTCCTAAATTATCCCGATAGTTATCATGCCACCTTGCGAAGGAATAAATGATTAATAATAAAGAGTATTTGCGATTGATAAGAAATGTGGAAATGCTTCATCTGCGGGTACATTATGGCAAAAGTACACATGGGTTGCTACCGCCTGTTTATATCCTCTGTCGCTTGTTAAAATCCAAGCAAATGGATATGGCAGGAAATGCTCTTCTTCTTGTATTTATTGGTAGGTTATAATTTTCTATGCGATACCCTTTAACCCATTATTCTACAGACTACGTGTATTGTCTGACACACAACTAACAGCGACTGCTCCTTTTCCAGCAGTGATCTGAGTTTACATCTGATCTTGAAAAAAAAAAAAAATATCTAATCAAAATTTCAATTTTCAACAAAATGTAAAAAAATGAGGAAAAAAGGCAATTGCTGGCATGGTTACATTTATCATTTCTCGTCATACTGAACCGCCGAGTACGGTGGTTTAAATTATCACTCAGTACCTCTCACACCATCTATCTTTTTCTTTTAGATAATAATTCTTGTTTCTTATGTTTTCAACATTGAATGAATACGACAAAATGCGAGGTTCGACATCAACAATTTATCATTACCTTTTCATTTTCTTCAAAACTTGGGACAGTGTCATAATTTAATGACTCCATAGACTTCCATTTGATATCAATAACAATCTGGATTCTTTTTTTCTTTTGCCATGTAAATGTGTGTCCATCCTATCGTCTGCAAAATGTAGGTTACTGCGACATTTAAGTAGTTCGTTTTTCCCAGTACAACGGTTGAGTTAATGCGTCCTTTAGATTGAGCTTGTGTAAAATTTACAGAAATGAAGGCGTATGGGTAACTAATTCCATGCGTTGTTTACCGCACATAGGAAACCTAACCGTATCCCCCCCCCCCCCGTTTTCAGTGGAGCGGAATAGAACGAATGCCGACTTTTGCAAAAAAGATAGCAACTTTTTGTCCCTTATCCTGCTAAATAAAAACAAGAGGGCCATGATGGGCCTGGATCGCTCACCTGAGTCAACAGGCGAAATTTCACTGCAGGGTCATAATGACCCAATGTAAAACTCATCTGAGATATTATTAAGACCCAAAGGAAGAAAACATTTGAAAAATATTGAGGAAAAAGGAGAAAATACTGGTGAGATAGACAAGATGGCCATGATGGGCCTGGGTCGCTCACCTGAGTCAATAGGCGAAATTTCACCCCAGGGTTATAATGACCCAATTTAAAACTCATCTGAGATATTATTAAGACAAACATTCTAAACAATTGTCAGGTCAATTGAGCTGAAAATGTGGCCTCTGGAGTGTCCAAAAGGTATTTCTTCAATTTGACCTAGTGACCTGGTTTATGACCCTATGTGACCCTATTTCAAACTCATCCAAGATATCAAGACAAACATGTTAACCAAGGTTCAGGTGAACTGGGCAAGAATTGCCGCCTCTAGAGTGCCCACAAGGTATTTCTGTAATTTGACCTAGTGACCTAGATTATGACCCTATGTGACCCAATTTCAAACCCATTCAAGATATCATCAAGTCAAACATGCTGACAAACTTTCAGGTCAGTTGAGCAAAAATTGTGGCCTCTAGAACGCCAATAATACATTTTTTTTTAATTTGACCTAGTGACCTAGTTTATGACCCTATGAGATCCAATTTCTAATTCATCCGAGATATCATCTAGTCAAACATGTAAACCAATTTTCAGATCAATTTAGCTAGAATTGTGGCCTCTAGAGTGCCCACAAGATATTTCTTCAATGTGACCCAGTGAACTTATTTATGATCCTATGTGACCCAATTTTAAACTCATTCGAGATATCATCAAGACAAACACGCTGACCAATTTTCAGGTCAATTGAGCAAGAATTGTGGCTGCTAGACCGCCCACAAGATATGTCTTTAAATTTGACCTAGTGACCTAGTTTATGATCCTATGTGACCCAATTTTGAACTCATCCAAGATTTTATCAAGACAAACATGCTGATCAGTTTCCAGGTCAATTGAGTAAGAATTGTAGCCTCTAGAGCGCCCACAAGGAATTTTTGTAAGTTATTCTAGTAAGACCGAGTTTATGACCCTAGATGACCCAAATTGAAACTCATCCGAAACTATATCAAGACAAATATTCTGACCCATTTTCAGGTCAATTGAGTAAGAAATGAGGCCTCTAGAATGTCCAAAAGGTATTCATTTAATTTGACCGAGTGACTAAGTTTATGACCCAAGGTATCCCAAATTCAAACTCATCCGAGATTGTATTGAGACAAAGATTCTGACCAATTTTCAAGACAGTTGAGAAATAAATGTGGCCTCTAGACTGCTCAGAAGATATTTCATTAATTTGACCTAGTGACCTAGATTATGTCTCCAGGTGACCCAATTTTGAACTCATCCTAGATTTCATCAAGACAAACATTCTGACCTATTTTCAGGTCAATTGAGCAAAAAATGTGGCCTCTAGAGTGCCCAAAAGATGATACTTTAATTTGACCTAGTGACCTAGTTTATGACCCCAGGCGGCCCAATTTCAAACTCGTCCGAGATTTAAATAAGACAAACATTCTGACCAATTCTCAAGTCAATAGAGCAAAAAATGTAGTCTCTAGAGTGGCCAGAAGGTATGTCTTTAATTTGACATAGTGACCTAGTTTATGACCCACGGTGACCCCAATTGAACTCATCCGAGATTTCATCAAGACAGACAATCCGACCAATTTTCAGGTCAATAAAGAAATGTGGCCTCTAGAGTGTCCACACGGTATTTCTTTAATTTGATCTAGTGACCTAGTTTATGACCCCAGGTGAACCAATTTCAACATCATCCGAGATTTAAATTAAGACAAACATTCTGACCCATTTTCAAGTGAATTGAGCAAAAATGTGGCCTCTAGAGAGCCCACATGGTATTTCTTTAATTTGACCTAGTGACTTAGTTTATGACCCAATGTGACCCAATTTCAAACTCATCTGAGATTTCATCAAGACAAATATTCTGACCAGTTTTTAGGTCAATTGAGTAAGAAATGTGGCCTCTAGAGTGTCCACAAAGTATTTCTCTAATTTGACCTAGTGACCTAGTTTATGACCCCAGGTGACCCAATTTCAAACTCATCCGAGGTTTAATCAAGACAAACATTCTGACCCATTTTCAAGTCAATTGGGAAACAAAATGTGGCCTCTAGAGTGCCCACAAGGTATTTCTTTAATTTGACCTAGTGTCCTAGTTTATAACCCCAGGTGGCCCAAATTCAAACTCATCCGAGATTTCATCATTCTGACTAATTTTCAGGTCAATTGAGTAAGAAATGTGGCCTCTAGAGTGTCCACGATGTAAATGTTGATGACGGACGACGCACGACGCACGACGGACGAGGGACATCGGACAACCACAAAAGCTCACCTTGAGCACGTTGTGCTCAGGTGAGCTGAAAAACGAAACTTTCAAACCTATAGTATAAACCCAAATTTTCCTATTTCAAAGGTATTTTGGGAGAATTTCTCATTATCGGACAGCGTTGATCAAAGATTAGACTGCACGTTCTGTGCAATCTGATCTTGTTCTACACTGTTCGCAAAAAGTCAGTTAGTTGCGTTTATTAGCCTAAGGGTTAATTTGGAGTGCAATCTATGATAAAAAAAAAAGAGAAAAAATGTGACCTAAATAGCTCTCTGTAGTAAAGGAGCCTTGAGTCTTTGGTAGCTATGACAATATCTGCATATTACATAACAAACCAATTTGTTATCAGGTATATTTATTTTTTAGTTAATATAGCTAACTCTGACCTCTTTTACATGACAGGAATGTGGATTAAATATGTATCTTTAGTATGAGGCTTTATCATACACAATAATTAAATGTAGTTTTACTGACCTGTAATAACTACTATATTTACTGAGGGACATGAAATGAGTCTCATGGGCTATGGGCAGTTGGTTTAACTGATGAAGTAAATAATAAATAGAGTAATAGAATTATTGGCTTAAAACGCATAAACAAGAAGGTCTTTTAAAAACGATGTACAGTGTGAAAGGCACTGGAATATGAATATCGAACTGTTTTTTGGCTCAATATGAGGAGACATAATGAAAAGTAACCCACGCGAGCATTTGCTTCTTCTTCCTCATTGCTGCGTGTATTTGAGCTATGCTCTGTGAAAACAGGGTTTAACGCATCTACTTCTAACGTATCGATCCAGGTCAGTTTGATCAGTTTCCACCTTTTTACTTCATGATTTATTCGGTTGTTAAATCAAAAAAAGATTTTATGCAGATAAGCCTGCAACAGATAGATCAAAAAGGATTTTATACAGATAGGCCCGCAGTAGTTAGATAAAAATGATTTTATGCAGATAAGCCTGCAGTAGATCAAGAAGGATTTTAATTTGGTAAGTCCGCAGTAGTTAGGTAAAAAAGGATTTCATGCAGATAGGCCCGTAGTAGCCCCAGGAAGAAAGAGGTTAAGATTTTTTACCAATCACATTCATTTGGGACTAATACAAATAATTAGGTCCTCGGCTCGCTACGCCAAATAACACGATATCTAAACTGTTCTTTTTTTATCAGATGGGTCGCTGGAGTGGGAATTGTATCTATTCATTGAATTTAAATATGCAAAGAAATTACAAAGAAGTGTCGAAAATGATATTAAGCTAAAAATAGATTTGTTGCTAGAGTGAAGAGCGTTTCTATTTCGGTCGGGTAATAGTAGACTATAATATCTTTTGCGTGTATGTCTTTTTACGAAATTAATTTTATAACTTGTTGATTTGTATCTACGTATCATGTTCGTTAAATGTTATACAACGTGCTATATATATATATATATATATATATATTGCTGGTAGATTGGCTGGTTTGTAAATCTATCACTTGTACAGGACTTGAGAGAACAGGAGGTCACTGGTTCGATCCCCGGTTTGGCCAATTTCTTTCCGAGGATTGATGATAGTCATCGCGACAGGATTCATTGTTCTCTCACCGCTGACCATTGTTTCGACGATGGCTATGTGGGAAAGCAGCCAGTGGCTTGGAAAGAATATTGTGCGGAGTACTGGTAAAAGAAACTCCAGGAAAGCATGGATAGGTGCAATGGCCGCCGTGATATAACTGAAATAATGTTGAAAACGGCGTTAAACGCCATGCAATCAATCAATCAATCAAATCTATCACTTCTTTCTAATAGACCAAAGAAGCTTACAGAAATACTTACTTAGTCTATATCAAAGCGCTGAAGGCGCTGAAGGCCTGGGCATCAGAACGGGAGAAGAGGTAGGAAGAGGCCCAGAAACTTAAAGTTGCTACCACATTTGTACAGGCTTAAAAAATGCTATCACATTTGTACAGCCAAATAAAAAATATCTACATGTCTCACACTGACAGTCTGTGGGGTTGACAGCAGAATGGGAAAAAAAAAAACAACATGAATTTGTAAAGACCAATATAATGAGTACTTTTGTATAGCCTTAGCCTCATGGTCTTTTATGGATTGAAAACAGATAATTTTCAAAGAATTTTCTGTTTCCTATTTCCTTCCTTTACGTTGCTTTGGCAACAAAACAAAATGGTTACAAACCAAAATGAGCAGAGTGCAAAAAAAAATATCTGATACAGGACAAGTCCAGGGAACATTTCCTGAAAATGCAGAATATCCACACTGGCTAAGCAATGAATCATTTTTTTCTTTCATTTTACCATATTCAGTCTATAGGTTGAAATAGTAACCATGTCCTTTTAGCATTGACAAGGAAAACACAAAGCCTTTAAAGGCTAATATCACAAAGCATGATTTGACAGTAAATAACTTGTCCAAGTTTTAAGTAAATATCATTAGGAAGAACAGAGATACTATAAAATGTCAAAGTTTCTGCACGACAACAATGACCCATAGGCTTTGACAATAGTTTGATGTTTTCTTCGTAAACAGATGAGATAAAGACTACCAGTTGAATAAAATCATATGAGTGATACAAGACTGCTCAAGGAATATTTCTATAAAACTTTTGTCAAAATATCTGCTGTAAATGCCACTTTTCAATTTTCCCCTTTGAAACTCTGTGGAACTTCTAAGTTGCCATGATCAACCAAGTTGGAAAGCCGATTTTCATTAACAGGAGGGCCGTTGGACCTAAAGCCCTCAACTGAGTAAAGTCATCTAGAATAGATAAATTTGAAGAGCTCCTGGTTGTGATTGTGGAATAAAATCCATTTTGTTGAACAACCGACTGAATCATGAGGTATACTTGTCCTTTGACATGCAGAAAATTTGCCAAAAGCAAAAAGTTTCGACCCAGGTCAGCCTAAATACCTATGGAGATCAAGATCAGATTGCACTGGATGTCAAGTCTGATCTTCGAATAAAACGCCCACCAGTTCCTTAACTTTTGACCACACAATTCCGAGTTTTAAGGACCCTAACGATATAGCTCTCTTTTTTCCTACAAGGTTTTCAGCATTTTCATCGCCAATAACCAACATTTCGGCTAAATCTAACTTGCCGTCCGCAAATGTTTTCAATTTAGACATGTTTCAAATTTCATCGTTTTATAAATATTAATTGGTTTTCAATGGCTCATGTTACAAACTTTAGTACATATTTAATATTGTATGCGCCGAGTTTGCTATGGGTCGGAATGGTTATGGGCCGAGATGTCATATCTAGACAACTCTGACAGGAAGAAATAAAGCATATATACTAATCAAATACACAGTAATAACTTCAGACACGAGGTGCACGGTAATTTTACGAAAATTAAAATCTTACCGAGGTTTTGAGACACCTTTTTCAGAGAAAGAGCACATCGTCTGCGTAAACTACGCTATCATTATTTGTCATTCACATGGTGTCTAGAAAAAGGACAAACGAACGATCCCGATTAGTGCTCGGCAACAGCACTCGGTCGATTGAGTACCTACATCTAAACATTTGATCAACGATCACCCGAGGTTTGCCAATTGTTTCTTTCACTGTTAAGCGCACGAATTTGCAGTCATGAATAAGCTCACCAGGGCCAAAAATTCTCAGTCAACACTTTCGCACGATTAAAATCGCACATCTATCAAAGTTTGTTGTGAAATTAAACCTTACTATGATGTTCCTATGGCCTTGGGCTTGGCAAGCCAAGCCCAGGCCAATAAGATTTCATTTCTGTATTTACAAGTAAGCAGTAAATATTTCGAATAGGGTCTGTGATTTTTATACTCTTATAGAACGGATTTCAGTATTCAGTCCGTGAAAGAGTTACATAACTATTCTAATGTCAAAACGACGGCACGGCAGCTCTCTCAGTAACTTACTGGGGCCGTATTCACCAACATCCCGACTTGTGTCTAGATACTTCCAGATCTAGAAAATAATGTATTTTCAGATTGGATGAGCCATTTGGTTATATCTAAAATTAGAAAATCATTGAGAATTATATTGAGAATATTATTATGAAACGGTTCGTGAATACCGGCCGAGATCTTGAAATGCCGATTTTCAGTTGTTTGCCAGAATAATTTCTTTCCGAGGACTGTTGATAGTCATTGGGACAAAAATCATTCCCGTCTCACCGCTGGACATTGGTTCCACGTTGTCTATGTTGGAAAGCTTTGATAGAAGATGCACTGGCCGCAGCGATATGACTGAGATACTCTCGAAAAAACAAACGAACAAGTTCAATTACAAGGCTTATTTCCTCAAAGACTAATATTAGTGCTTGTGACCCAATAATTTGGCTTTTTACCAAACAACAAAATCGGATTCATTTCTACACTGAAAGTATTTGCAAATGATAGATTGAATAAGTTTTAAGACATAGGATCTGTCTTTTAAATTGTATAAAACATTGTGTAGTATAAAACTGTCACCCGGAACATTCTTGCTCCGGGTCGTAAAAACAAAGTACGTGTGAAGGCAATGCATTGCTTGGTAAAGGGTTACAGCAAATAAATGAACACTAGCTGTATAACTAGATTATTTATATAGTGTTGTATAAACCTGCAAACTGCCTATGTGTAACTCAAGATTTACCAGACAACACATTTCTGGACTTGTTTTTTTTTTTTTAACTTTCTAGTGTTGTATGAACCTGAAAACTGTTTACGTGTACCTTTAGATTTACCAGACAACAATATTAAAGACTTGTCCAACTTTCTAGTGTTCTGTGAGCCTGCAAACTGTTTACGTGTACTTTTAACCAGACAACACAATTCTAGTCCAGCTTTCTAGTGGTGTTTAAACCTGAAAACTGTTTACGTGTACCTCTAGATGTACCAGACAACAACATTAAAGACTTGTCCAGCTATCTAGTGTTGTATAAACCTGGAACCTCCTTACGTGTAACTTTAGATTAACTAGACAACACAATTTTAGACCTGACTAACTTTCTAGTGTTGTATAAACCTGCAAACTGCTTACGTGTAACTCTAGATTAGCCAGACAACAAAATTCTAGACTTGTCTAACTTTCTAGTGTTGTATGAACCTGAAAACTGTTTACGTGTTCTTCTACATTTACCAGAACACAATTCTAGACTTGTCCTACTTTGTAGTGTTGTATGAAGCTACAAACTGCTTACGTGTAACTCTAGATTAACCAGACAACACAATTTTAGACTTGACTAACTTTCTAGTGTTGTATAAACCTGCAAACTGCTTACGTGTAACTCTATATTAGCCAGACATCAAAATTCTAGACTTGTCTAACTTTCTAGAGTTGTATGAGGCTACAAACTGCTTGCGTGTACATCTAGATTTACCAGACAACACAATTCTAGACTTGTCTAACTCTCTAGTGTTGTATGAGGCTACTAACTGCTTACGTGTAACTCTAGATTAACCAGACAACACAATTTTAGACTTGATTAACTTTCTAATGTTGTATGAACCTGCAAACTGCTTACGTGTAACTCTAGATTAGCCAGACAACAAAATTCTAGACTTGTCTAACTTTCTAGTGTTGTATGAACCTGAAAACTGTTCACGTGTTCTTCTACATTTACCAGAACACAATTCTAGACTTGTCCTACTTTGTAGTGTTGTATGAAGCTACAAACTGCTTACGTGTAACTCTTAATTAACCAGACAACACAATTTTAGACTTCACTAACTTTCTAGTGTTGTATAAACCTGCAAACTGCTTACGTGTAACTCTATATTAGCCAGACAACAAAATTCTAGACTTGTCTAACTTTCTAGAGTTGTATGAGGCTACAAACTGCTTGCGTGTACATCTAGATTTACCAGACAACACAATTCTAGACTTGTCTAACTCTCTAGTGTTGTATGAGGCTACAAACTGCTTACGTGTAACTCTAGATTAACCAGACAACACAATTTTAGACTTGACTAACTTTCTAATGTTGTATGAACCTGCAAACTGCTTACGTGTACATCTAGATTTACCAGACAACACAATTCTAGACTTGTCCAACTTTCTAGTGTTGTATGAAGCTACAAATTGCTTACGTGTAACTCTAGATTAACCGGACAACAAAATTATAGACTTGTCCACCTTTCTAGTGTTGTATGAACCTAAAAACTGCTTACGTGTACCTCTAGATTAACCAAACAACACAATTTTAGACTTTACCAACTTTCTAGTGTTGTATACTGCTTAACATTTTTCCAGACGACACAATCAATGACAAACTGAATACATTTCGGATGATAGGATCTGTCTTTGAAAGGAAAGACAGTATTTTGTGAAACGGAGGAAGTGATGTTTTTTTTTTTTTTTTTTTTCCTTTTCCACGACGTTTCAATAACCGTGTCCGACAGGATAGCAGATATATATGCTAATAAAGAAAAAATGTCTTGTCCAATAATTCTCTCTATTCCATTATTTCTATTACTGTTAGAAATAGGTAACACAAGTATTTTATAACCCTGTGTCAAAACAAGATGGAAAGCACTAAGTTATTTATTGAATTTACGTTTGATTAGTGGTCCCTTCTTTCATACGGCACGTGTTCTCAAAACAGGTTCATTGTTCTGACACTGGCTGCGTTATTTCGCTTAAAATGACAACAGAAACAACTTTTTAGCTCACCTGAGCATGAAGTGCTCATGGTGAGCTATTGTGATCGTGCTGTGTCCGTCGTGCGTCGTCCGTCGTGCATCGTCAACTTTTTACCTTGTGTACGCTCTAGAGGCCACATTTTAAGTCCGATCCTCATGAAACTTGGTCAGAATGTTTGTCTTGATAAAATCTCGGACGAGTTCGAAATTGGGTCATGTGGGGTCAAAACTAGGTCACTAGGTCAAATCTTAGAAAAACCTTGTGTACGCTCTTGAGGCCACATTTTCAGTCCAATGCACATGAAAGTTGGTCAGAATGTACGTCTTGATAAAATCTCGGACGAGTTCGAAATTGGGTCATGTGGGGTCAAAAACTAGGTCACTATGTCAAATCTTAGAAAAACCTTGTGTACGCTCTAAAAGCCGCATTTTAAGTCAGATTCTTGTGAAATTTGGTCAGAAAGTTTGTCTTGATAAAATCTCAGACGAGTTCGAAATTGGGTCATGTGGGGTCAAAAACTAGGTCACTAGGTCAAATCTTCAAAAAACCTTGTGTACGCTCTAGAGGCCACATTTTCAGTCAGATACTCATGAAACATAGTCAGAATGTTTGTCTTGATAAAATCAGGGACGAGTTCGAAATTGGGTCATGTGGGGTCAAAAACTAGGTCACTACGTCAAATCTTAGAAAAACTTTGTGTACGCTCTAGAGGCCACATTTTCTGTCCGATCCTCATGAAACTTGGTCAGAATGTTTGTCTTGATAAAATCTCGGACAGGTTTAAAATTGGGTCATGTGGGGTCAAAAACTATGTCACTAGGTCAGATCTTGGAAAAACCTTGTGTATTGTCTAGAGGCCACATTTTCAGTCAGATACTTGTGAAATTTGATCAGAATATTTGTCTTGATAAAATCTGAGACGAGTTTGAAATTGGGTCATGTGGGATCAAAAACTAGGTCACTAGGTCAAATCTTCGAAAAACCATGTGTGTGCTCTAGAGGCCACATTTTCAGTTGGATCCTCATGAAACTTGGTCAGAATGTTTGTCTTGATAAAATCTGGGACGAGTTCGAAATTGGGTCTTCTGGGGTCAAAAACTAGGTCACTAGGTCAAATCTTCGAAAAACCTTGTGTACGCTCTAGAGGCCACATTTTCAGTTGGATCCTCATGAAACTTGGTCAGAATGTTTGTCTTGATAAATTCTGGGACGAGTTCGAAATTGGGTCTTGTGGAGTCAAAAACTAGGTCACTAGGTCAGATCTTCGAAAAACATTGTGTGTGCTCTAGAGGCCAAATTTTCCGTCAGATACTTGTCAAACTTGGTCAGAATGTTTGTCTTGATAAAATCTCAGACGAGTTCGAAATTGGGTCATGTGGGGTCAAAAACTAGGTCACTAGGTCAGATCTTCAAAAAACCTTGTGTATGCTCTATAGGCCACATTTTCAGTCAAATACTTATGAAACTTGGTCAGAATGTTTGGCTTGATAAAATCTCACACGAGTTCAAAATTGGGTCATGTGGGGTCAAAAACTATGTCACTAGGTCAAATCATCGAAAAACCTTGTGAACGCTATACAGGCCACATTTTCAGTCAGATACTTGTGAAATTTGGTCAGAATGTTTGGCCTATTGACTCAGGTGAGCGATCCAGGGCCATCATGGCCCTCTTGTTTTGTGTTAAATGGTAGGTTATTCAGACCTTTGAAGTCGTACTGTATTTCACAAATGTTTTATAAGAAGAATTCAGCATGACAATGAATTACTATACCTCTAGTAAATAAGGTGATCTTGGTCGAGTACTAATGAAAACTTACAGAAAATCCTTAATTCTTTACTATGTGATAACGATAAGCGCTTCAGCTTTCTATATCTGCAACAAGATCTCGGTCAATTATTTGTTCCATGGTTAAAGGACCACCCTATCAATTTAGGCACATTTGACATCTGTAAAAGCTCTTAGCACGAACAAAGCCGAAATTTTGTCCTAAAAAGATCAAGATGTGCAGTGGAGAAAATCTTTACCTGTAACTAAAGACGGATATGGAAAATTTAGCTCTGGTCTTGATGTCCCACTTTGATAAACAGATTTTAACTTGTAAAACTAAATAGGTCCCATCTTAGATCACGTGGTACAAGCTTTAAGAAATAGTTGATTTTTATCCTTGTATGGCATGACTCATGATATCTCAAGGCGGGATTCTTTACCAAATGACATATTTTAGGCTTGCCGCTATTGAGTGCATTTGCAAACGAACAATTTACTTCAGCTCAAATGACGAAAAATAGAAATCATTATGGGAAAAAGGGAACTTTTATCATTTTCTAATGTCTCACGATCTTTTTAAAAGTGTCTTTTTTTCGAGGCTGTGATACCACAGGATAGTTTGGTAGGGTAAAATTAAAAGAAATCCATCTGTATCATGTGATAAAACACAAGCATCTGATATGTAGTTTGAAGATATGCAATTGCTATGACCCCCAAAACTTTTATCCTTAAAAAATGCACGCGACCAAATTGAAAGCATTTGTAGACGACAACTTGAATGTAGCTAAGATGATAAATTCTGTCATTGATAGGGTAGAAAACACTTTACAACTGCTTTCAGTACAAACGGGCATCATTCCTCACCGTTTTTTAATGTTTTTAGTAGAAACGGGCATAATACATCATCTTCCCGTAAATGCTTCATGATAAATTGGTATTATACGTTATGGTCTCGTAAATGCTTTCAATATAAACATTACACAATAGGTCAGCCTCAAATCGACGGCTAAAAACAAAATGAACTATCCTTTGCCATTCAGAAGAGTCACTTATGGCAAAAAGTTTCAATTCAGGTCAGCCTTGGCGGAACGCGCTTACAGGCATGACTTATTTCCATACAAACACATTTTACACAAACACTTATTTAACAGTTTTTGTGACAAAAAAGTAATGTTTAACTGAGGTTTTATACCTTAATCTGAACTTTTTCAGGGTTAAATAAATAAACTCGGCCTCTTTTCACAGCTACAAAATACAGACCACTGACACTCAGAGAGATTTTTTACCTTAGATACCTGACTAAAGAGTCTGAATTTGACAGTTGTCTTTCGAAGAATTTTACTCTAGAGGCTTGATTAAAGCAAGCGAACGGTATAATATCAAGATCAGGCTTTACATTCTGTGAAGTCTGATCCTGATCTGAGGTTTTTTCTCTGATGTTCATCCTAGACTAAACAAGCGTGCGGTATCGGTTCCAAACAAAGGCTATACATTCTGTTGAATCTGATATTAATCTGCGCCTTGGAACTACATGATTCTTGTTTCTATCTGTCAGGTTAAGGGTCAGCTATACGAAAAACCATAATTTAGACTTGTCCCTTTGTAAGGCAAACACCCTTCAGTAAGGGGATAAGGAAATTGTAAATAATTTAAAGTTGAATTTGAACCTTTTAAACACGCTTGTTTGTCAAGTGTGGGTGTCCAATTTCTACGGAGTCGACATCTTAAAGGCCCAGGAGCGGCCAAAGGTAAACAGTGCAGGTCTTACAATTAATCGTAAATCATACCATCTAAAATTATGGAAATTATTGTGACGATGACAAGCTGTTAAAGTAGGCACAGTCCAATTGTTAGTGGCTAGCAGAAATCAAAGTACTGAAAGTACTGACAGGCTAGCGAATTTGATTGATTGATTGTTTGTATGGTGTTTAACCCTGTTTTCAACATTATTTCGGTTATGTAGCAGTGGACAGTGCACATATCCATGCTTTCCTGGAGTTTCTTTTACCAGTACTCCGTACAATATTCTTTCTAAGCCACTGGCTGCTTTCCCACATTTATATTATAACCATCGTCGAAATGTGAGATAGAAATCAATCCTGTCACAATGACTATCATCAATCCTCGGAAAGAAATTTGCCGAGTCGGGGATTGAACCAGCGACCTCCTGTTCCCAAGTCCTGTACACTACTGACTGAGCTGCTGGGGCTATGCGTGCTATTGTTTAACTGTAATCCAGTTTAAATTCAACCCTTAACCTGCTAAAAATGTTAAACGAAACTTTCAAGCGGATGGTAAACACCTGAATATTGCTATTTCAAAGCTACATTTTGGAGTAAATAATATATCCTCTTATCGGTCAGTGTAGATCCAAGATCAGATTGCATGCTCTGTGCATGGGATTGTTTGGTAAAGGGTTAATATTCAAGACTAGAATAACAGTTTAACATAACAGTTTAACTGTACACAATGATCTAAATAATGAATGACTAAAAGAATGACAAGGGTTCCCTGTCCACTGAGGGTTAATGTAACTGGGATTTGCTACAAGTTACCTAGGTGTATCTATTATTAGATTCATTCATAATGTTACAGTGGTGTAGGAAAATGTGATTCTCTGCTTTGCATAGGTCACTTAATTTACATATAAGCAAAAATCTTGTACCTTATAAATGACATCTTGTTCAGTTTATTACTTTGTAAGACGACATGTTCAAATTGGAGAGGTAGAGATTTTGTGTGTTTTTTTTTTTTTTTTTCAAAATTGTCATATGTACCAGAATTAGGATTTATAACAGAAAGAAGTATTTTTCTGTGAGGCAGTATTTGGCAACTGTGGGTTTTTTTTTTTGTTTACTTTGACTCTAGGTCAGTCTTGGTGCCTAAAGACTAGCTTCGCTAGTCTAAAAATGAATTTTAAAACGGGGTATAAAAATGCCATTTCGCTCTATTCTTTGTTCGCTTATAACACGGTTTTAAAATCCCTTTTTTTCTGCCAGTAACTTGTCGGATGAATCTGTAAAAATTCGTGTCCCCAAAATCTGTGAAATATTCGTTAATTCTTTTGTATGTCAACATACATTTACACCTGCATTTTCTTTTTCATTCCAGATTTCTGTTTTCAGAAAAGCTAATTAAGTTGACTTTCGTGTGATGAGGAAACAAGTAACACTTGAAAATGCGTCCTGATTGAAGTTTTAGTTGAATTTTTGCCTGTCTTGCTGTCATAGTGTCCGCATTTAACGATAGATTGGTAAAAATACACCTACAGGAGTTAGATGACAATCTACGTTATTTTACCTTACCTAACAATCCCATGCTTTAACGATTTTGCGATTTTTAAAACATTTACCAACAATCTTTTCTGTTTCTTAATCGTTTGCCGAACCCGTTAGCTCAGTCGGTAACGTACAGCGCTTTCAAGAACCAAGTGGGCTAATGAGTAGAACTCGGCCATTTTCTTACCAAAGATTGATCATAGTCATTACGATAGAACGCATTTGCTTATCACTGATGATCATTGTTTCGGCGACGGTTATGCTGGAACAAAGCCAGTTGCCTTGGAAAAAAAAATAGTTGTTTAGCGCTGGTAAAACTCTGGCAACGCAAAGATAGCTGTACTGACTGCCATCATGTAATTGAAATAATGTTGAAAACGTTGTTTTACACCATAGAAACAAAAGACAAAGAAACTTAAAGCCTTCATCAGACGACACAAGTTTAGACTCGTACAGTTTGCAGATGACAAATTAACTGAACATGCTTAAATGACTAAATTTGTCTTTGCTGGGGAAAAAACAATGTGGAAAAAGAGAAAATGTTGGTTACATTATCACAGAATGATTTCAAAAGCCTTCTTTTTGAGGGCAGTTTGGGATTTTGTGGTAAAGTAAAGGACATTCCGTATCAATTGAGACACATTTGCTGTAATATGGACGAGCCTATTTTTTCACTACATGTAAAGACTTCACAACCACTACCACAAAACATTCAGTGTATTTTATTATGACAAAAAACAAGGCCGTACCTGTAACTGAAGACGAATACGGGGAATTTTCACTCCCGACCTTATGACCTACTTTTATAACTAAATTCTAACTTGTGAAACTACGTTTCTCCGATTCCACTGATCACGTGGTAAAGTTTTTAGAAATAATGGCCTTAATCCTTATATGGTGCGATAGTTGACATCCCAAGGTCGTAATTCTTTTCAGGACGACGGTATTTCACAGTCATCAGTTCTGAATGCATTCCAGACGACAAATTGTATTCGGATCAAATGACGGTAAAGTGAAGGAAAAGAGGCCATTAAGTTTCCAACATGTTCTGCATTTCTCACAGTGTTCTTTTAATATTTCATTCTGTTAACTTTCGTAAATTCGGACTGATTTGATACTTTGAAAAGTCCACTGACCTGTTTATCTCTGAGTTCTAAACAATGTTAAGGATTGCTTAATAATTGTAAAAAAAGGAGAATTACAACACACAATACTGTAGGAGAATTAGAAGTTAAATTTACTTTTCAAATACGTTCTTAGACGAGGAAAGAGAAGTAAGGAAAGGGTTATACAGCTACATCGAAAAAACTGTAATAGCGTTTTTGTAAACTGATGCAATCTACAAGTTTTGGTTTCGTTTTTTTTTTTTGGGGGGGGGGAGGATTTTCTCAACATCATAGATAACTTTGGCTTAGAATTCGACAGCGAAAGGAACATGTTACATGGAAAGAGAAAAAAAACTAATCGCGAAACGGCTCAGATAAAATTAAGTAACACTGTCGATTTAGGAATGTGCTGCACTTTTGGTACTGTCTGCTATTAATGTACGCTGTCTATAAATGCTACAAACTGTATGGCGTCTGTCCCGGGATGGGGTTCAACTTTGGTACGTTCATTCACCATTAAACCGTTAAATAAATCTAACAAAATTCTCCACTGAATAGTAAAAACCCAAATATTGCGGTTTCAAAATTGATTTCACCGGAAAGAGATTACCGTATCGGACAATGTAGATCCAAGATAAGACACGTTTTGTGCATTCTGATCTTGATCTTGGTTGTCCGCAAGAGCGCCCCGAGTCGCGCTTAGCAGCATAAGGATTAATTCAAACGTGTAGTAATTCTATACGGGAAGTTGTTGAAATGAAAGCTCTATTTACAAGCTGTTGAAATGCAATTGAGTGACACTTTGGAAAAAGGGGTTTAATGCATCATTTTTATGCACACTACCAAGCGAGTCGTTGTACAATATGCACACTACCAGGTGAGTCGTTGTATAATATGCACACTACCAGGTGAGTCGTTGTATAATATGCACACTACCAGGTGAGTCGTTGTATAATATGCACACTACCAAGCGAGTCGTTGTACAATATGCACACTACCAGGTGAGTCGTTGTACAATATGCACACTACCAGGTGAGTCGTTGTATAGTATGCACACTACCAGGTGAGTCGTTGTATAATATGCACACTACCAAGCGAGTCGTTGTACAATATGCACACTACCAGGTGAGTCGTTGTATAATATGCACACTACCAGGTGAGTCGTTGTATAATATGCACACTACCAAGCGGGTCCGGTTGCACAATATACATCCAGGTTGTCTAAAATCCTTCTGCATCGTGAGATAGAACGGTGGAAAAGGGTTAAAGCGAGTGTAAAGTGAGTTAAACAGTTAATGTGAATTTTCCAATCATGCTTGTTTATCATTTTTACAAAGGTCCAATTTCTACACAGTCAATACGTCATCATTTTGAAAGGTAAAGACTGGAGTTTCTATAGCGGACAATGTAGATCATGATCAGACTACACATATCTTATATTCACCCTAAGGTTATACCCTTACATACTCACTAGACACTCTTATCAATACCGCCTTAGAAATTGAATATTTGTTTTTCCCCCAGACTGAGTAACTCATCGAAAAAGTCTGTAAAAGTAAGCACGAACCGTTTAACGGCCTTTAATCTCTGGCGCCACCTCGTTTTTGCGATGTATTGATTAGAGTAAAAAAATCTCTCATCTTGAGCAAAGGACAGGTAAAAATCAAAGCGCCAAAGGCACTGAAAGCCTGGGCATTTGAAGGGGTGAAGAAGAAGAAAGAAGAGGCCCAGAAGCTCAAAATTTCTATCACATTTGTAAAGGCTTGAAACTTCTAGATCACATTTGTACAGACTGATAAAATATCTCTACACTGTCTCACACTGACAGTCTGTAGAGTTGACAACAGAATGGAAAAACATAAATTTGTAAAGGCTCATGCAACCAGTCAAAATGAGCAGCATGCAAAAAGAAATAGGCCTACTGCTGATAAGTGTGGCCTATATGGTGCACACAACGATTTTCTGATTCATAATAGTGACCTACTTTTTTATACTACACAAACTAACATCAGACTTGTACGAGGTGTTTTTAAGCAAAAAATTTCAACCAATTTTCAAGAGTATCTGACTGAAAAATTTATCTCTGAGTGCAAACAAGGTTTTACTACGATTTTCCCCCAGTGACCTACTTTTTGACCCGATATGATTCATTTTAAACTTGTCTGAAATATTTATCAAGGCAAATATTCTGATTGATTGATTGATTTATAGTGTTACACACCCTTTTCAACATTATTTCAGTTATATCACTGCAGCCTGTGCACCTATCCATGCTTGCCTTGAGTTTCTTTTACCAGTACTACGCACAATATTATTTCCAAGCCACTTGCTGTATTCCCACATAACCATCGTCAAAACAATGATCAGCGGTGAGAGAGGAATGAATCCTGTCGCATTGACTATCATCAATCTTTGGAAAGAAATTGGTCCAGATGGGGATCGAACCAGCGACCCCCTGCTCTCAAGTCCTGTACGCTACCGACGTGAGCTACAGGGGCTAAACTCAAATATTCTGTCCAATTTCAATGTTAGATTTCACTGTGCTTTAGGGAAACGTTGGTTTAAAATTACAAACATTCTGCCCAATTTCAATTTAAAGCCAAAGCTACCCTAAACACAGTGAAATCTAACATTTTGACCAAGTTTCATTGACATTGGGGCGGGAGGGTAACCTGGTTGATATCCTTTTAGGATTTTCCATGCTTATACTGCTTTTGAAATGTATACAAATGGACCTATCAGTATTGTAACGTCAAAAAGATTATCTAGACAAAATTTTGGCCCAACAATTTTCAGTAAATTTGGACCAAAACTTGCTTCAATGGTTTAACACTATTTTCAAACATTATTTCAATTATGTTGCAAAGGCCAGTGCACCTATACATGCTTTCCTAGAATTGGTTTAATTTGTACTTTTTAAGCCACTGTTGAAAAAAACATAGTTGAAAAAATATACAGCGGTGAAAGGGGTTGAATCCTCTTCCCATGACTATCATCAATTGTCTGAAAGAAATAGGCAGAGCTCAGTAAACCTGGCTTTCAAGCCTTGTATTTAATAGACTGAACCACCTGTCTTGGCTTGGCTTTTTAAACACAAAAGGAAATTTGCATGGCATACTATTAAGACAGACGGACAGATCAGGATCTCTATTTACTTACCATTCCTAAGAACTTTCTCAGTCTTATTCTCCTGAATTTTCTAGATTTGAAAGTGACACTTCTGATTGGCTAAACCATCTGGTTTAGCCGATCAGAAGTAGTGTTTTACTTTCAAATTTTGAAAATCTTGGAGAACAAGAACAGTTTGTGAATATGAACTCAGTCCATGTAATCAAAATATGGTCTCAAAAGTGTAAAGAAGTTCTCAGTGTTGTGACCAGGGGAGCAACCATTCGAAATCATCTAAGATAATCCTAATTTACTGCCAAAAAAAAAAACAACAAGAGTGATTGTAATCTGTCTTGTGTGACCTATTTATTTTTATCAAGATTGACAAAAATGTAAACTTGTGACCTTTGTAATTAGGAAACAAACTTGCTAACCCAATTTTCATATTTGCATAGTGGCAATTGTCAAAATTATCTTAACTTCTTATCAAACAACAAAATTTTAGACTTGTCCAAATTGAAATCTTCTGTAGCTGAGAAATCGAATGTGATGCTAATGCTGACATTGGAAAGTGTTGCAAAACAATGTGGACAAAAAGAGAAAATACTGGTCACCAGCAATTTCTCCTGAGCCCTTCCTCCAGTATTTTCTAAACCCTCCTTCATCACAGTTGTTAAAACTCAGGATTGTGTGGTAAAGGATTAAATATTAATATAAAGACAAATACTAGGACTAAATGTGGTGAAGATTTGGCCATAGATGTAGTCTTCAGATGATTGGTGTTTGCTACAGTTTTACTTTTAACTTTATCCAAGACATGGTGCATAAAAATGATTTGCTGATGGTCAATATTTTTGGAGCAAAACATGGCCCTTTTTGGGGTAAAAAGAAAATTCATCAGTTTGGAATATGTTCCTATCATTTTGGAAGGAGCGGTTCATCTGCACACAGTAACTTTATTAATGAATTAACATCAAATTTGTCTGCAACAACTGGCAGTAAAAATATGAATCTGTAAGCAGTGTGTTAAAAACCTAACTCTTTCAGTACCTATTTATCACATAACCCTTCACTGTTTACCAAACGACAAAATTTTAGACCTGTCCAAATTCAAAGCAGTTGCAGACGACAAAATAAATGTGACTGAAAAATTGAAATATTTTTCGGGAAGGGTTGAAAACATTAGCGGAAAAGGAGGAAATACTGGTTGCCACCATTTTTTTCCCTTTTCCCACAATGTTTTCAAAAGGCTTCTTTCTCAGGGTCATTAAATGTTGGGATTGTTTGGTAAAGGGTTAAATTGTTCAATACAATGGATGAAGTTTTCAATCAACTTATATATGCTGTAACATGGCGATTGCAAAATTGTTGTTGGTAGAAAATAACTCATCGTATCAGACAATGTAGATCCAAGATCAGGCTGCACGTTCTGTGCAGTCTGATCTTAATCTACACTATCCGTAAAAGAGCATCGAGTTGCGCTGAGAGGCCAAAGGGTTAAATATCCCGTATTGACAGCTTTGATCAAGATCAGATTGCACCGAGTAATAAATATGATCTTCGATATAAAACGCCTACCACCTGATTCTAATCTCAGGTCAAGCAATTTATTATCGATAAATAGCGGAGGAGATCAAAAATCAAGATCAGATGGCACTTAATGGGAAGTCTGATCTTTGATATAACACGCTCGCCATTTAGGTCTTCTTAACTGGTTGTCCATGGCTCATATTACAAAGTTTTATGCCCTGTTTAACGTTACATATTCGATTTTGTGTGCCGAGTTTGTAATGCCCAAAATGGGTCGAAATTGTCATGGTCCGAGACGTCATATGATATCGGGACAACTCTGACAAGAAGAAATAACGCATTGTACATACTGGGCCAATTAAAACATATTTATACCTTTAGATACGAGAAGCACAGTAATTTTGCGAAAATAAATCTTACCGAGTTTTTGAAATGTTCAGCTGTCTTGGGGAAAGAGCACATCGTCTGCGTTTTGTCATGCACATTGTGTCAAAAATAGGAAAGACGAAAGATTCCGAGTATTGTTCGGCAACATCACTCGTCACTACTCGGCCGATTCCGTAACTACATCTAAGGATTTGCCAATGTTTCTTCAGTGTAACAGCGCACATATTTCCACTTGTAAATAAGATCATTAGGGCTTGAAATTCTTTGTCAAATACTTTCGTTGATTAACATCGCGCATCTCTCACAGTTCCTTGTGAACTTAAACCTAACTATGATGTTCAAACCCAAATATTTTTATCATTTTTGGGGGTCGTTTCTTTCAGCGTAGTGAGATGCATTGCATGCGGTACTTTTCACTTTTACTCGTAACTGCTCGGATCATAAGGATGGGGTTGAAATTTTGGTATACGATTTCTATAGCCTTGGGCTTGGAAAGCCAAGCCCGGGCTAAAAACCGCTGTAACAGTAAACTCTTCAAAAGGACCCACAGGCACTTTTCGGCAGAGCCAACAAGTCTTCAAAACACTTGTTATCCACAAAAACACAAATGATTTACACGTATTTTCATTATGCTCTGAATGATCAGATTTCTAGTCAAAGATATGATCGGTCGAAAACCACAGCTATAGTAAATATGGTCAAATTCGTTTATCTGACAACTATACTCAAGGGAGCCTATCTGTAAGTTTACAAATACAAAAGAAAATATAAGTGCTTCGAAAATTTAAATTCATGCTAAGACTCGGGGCACATGACAAAGTAAGCCATTGTTACAAAGTGAAAAATCAAAGCGCTGAGGGCGCTGAAGGCCTGGGCATCAGAACGGGTGAAGAGGTAGGAAAATTAGGCCCAGAAGCTCAAAGTTGCTATCACATTTGTACAGGCTTAAAAACTGCTATCACATTTGTACAGACTAATAAAAATATCTACATGTACATGTCTCACACTGACAGTCTGTGGAGTTGACAACAGAATGGAAAAACATAAATTTGTAAAGGCCAATATAATGAGTATTTTGTATACCTTGGTCCCATGGTCTTTATGGATTGAAAGGAGATCATTTTCAAAGGATTTTCTGCTTCCTATTTTCTTCCTTTACGTTGCTTTGGCAACAAATTATGGTAACAAACTAAAATGAGCAGCATGCAACAGCAGGGAATATTTCTGGAAAGCGCAAAAATCCACAATGGCGAAGCAATGAATCATATTTTTCTTTCATTTTACCACACTCAGTCTATAGGTTGAAATAGTAACCATGTCCTTTGAGCAATGACGAGGAAAAACACAAAGTCTTTAAAGGCTAATATCACAGAGTACGATTTGGTGTCTGAGAAGACAATCTTTTACGTATTTCTTTTTATTTTTAATATTTGGTTTCTATGGCAACAAATAAAAAGAAGTCCGCATTCGGGCGCCAATGCTCGGTTGATTTTCAGTGAAAACACAAAGTTGAAAAAGGGGCATAACTTGATAGTTATTTTCCCTTATTGTTTATGTTTCCCTTTTGATAATTAACAACTTGTCTAAGTTTTAAGTGAACATTTTCAGTAAAAACAAAGATATTGTAAAATGTCAAATATTTTGCATGACGACGACACAAACGACGAAGATGATGTCACTAGGGCTATGAAAATACCATGTCTCTAAAAACAGCTGAGCTAAAAGTTCTCAGTCGAAAAAGGGGCATAACTAATTACTTTGCCAAAAATATTTTGGTGGTTACCTACCTCTGTTGTACTGAATAAAATCCCCTTTTAATAGTTATCGAAAAGTTCAAGTTTGAAGTAAGTATCTTCATTAACGACAGATATGATATTATGTCAAAAGTTCTGAAAATTTAAAGCACTAAAAAAGGACGTAACTGTGTCAAAAATATTTTGATGGTTACCTGCCCTGTTATATGGGTACCCCTTTTGACAGTAAATAACATGTACAAGTTTGAAGTAAATATCTTCAGGAATAACAGAGATATTAAAAAAGTTTTTGTGCAACGACAATGACGCATAGGCTTTGGCAATAGCATGACGCTTTCTTTGTAAACAGATGAGCTAAAGACTACCAGTTAAATAAAATCATATGGATGATACAAGACTGCTCAAGGTACATTTCTATAAAAGTTTTGTCAAAATATCTGCTGTAAATTCCACTTTACGACTTTCGCATTGAAAGTCTATGGAATCTCTAAATGGCCGTGATTAACCAAGTTGGAAAGCCGATTTTCATGAACAAGAGGGCCGTTGGACCTGAAGCTTTCATCTGAGTAAAGTCATCTAGGATTGATAAATTTGAAGAGCTCCTGGTTGTGATTATGGAAAACACAAATGAGCCATGCTCTAGAAAAAGGGATTTAATGCATCTCCGTGATCCATCAATCGAAACGAGCCATCATATATTAATGGATCAATAAAATCCATTTTGTGGAGCAACCGACTGAATCATGAGGTACACTTGTCCTTTGACGTGCAGAAACTTTGCCAAAAGCAAAAACTATCGACCCAGGTCAGCCTAAATACCTATAGAGATCAAGATCAGATTGCACTGAATGTCAAGTCTGATCTTCGAAATAAAACGCCCACCAGTTACTTAACTCTTGACCACACATTCTCGAGTTTTAAGGCCTCCAAGGATATAGCCTCATGAAAACCTTTCGGAAAAAAAAAAGAAAATGCTCTCTTTTTTCCTAAAAGGTTTTCTGCGCTTTCACAGCCAATAAACAGCATTTCAGCTAAATCTAACTTAGTTTAAACATATTTTATTGATCAATAATATACAATGTCATAAATATACAAAACAAGTCAATAGGATTGGAACGAAAGCATAGCTTATTATGTTCTTTTCCTAGTGGATGATGAAAAAATACACAGTAATGTTATTCTGAATCAATGAAAAAAAAAAAGAAACGATTATGAGGAAGACAGTAAAAAAATGACGATAATGAAATATAAGCACAGTGTGAGGCATGCTTAAGTTGGACTGTTGGTGGGTCTTTGAAGAAACGATACGCTTGCACTATAAGAAAAACTTATTAGGTGAACTGATTCGGTAATTATACACTTAATTAGCTAATACTAAATCTCCCACTGGACTTGATAAATAAGTGTACTTCGGAGAAAATGCGTTTATTAAAATCTAGAGATAAATTGCCATCCCCGAATAAGAGTACGGTTAGATTTACTGTTGTGTATTGCGAAACATTGCTGATAAGTCGTTCTCGTATTTCTCTATATAATCTACAATCAAAGAAAAAGTGCTGACTAGATTCAACTGACCCGCATCTACAAAGAGGCGAGTTGATTACATTTCTAAAGAAGAGGTGTTGGTTGAGTGAACTACATTTATTGCGAATTCTAGTGTGAATAATCTGAACTTTCCTTTCCCCAAAGAAGAACAGCCTATTTGCTTCAGGTTTTTCTCTATCTAAAAAGGTTTTTAAAGCACTCACTGTATCCGAATTTCTTATGTCCATTGGAAGCGCATTCCATTCAATAACTGCGGTTGGTAAAAATGAGTTTTTATAAATGTTAGTTCGACAGACTATATTTTGCAGATTTTGCGAATTTCGTAGATTATAATTTGAATTTTCACTTATGAGAGATGGAACCAGGGAACTTAAATAAGGAGGCACCATGCCATGAAACATTTTATAAAACAAAGTGGTTCTGTGTTTGTATCTGCGATAACCAAGAGTTTCCCAACCTGATTCTTTTTGTAGATCATTTAATGAAACAAGTTTAGAGCAGCCAGTAACAATACGGTCTGGCTCATTTTGTATTTTGTCTAGTTGTTGTTTTTGGTGTAGAGAAATATTGTCCCATATTATGTCAGCATATTCTAGACAAACGTAAAGTACATAATTTGCAAAGATAGCCTATCAAGTAAGCATTTTAAACGTCTCATTATGTGAATCTTTTTCCATGATTTATCTATAATGTAATTCAAATGATTCGCCCATAATCCGTCGCTGGAGATGAATACACCCAAGTGCTTGTGCGTTTCTACTTGAGGGATAACTGTGTTATGCATCAAAACTTCCGGATGAGTAGGTTTATTGCGTTTTCTGGATATTACAAGAGATTCTGATTTTGATGGGTTAAATTTAACTAGCCATTTATCAGCCCAAAGAATTATTTTGTCGATGTCATCTTGTAAAATTGGTCCCGCTACATTAGGGTCACCGACAACCATAGAAAGACAAGTATCATCAGCAAATAAATTGATATTAGACTCGATATCTTCAACAATATCATTAATGTAGACGAGGAACAACAGAGGACCGAGAATAGATCCCTGCGGTACTCCTGCACAGACATATTTTAGATCAGAAGTTGCACCAGGTATTACTACGCATTGCTTTCTATTTGATAAATAGTCAGAGAACCAAGATAATAATTTTCCTTGTACACCAGCACTTTCCAGCTTAAAGAGTAAACCTTTATGCAAAGCCCTGTCGAATGCCTTGCTTATATCAAAGAAGACTATTCGGAATTCTAACCCCTCATCTAAAGCCCTGCAGATCTTGTCATAAATGTAAGTTAGCTGGTTAACGGTTGAATCACCTGGTAAAAACCCTGATTGATGTGATGTAAAGAAGATTGTATCTTTCAAATGATTGAAAACATGCTTAAAAATTATCCTTTCTAAAACCTTTTCCGTTGTATTTAAAAGAGACACAGGCCTGTAGTTAGAAGGAATGGAAGACTCACTGCCTTTAAATATAGGACAAACGTTAGATACTTTCCAGGCCGATGGCAACTTGCAACAATGTAAAGAATAGTTAAATAATTGGCTTAGTGGTTCGGCCAGCTGAAGTGCGACCTCACCTAGAATGCGATTGTTAATAGTATCAGGACCGGGGGCTTTACCAAAACGTAAATTTTGTAAAACATCCAATACTTCAGCTTGCGTAATTGTTATAGAAGATAAGGGATTCCCTGTAAACTTTGGATAATTAGCCGGTAAGGTTTTTTGTGAGTCGTCAACAACAGCCTGTCCTGCAAAGAAGGAATTAAAAAGATTTGCTTTATCGTACTCGTCTGCTTTGATAGAATCTGAGACAGAATCATAATTATAGTGGAGGTATAGTTAAAGACGATAACAAAATCAGGTATTTTTAACCCCAAGAACATAATGCGCAACTGAGAAATAACTACAATAATAAAATAATAGTTATTAATAAATAAAGACAACCGGCTCAAAATACAGCAAAAACATATATCTATAACCATAAATATATTAAGTTGTACCCCTCAGTAGGCAAGAAGCAACAAAATTCCCACACACTGACACAGATTTGTTGAAAAATAAAAAGACACACACACGCACATGTTCGTTTTTCGGACAGAGTAGACAATGATCAGACTACACTAAATTGTGTAGCCCGATCCTAAATATACATCGTCCGGTTTTAAAAATGAAATTTTATTGGGCTTTCCACTGATGGATAAATTTTAGTCCCTTTATTTATCATGTTTAACAATATCAGTAAGCTGTAGAGATAGGTAACCCCTAGGCTGCAAATCGCTACTCGATGGCCTTTATAGGACAGTGCAGATCAAGCGATCAGATGGCACAGAACGTGCGGTCTGATCTTGGATCCAGACTGTCCGACAAGCAGATAATTTTTCCCTCAAAAATACCTCCGAAATAGCCATGTTTTGGTTATCAGTATCGGCGGGAACGTTTCTCTTCACTTCTTTAGCTGGTTAAAGGTCAACCAATAGACACTTTTTAATTTTCATGATTGTGGATACGTAAATTGCCACTTTTGTTACAATAAAAATATTTTCACATGGTAACAATCTATAAAAACTATTAATTTCATTTTTACCTGAATACCATGTATACAATAAAGCTCGTCTTTCGGCAGAGAATTGTTCACATTGAAAACATGCATGGAATTCATCTTCGATCATTTCGATGTCTTTTTGAAATAAACAAAATGTACATAAACACTTTTTTCTTTCAATGTTTAACTGCCTTCCCATTTCAATATTAAAATTATGACTAGAACATCGAAACCGGGATAAAGCCTTTATTAGACACGGAGATATGTATACAAGAGAAGAAATTGCTCCGTGTGCAACAAAGACCGTATATTTTTTGTAAAAATCACATCTTGACGAATTGTTTATTCTTTCTTGAATATTTTGTAAAGCGCAGTCGGATATTCTTTGCTTGAACTGTTTCATAGATACGTGGCCATCTCCAATTTCCTGTGTTAGCCAAACAAAGCTAAACCCAAAAGTTTGAAGCAAGGTTTTTACTTTTGTTGCCCAAACGACGTTTCCAAGTCCGTCAAGAGATTTCAGCATTTTATAACATTGCTGTAGGATACGGGAATCCTGTATAAGAAGCGATGTACACCAATGTTTAACTACTTTAGTCGTGTAAATAACATAAAAATAACATAGTAAGTGTAACTTTGAGAAATAACTGTCACTGAATAACCCTCAAATTTGCATTTATTATGTCCCTGGGTTTAAAGACAGTCCATCAACGGAACACAAGTACCCCCGCTATATGTTTGAAATTGTTTGTATTAATTCAGTCGAGAGATTAAGGCCATAAAAAGCCTGTTAGTATATATATTGAAACATTAATGATTGCCGAGTGGACTTCTTTTAGATTTCTGGGTAGAAACTTTATCTGTATGTCAAAAGCAAGGCGACAGTGCTTCATTTTTCATCATTTCTTTTTAAATTAAGCAACAAACAGTTTTTCACAAACTACTAGTATGTATCTACTGAATATGAATGGCCTCTCAATGAATTTTTTTTCAAGTTTATATAGAGCCCTGATTTATTTAAAAAAGAAAATACGTCTATAAAAGCGTGTTTGGTACTTTATAGACTATCCTTGAACAATTTGTCAAAGAATTATGGATTACAATTAATCGATATATGTTGTAGCCATTTCTTGTTTTGTATTGCTTTCTTCATCCACCAAAGAAATATTAATGATGAATGAAAGCATTGCACTATAATTTTTCTGGAATAGCGCAAGCACAATATTAATATTACCTTCTTGTGTTTTCTCACGTAAAGAAATAAAAGTTAGCATACGTTCCCGTGGGGTGACAGTTATTGGGGGCGAATACAAAAGCCGAGATGTTACGAATTTGTAAAAAATACAGTACCGACCTTTCCGGGAAAAGGGTCACTTAAAGCGATTCATTTCCAAGAACTCATATTTATTAATAATCAATACACGTGCAATTACAAAAATAACCAACTCGATGTGATATTCTTTGAATGTTATGAAAAAAGGAACAAAAACTCGGTTGTATTGCTCGGGGAAGTATACTTTGATTGCAATCTTAAACGGAATGCAACTTTGTTATCACTGATATTTTGGATTATTCGAGAACCGCGATAATTCGAACATTTTGCTTGTCCTCTCTGGAATACGAATTGTCGAGGTTTTACTGTATATTGTATGGTGATTAAAAAAAAAAAAAAAAAAAAAACAGACGCTTATCAATAATCCTTATTGATTACTTAAAACTTTAATTTCACATAGATTGTTTTTAAAAATTACTATTTTGATTGTTGGCTACAAATAAAAGTTTCTTGCAAAGCAAAAGATGAATTCTACTTGATATATATTTCGTTGCAAGTTGGATGATTACTTGCACCAAATAAAATGCATTTTTGCGTTTAAATACCGGGACAGATCTTTTCCATTGGTAACTCTTTTTGTATAAGACCAGAAAGGATTTAAAGTTAAAAATTTGGTTGGATTTTAAAACTCTTAATAGCACCCCTAGCAAACAGGGAGAGTTTCTACAGTTGCTAAATACCCAATACAGATGATATAGGTAATGACGTAAATAATGAAACAGTTTAACCCTTTGTCAAACAATCCCGTTTTAACGACCCTGTGGAAGGAGACTTTTGAAAATAATCATTGACGATACTTTTTACTCACAAACCCTCTGTCATCTAAAAATGCTTTGAATTTGGATGATTCAGTTTTTTTAGGTTAGTTTTTTAGCTCCACTGTCATGACCCGGTGTCCGTCGTGCGTCCGTCCGTGCGTCCGTCCGTCTGTCCGTCAGTCCGTGCGTCCGTCCGTCCGTCCGTGCGTTAACTTTTATTTCAAACATCTTCTCTGAAACTACCTATCCAATTTTCATGAAACTTCACAGAAATGATCCTGCCAAGGTCCTCTTCGGAATTTCTTGAAAGAATTTGATTCCTTCAAAAACTCTAGTTGCCATGGCAACAAAACTGAAAAATATTGGAAATCTTTAAAAATCTTCTTGTCTGAAACCATAAGGCATAGGGCTACCGAATTTGGCATGTAGCTTTATGTAGTAGATCTCTATCATGTTTCTTCAAATTATAGCCCTGGGGTCAAAATTGGCTCTGCCTCAGGGGTCACAAGTTTTACATAGGCTTATATAGAGAAAACTTTAAAAATCTTCCTGTACCTAGCCATAAGGCCTAGAGCTACCAAATTTTGCATGTACAGTGTAGCTATATCTAGTGGGCCTCTACCAAGCGGGTCAAAATTGGCCCCCGCCGCAGGGGTCACAAGTTTTACATGGACTTACATAGTGACAACTTAAGAAATCTTCCTGTACCTAGCCATACATTTTGCATTTAGCTTGATCTAGTGGGGGTCTACCAAAATGCCCAAATTGCAGTCCTGGGGTCAATTTGGCCTCATGCTGGGTGGGGGGGGGGAGGTTCACAAGATTTACATGGGCTTATATAGGGAAAACTTTTAAATCTTGGTGTACATAGCCATAAGGCTTAGGGCTACCAAATTTTGCATAATTATAGCATTATCTAGTGAACAACTACAAAGAGGGCCCAAGTTACAGCCCTAGGATCAAGTTTTGCCCTGCCCCAGGGGTCACAAATTTTACATAGGTTTATGGAGTGAAAACTTCAGAAACCGTCTTGTTACTAGCCATAAGGCCAAAAAACTCCCAAATTTGGCATGTTATTCTTCTAATACACATATTCCCCATGTAGTCCGACTGTAGCCCTGGGGTCAAAGTTTTATAAGGGCTTATGTAGTGAAGACTTCTCGACAATCTTCTTGTTTCTAACCATAAAGCATAGGACTAACAAATTTAGCATGTTTTGAGCCTTGGGATCAAAATTTGTCCCACTCGAGGGTTCACAAATTTTAGATAGGCTTACATAATGAAAACTTAAGATATCTTTTTTTAGCTCACTTTAGCACAACGTGCTAAAGGTGAGCTATTGTGATCGCCCTATGTCCGGCGTCCGTCGTCCGTCAACAATTTCTTTAAACATCTTCTTCTCCTAAACCACTGGGCCAATCTTGATGAAACTTGGCAGGGATGTTCCTTGGGTGAAGCTCTACCAAAATTGTTCAAAGAATTGAATTCCACGCCCAACTCTGGTTGCCATGGCAACAAAAAGGAAAAAAAAGCAAAATCTTTGAAAATCTTCTTCTCTGAAACTAGAAGGCGCAGAGCTTTGATATTTGGTATGTAGCATCTCCTAGTGGGCCTCTACCAAGTTTGTTCATTTGATGCCCCTGGGGTCAAAACTGGCCCCGCCCCGGGGGTCACAAGTTTGAGCATAGTCATAAAGAAGGAAAACTTTAAAAATCTTCTTCTCTAAAACTTGAAGGCGTAGAGCTTTGATATTTGGCATGTAGCATCTCCTAGTGGACCTCTACCAAATTTGTTCATATGATGTCCCTGGGGTCAAAACTGGCCCCGCCCTGGGGGTCACAATTTCCAACATAGGAACAAAGAAGGAAAATTTTAAAAATCTTCTTCTCTAAAACTAGAAGGCATAGAGCTTTGATATTTGGCATGAAGCATCTCCTAGTGGATCTCTACCAAGTTTGTTCATATGATGCCCTTGGGGTCAAAACTGGCCCTGCACCGGGGGTCACAAGTTCAAACATAAGAACAAAGAGGGGAAACTTTAAAAATCATCTTCTCTGAAACTGGAAGGCATAGAGCTTTGATATTTGGTAAGTAGCATTGCCTAGTGGACCTCTACCAAGTTTGTTCATATGATGCCCCTGGGGTCAAAATTGGCCCCGCCCCGGGGGTCACAATTTTGAGCATAGTAACAAAGAAGGAAAATTTTAAAAATCTTCTTCTCTGGAACTTGAAGGCGTAGAGCTTTGATATTTGGCATGTAGCATCTCCTAGTGGACCTCTACCAAGTTTGTTCATATGATGCCCCTCGGTTCAAAACCGGCCCCGCCCAGGGGGTCACAATTTCCAACATAGGAACAAAGAAGGAAAACTTTAAAAATCTTATTCTCTAAAACTAGAAGGCATAGAGCTTTGATATTTGGCATGAAGCATCTCCTAGTGACCTCTACCAAGTTTGTTCATATGATGCCCTTGGGGTCAAAACTGGCCCTGCCCGGGGGTCACAAGTTCGAACATAGGAACAAAGAGGGGAAAATTTAAAAATCATCTTCTCTGAAACTGGAAGGCGTAGAGCTTTGATATTTGGTATGTTGCATTGCCTAGTGGACCTCTACCAAGTTTGTTCATATGATGGTCCTGGGGTCAAAACTGGCCCTGTCCCGGGGGTCACAAGTTTGAGCATAGTAACAAAGAAGGAAAACTTTAAAAATCTTCTTCTCTGAAACTTGAAGGCGTAGAGCTTTGATATTTGGCTTGTAGCATCTCCTAGTGGACCTCTACCAAGTTTGTTCATTTGATGCCCCTGGGGTCAAAACTGGCCCCGCCCTGGGGGTCACAATTTCCAACATAGCAACAAAAAGGAAAAAAAAGCAAAATCTTTGAAAATCTTCTTTTCTGAAACTAGAAGGCGCAGAGCTTTGATATTTGGTATGTAGCATCTCCTAGTGGACCACTACCAGGTTTGTTCATATGATGCCCCTGGGGTCAAAACTGGCACCGGCCTGGGGGTCACAATTTCCAACATAGGAACAAAGAAGGAAAACTTTAAAAATCTTCTTCTCTGCAACAGGAAGGCATGGAGCTTTGATATTTGGCATGTAGCATCTTCTAGTGGACCTCTACCAAGTTTGTTCATTTGATGCTCTTGGGGTCAAAACTGGCCCTGTCCCGGGGGTCACAAGTTCAAAGATAGGAACAAAGAAGGAAAACTTTAATTTTTTTTTCTCTTAAATGGGAAGGCATAGAGCTTTGATATTTGGTATTTAGCATCTCCTAGTGGACTTCTACCAAGTTTGTTCCAAGGATGCTGCTTTGGTCAAAACTGACCCAGCCCCTGGGGTCACAGGTTCGAACATAGGAACAAAGAAGGAAAACTTTAAAATTCTTCTTTTCTGAAACCAAAAAGGTGTGGAGCTTTGATATTTGGTATGTTGCATCTCAGCGTGGACCTCTACCAAATTTGTTCATATGATGCCCCTGGGTCAAAACTGGCCCCACCCCGGGGGTCACAAGTTCGAAGATAGGAAAAAAGAAGGAAAACTTTAAATTTCTTTTTCTCTTAAACGGGAAGGTTTAGAGCTTTGATATTTGGTATGTAGCATTTCCTAGTGGACCTCTACCAAGTTTGTTTATATGATGCCCCTGGGTCAAAACTGGCCCAGCCCCGGGGGTCACAAGTTCGAACATAGGAACAAAGAAGGAAAACTTTAAAATTCTTCTTTAAAACTGGAAGGCGTAGAGCTTTGATATTTGGTATGTAGTGATTCTCTTCTAAGTTTGTTTGCCCATCTAAGTGCAACAAGTTCATTGAGTTCAAAATTGGGTCATCTTGGGTCATAAACTAGGTCACTAGGTCAAATTAAAGAAATACCTTGTTGGCACTCTCGAGGCCACATTATTTGCTCAATTGCCTTGAAAATTAGTTAGAAAGTTTGTCTTTATAAAGTCTCACATAAGATTAATTTGGGTCAACTTGGGTCATAAACTAGTTCACTGGGTCAAATTAAAGAAATACCTTGTTGGCATTCTGGAGGCCACATTTATTTCCCAAATGACCTGAAATTTGGCCAGAATGTTTGTCTTGATGAAATACCAGATGAGTTTGGATTTGGGTCACCTGGAACCATAAACTAGGTCACTAGATGTTTGTCTTTGTAAAATCTCACATGAGTCTGAATTTGGGTCAACTGGGGTCATAAACTAGTTCACTTGGTCAAATTAAAGAAATAGCTAGTGGGCACTCTAGAGGCCACATTTATTATTCATTTGATTTGAAAATTGGTTAAAATGTTTCTTTTGATATAGTCAAAGACCAGTTCAAATTTGGGTCACCTGGGTTCATAATCTAGGTCACTAAGTCAAATTGAAGAAATATCTTTAGGGCACTCGAGGCCACATTTTTTGCTCAATTGACTTGAAAATTTGTCAGAATGTTTGTCTTCATGAAATATGAGTTTGAAATTGGGTCACCTGCGGTCAAAAACTAGGTCACATGGTCAAATCAAAGAAAAACCTTTAAGGCACTCTACTAAGGTGAGCGACCCAGGGCCATCATGGCCCTCTTGTTTATCCTTACTGTAAGGCCTAGGGCTATAAACATTTGGCATGCCGATTCATATTGTAGACTTCTACCAAGATTGTTCCATCTTTTTTGATTGAAACCACTCTTCCAATTTTGACCGAACTTTACATATACCATCTTGCCATGATGTTCTTCAGAATGTCTTCAAAGAATTAAGTTCTGTAAAAAGCTATGGTTGCTATGGCTACAAAACTGAAAAGTATTGAAAAACCGTTAAAAATCTTTTCCAAAAACTTGTATTTACTAACGTCATTGTAGCTCATGAAAAAGATACTGCTTTTTAGCTCAACAGACCTAAGGCCATCAAGCTTATCGTCTCTGAAACTGCTTCACCCAAAGGCTAATATAGTGAGAACTTAAAAGGTCTTCTTGTTCCTTACCTTGAGTCACAGCTGTAATATTGTATGAGTGTAATCTAAATAACCTCTTCCAAAGTTATTCAAGTTATGTCAAAATTAGTCCTATCTCATGGGTCATAAACATGTGCTTGTAGCGTGAAAATTCGAAAAATCTTTTTGCTCCTAACCGCAAACCCAAGGGCTACCAAATCTGGATCACTTTTGATTTTTTATTTTTGAAATTAGCCTTGCATCAGGGGTCTTATGTTTTACAGAGGCTTCATATGGACAAAACTTGAAAATCACCTTATTTATAACCATACAGCATAGACTTGTATTATCTTGGCATATGGCTTTATCTTGTGGACCTCTACCAGGGTTCAAGTAATTATAGCTCTGGGATCAAAAATGACTTTGCCCTGCAGGTCTCAACTTTCACATGGGCTTTTACAGAGAAAACTTTGTAAGTCTTCATTTTGAAACCATTTGGCTCAGATATTGAAATGTTTAGTATTTATGGTTTATATTTATAAGACAGTGGAGCGATACAGGGCCATCATGGCCCTCTTGTTTTTTATTTCAATTCAGATTTACCATTTAGCAAATCAAACGCAAACAAGACTGATTCTGTGTACTAAAATCGTCATACTTGGCAAAAAGTTCCATTAAGAAAATGCTTCATTCAGTTGGCATTAATGCAAACGTTACTTTGAGACAAGGCTGGACGTGCCCTCGGTGCATATTCGGTTATCTCAGTACGCTATTATTATTATAGCCGATAACAGTAACAAAAGTATAGCTCTCACTCGATAAAATTTTCATTATCAGTTTATATCATTGTTTATGTTCAGGATAACAGGTTTAAAATCATGTACCGTAACAAGATAATTTATAAACCCAACTCTATAACGTTTATATTATCTCATCATGGTTCGTGGTTTTAGACATGTATTCCTAACAAACAATAATGTAAACTTTTACTGTAAGGTTTATCGAGTTAGAGTTATAAATGAAGGGCAAATTGAATTTTGTTAAGTAATACACGGCTTGCACGATGGATATGTAAACAAATACACTATACCATAAAAGAATTTAAAGCCGAGCGTTGGGACAGAGTACTATGTACGATAAGAGGAAAGAAGAAACGTAAGGTTTGGCGGTTTTGTAGGCCTATCATCCCCAGAAACTGTTTCCGAGGATCGATGATAGTAATAGGGTCAGGCTTCATTCTTCTCTCACTGCTGATTATAGTTTCGACCATAGTTATGTGGGAAAACAAGAACAGCGATTGGTCTGTATTGGAGTTTAACGCCGTTTTAGCAGCTTAGGTTATATCAAGGTGGTGTACGTGCATGAGTTTCCTGGCGAATTCACACCAGTACTGACAAAACTTTCTTTCCAAGCCAGTGACTACTTTCTTACATGTATTAGAGGTTAAAGGCGAAATATTGCCGGAAAGAAAGTTTGCCGGGTATCAAACCCGCAACCACCTGGATGCAAGTCAATTGCGCTTACCACATAGCTACCCAGTCGGGCTCAAGAATTGCGAAGGACATTGTGTGGAGTAATGGTAAAAGAAACTCCAGGAAAGCATGGAAAGACGACAAGACCACAGCATTACTGTTTCAACGATGCTTACGTGGGAAAACAGCCAGTGGCTTGGTAAGAATATTGTACGATGTACTGGTAAAAGAAACACCAGGAAAGCATGGATTGGTGCACAAATAAGCCGTAATTAGCTTAGGCATAGCACTTATTTGTATGAAGTCTGCACTGCAATAAAAAATCTCAGGGTAAATATGCCAAGCCCAAAACATGGCATTCTTTTTACAACAAAAGATATGAATGGATACCAAGAAGGTCTAAACAAGGACAATTCACACAATAGATCAATTACATACAGTCTCTATACATGGTTTCATTGTTTGGGGGGCAAAAGGTGTACTTTGTTTGACTTTACTTGAAAAAAAATTTAGAACAAAAAGATATAATGATAAACATTCGGCTGCACGTTGAATAATACAAGCATCTGAGTATAACGTTTAACATCAAAATAAAGTAGGAACTTCTTTTTTTCAAAACAGCTCCCTAAAAACTTTGACCTTCCGCCCTGCTCAAGTCCTGCACACTACCGACTGAGCTACCGGGGCCCGGTCTAACTTAGGACTTAGGGAGGACGGTAAGATCATATTTTTAAATGTTTTGTCAAAATAAATTCAGGGAAGTAAGCAGACTGGTTGACAGGTCGAATTATGATTTTCTCTTGCAAAAGCACACATAATCAAACCCATAATGAACATATTAATCACTGGAAAGGGGAAATCTGTCTTTTTTGGCTTGGCTAATTGCAGATTTCCTCGTTTAAAAAAGCTGACTCCATGCAATACAATTAAGAAAAAGAGACGTTCCCAGGAAAATCTCAGAAATTTGTCTTCCACCGTAAATTTGATTAAGGAGTTTTCCTCTTTTTTGACGCCTTTAGCGCCTATATTTCTCTTGTTTCTATTTGGCATAGCCAAACAAGAAAGATGTTTTGAACATAGCCAATTTTCCGCAAGATTTATTGGTTAAGAACATATTTACTGAGTAAATTCTATAACATTCTGTCAGGGGTATGAAACTGTCAGGAATGAAATGTAACTATAACCTTCTTAATTGACTTAAAGTTGAATCAGATGTAGATTTTTTGCCTGGGCCTGGCTTGCCAAGCCCAAGGCCATAGGAATCGTATGCCAGAATTTCAACCCTATCCAAGCATTTACGGAAAAGCCCGAGTAAAAGTGAAAAGTACCGCTTGCAGTCCATCTCACTACGCTGAAAGAAACGACCCCTAAAAATAATAAAAACTATTTTGATTTGAACATCATAGTAAGGTTTAATTAAACAAAAAACTTTGATAGATGTGCGATGTCAATCGTACGAAAGTGTTAACTAAGAATTTTGGGCCCTGTGAGCTTATTGATAACTGTAAATTAGTGCCCTGTAACAGTGTAAGAAAGATTCGGCAAACCTCAGGTGATAGTTGATCAATGTTCGTAAAATGACTGTGTACCTCGCGTCTGAAGTTAAAACTATGTATTTGATTGGTATGTATGCCTTATTTCTTCCTGTCAAAGTTGTCCAAATATGACATCTCGGTCAATAACCATTTCGATCCGTAAAAATCTCGGCGCATACAATATCAAATATGTAATGTTACGCATTGTATATAAGTTTGTAACATGAGCCATTGAAAACCAGTTAATCTTTATAAAACGATGAAATTTTGGACTTGTCTAAGTTGAAAAGATTAGCGGACGGCAAGTTAGATTTAGCTGAAATGTTAGTTATTAGCTGTGAAAGTGCAGGAAACCTTGTAGGAAAAAAGATATCATTTTCTTCTTTTCCCAAAGGGTTTTTATGAGGCTATATCCTTAGAGTCTGTAAAACTCGAGATTGTGTGATAAAGAGTTAAATAACTGGTGGGCGTTTTATATCGAAGACCAGACTTGACATTCAGTTCAATCTGATCTTGGTCTCCATAGGTATTTAGATCTAATTGCTGACTAATTTTGACCTGAGTCTAGTATCATGTGGTTGACGTTTCATATCAAAGATTAGACTTCTTACTAAGTGCAATCTGATCTTGATCTACGCAGTCAATACAGGATATTTAAGTCTCAATAGGCAGTGAAAGCGTTAGATAAACACATTGCTAGTGGATATTGGTCACTGCCAGTTTTTGTAGACACATTTTGTACTATTTCATCAGTCAAAATACTGCTTGCAAATGGACCCGACCCCCCCCCCCCCCATCCCCCAACTTGATAGGAACATATTTCAAAGCTGATGATTTTCAGCAGGTGATGGAGTGCAGGGCAGTCCAAGACCATCAATATCAGTACCCACCTGTATAAATCTGCACTGTGACTAAGAATAATGTAAGAAAAGTATTTCATTGTCTGATCATGTGTTTAGTTGCGGGGTTGTTTGTCCCAAAACTAGTTCGGTCCTGGGTCTGTTCGGCCCTGGGCTTTTTCGCTCACGTTTGTTTTTCCCGTTATTGGATGCTATTTTACGGACCAAGAATAATGATAAGTAAAACATGAATTTAATAATCAAGTAACATAATATATCTACTCTTAGGGTGATTTATTTTTTTATTTTTTAATTTACGCAGGTTATGGCGGTCAAAACCACCCCTGCTCTGTGAAAAGGGGCTGAATGCATCTACAAAAGGTATCAACCGAGCCGAAACTTTTTGTTTTTGGCAAATTTTCTGCATGTCAAAGGACCGGTGTACCTCATGATTCTGTCGGTTGTTGAGCAAAATTGACTTTATGGATCCATAAATATATGACGGCTCGCTTGGAATGATAGATAACGGAGGTGCATTAAACCCCATTGTGCCAGAGCTTGGCTCATTTGTGTTTACATAATCACAACCAGGAGCTCTTCAAATTTATTAATCCTAGATGACTTTACTCAGGTTAGGGCTCGAGGTCCAACGGCCCTTTTGTTTATGAAAATCGGCTGTCCAACTTGGTTGATCATGGCAACTTTAAAGATTCCACACAGTTTTAATGGGGAAAATTGAAAAATGGCATTTACATCAGATATTTTGACAAAACTTTATAGAGATGTTCCTTGAGTAGTCTTGTATCATCCATATGATTTTATTCAACCGTTAATCTTTAGCTCAGCTGTCTACGAAGGAAACGTCAAGCTATTGTCAAAGCCTATGCGTCATTGTCGTCGTGCAAAAACCGAGACATTTTATAACATCTCTGTTATTCCTGAATAATGTTTTGGACAAGTTGTTTACTGTCAAAGGGGGTACCCATAAAGCAGGGGCAGGTAACCATCAAAATATTTTTGACACACTTACGCCTTTTTTTTTTAATTTGAATTTTCAAAACCTTTGACATTTCATCATATCGCTGTCATTAATGAAGAAATTTACTTCACACTTTGACTTTTTGTTTGGACGTTTTGTTAACAATTACAAGGTAAACTTATATCAATACAACACAGGCAGGTAATCACCAAAAGATTTTTGGCAAAGTAGTAAGTTATGCCCCCTTTTTAATAAGAACTTTTAGCTCAGCTGTTTCTAGAGGCATGGTATTTTCATAGCTCTAATGTCATCATCTTCGTCGTTTGTGTCGGCGTCATGCAAAATCTTTGACATTTTGTAATGTCTTTGTTATTACTGAAGATGTTCAATTCAAACCTTTCAAAAGAGAAACATAAACAATAAGGGTAAATAACTATCAAGCTATGCCACTTATTCCAGTTTGTATCTTTAATGAAAAACAAGCAACTGCAGCCGAGCGTTGGCACCCGCATATGGTGCTTTTGTTACCCAACGCAACTGTTGCCGAGCATTGGCGCCCGGATGCGGACGTCTTTTCATTTGTTGCCATAGAAACTAAAATGCAAAAAATAGAGAAAGAACTGTGAGACCATTTGATTTGTTTCCAAAGCAACGTAAGGGAAGAAACTAGGAAACAGAAAATCTTTAAAAAATATCTCCTTTCAATCTATAAAGTCCCTTAGGCCAAGGCTTTACAAAAATATTTATTATATTGGCCTTTACAATTTTATGTTGTTTTTTTTTCCATTCTGTTGTCATTTCCACAGACTGTCAGTGTGAGACCAAGTAGATATGTTTTATTAGTATGTGCAAATGTGATGGCAACTTTGAGCTTCTGGGCCTCATCTTCCTACCGTTTCACCCGTTCTGATGCCCAGGCCTTCAGCGCCTTCAGCGCTTTGATTTTTAAATGCACAGGCAAGAAGCAATCTGGTAAATAGATATGTAAAATGTAACACATGATGTATATGAATCCTCTGATCTACAAATAAACCCTTTTTTTTTCAAACGTTTATTTGCTTCTTTTGAACTTTTGTGGAATATTATGCAACACTGCGTGCTTATCAATTTGTGTAATATAAGAATTTTTTCTGGCCTCACCCCACTTCAGCAGGGCTTTCCGTGCTTGCATTTTCTCTCCTGATACGTTTACTACAGTCTGGACATTCAGGGTGTATTTATACCGGAGAAAGAGTAGAGCTACGCGTATACCTGTAATTGAAGAAGGATATGGTTATTTATTGCGTGCCTTGATGCCCTACATTTTCAAGCAAATTTAACAATCCTTTACTGATCATGCGATACAGGTATGAATAAATTGCAGGTCCTTATTCCTTATATGGTGCGAGTGATAACATCTCAAGGTGTTTTTAAACCCTGTACCGGGCAACAAAAGTTTAACACTTGTCAAGAAAGAATGGGTTTGCAGACGACAAATCAGATTTAAGTAAAATTAAGGTTAAGAAATTTTAAGAAAAATAATTCATTGAGTTTCTAGTTTTTACCCTATTTCTCACAGCGTTCTCTTTCAAAGCGTTCTTTTTTCGAGTTGCAAAACATGGGATAATTTGGAGAGGTAAAATGAATCACGCGCTCTTTGCATATAGTTTGAAGTTAGGCAATGTTAGAACCCCCCCTTTTACAAAAAAAAAAAAACGTAGTTATACGCAATTTTCTATACAATGGTAAACTGGTGAAGGACAGTTCACGCTGCAAAATATCTATACAAATAATGAAAATGACAAGTTGGCTTCTTTCAAAAAGAAGCCACGAGAGGTCAGCATCAATGATTTCAAATAGTTTATTCGCTTTTAACCCATAGACTGCTAAGACCGACTCAATGACCTTTTGCGGACAATGTATAGATCAAGATCAGACTGCACAGAACGTGCAGTCTGATTTTGGATCGACACTGTCCGATAAGGAGATATTTTCTAAAAGAAAATACTAGTACCATTTAAATAGATATAGCAACATTCGGATTGAAAGTTTCATTTCACTTATATAGCAGGATAAGTGTTAACTTCAATACATTTTGGTACATGTAAACAAACATTAGATGCATTAAATTATAACCGCTGCGTAGAAACCTCAAATGCGTAACACGACAGTCACATTACCTTCTTCCCGCGTTTTCAAGTCGCTTGATCTTTTCCCGTGGCGTCCTTTTACTTTTTTTAACGAAAAAATCCCCCCTTCTTTTTGCTTAGATTTATTTTTTTAATGAAAAATTACAATTACTGGAGAGGTACTTTGTGATCAAATAAACACGACAATTTTTTTACCCATATAAACAAGTCACCTCTATTTCCTATTTCAGTTTTTAACTCTACTGGCTGTAAGCCAGCAGAGCTTATGTCATGGCGTGGTTTCCGTCGTCCGTCCGTCTGTCCGTCCGTCCGTTTTTCTTTTTTACGCGATAAAGTCTGCATTTATGGTCGGATTTGTGGTTAAATTTTCATGAAACTTGCATAGTTGCTTTATGTAATCAATAGTTTGAACCGTATGGATTAAAATAAAATCTGAAAATCAGTATGGGAAAAGGAGCCATTTAAAGTTGAAAATTTACATTTCTTATTTATGCAATTAAGTCACATTTTTAATCAGTCTTTTTAAAATTGCAAAGATTATTATTTATAATCAAGGGATTGAACTCTATTAAGAATGAAGAAAATTTAGCAATCGGTTTAGGAAAAGCAGCCATTTGATGAATTAGAATTGTTTACTCAACAAAGTCCACATTATTGGTCACATTTCTTTGAAACTTGCAGGGATTGTTTAAAACAGTGAGTACTGATACCCTATCAAATTTGACTGGATTCCAAACAATTGGTTTTGAGAAATTGTACTTCAGTTTTTTTTTCTTTCACTATTAATTTTGTTCAATTCACCATGCCTACCTGTGCTATCTTAATGGGTTCAAGCCCTGTTGCAACAACCCTTTCCCCCATTTTTTTGTGTGTTTGCTTTTTTTTTTTTCCCCCTTTTTGCATCATGAATTCATAGCCTATGCTAAAAAAACAACACAATCATGCCAGTGGAGCGATTCAGGCCCTCAAGGGCCTCTAGTTTTTTTATTTCTGTTTTTTATAAAACCATGACAAAACAGACTGCATATCAGAACAATTTCGCAAAATAAATGTGACTCAAAATCAAAGTTTGTAGATGGAACAATACTAGTAATCATGATTTTCTCCTTTTCCCACAACGTTTTCAAAAGCCACCTTCTCTAGGGTCGTTATTTGAAAACTCGGGATTGTTTGGTAAAGGGTTAATTGGCCAATAGTGTGTTAAAAGTTTTGACCCAAAACAACCCCTCAAGTTGCTGTCTGATCTTATTCCTTTACTTCTGATAGTGTGTGACGGTGTGGATCTAATATTTTTTACAAGCGACAACTCCTATTCCACATTCTTTTCAAAGTTTTCCCATGACAGTTACATCAAACATCTTACTTTTCTTTTTGTAAGTTTATTCTTGAAATTCAAGCTAATATTGCCCTTACTTTTCAACGAGTTTATGTTCTATCTGATCTTGATCTAAACTCTCTGACTTAGCACCTGCTGTTATCCCATGAAAGTAATAATAATTTAAGCAAATTCATTCTCCATAACAAGTCTTAAGTCATTGAATCATCGTTAGTCTGCAATAGATTTTCTTTTGATCATAGACACGTTTAGGGATGTGTTGTTTAGTTGATTTGTGCCTGCATAGCTGCGGGGGCGTGTGTGTGTGAAAGAGAGAGCGAGGGAGAGAGTGAGAGAGACAGAAAGAGAGAGAGAGAGAGAGAGAGAGAGAGAGAGACTCTGTACGACTGTATAAAAAACAATATTATTTGAAAAAGCAGTTTTCTATATGACGATGTACAAATATGTATAAGTCAATAAAGATTCTGATGCTGACATTTTTAAGATTCTTTTTTGAGGTGTAAAGAGCCTATACGGTTCGAAAAGAACTCGTCAGCCACATGTGTATCGTTTTACGTGTACGATAATTATAATGTTTGTCTTGCTTGACAGCTTCCCAAAAAAACCTTTTCATCAAGACAGATTTTTCTCAGCTATAACTGGTCTATAAAAATAGTATTTTACTTAACTTAAATAAACCTTCACTTGAAAAGAGAGCTTGTGTATGATTATACCTCTAATTGTGAAAACATGTCCTCCACTACAGCAAATATTCATTAAAATTGAGACTGAAATCAATATGGTTGGTATTGCTTTGGTCATGTTTCAGAACGTTTGAACCATGCTCTGTGAAAAGGGGGGCTTAATGCATTTGCGAAAAGTATCGATCCAGGTTAGCCTGTGCAGTCTGAGCAGGGTCGATATTGTTCGTTATAAGTTAATTTTCTGTATGTCCAAGGACCAGTTATCACTCGCAATATTATCCCCTCAAGGATAACATATGTCACAAATTACATCAGTTATATAAAAAAAAATGTTTTTTGGAAAACTTCAATGTTTGGTATGTTCCACTATGCTTAAGGTTGTCTTTTGAGTAGTGGAACCTGGTTGTAAATCTAGAAAATAAGTTTTCTCATGAACATATTGTGGTCTGTTTACTTCCGTTGTTCATTTCTTTTGTAACTTATTTTTTTGTTATTGCAATATTCTTCATTGTATGGCACTGCCGAAGTTGCCCTGGTAATATTAGTACACAGCGGTATTCTTTTTCACCACCTCTGTTTTTCAGCATTTTTGTTGTTGGCATCTTGGTTATAACTTCAAAATCGTTGTACCAAATCACACAACAGCTGCATTCTGAAAAAGATTATTTCTTCTTTTGACATGATTTCCCCTTTTTTAAAAAACTGTTTTTCGGTCAGAAGTTCATTGCCCATGAATTTAAAAGAAATGCATTTTGAGCTTGTTTTCAGCTTGTTCAAAGCTTACTGAATGTATTATTGGAAAATAACATGAAAAAGAATAGATTTGCCAATATCATTTCATTATAGCCCCACAACTCTTTGTAAAAACCTGAGCCTGTACTTGAATGCCGGTAGAGCGGTTCTAGCCCTTATAGGCCTCTTGTTCCTAGAATATATAGCCAGTGTTGACTATGTTCTGTTTTGTGCCTTTACACCAGAAACATTAAAAAGGGAAGTATTATTTTACTCATTCATTTAATGCCTTACTTGTTTGTCTACATTTACTAAAATATATTGAAATTAAAGCCAATAAACTATTTGAAAACATTGATGCTGACCTCCTCTGGCTTCTTTTTTTAAAGAGGCCAACTTGTTTAAGTATTTTCACGACACCGTTCCCATGTAACTGGCTGCTATCCTACATAACCATCATAGAAAGAGTGTACAGTGACGAGAGAGGCAGGCACAGACCAATGATTATCATCAATCCTTCAAAACAATTTGGTCTAGCTGGGATTCGATTCCGAGGCGCCTAGATTACTACCTCTATATTATAATTGACTTGCCTACTTAATACTTACCCTTTGCTAAACCATCCTGGGTTTTCACGACACAAGAAAAGAAGGTTTATGAAAACATTGTTGGCAAAAATTCTGGTAAGCAGCACTTTCTCCTTTTCCCACAATGTTTTCTACTCAAAGAGCTGTACAAATGTCGAAATTATCATCTGCCGATGTTTTGAATTTGAAAGAGTCTAAAATTTGTTGTTTATGTGTGATCCTTTTTGTTTGTGAGTAACTAACGTGGGGGGGGGGGGTATCTTTGTACATGTCTAGATCACGTGCGTCTTAAAACGTGATCTACCCCGACATATCATACAAACATACACACATGTCTATGTCGCGTGCCTTTAGAATGTGACTTACTCTAAATGCCTCCAAGGAAGACCAATGTTCTGAATCTTTCAAGGCTAAATCAATGCAACAGACATTTTCAATTTCGTAAAAAAAACATATTAGGTCTACGATATTTTCTTTTCATTTGTCGCGAAATAGTGGACATTGTAGATTCAATATCATATTCCAAAAGTTCTGAGCAGTCTGATTGACAAAACAGTTCTTCTTATCGTTGTAAGGGTAAAGTATCGGATACCTTTCAAATCTGTATAAATGAAATGCCGGTTGTCAAATTTGGTACAGAAAAAAATAAGATACAATTGACTTAAAGTTAATTCAGACCAATAGACACTACATCTGTATTGTTATCTGTACTACTTTTTCACACGACCCGTGCTGTGTGACCTGTTTTTCTTTTGTTACTCAACGTTTCTACCTTGACTAAATTTCGACTTGATTACAAAGAAAAAAGTTGACAATATCAACTTCATGTGTTTCACACATTTCAACGTTAAAAATACCCTTTCAAGGACAAATCCTATCATTCTAACCACATTTTACTGGTCGTCTGCAAGTGCTCTTGATATCCCACCGTTCAATAATGTTGAAACGAGGACGCCATTATTGGCTTAGGGTAGCCGGAATAGCTTACGTGGTAGGGCATGAACCTTGTAGGCGACAAAGCTCGGGATACTTGAGAGTGTGGGTTCGATTCCCACGACTGGCCAGCTAAATAAGATAGAGATCTAGTATTTCGGATGAGACGTTAAACATAGGTCCCTTGTAACGTTGGTATATAAACGGGTTAAGAACCAGGCTTTACTTGCCATGCAGGATTGGCTTCGTTCTTATCTTACACATACATACACAGAGCACAACTAACTGCTCCTGGGCGTCGCCAATGTGGAAAAACATCAGACTATAATTTGCGTGAGAAATAAAGAAATGTTGAGCAGATGTTACTTGTTCTAAGAACCCAAAGAGAGCAAGGTAGGCGCGTACATGTTTGTATTATAAATATAATGGTAATAATTACCAACACACATAAAAAGATTCAAAACATATTTTGACTCTGGATAAACACCGAAAACCGCTAAAATATACGATAAAGAGGCACAAAATCGGACAATTTATTTGTACATTTTATATACGTAATACCGACACATCTAAACTGTATAAGGGGGGGGGGGGCAACAACTATATTTTACCCTTTTAATCCCGAGTTTTAACGACTCTGTTTTGGAAAATATCATTGGAAAATGGATACAGAACTAGCCTTAATTTTTCTTTTTTTACCCAGTTTTTTTCTTGTTTAAAGGCAAATGTCATCACATTTATACGCCATACAGGTATTCGATTTTCCCTCAATGATTTCTAACCTTTTAAAGATATATCTAACAGTTTGACCTTCATTCAATTTGTCATCTGCAGTTTTTACCATTCTAAAATTTTGTTGTCTGCAAGTGCTTCGAATTTGACAGGTTTAACATTTTGACGGCTTAAGAGCACCCGAAAGCCAATGACTAGTTTGCAACATGACCATTGTCGAAAGAATGACCATTTTCATATTTATGGTAAGTAGCGCCGTTTTCACACCATTTCCGTTATATTGCGGCCCCAGTGCGCTTTTTCATGCTTTGATAAAGTTTATTTTACCGGAGGTCGCACAGTATTCTTCCCAAGCCGCTAGCTGGATATCCTACATTACCATTGTCGAAACAATGATCAACAATGAGATGGAAACGAATCCTGTTTGCAATGACTATCATCAAAAATCTGTCATCTGAAAGCAATTGGCCCAGCTTTGGATAGAGAAATGAATCCTGTTTGCAAACATCTATCTTAAAACCATGATGCATTCTTACAAGTGGTCGCCAGAGCTAGAGACAAACACTATACACACATGTACATGCATTATCAGATCGGCTAATGCTGGTGGAGAATATGTCCTCGCCCTCGCTGGAAGGAGTACACTAGATATAGGTCCCTACCCGCTAAACTGGTCGGGTGTGGGTGATATAGATGTTCAAAGATACTATTTGGTAGCACCTGGTGAGGCATATAAGCATACTGTTATTTCTATTTTCCGACGTAGCGCTGGCTTTTGACCTGCTTCTTCATATTGATAAACTCGAATAAATTACTAATAGTAATTTGCAATTCGCTAAAATGTGGACATCCTTATTCTGTTGGCTTATTTGCAAAGACTTATTTACACCATAGCAAATAAATATGATAGGGGATTATCATTTTCTTGTACTAACTGGTAATTTGATATTTTGTAAGCTTGACCCTATACCCCATTAACAACTGTATGTCTAGTACATGACTGTTTTTTTCAGACACACCATTTTTAGAAGCAAAAACTTCTTTTCCGAAAATGGTTTGGATTAACATCTAATCTTGAAAAAATACAAAAATCTATAATTGAATTTTTGCTTTCAGGCGATATGCAAAGCAAGGAAAAAAATGTGGTTTCTGGCGATCTTACCTCTCATTCTTCCGCTTCATATTGAATCCCAAAAGTGTTTTGACAGTACATGTATTAATATTCAAGTGCCTTATACGCCATCTGTCTAAGTTCAGAGATATTTCTTGTTCAACACGTTTAGATCTATACAAATTTTGGGGATAGGTTATACACCCCTGCATTGCAAAATGAAAGTGATCAGAATTTCCTAAATACACAGGGCCATCATAAATACGGGTTCACTTATTTGTATGTTTGTTTGATATTAATGCCACTTTCAACATTGTTTCAGTTATATCATTGCGAACATTGAATCTATCCATGCTTTCATGGGATGCCTTTCATCAGGATTTCGCTGTAACTTCTTCCCAAGCCACTGGCTGCTTTTCCTCCTAAACTTCACTCAAACAACGATCAACGGTAACTGGGGGTTAATTCCTGTCGCAATTACTATCATCAGTGCTCAGAAAAAAAGTTAGCCCAGCTGTGGATTCTAACCCGTGACACCTGATAATTTGGAGCTAAAATTCTTCATGGATATTAGGAGTACTGCAATAAGAATTTGCTTGGCTATGTCACATGACCATATCTGAACTGATCAGTTTTGTATCGATTATATTTGAATATGTTTGAGAAAAAAGTATCTTTCGCCCGTTTCTAGGCTTTGCCTATTTTCATATTATTTTTGCATATAGTAATGTTTTTACTCTTTATCAGATAACAGAATTCGAGACGTGTGCAAACTGGTGGCAATTGGAGACGTTGAATCAAATGTAGCTAAACTGATGAAATTTCTCTTTATAAGGGTACATCAAACTGACGGTTTGTTGCTTTGCAATATTAAGCCTGTACCACACAATCACAAGTTTAAACGACCTCCAGGGAAAGGACTTTTGAAAACATTGTAGAGAAAGGAGGAAATACTAGTTTCCCACAATGTTTTTTACCCTTACAAAGAAAAATGTCCAAATTTTAGCAACATTTAGTTTTTCGTCTGCAAATGCTTTCAACTTGGACCTGTCAAAGATTCTGTTATTTGATAAAAAGTTAAACCTTGTATTTTTACGAGATCAAATGTGATGTCGTCATGCATATTGAATACAATCCCTTGCAAATTCTGTTGCTGGTTACCAGCATTTTCTCCTTTTCCCGCAATGTTTTCAAAAGCTTTCTTCCCTAAGGTTGTTATAACTCAGGAATATGTTGTAAAGAGTTAACCCTTTACCATACAATCTCGACTTCTAACAACCCTGAGAAAGAAGCCTTTTGAAAACATTGTAGAAAAAGGTGAACATGCTGGTAACCAGCATTTTGTCCTTTTCCTACAATGTTTTCTACTCTTATAAAGGCAAATTTCTGTTTCTGAGTCACAATTATTTTGTAGTCTGCATTAGATTTTGTGGTATCTGACCTAGGTTATGTGTATTTCCCAATATCAGTTTTCATACACACCTGGCTTTAACACTTTACCAAACGGCAATATTTTAGACTTTTCCACTTTGAAAGTTTTTGCGGACAAATGTTACCCGAAAGCTGACATTTGCTTTGGAATAGTAGAAAACATTGTCGGAAAATGAGAAAGGTTTGGTTACCAGCACTCCTTTTCCTACAATGTTTTCAACAGGTTCTTTCCCCAGGGTCGCCAAAACTCAGGATTGTGTGGTAAAGGGTTAACTTGTACCAGACAATAAAGTTATAGATAGATTGATTGAATGGTGTTTTATGCCACTTTCAATATTATTTCAGTTATGGCATGGCAACAGCTCACATTTCTGGGTTTCACCAGTACTAGGCTAGGGCTCTAGGATATCTTGCCCAAGAATACTCCCATGAAAAAACCAAATGCTTCCTGTGACTCTTGAACTGGGAACCTCCAGGTTTTGAGTTACACTTTACCTGAATCAGCCATTCAGGAAAAAGGTTTAACTCTTTATCAAAAGACAAGACTTTAGACTCCTCAAAATTTAAAGCCTTTGCAGACGACAAATCATAAGTGGCTTAAATCAGCGAATATGTCATTAATAGGGTAGACAACATTGTTTTCAAAATTATTCTTCCCCAGGATCATTAAAAGTCAGGTTTGTGTGGTAAAGAGTTAAACTTGTCCATATTTAAAATATTTGCAGGTGGGAATTGAAATGTGGCTGAAATGATGGCATTTTGCCTACTAAAGGTTGAAAATCCTGTTATCAGCACTTTCTATTTTTTCAACAGTGTTTTCCAAAGCATTCTTCACCTGGGTTGTTTCTTTACACAACAATCCCGAGTTTTAACGACCCGAGAAAGAAAGCTTTTGAAAACACCGTGGGGATAGGAGATAATGCTGATAACCAGCATCTTCTTCTTTTTCCACAATGTATATTACCTTTCCCAACACAAATTTCAATGTTTGAGTCACATTTTAAACAAGTGACGAATGTGGCTCAAATGGAATCTATCTTTGGAAGGCTAGAAAACATTGCAGGAAAAGGGGAAAAAAAGCTGGTAACCAGTACTTCTCCTATTCTCACAATGTTTTGGAAAGCCTTCTTGTCTAGGGTGGTAGAACATGTTTGATAAAGGTTTGATAAAGGTTTCGTAGACCAAGGTATACTCATCCAAAGGATTAACCCTTTACCATACAACTCTGAGTTTACGACCCTGAGAAAAGAGGCCTGTGGCAAACAATGTGGGAAAAGGAGAAGGTGCAGGTTACCAGCATTTCTCCTTTTTCCGCAATGTTTTCTATTCTGTGGGGGACAGATTTCATCCTTTGAGCAACCTTTAAGGCCAGTTTATACGACTTGCTTTTTCAAATCTGTTGCAACACATGTACTAGAACACATCGCGTAAACCCTCTTTTAATGGCAAAATTGTAAAGCAGAGCAAACAGGACATGTTCTATTTTCCCTGTTTTTTCAGAAAGAACGGACAAATCAGTGCTCAGTATGGTAAATTCCAGCCCTTTATCTTGATATTAATTGTACTTTTAGTACCATCCAAATGATTACTTTTGTTTTCTATACGCTAAACAGACCCCCTGTCTTTTGGAAAGTCACATACAATTACACAACTGACAGGTGGTGATTTATCCCATTGAAGGGGTAAAATAGATAATAGAAAGCAGATCTTCTGAACATACGGGTAAACGTAAAATACAGATATGCTTGAAATTAGACCTATATTATCATTCTGTTAAAACATACGGTGTAAACTAGTCTCTAAAGGCCATTTTACACGACTTGCTTTTTCAAATCTGTTGCAACACATGTGCTAGATCACATCGTGTAAAGCAGAGCAAATAGGACATGTTCTATTTTCCTTTTTTTTTTTTTTTTTTTCAGAAAGAAAGGACCAATCAGTGCTCAGTATCGTAAATTCCAGCCCTTCATCTTGATATTAATTTTACCTTTAGTACCATCCAAATGATTACTTTTGTTTTCTATATGCTAAACAGACCCCTATCTTGTGGAGCATTGAAGGGGTAAAATAGATAATAGGAAGCAGATCTTCTGAACATGCCGTGTAAACGTAAAATACAGATATGCTTGAAATTAGACCTACATTATCATTCTGTTAAAACTACCGTGTAAACTAGTCTCTAAAGGCCATTTTACACGACTTGCTTTTTCAAATCTGTTGCAACCCATGTGCTAGATCACATCGTGTAAACCCTCTTTTAATGGGAGATTTGCAAGCAAACTTGTAAAGTAGAGCAAATAGGACATATTCTTTTTTCCGTTTTTTTTCTTTTTTTTTTTTCAGAAAGAACGGACCAATCAGTGCTTAGTATCATAAATTCCAGCCCTTTATCTTGATATTAATTTTACCTTTAGTTCCATCCAAATGATTACTTTTGTTTCCTATGTGCTAAACAGACACCTATCTTGTGGAACATTGAAGGGGTAAAATAGATAACAGGAAGCAGATCTTCTGAACATGCCGTGTAAGCGTAAAATACAGATATGCTTGAAATTAGACCTACATTATCATTCTGACACAACATACCGTGTAAATCAGCCTTAATTTGTGGTTTGCAAATGCAAGTCCAAAACTTTGTAGTTTGGTCAAGAGATAACTTTTTGAATGTAAAATACTTTTCGGCTTAACTGAAAGTAGTCCAACTAACACACGAGCTTGTAAGAGAAAGCAGTATGAAACTTCATCTGGAAGAACATAGTTGAAAATAGTCACAAAAATAATCACTGATGTGTGTGTGTGTGTGTGTGTGTGTGTGACATTCGTTGGCTTTTGAGGAAAAATTCTATCGACAACTCGTCGACAAAATATATTATTGAGCTCGTCAAAGGCCCGCTTAAAAAGTACCATTTTTTTTCTTGATTCATTTAATACAATTTTATATCAAATACCATCTCATTTCAGATCCTATATATCTGAAAACGGTTTCTGGTAAAGGTGACTTACTTGCACTTATCTCTCACTTTTAGCATCTAAATTTCAATGGAAAAATAATACATGTGAACATCAATTTACAAGAAATATGGAGACCGTCATTTTGTCATTTCAGTTGTTTCATGCTTTTCCTGCAGCTGTTGGTGAAATTAATATCGAATAATTTGATCATTGTTGTAGAAGGTCTATTGTAAGAAAACAACATCAAATGGAAATTTATCATTAGATATTTGAACTCTTTCACAAACGGTGCCGACATACATGTAAATAGATTTTGCGAATGACGTGGCTCAAGATCAAACTGCACAAAAAGATCTAATCTATTTACTTGGCAGCGAAATTGTCAATCGATCATTGCACGTGAAAAGTATTTTTTTTTTTTTTTGTGTGTTGGGATATATAGGATCTAATATGAGTTGGCTTTTGAGGTAAACTTCCGTTCAACGAGTCTAGAAAAATGTTGTCGAGCGAGCCTATGGCGAGCTTGATAACGATTTTTGACGAGTTTAATAAAAATTACCTGTAAAACCAAACATATGCCAGATTTGTTTTTATCACATAACTGTATTGCAAGAATCATAGTTCATGATATGCCCATAAGAATTGAATTGTATTGAAATTTACATGAAACCCATTCGCTTCTTTGACAGGTATTTACATCATGAATGAAAAATTGTTCCAACCGAACTTGAATATGATGATTTTATTTGAATCTTTGGACGATAAAATTCGAATCTTTGTCACGATCATCAGTTTTGACATTTAATTTCACGGAGAACTCATGGGTCTGCAATGTTCTAGAAATAGGCGTCTAATTACAGAGCTTTGACCAATTATCTCACTGTCTGCTCATTTCAAACGTGTGCAAGATAAGAAAATTCTTAACGACTGTCTTACCCTGATGATAAGGGTAATTATGTGAAAAAAATCATTGTTGGTGTGTAATAACAATCAGTTTATGTCATTGTAGTAAAATTAAGCGAAAGAATATTTATTGCTAGGTCAAGTTAAAGGCCTAGTAGCGACCAAAAATAAACAATGCGGGTGTTAAATGCATTTGAATTTAAAAATATGGAAACTATTGTGGAGATGAATCTGATATCATACGGTCTGTTCAAACGTTAGTCGCTGGCAGAAAGAAAATGTAATTAAGATCTAGGTAAAAAGCAAACAAAAGATAGAGCGACTTGGCAACTTGTTACCTAGTGTTTCTGCTAGCGACTTACCTTGACCTGGGTTTGGAATAGACATGGAAAAATAATCCACGTACGTAAGTATTTTTGTTCTTTTGATACGAACTTTGAATATCAAATAGACATTATTTATTTGTTTGTTTGTTTGTGTATGGTGTTTAACGCCGTTTTCAACATTATTTCAGCCATATCACGGTGGCCAGAGCACCTAACCATGCTTTCCTTTAGGTTCTTTCTACCGGTATGTCTACTTCGCACAATACTCTTCTCAAGTCACTGGTCGCTTTTCAACTCAAATAGATATGAAAATAATTTAGTTATACAGCAAATACAAGAAAAAACTATACAACAATATGACTTCTCTCGAGTTTATAATACGGCTAACAGAAAACAGTTAAAATGTGCATTAAGCTAGAAATAACACCAAGAACACGTGTGATAATAAAAGTAAAGTAAAATTAATTCCTGTAATAATTTATGGTAAATCTGGAATTTTTGACCGGTCATTTCGCATTTTTTCGCAGAAAAGAAAACATGCATTAAGATTTGTTCACATGGCATAATTTTTAGCAAGACACTTTGTACTTCATGTCTTCTAATGATTCGTAGCTACTCTGCGTCATACGAGATGCTACTTTGGAATTGATAGTATGAGCAATACTTTGGAATTGATAGTATAAGCAATCGTGTCTTGCCAGACACGATTGCTTATACTACCAGTTCCAAATAATACCTCATATCCTTTCAAATCATTTGATTAATGACTCTTTTTAGACACATGCATTATCCTCAAATTTGATGTACTGTTAGGCAAAGCCATGAAGTCATTGCATATCAGGGCGTTTTTTGTTCTTGCTTTTGCTTGAGCTAACATGTATTTTTATGTTGTATTTTGTTCCGTTTTAAAGAAAAGAAATTGAAAAAAATAAATGTTACTAGTAAAAAAATCGAGAACTAAAATACGGCTTTTTTTTTGTAGATGGATTGTTTTCTACTGATTCCTTTGCAAACATTATACAGCAAAAGGCATAGGTGACATGTTTTAGATATCACCTTAGCGAAACGTGATCCAGATGAGCTATTGTGGTCGTGCTGTATCCTTCTTTCGTCGTTAGTATCTGAGGTACATGTATATGCATCACAGAGGCTAAACGTTTAGTCCAACGATCATGAAACTTTGTCAGAATAACCTGGACAATATCTCGGTCGAGTACGTAAAAGGCTAACTTCTTATCAAAATCTTAGAAAGCCCTTCTTTGTTGTACAGGCCACATTTTCAATTCAATTTTCATGACAAGAACCTTGGTACACATATTCCGCTTGTCTATTCCTACTTTTAGTCATGTGATCCCTGTTCACTATCAATACGTATAAGGCAGTCTATTTTTGTAATTGTCAATATACAATTGCATCAGTATAATGCTTGTTAAGGATTCAGGATTGGTGTCAGACTTAAAGTGACATGTTCATTTTTTTTTTTTAGCAGTGAACAATAATTTCTTGTAAAACACTAATAAGACCTATTACTTTACCGGAAGTTAAATATATAGAACATTGTAGAACCAAGGTCAGATTGTATGTTCAAAGAAGTGGTCTTCCCTTGAATTACTATTTCTGGCGACCCCATTGAGTCGCGCTGATAGTCTAAGACTTAATATTTACGTCTAAAGTACGTAAACGGAAAGTAACTGTGAGTTTACTACATCAGTACTTCTGGGCCTATATTCGCCAACCATTCTGAATCGTATTCCTTGTCTTATTCTGGCTTTAGAAGTACCTATCAATTCAATGTCTGATTGGCGAAACCTTTGGGATAAGCCACTCAGAACCTGTGTTACTTTAATTTTAGAAAATTCTTGAGAATTGGATAAGAATGGTGTTAAGACTGACTTGTTAGGACTCTGTGTAAAGTATAGTTTTTATATGTGATCCATGCTCTTTGAAAAGGGGGCTTAATGCATCTCCGAAAATATTGACCCACGTCAACTTGTGCAGTTCGCACATGCTGATTTGGGCCAAAACTTTTCGCTATTAGTCAGTTTTCTGTATGTCAAAAGACCAGTCTACCCTGTGATACAGTTGGTTGTTAATGGGTTTTGTGAATCGTATATATGAGCCTTCCTCTGTGAAAAGGGGGTTTAAGTCTTTACCAGACGACAACATTTTAGCCTTGTCTAAATTGAAAGCATCTGCAGACGACAAATGATATTCAACACATTCTAAAGTCTTTCATAGGGTAGAAAACATTGTGGGAAAAGGAGAAAATGCTGGTTACCAGCATTTTCTCCTATTCCCGCAGTGGTTTCAGAAGCCTTCTTTCTCATGGTCGTTAAAAGTCGACAAATTGAAAGCATCTGCAGACAAGAAATTAAATGATATTCAACAAATTTTAATGTCTTTCATGGGGTAGAAAACATTCTGCGAAACGGAGAAAATGCTAGTTACCAGCATTTTCTCCTATTCCCACAGTGGTTTCAGAAGCCTTCTTTCTCAGGGTCGTTAAAGGTCGACATTGTGCGGTAAAGGGTTAATGATACATCCACTAAAAGTAACGACCCAGGTCAGCCTGCATAGTCCGCGCAGACATATTTACCCTAGGGGTAATAGACATCTGAACCATGCTGTGTAAAAGGCGGTCTTTATGCATCTTGGTAATGCATTATACCGAGAAAGTTGTCACATAAATTATGGATCCAGAAAAGCCATTTTGTCTGATAACCGACAAAGTCATGAGAGTAGATATATAAATACTCATTCTAGCTCATCCCCCTTAACCAACGCACGCGCATTAAGAAAATAACCCGTGGTTAAGTGAGCCAGCCATTTTAAGTTGCGCATGCAATTATGAATTTGCCCATTGCTTAACAAAATCAACCACGCTTAAGGTTAATCAATGCATTTATGTAATCCCACCACACTTATGTTTATAGTTAGTGCTTAACAAATCCCCCATGCTTAAACAATCAACCGACGCTTAAGCATATGGTTATCCCTTATACAACAATGTAACAATAACAATTTTATGTAACATTAACATGCACATAAAATTAACAGTTATCATACTTATGAAAAACTACCTAATTAAGATCAATAAATCAGTTGACATAACCTTTTTCTTAAACGTTTTGACTTAAATTCAATTTTTAAAAATTCTTTAATTTTTCCAAAATTACCAGGCTAACCCCTTCCACAAAAACATATAAAAAACCACTAGCCTTTATTACCCCCTGTGCAAAACAATTAACTCACGCATCAGGCTAACCGGTAAGCAATTAAGCCCGGCTTAAGCGTGTTTGTGTGCCTTAAGATTTTATAAAAAAAAAAAAAAAAATTAAAAATAAAAAAAATAAATAAATAAATAAATAAATAAATAAATAAATAAAAAAAATTAAAAAAAATAAAAATTTAAAAAATAAAAAATTGAATTTTTGTTTGTTAAGTACATATAGGTATATTATAAAAAATGAGTGTGTTAAATAAATTTTTTAAAAAAGATGATCATTTTTTTACCAAAATGTATCATACATGTGGTGAAAAAGCTTATACATCATATAACCATAACATGAAAAAAATAAGTTATGATTGGGAAAATAGGATAATGCCTTATGGAGCAGAAGGACCAGATAGAAAATTTTATTATGAATATAGCAAATTTATAAAAGAAAACCTTGATAAAAATTTTTGGTTAAATTTATGTGTAAAATTTAAAGATACCAATGCAAGATTATGTTTAACAAAGTTATTTTTTAATCATGAAGAAAATGATGTTAATTTTTTAAAAAAACTTAATGAAACTTTTAAATCTATAGCTAGATATGAAGAAGTTATACATAATAATTTTGGTTGTGGTGACGCAACTTTTTTTATCTATTTTCAAACTGAAGAAGATGAAAATTACCCTTCATTTACAGAATTATGTGATCTTACTTGTCATATTGATAGAGATATGGGTGAATTAAGTGAAGAACAAGATGAACAAGATGAAGAAGATGAAACCCACTTAAGACAAGTTCTTGAAAATCTTAAAAAACAAAATGCTCCTAAAAAAACTTTTTATGAAGAAAAATGTGTTATTTGTCTTGAAGAAATATAACTTTTTTAACAGGAATATCGGGGGACGTATTTATCCGAGGATAAATTCTGTGAACCCCAAACACAGAGAGTCTTAAACTTTGATATTCCTGTCTTAGCTAATGTTGAAAAACGTTAAACTATCTTAAGAATCACCTTTAACTCTGTTTTCTATACCTTAACATAAGAAAAAGTATAGATAAAGTAAGGCGAGTCATGACACTACCATGATATAAACCATTTTTTCATGCCTCCTCACCGAAAACGAAAGAGGAAGTTATTTAATGCACAACCCTTTAACTTTTGCTTAACACACCAAAAACTGAAAATGGTAGTACATTATAATATTAACAAAAATTTTTACCCTGTTTTTTTTTAAAAATGTTTAACTTGTACAGTAATAATTGTATAAAATACTTATTATTGTTTTTTAAACAGCAGTCTTACAACATTGTGATATGGTATTAACTTACGGGCTGTTAAACCACGCCAGAGGTTACCCTGTCATTAGTAATAAAATTTTTTACAACAAAGAAGTAAGACTGCTTTATTATCATAAATAAATTATATTTTATACAATTACCATATACAGTTCATTTTTTGGAAAAAACAAAAGCAAAAAAATTATTAATACCATCTCCCTCAAAAGTCCAGTCTAAAGTGATATTATATGCGTAATACACATTTCAAAATATTGGAAAAAGTTGTGAAATACTATACCACGTGATATTGGTGTGGGTGTAAATAAACCCATTTTAAATATTTAACCCTTTACTGGGTTAAATATTTTTTTACAAGTCCAACTCTATCAGTATTGACACATGCGCGTTTTTTGTGTTGGATTTGTTGGACCTTGTTATAAAGTTTATAGTATCGCATTGTTTTACTTCTAAAGGTTGAGGAAAAACTATGCAACTACAACCTTCTCCCTCCTTTTTTACTATGGAGTAGTCAACCTTTTCAACACCGTTTAAGACTATGTTAATTTCTGCCTCTTCTTTTAGGTTACCACCAACTGTAACAACCTTTAAAGACCCCCTTATAATTCTGCCCGAGGCTGCCACGCAATAGCCACCTAATTCATGATGTATTCCCGTGCTTCCATTACCGAAAGAAAACTCGTAATTACCATTTTTTAAACCTCCTTGTTGCTCAGCATGAACGCTTATAATGGGTTTAAAGCCTATTTTTCCATCCACATAGGATTTGTCGCTAAATCTCTCTCTTCTACCGGTGCCGCAGCGTTTTTTAGAGAAAAACCTTGAAGATTTACGTTAGCTACTGCCGAGAAACTCCCATCTGGATTTTTTATGATAGCTCCACCATTATCGACGTAATTTTTATTGGCAGCAGCGCCACGGTCAATGGGATTTGGTAATCCGGTAATCGAGTGACCACTCATATTTATTTCACCAGCCATTGAAAAAGAACCGTCTTGGTTTTTTGTCAAAGGTTTTTCACCTGCGGTAGCAGCCTCAACGGTGCTATCTATGTAAAGCTTATTAGCGGCTTGGTAGTTTTCTAAAGGCGCTCCGACGTTGAAAATTCTCCGCCCACCCATAGAAACGTCACCACCTGCTATATACCACCCTCCGGGTCCATAAACAAAGGCTCGATTGGCAACATCTACGTATCTTTTAGTTGCAACGTCTTATGGTTCTGCGGGGTCTATAAGATTTGTTAAAGAATACCCCCGCATATTTATATCTGCAACAGCGGAAAAAGTGCCGTCTCGTTGTTGAACTATTCCTTTAGCACTATTATCCACGTATTTTTTAGTAGCAGCTTCACTCGGCTCTTCAGGATTGGCTAAGTTTTTTATTTTATTAAAACCCATGTTTAAATACCCCGTCATATGGTATCCTCCGTTTTCATCCAACAGTCCTGAGTTGCCATCAACATAACTCTTTGTTGCAGCATCTTGTGGATTTACTGGATTACTAACCCTTGTTAATGTGTTGCCATTCATATTTATAGAACCGGTAACGGTGGTTGTTCCATCTTTACGTAAAAAATTATTACTTATGTAAGCAAGTGACACACCATCACCGCTTGTTTTAACATCATCCATTCTTCCAAATTTATCAACGGGCATAGTTTTATATTACTAAAAAAGTCTATTTAAAACGTTTTGAAATTTATTACCTAAACCCAGTTCTTTAAGAATGTACAAGCATAAATGACTACAAAATACTTGCCCAGCTTGTTGTAATTGATCAGTATTGTAATGTAATGGACTTTTTAAATAATCTCTAACTTCAAAAGGTGGTTGTATGCCATAACTGTCAAAGTAAATTTTAGTTTTACCATTTTTATACCAGGCAACCCAATGTGTGCCAGGCCCACTCAAGTCATCAAGATTTAATATACCGCATTCTTTTTTAGGTAGAGTGTTTCGTAAAAATACCCCCCTAAAATTTTTTATTTTTAATTTTTTTACTGTGTCCTCAAGTTCAAAATTGCTTAAAGGTTTGTTTGGTAAAATTATATTATCAATTAAAATATCTTGCATTTTTTTTATATATTAAATATTTTCAATAGCACTATTATCAATCCATGAATTAAACTCATCAGAATAACCTTTCCACTTTACAAGAGATTTCTTTTTTCCCTTTTTAATAACCTTTTCTATCCTATACAACTCTTGACTAGTTTTTTGTAGTTCAGGTTCATAAAAGGTTCCTTTTATTTCTTCTCCATTTAAATCTTCAATTTTATATGTTACAGGTGATGTATGTTTTACTTCTGAAACTGTAAAAAACTCTTCAGTCCATCTTGTGGTATAACCTTTTTCAAAAGTCTTTTTCGTTTTACTTATCCTTACTTTGTCTCCAACAGAAAACTTTGGTTTGATATCTTTTTTTACTTGATTATAATCAGGATACAATGTTTTCCAAACTTTATTTTCATTCTTCTTCTTACTTGCTTCAGTTGGCGTCATCTTAATAGAAGAATGTCTTGTGTTATTATATTCTTTAACAAGGTCTTGTAATACATCAATATAAATGTTTGTTGAGTGAGCAGAGAAATACTTCCACATTTTTTCTTTCATTGTTCTAATCCATCTCTCAACAACACTGGATTTTTCCTCATTTTCAGTAGAATATAATTCAATCAAGTCTTTAACATCTTTATTATAAAACTCTTTGCCCTTATCCACCCACATTTTATCAGGTTTTCTTTCCTTAAAAATACTCTTCAATGCAACAGAAACAGATTTTTCTATTTTGTCTTTTAATGGTATCAACCATGCGTATTTTGAAAAGATGTCAATGACAGCAAGAAGATATTTTACACCATGATTAAATTTAGAAAAGGCTTGCATGTCTGCTAAATCTGCAGCCCATATCCTATCAATACCATTTACTCTAACTCTCTTTTTCTTAAATTTTCTTTTTACGGGTTTGTGTAATTCTTCTGCTAATATTTTATTTTCTGAATTTTTTTTTTAACTCCCATTCCAAATTTAGCCTTGGTTCCTATTAATGAGCTAACTAACCCTCGTTCCATTTTATCCTTAATAGAAGGATTGTAGATTCCTTTTAACTCCTTTAACATATTTTTATCACAAACAGCATTTCTTGTAGCAGTATCATTATGTTTAAGATAACAGATATCATGATGATATGCTGCTTTATCAATACGATTTACAGGTTTTGACCATTCTTTCGGTGTTAAATCAGGATTTAATCTTTTCTTTAACTTAGTGCCCGGACCAGTAAAATTATGACCAGGTAAGTGCATTTCAACAGGTAAGTTATTAATAACTTTATTTAGTAATGAACCACCTTCTTGTCTTTTAATAAACTGGGCTTTAGTTGTTCCACATTCAACACATTTTCCCCGTTTCATATTTCTACCATTTTTACTTACCACATATTCAATATTAGTTGTATCAGTTTGTTTTTTACACTTAACACAATACATTTTTTTATATTAGATTAAATTTTTTTAATATAAAATGGATATTGTTAATTTATCATGGAATGAAGCGTTAGCAAAAAGATTTAACCACCCCCTTTTACCAAGAAGTATTAGAGGTTTAATAGTAGGTAAATCAGGATGTGGTAAAACTACACTTTTACTTAACCTTTTGTTAAGACCTGATTGGTTAGATTATAACAACTTATGCGTTTTTGGTAAAAGTTTGTTCCAACCATAATATCGCATACTTAAAAAAACCTTTGAAGAAAAAATACCCAAAGAATATATATTAAGGTTGTTTTCACATAAAAATGAAGTTCAAAACTATGATGTTTCACCTACACCGTTAGTTGAAGAGTGGAGCAAAACAATTAAAGAAAAATCTGATATTAACTGTGAATTTTTTGAAAATGCTTGTGATGTACCTGACCCAAGAGATTTAAACGGGCAAAACAAAAAAAATAATAATTTTTGACGATTTACTTTTAGAAAGACAAAACAAATGTGAAAGTTATTACGTAAGAGGGAGACATAGTAACGCAGACTGTTTTTATCTATCACAAAATTATTTTAGATTACCCCGTCAAACTATTAGAGAGAATGCAAATTTTATTTGCTTGTTTAGGCAAGACTTAAAAAATCTTAATCATATTTATAGTGACCATGTAGGGGATGATATGACAAAAACCGAGTTTGTTAATTTTTGTAAAAATTGTTGGGAAAGACCACATGGTTTTGTTATCATTGATTTAACCAATGATAAATATAATGGTAAATATAGAAATGGATTTTACAACTTTTATATACCACAAAATTACAACAACTATTATTAAAAATTGAAAATAACTTAAGAAGATTTTAAGTATAATTATAAAAAAATGTCAAAAATATTAAAATCAGGTCTTGATAAAAAGATTAGTGAAGAAAATTTAAGTTGTTATAGTGTAAATCAGATTAAAGTTATAATGAAAATTATAGTAGAAGAATTTTTACCACGGCAATTTGAAGAAAATTGTACAGGAAGATATTTTAGAAAAATGTTTGTTGCGATAAATTTAAGAAAAAAGTTTTTTTCTTATGCTAAAAGTTTTATAGGTATGGATGAAAAAAATGTATGTATTTTTTTTTTTCAAAATCATGTTTCTGAATTACTTACTAATATAAATCGGTTAGTAGAGATTTTTGAAAAAGAAGAGGAAAATAAAACTAATACAAAACATATAAGACAAAGAAAAAAAAAATAATGAAATATGTGAATAAATTAAGGCAAATATACTTCATAACTTTTTACAGCCTTAATAAATCTTGTGACCAGCATACACGCACCTATTGCGAAAGGGCATTAACATTTACTAAAGATGCAACATTTTAATTTAAAAAAAAATATATCTTAAGCAAAAAAAGATATATTTTTGCGCATATAACATTCTTTTTGTTAATATAAAATGCAAGAAGATTTACTAAAACAAATAGTAAAAAACACTGACCATAAAACATCATTTCAAATTATAGTAAGTGACAACAAAACAGAGTTTAAAACAAGATTTACTCCACCACTTCAATTAGAAAAAGATAAAGAATATGAAATAGCATTGGTTAATCTTGAAACTTATTATTCATTTCCAAATATTGATAAAAATAATGATATTTTTGTTTATTCCCCAGACAATGGTGCTTCATGGGAAAAAATAAAAATACATGAAGGAAGTTATGATTTAGTTGATATTAATGATTTTATTCAACAAGAAATGAGGAGAAAAGGACATTATGATGAAGTTAATGAAGAATATTATATTAACATCTCAGCAAACACTAATACTTTAAGTCTGTTCTTTTTTTAGAAAATGGTTATCAGGTAGATTTTAATCAACCAAATTCTATTGCTAAAGTTTTAGGATTTACTCGTACTAAATATACACAAGGATTTCATGAATCAGAAAATGTAGTAAATATTCTTAGTATTAATAGTTTGCTCGTTAATATTGATTTAATCTCAGGTAGTTATGTTAATGGTTCGCAAAAAAACACTATTCATTCATTTTTTCCAAATGTGCCACCAGGGTATAAAATAATAGAAAATCCAGTAAATTTAGTTTATCTACCATTAACATTAAATGAAATACATAACCTTAATGTATCAATTACAGACCAAGATGGAACATTACTAAATCTTAGAGGTGAGAATTTAACAACCAGATTTCATATAAGAGAAGCGAGATAAATAAAAAAATATATTAATATAAAATGGCAAACTATACTACAGTAAAATTAAATATATCAGATGGGCAAAAAGAAAAACTTAAACACGCTTTAAAAAACAAATGTCCCGTAAGTCTTCGTTTAAATTATGATGATTTACACGGTAATGATGTTGTAGCTATAACCCAAAGTCAAGCAAAAAAAAATAGCAAAAGCTTATGAAGCTGGTAAGGGAACCACGATTAGAATGACAGAAAAACAGCTTAGGCACAACATGAAAGTAGAAGGTGGTTTTCTTGGAATGTTAGCTGGTTTAGCTTCATCAGTTCTACCTACATTAGCAAGGACTGTTTTACCAGCTATAGGAGTTGGTGCCCTATCTGGGTTAGCCTCTTCAGGCGTTCAAAAAGCAATGGGTAACGGTCTTTACCTTAAAAAAGGTGGTTGTGTATGTCAAGTAGAAACTGATGGTGAAGGTTTATATCTTGGTCCAGCTAAAGGTAAAGGATTAGGTTCTGTTGGTGATGGATTGTATTTAAAAAAGGGTGTCAGAATTTATGATGGAAAAGGTCTTCTTTTAGGACCTAATATCCCATTTGGAAATATTCCTATATTAGGAGCAATATTATAAATTAAAAAATATGAATTTGCATAAATTTGGAGTTAAACCTAAAATGGTTCAACCAAAAACTATTTTTTGGAAACCTGTAGAAGTTAAGCACCCAGCTAAAAAAGTTAATCCTGTTACTTGGGATGTTTTTACTCAACAACCTCTAATATTAAAAGCTTGTGAAACTAAAACCATTGTTTTAGGTTTTGGTTTTATGATGAGTAGAGAAGCTGTTTTAATTTCTCTATCATTTAACTTAAAAATTAGGCAATTAAGTATAACAAATGAGGTAGTGTTGGAGGAAACCCCAGATATGGTTACCACAATTACAAACAACTCTGGTAACCTATTAAAAATTAATGAAAATGAATCTTTATGTCGTCTTTTCTATTCTATTTAAAAAAATAGTTGTAATTAATAAAATCGAACTAAAAGAAAAGATTTATCCAGTCCTACCAGAAGCACGAAATATACCAAATGCACCATCACTAGAACCAGTAATTACAGCAAATGACAATGGACAATCCTTCAGACTACAAAAAATGTCAGAAATTCAAACATTTCTTGAAAATGAAGTAAAAGTTAGAGAACAGTTGGCTAAAAAATATTTAAATATTAGTAAAACAGTAGATAACGTTGAAGCTGGTTTAACTGCTTTAGCATTAGGTGCAGGAGCAGGTGGAATAGCCCTTTTAAGTACCGTTGTAGCAATTCCAGCAACAATAGCTTTAGAAGGTTGTGCTTTAGCTGTTGGATTTGCAGCATTAATAGGTAAGTTTTTGGTTAGAAAAACTAGAACAAAATCAGAAAAACATCTTCAGATTAAGATGTTAGCTGACTCAAAGCTTAATATACTATTTACACATATATCTAAAGCTATCAGTGACAACAAAATCGAACATTCAGAATTTACTTTAATTATGGATGAATTGGAAAAATACAAACAAATGAAGGAAGAAATACGTGTTAAGTCAAAGAAAAAAAGCAAGCTAGAGGAACAAGAAAGTTTAATCGAGAAGGGGAAACAGGAAGCACGGGAGGAATTCCGCAGACTAGTAGAAAGAAACAATGGAACCCATTAAGACTAAAACTAAAACCACCTAAATTTAAATGTTCTTGTGCATGTGAGATAGGTAATACTGATTAAAAAAATAAGATAAAAAATTTTTTACTTAAAAAAAAATATGTCATTTTTAAAGATAACTGACCCTGTGAAAAGGGACCAAATAGTAAAAGAATATCTTGCAACAAAGAAAAAAATTCGTGATAACCAACTTGCAGAGAAAACAGGTGAAATTGAATTACAAACAGACCTTTCAAACCTATTACAGAAACACAAAAAACTGCAACAAAGGAGATTACAGAAGGGCTTAAACCTATTAAAGAGGGGATTGAACGGTTACCCCAACAATTAATTTCTAAAGAGGAAGAGGAAGAGGAACAAGTAAAATATTCATTATTAGATGAAAAATATAGAGAATTAAAAGAAGAATATGAAGAAAATACTGATAAAACATTTGGTATTAAAAGGAAAGGTATTAATTATTATATAGGTAATAAAATGGTTGATTATGATGGTGACTATATTTGGATTGGTGCAGAAAAATATAAATCGACAGATGGATTATGGGAAGTTATTATGACAAAAAATCCAAGTAAAAAATATAATTTTTCTAGTGATGATCTTATTAATTATGAAAAAATATTAATAAATTCCAATGTTATTTTTCATGGGAATGACCCAGACCGCCGTCCTAAAAGCAGTGGTGGAATCAAATACAATATTTTTTATTAAACCTATTCATAAAGAAATCAAAGCAAAAAAAGAAGCAACTGGAAAAGGAATTACCATTATTCCATCTGACCCTAACGCACTATTAAAAAGACTTGACCTTTTAATGGCAAGTAAAGAAGCTGGTAACACAGGCGTAAGAAATGAATTGGTAAGCATATGTGATGAATTAAAAAGACAGCGTGTATTAAATTCAAAGAGTTATAAAAATTTAATGTCTATATTATAAAATGATTACATCACAAAAAAGAGGATTTAAAAGAAATTATGCTTACGGTGGTGCAGGTATATTTGATACCTTAGCTAATTTTCTTACAAGGCTTTTTACTAGTAGTGCAGCTTAACAAATTGCAAGCTCCGCAGTTGATGTTGGTAAAAGTGTGGCTAAGAAAGGAGCAAAGAAAGCGTTAGAGGTTGGAAAGAGTGCCGCGGTTGATGCAGGTAAAAAGTTAGTTGAAAAGGCTTTGACACCAAAATCTAAAAAGATTTTAGAAAAATATACTCAAAAGCCTACTACAACAACTCAACCTGCAACACAAAATATTAGCACCTTAATAGATGGTAGTGCCATTGCTATTCAAGATTTAGTTAAGAAATTAAATAGTAAGGGTTCAGGAGTTAAAGTATTATGAAAAAAATGAATTTAAGTTAAGCAAATTATTACATTAAATAAAAAAGAATGTCAAAACTAAAATTTAAAGTAACAGAATATGAAAAATACAATACGAAAAGGGTTGGTATCCTTTTTGCAAATTTTAAACTAAATGAAGATTGTGAAGTTTTAGAGAGTACCAATACAAGTTATGATTATAAAAAGGTTGTTTTAAAATTGTCACCTGAAAAAGCAGATATCATTAAGGAATTTGAAGAAGATGTAAATCAATATTTAGAAGAAAATGATATACCAAAGGTAACCATTCTTTACGGAAATAGAATTTATCCTAAAATGAGAAAAAAGTTTTCTGCAGAAAAACTTAAAAATATTAAACTTAAGGGTGTTTTTGTAAATGATAAAAACAAATCATTCCCTCAACTATGGCTAGAATATTAAAAACTCAACTCAATTATAATTTTGACTTAAAAATTATAATTGCATATTATAAAATGGACATTTTAAACATTAAAGCACCAATTTTAAAAGATGATAGTATTGATGAATATGAATACCATGAGTATGAACCTATTACAGGAACCAATTTAAACAACTCTGGAGGAAATATTAGGATTGATATCGAAACACAAGATATTTTTTATCATCCTTCTGAGTCTTATTTACAAATTATGGGTGAATGAGTAAAAAATGATGGTACCGTTTATGGTGCAGCTAATGAGGTTACCATAACAAATAATGGTCTTTTATATCTGTTTAAAAATATCAGATATCAACTTAGTGGGCAAGAGATAGAATCCATTAATTATCCTGGTCAGGCTACAACAATACTTGGGCTTTTAAAATACCTGGATGACTTTTCTAAATTACAAGGGTTAAACCAACTGTGGTATAAGGATACCGGAGTCAATGCAGCCAGTGCTACTAATGCTGGTTTTTCAGTAAGAAGACAGTATATTTTTAGTTCAAATCCAGTTGGAACATTTAGTTTTAGGGTGCCTTTAAAACATATATTCGGTTTTTGTGAAGATTACAACAAAGTTTTATATGGTATGAAACAAACTTTAACCTTAACAAGAAATGATGACAATGACGCAATTTTTAGAGCTGGTGGTACCGATGCTGGTAGAGTTAATTTACTGAAGGTATCTTGGTTTATGCCTCATGTAGAGCCGGAAATTGGTAATAGGTTGGAACTTACAAAATTTATTGAGAAGAAAGAAAAATTCCCAGTTGGGTATAGAATGATACAAAGCGACTCTATTGCGGTTCTACAGGCAGCAACAGGTTTTACTTGGAGGCTATCAGCTAAATCATCTCCTGAGGTGCCACGTTTTTTAATTGTTGGTTTTCAAACTGGTAAAAGTGGTGATCAAGAACAAAACCCAGCTATATTTGACAACTTAAATGTTAAAAATATTTATGTAATGTTATGTTAAAAAAAATATCCGTTATATGATTATGATATAAATTTTGCTGCTAATCAAATTAGTAGAATAAATAGTGAAGCTGCTTTGTTTAGAAAAAAGTTTTTTAACATGGATGAATTGGTATCAAACCCTAATATTACTCCTTCAGATTATAAAAATCTTTTTCCTTTGTTTGTGTTTGACGTATCAAAGCAAAGTGAAAAGTTAAAGTATTCTGTAACTGATATTCATATTAAAACAACATTTACTGCAAATCCTCCTGCAAATACTGAAGCATTTGCGGTTTTACTTAGTGATAGGTTAATTAACTTTCAAAGTGATGGAAATAAAATGAGTGTAGTCTATTAAGTAATTTTTTATGTTATATAAAAATGAAAAAGATTGCTGATTTTAAAAAAAATTTAACAGATAACAATATTAAGTTTTATTCATATTGGAACAAGAAAAAGTATATTGATGTTTTAAAAGAAAATGGATTGTATCCTGAAGAAATTATACCACTTAAAAAAGAACCTAATTATGATAGATTAAAAGATATAGGTAAAAATCCTAAAACGGTAATATTAAAGGATGTTGAAACTGAAGAAGAAACAACATTTCCATCAATTTACAAGGCTAGTAAGTTTATAGACCGTTGCCCTCAAACGATTGAAAATTGGAATAGTAGGGTTTGGAATGGTAAATATAGAATTGATATTCAATAATTTTATTATTTTTAAAAAAAAAAATAATAAAATTTAAAAAAAATTGACTTAAGGAGTAGATTTTTAATATTAAAAAACAAAAATGGATATCAATTTTGATTTATATACAGTAAGAGGATTAAAAGCTTTAGCAAGAAGGGAGGGATTAGGGGGATATAGTAGTTTAAATCGTCAAGATTTAATTCAATTTTTAATTAATAGAGGTCGCCCTATATTAGATGAAAGAGTTAGAAATATTAATGCTCCAATATTACAACCAACGGTTGCTCAACCTTTACCATCAACATCAAGACAAAGGCCAACCACTCCACCATCTACTTCAGTTAATGATTTGTTAAGAAGCTTAGAAAATGTTAAAGTGATACCACCTAGTATTTCACCTGAAGTTGGAGCTCTTAAAAAGAAGATAAAAGATATATATAGTAAAACAAACCAAATAGTTGTTGAAAAGGGCCGTTCAGCTCTTAAAAACTGGGCTGAAGAATATAAAATACCCGGTATCCCTGTTTCTTCACCTGATGAGTTTTTAGAGTTGTCGCGACCATCAATAATAAATATTTTAAGAAGTAAGCGGGGGACTAAAGTAAAAATGGTTCTTCGGTGTTATATGTATAGATATGAAGAGGTTGATAAACCGCAAGAAGCTAATTTTTCTTCTGATGTAAATAAGATTAATTTAAAAAGGAACCGATGTAGATGAACTATACAATATTATGGTAGGAAGAATTTTAGAAAATTATGCTGCTTTTTTAAGAAGGGGTAGCGGTTGGACTTTTCATAGTGTAATACATTTAAAGCTGCATACAGTTGTTTATGAACCTTTAAAAGCTTCAGGATAAATACCACTACCTGATTGGATTAAAAACAAAAACGCGTGCATTAATATACACAATAAAAATGACAATTTTTGTTTTTCTTATTGCATTTCAAGAGCACTTCATCCTGTAGATAAAAATGCTGAAAGAGTTGATTCATTGTTAAAAAAACAAATAAAATAATTAAATATGAATGGAATTGAATATCCTGTTTCAATTCATTCAATAGATAGGTTTGAAAAACAAAATCCAGAAATTAGTGTTAATGTTTTTGAGTATGATGATAATAAAAAAATCAAGCGTATCAGAGCTATCAAAAGTTTAAGAAAAAATCATGTAAATCTGCTTTTTATTGATAATGGAGAAAAAACACATTATGTTTTAATAAAAAAAATTAATGCTTTACTAAGAAAGCAAGTAAGCGACAATAGTGGTATTGAGTATTGTAGCTTTGTATTAACCATTTTGGTAGTAAAAGACTTTTAGAAAAGCATATGAAATATTGCTCCGATCATGCTCCTGTTAATTTAAAAATGCCAAAAAAGGGAACCATTTTAGAATTTAAAAATTATCATAATATTATTAAGGTACCATTTGTTGTAACATGTGATTTTGAAAGTTTATTGGTACCTATACAAACGTGTAAAAAGAAAAAAAGTTATACTATGAAAACACAAAAGCATGTTCCTTGTAGTTTTGTCTATAATATAAAATGTTTTCATGATGAGGTTTGTCCTCCTATATTAAGAAAATATTCAGGAAAAAATGCAGATGAAGTTTTTATAAAAATGTTAATTGATGATATTAAAGAAATTTATAAAAAATATTGTCAAAATCCGGTGAAAATTAAGATAACAGATGATGAAAAAAAAAAAAAAAAAAAAAAAAAAAAAAAAAAAAAACACATAAAAGAGAAACGGGTTGTTGGATATGTAAAGAAGAATTTACTCATGAAAATTATAAAGTAAGAGATCATTGTCATTTTACCGGTAAATATAGAGGAGCCGCTTGTAATGAATGTAATCTTAAAGCAAAAATTCCTGATTTTACTCCTGTTTTCTTTCATAATTTAAGTAATTATGATGCTCATCTTTTTATTAAGTTTCTCGGTCAAACTAGTGGTGAGATTAGTTGTATTCCTATCAACGAGGAAAAATATATTAGCTTTAGTAAGCGTATTAAGATAGGAAAAACAGGCCATAAAATAAGGTTTCTTGATAGTTATAAGTTTTTATCTAAAAGTTAGGATGAGCTTTCAAAAACTTTAAGTGATGATCAGTTAAATATTTTATCAAGATATTTTACGAAAGAACAATTACCATTAGTTAAAAGAAAAGGGGTTTTTCCTTACGAATATTTGGATTGCTTTGAAAAGTTAGAAGAAACACAATTACCACCTAAAGAAGCATTTTATTCAAGTTTAAACAAAGAGGATATTAGTGATAAAGATTATGAGCATGCACAAAATGTTTGGAAAACTTTTAACATGAAAACGTTTAGGGATTATTTAGAGCTTTACAATAAAATAGATGTTTTACTTTTAGCAGATTTAATTGATAACTTTAGAAATCTTTGTTTTGAACATTATGGATTAGACCCTTGTTGGTATTATACTTTACCTGGGTTTGCATATGATGTAATGCTAAAAATATCAAAAATAAAACTCGAACTTTTATCAGAGAATGATATGCTTTTAATGATTGAAAAAGGAAAAAGGGGTGGTGTATCTATGTGTAGTAAAAGATATTCTAAGGCAAACAACAAATATATGGGTGATGAATATGATCCAAATAAACCATCAAAATACTTATACTATATTGATGCAAACAGTCTTTACCCTTGGGCTATGAGTCAATTATTGCCTAGTTCTGGTTTTAAGGAGATGAGTAAAGAGGAATTAAAAAATTGGACTAATTATCCATGCTTTTTAGAGGTTGATTTAGAGTATCCTAAAGAGTTACATGATTTACATAATGATTTTCCTTTAGCACCTGAAAAATTAAAAGTAGAAAAAGTAGAAAAATTAATGCCTAACTTAAACGATAAAGAAAATTATGTCATTCATTATAAAGCTTTAAAAACATACTTAGAGTTAGGTTTAAAAATAAAAAAAATACATAGAGGAATTAAGTTTAATGAAAGTAATGATATTAAGAAATATATTGATAAAAATGTTAAGTTAAGAAAAAAGGCGAAAAATGATTTTAATAAAGAATTATTTAAGTTTATGATGAATGCAGGTTTTGGTACAACAATGGAGAACTTGAGAAATAGAGTAAAAATAGAATTAGTTAATGATACAAATAGTTTTCGTTTTAAAAAACTCACCGCTAAACCAAACTATCATCATACTACAATATTTGATGGAAATTTAGTTGCTTTTCATTCAAAGAAACTAGGAATATATTATAATAAACCAGTTTATTTAGGTGTAAGCATATTAGATATTAGTAAAACTTTAATGTATTTAACTTTGTATAATTACTTTAAGAAAAAATATGGATATAAAGTAAGGATGTGCTACACAGATACAGATAGCTTCATTCTTGAAATAGAAACTGAAGATTTATATAAAGATATAGCTTGTGATGTTGATACAATGTATGATATGAGCGATTACCCAAAAGAACATGAGTTGTATAGTGATAAAAATAAAAAGGTGTTAGGTAAGTTTAAAGATGAATTAAAAGGTGATATTATGATAGAGCAAGTTGGTTTAGGTGCAAAAACATATGCTTATAAAAAATACCTATAAAAAGAGAGGAAGAAACTGAAGAAAATCCAAAACCAAAACCAATTTTAGATGAAAATGGAAAATTAATATATGAAGGAAACAAAGAAGATAGAAGATGTAAGGGGGTTAAAAAGTCTGTTGCTAAAAATGAAATAAAATTAAAAAATTATAAAGATTGTTTGGAAAGTGGAAAAGATTATTTTAGAACCATGAGCATATTAAGAAGTCGTGAGCATGAAATATTTACTGAAGAGATAAATAAGAAGGCATTAAGTTTTGAAGATGATAAAAGGTATATATTAGAGGATGGTATAAACACTTTAGCACATGGTCATTATTGGATTGAAAATATTAAAAAAAGAAGAAAATAAAAAATTAACTGAAGAAGAAAAAATGAAATATGAGCAACAGGGAGCAAGACCAAAAACATATTAAAATATTTAACCTAGTAAAAAAAGGTTAAATATTTATCTTTTTCTTATGATATTACTTACAACTTTACAAACGGGGCATTCTTTTTTATTGTAAGAGTTGTTACAAGAACTACAAATACATATATGACCACAACTACAAAACATAACATTAGGTTTTACGTTTTCATCTAAACAAAGCACACAGGAATCACTTTTAAAAGTTTCTTTGTCATTAATAGATAAAGGTGTGGAAGATTGTAGAAATGTTCCATTTTCATCATTTTCATTATTTTCATTTGTTGCATGATAAAATCAAAATATTGGTCAGGAAGTTCATCATATCCGAGATGATGATCCATATGAGAAAGTTCAGATTCTGTATAATCATATAAACCACCCCAGTATTCATCATAATATGTTACAAAAGAAGTAAAACTACAATATTTAGCAGGATGAATATCTTTAATGTTAATAATGGATGTATTTGATAATTAGTAGGCTGTCTTTCCCTATCTTCATCTTCAAGTAATTTAATTAAAGCATTATTATAAACACTAAGAAAATTATCACTTTGGTTAAATGGTATTCTAATACCAGTAAAAGCAGGTCTACCTCTATAACGAAATTGCCTTTCAAAACCCACTGCTTGCCCTAGGTCTGGCCAGACTGCAAAAACGGTTGTATCAAAACCAGATTCTTCTAACTTACGCTTGCTATTTTCATGATAAATAAAAGGTTTTAGTTTAGCAAGCATGTAAAGAAAATCCTTTGAATTATCATTAATATTAAATTTAAATAGTTCTTTATCTGAATCATAACTATGGTATAAATATTTTTTATCTTCTAAAGTTTTGATTAACTTTCTTCTAAAGAAATCTGAAATTTTATTTAACACATGCATTTTTTATAATATAGCTATATGATCTTAAAAAATGAAATTCAAATTTTTTTAAAAGAATTATTTTTAAAAAAAAAATCTTTTTTTAATAAATCTAACTTCTCTTTTTAAATCATCAATAAACTCATCCATATCTTCATAACGAATTTTTCTTTTAGTAAATCCATCAAGATATTCAAGTTGTTTAGTTAATACTATAAAAGAACCTTCTTTTAAAGGAGGAAAATCATCCATGAATCTTTTACCAGTTTCTGCTAGAAAGTTAATTACGCTTTTATCATAAAGAAAATTATACTTTTCTACTAAATCATTAAGTTCTTCTATTGTTGCCATTTTAGTTAATATTTTTTAATATAAAATAAAAAACAAAAAATTCAAATTTTAATTTTTTTTAATTTTTTTAATTTTTTTAATTTTTTAAAAATTTAAAATTTAAGTAATTTCTTCTACAATATATTAGCCCTAATTTACCATCTTGGGGTTTACCCTTTACTCTCACCATCTGGGTTATGCTTCACTTATTTATAAAATTTTATTGTTTTTGCATTCATCTTATTAAATATTTACTTCTTGTTACGTAACTATTTAGTGATATTTTTATCAAAATCTTAAGGCACACAAACACGCTTAAGCCGGGCTTAATTGCTTACCGGTTAGCCTGATGCGTGAGTTAATTGTTTTGCACAGGGGGTAATAAAGGCTAGTGGTTTTTTATATGTTTTTGTGGAAGGGGTTAGCCTGGTAATTTTGGAAAAATTAAAAAAAATTTAAAAATTGAATTTAAGTTAAAACGTTTAAGAAAAGGGTTATGTCAATTGATTTATTGATCTTAATTAGGTAGTTTTTCATAAGTATGATAACTGTTAATTTTATGTGCATGTTAATGTTACATAAAATTGTTATTGTTACATTGTTGTATAAGGGATAACCATATGCTTAAGCGTTGGTTGATTGTTTAAGCATGGGGGGATTTGTTAAGCACTAATTATAAACATAAGTGTGGTGGGATTACATAAATGCATTGATTAACCTTAAGCGTGGTTGATTTTGTTAAGCAATGGGCAAATTCATAATTGCATGCGCAACTTAAAATGGCTGGATCACTTAACAACGGGTTATTTTCTTAATGCGCGTGCGTTGGTTAAGGGGGATGAGCTAGAATGAGTATTTATATATCTACTATGAGTAGAGCGGTCCTTGGACATGCAGAAAATTTACCTATAGGAAAAAGTTACGAACCATGCAAGCCTGCGCGGAAGGTTCATGATGGCATAAGCCGGTACTCTTTGCAGATGAGCCGAGCCCCCGTAGCTCAGTCGGTAGCGCGCAGGACTTGAGAACAGGAGGTCGCTGGTTCGATCCCTGGCTGGGCCAATTTCTTTCTGAGGATATGATGATAGTCATTGCGACAGGATCCATTCCTCTCTCACCGCTGACCATTGTTTCGACGATATTTATGTGGGAAAGCAGCCAGTGGCTTGGAAAGAATATTGTGCTTTGTACAGGTAAAAGAAACTCCAGGAAAGCATGGATTGGTGCACTGGCCGCCGCGATATAACTTAAATAATGTTGAAAATGGCGTTAAACAGCAATCAGTAAATCTTTGCAGATGCATTAAGCCCCTTTTCAAAGAGCAGGGCTCAAATGTATATACCAAGTCAAGCATTAACCTCCCCCATCATCACAACCACCAAATATGCAGACTTTCCACGTGTTTAATTTGGACATGTTTTGTATTCACAGTTTAGTGTGTTAGTCGCTTGTGTAAAATGTTTGTTTATGAGACTTTTTTTTTTTTTAATTTTATGAATTATTTAACTAAAAGGGAAATTCTGGAAAATACTAAACATGGAGGTGGGTAAATTTATTGCTGTGGTTTTCCTCTTCTCCTTTTTAAATGTCATTTTTCGTATAATTGTCATCATATTCACTGTCGCCTACTTTGTCGTTTGTTTTCATCCCACCCATCCCCAGAGATTAAATGATGGTCGTCATTATGGGCTCAGTCGGTAATGTACGGGGCTAGAAAATTTAGGAGTTGTGAATTCGATGGCCGAACCCAGTCGCTCAGTTTGTGACAACAGGGCTTGAAAATTTGGGGTTCGATGCCGAGCCTGGTGGCTCAGTCGGTGACGTAAAACACGTAAGTTGGATTTCTGGCTCGGCCAAAGGGTTTAAGCATGGTCGAGTTATTTGGATGAGGGATTCATACTCCGCCGGTCATGGGTTTGATCTCCAAGAGAGGGATCGGGGTTTCGAGCGAGCACCCTTGATACCTTTGACACGAAGAAAGACACGCATCTCAGGAATATGTCGGCTGTCGCCATGACATAACAACAGTCTACAGTAACAACAGTCTACAGTAATGTTAACCAAACGACTTGTCCAAATCGAAAGCTTTTGCAGACGACAAATTCAGTGTGGCCAAAATGATAGGATGTCTTAACTGGGGTAGAAAACATTGTGGGAAAAGGAGAAAATGCTGGTTACCAGCATTTTTTCCTTTTCCCATAATGTTTTCAAAAGCCTTCTTATTAAAATTCGGGATTGTGTGATAAAGGGATAAAAGCGTCATGAACCACTAATCAGACAAAAATAAAACAGGCATTGCTTGTTTCTTGGAAGCCGCAATTTCGAGCCTGACTGGCCGAACCCCGGTAGAATGCAGGACTTGAGAACAGGGGGTCACGAGTTCGATCCCCTGCTCAGCCAATTTCTGTCCGAGGATTGATGATAGTCATTGCGACAGAATTCATTCCTCTACACTGGCCGCCGCGATATAATTGGAATTATGTTGAAACGACGTTGAACACCATACAATCAATCAATCAATCGAGCCTGACTGGAAGCGCTAGGTTTTTCGTGAGAGTATCCCTGGGCAAGAAACTTCAGAGCCCTAGTCTGGTACTGATGAAACCCAGGAAATACACGAATGTGGGGGGCTGTCGCTTGATATGGCTGAAATAATTTTGAAAGCAACGTGAAAAGCCATTCAGTTAATCACACGCAAGGTGAAATGTTTGCCACTGTGACAGAAATAGTTTCTTCAAAAATCTTACATTGAGTTTTTTGAACACGGGAAAGCAGCCGATAACTTAATCACCATATACATCATTTTAAAGTCTTTATCAGACGACAAAACTTTAAACTTGTCCAAATTCGAACGTTTGAAGACGACTGATTACATTTTTGAGATTTGTCTTTCAGAAAGAATGTTAAATATTGTGGGCAAAGCAAAGAAATACTGGTTATCAGGTTATCAATGTATTTCTTGCTTTTCACCAGTACTAGACTTGGGATTTGCAGTGCTTTGCCCAGGGACACTCCAACAAGAATCGTTCAAGAATGTGATTATTACAAATCCAGCACCGTAACCCTTTACCAAACATTCTAGTGTTTGAACTACCACGAGAAAGAAGGCTTTTGAACATGAGCCATACTCTGTGAAAAGGGTACTTAATATATCTGCGAAAAGTATCGGGTCAGGTCAGCCTGCGCGGTCCGCGCAGATGACCTAGGCCGAAACTTTTCGCTATTGGTCAATTTTCTGCATGCCAAAGGACCTGTCTACCTCATGATTTAGTCGGTTGTTAAAAAAAAAGTGGCTATTATGGATACAAAAGTATGTGATGGCTTGCTTTGTATAACGAACCACAGAGATGCATTAGGCCCCCTTTTGCCAGAAAATCGCTCAAATATTGTGGTGAAATGATGAAATGCTTTTCCCATAGTATTTCAAGTCTACCATGGACAAATACTGTAATGTTAGACATATTTGAATTGTCGTCTGCAAATACTTCCAATTTGGATGAATCTGCAATTTTGTCGTCTGGTAAAGAGTTAAGGTGATCGATATATAATCCAGAGGTTTTTTGATCGATCTTCACCGGCCACGCTGGTTTTTCGTGGGACTGTCCTTTGGCAAGGCGGAGCACCAGCCTAGTACATGATCGGTATTCACCAACCATTCTTAAGAAAGTTCTTAGGTCTTATTCTCAAGAATTTTCTAAATTTGAAAGCAACACAACTTCTGATTGACTAAACCAAACGGTTTAGCCAATCAGAAGTTGTGTTACTTTTAAATTTATGTGTTAGCCAATTAGAAGTTTTGTTACTATCAAATTTAGAATATCTTTGAGTATAAGATTGAGAATATTTTTAAGAATGGTTGGTGAATACGAACCCTTGTAATGTTCAGGAAACACATAGACGGTATGGATCAAGATCGGACTACGCATGACATGTAGTCTGATTATAGTCATATCCTAGTCTCTTGGTTATAGATTGCAGTCTAGGTTTTAATAGATTGTGTTGCTACATGTATGTAATTTCGTCAGTCGTAATTGTTTATTTCTCCGCCGGGTAGCTCAGTGGTTAGAGTATCTGACTCGTGACCTTGTGCTTGCGGGTTTGATACCCGTTTGAGGCAAACTTTCTGTCCAGCGATTTTTCACCTCTCACCTTTGATGCATAGTAGAAATGCAATCAGTGGCTTTGGAAAGAAAGTTGTGTAAGTACTGGTGTGAGAACGCCAGGAATCACATGAATACGTGCACTGACCGCCGTGATATGACCCATGATGTTAAAACAGCGTTAAACTTCAATACAAACAAACAAAATGTTTTCTTTTTTCATACTTAGACAGTGAAAGTCTAAGTAAGTCTTTGTCTTCCCTAGCTAAGCCCCGGTAGATCAGTCGGAAGCGTACAGGATTTGAGAACAGGGAGTCGCTGGTTCGATCCCCGGCTCGGCCAATTTCTCTCCGAGGATTAATGATAGTCATTGCGACAGAATTCATTCTTCCCTCACCGCTGACCATTGTTTCGACGATGGTTATTTGGGAAAGCAGCCAGTGGCTTGGAAAGAATATTGTGCATAGTACTGGTAAACGAAACTTCAGGAAAGCATGGATAGGTGCAATGGCCGCCGCGATTTTATTGAAATAATTTTGAAAACGACGTTAAACATCAGACAATCAATTACTCCTTGTTTTCCCCGCATGTTGACTAGTAATTTTCGCTTGCATTGTAAGCTATTAAACACGCAAGTGCTCGTTAAAGCTGAATGAAAGTTAAGAACGCGAAGTGCTGCGGTGATATTCTTGTTCTTTTGATAGAGGCATAACAACAGCCTGGGTTCCAGTCTTATCATTTTTTCCCTTAACCCTTAGGCTGCTAAGCGCGATCCACTGACCTTTTGCGGACAGTGTAGATCAAGATCAGACTGCACAGAACGTGCAGTCTTGATCTTGGATCTACACTGTCTGATAAGGAGATTTTTTTTTCTCTGAGAAATAAGGTTGAAATAACACTTCGGGTTTTCACTAGCGTCTGGAAAAATTCATGTAACTTATATAGCAGGTTAAGGGTTAATTTTGAAGTTACTTGGTCAAAAACGAAAGCAAAATATAAAGCAGTAGGCCTACTACAATTTTACAGGCAATTTTTGAAGATCTATGTAGACCGTGATAAGGACAGATTAAGAAATTACTGGAGTCTGGACACAGCCTGAGCAGCTCCTTTTGTCACAATCTTTTCACGTGCGCTTATGTTTGGTATCATCACCGTCAGTATTTTACAAGGATATTTTCAGTGATATCTGCTGCATACTTCCTGATTGTGGAGATGCTGAGTTTTGTATTTTCAGTTGAAGCGAACGCTGTACCAGACGACAAAAATTTAGAATCGTCTGAAATAACCGTCTATGCAGACGACACTTTGAATGTGGCTAAAATGGTTGGAATTTTCTTTGAAAGTGAAAAAAATGGAGAAAATCTTGGTTACTAGCATTTTCTTCCTTTTCCACAATGTTTTCAAAAGCCATCTCTAATGGTTGTTAAAACACGGGCCAGTTTGGAAGAAAGTTTTAATTGGGGAACTCGACTCACTTGGCGTTTATAGCGAGACTTCCGGTACAACTTTTTTTTTTCAATGTTTTTACAAGACATTGTATTCAAATATGAACTACAACCTTAATCCTATAGGCTCCAAAGTGGTGTAATGGTAGTGGGAGTCGACTCGGAACCCGGAGAACCAAGGATCGAGACGCACTCAATACCCGGAAAAAAGAAAAAGGGGGGAAAAAAAAAAGAGAACGGCACGCGGATAGAGAACGGGCAAGAAAGACACTTGGGTAGGCGATCGTGGGACCCAGGGAAATTACCTTTTACTACTATGTGGATTTGAAATTATCAACATTAATACAGAGGTGTTTAATAGAAGATGAATATTTATTTCACTTTTTCTAAAAGTTCATAGAACTTGTTTTCTCTGTGCAGAGATCAAGTTTAAGCAAGAAGAACACAAAAATATAAAGAGAAAATATTTTAATACTCAAAATGCATTGTTGATGTATACAACAGAAACATATTACCCATTATCAAATTCAACAACCTGAAACTTAACCCTTAACACTTTATCAAACCACAAAATTTTAGACTGGTCCAAACTGAAAGCATTTGCAGACGACGACAAAAATGTGATTGAAAAACTAAAATTTGGTCTGGTAAGGGTAGAAAACATTGTGGGAAAAGGAGAAAATGCTGGTTACCAGCATTTTCTCCTTTTTCCACAAGGTTTTCAAAAGGTTTCTTTCACAGGGTCCGTAAAAGTCGGGATTGTGTGGTAGAGCTAAAGTACCAAATAAACCTATCCGACATTTTCGTCCTAGAAATACGATCAAAATAACTGCAATTTTATGGTTGCTTTGGTCTACAGTGTTTCAGCAAAGTGGACAGTGTAGATCAAAGATCAGGCTGCACGTTTTGTGCAGCCTGATCTTGATCTACACTGGCCACAATGGCAACTATAGTCGGGAAAGGCGCTTTAAGGATTAAAAGACTGCTTTAGAAAAGATCGTGGGAAAAGGAGAACATGCTGGTTTCCAACATCACCCGTTCTCACAATGTTTTCTTTTACCATTAACATTATCTGAATCATATATGATTTGTCAACAGTAAATGCCTTCTATACACAATAATCTAAAATTCTGTCATCTGGAAAGGGGTCAATACACAAATACTAAGTCCTGGTTGCTTTGACAGATTGACTGATAAAGTTTTATGCCACTTTCAACATTATTTCAGTCATATCACCGTGACAGCTCATGTATTTCCTGGGTTCCACCAGTACTAGGCTATGGCTCTGAAATGCCTTGCCCAAAGACACTCCCGCAAAAAACTGCAGTGGATCCAGGGAGGCTCCAACCAGATCAGAAAATTTTAGACTTGTCCAAATTGAAAAACAAAAAATTGAATGTAGCTATGAACAATGGAATTTGTCTATCAAGGGGTAGAAAACATTGTGGAAAAGAGAAAATGCTACTAACAAGCACATTCACCATTTTCCACAATCTTTTTAAGAACCCTGTACATTTTTAGTTTAAAAACAATGGCTGGTTTGAGGAAAAAAAAAGTTAAAATCAAAACATTAACCTCAATACAAGACAGAATGCTTTAACCCTTAGGTTGCTAAGTGCGATGCACTGACTTTTTGCGGAAAACGTAGATCAAGATCAGACTGCACAGAATGTGCAGTCTGATCTTGGATCTACACTGTCCAGCAAGGAGTTATCTTTCCTCCAAAAATACATTTGAAATAGGACAATATGGATTTATACAATCGGTTTTAAAAAATTCTTTTCTTTTCTGTAGCAGGATAAGGGTAACAACACTTTTTACCAACTTATGAAATTTTGGACTTGTCATTATTGAAAGTATTTGCAGATGACAAATCATATGTGGCTGAAATTATGCAATTTGAAAGATAGAAAACATGGAAGAAAAGGAGTAAATGCTGCCTACCAGCAGTTTCGACTTTTTCCACAATGTTTTCAAGAGTATATTCATGGTTCTTTAAACAATGCCTGGTTTAATAAAAGGTTAAAATTAAGACAATCCTGTCACAATACAGACAATTTTAACTTTTTACTAAATGACAAAATTTTAGTATTGTCCAATTTGAAAGCATCTACAGAGGACATAATGAAATGTCTTTCAAGAGATACAAAACACGGCGAAACAGGAGAAAATGCTGATTACAGCACTCCCACCATTTTCCACACTGTTTTCTAAAGCCTCCTATATATGAACCATGCTCTGCAAAAAGGAGGCATAATGCATATGCGAAGAGTATCTACCAAGGTCAGCCTGTGAAGCCTGTGCATGCCGACCTGGACTAAAATTTTTCGGAACTGGTCAATTTTCTGTATGTCCAAGGACCAGTCTACATCATGATTAACTCAATTGTTAAAAAAAGTAGCAATTAGAGATCCATAATAATGTGATGGCTTGCCTGGTATAATGCATAACGGAGATGCATTAAGCCCCTTTTTGCCAGAGCATGAAATATATATTTTTTTTAAAAACAATGGTTAAAGTCAATACAATACTCATCACAATACAGAATATTTTAACTTGTTACCAAATGACAAAATTTTAGACTTGTCCAAATTTAAACAATTTGGAGATGATGATTTAGTTGTAGCTCCAACAATTGGATTGGTCATTTTTTTTTTTCTTTTTGCCCCCGAGACAAATAAATGTGGCCGAAATATTGCGCTTTGGATTTGAAAGTTTAGAATGCATGATGGAAAAAGAAGAAAAAAAGCTTAAAACCATTAGGCCTATTTTCTCCTATTCCCAAAATGCTTTCAAGCATCTTATTTCTCCAACTAGATAAAAGCTGTTCTTTTCTTATAGTTAAAACATACCAACAACAGACATGAATGGTAAAATGGATAAACATTTTAGGGAAAGGGTAAAGAACTTTTAAAAAAACATGAGTGCCAAGATGGCCCTGGATCGCTCACCTCAGTCAGTAGGTGAAATTTCACTCCAAAGTCATAATGACCCAATTTAAAACTCATCTGAGATATTATTAAGACAAACATTCTGACCAACTGTCAGGTCAATTGAGCTGAAAATGTGGCCTCTGGAGGGTCCAAATTGTATGTCTTCAATCTGATCTAGCGACCTAGTTTATGACCCTATGTGACCATATTTCAGATTCATCCGAAATATCAAGACCAACTTGTTGACCAAGCTTCAGGTGAATTGGGCAAGAATTGCTGCCTCTAGAGTGCCCACAAGGTATTTCTGTAATATGACCTAGTGACCTAGATTATGACCCTATGTGACCCAATTTCAAACCCATTCAAGATATCATCAAGTCAAACATATATTCAGGTCAGTTGAGCAAATGTTGTGGCCTCTAGGGCGCCCAAAATAAATTTCTTTAATTTAACCTACTGACCTATTTCACAACCCTATGAGACTCAATTTCTAACTTATCCAAGATATCATCAAGTCAAACATGTAGACCAATTTTCAGGTCAATTTAGCTAGAATTGTGGCCTCTAGAGTGCCCACAATGTATTTCTTCAATGTGACCCAGTGACCTTGTTTATGACCCCAAGTGACCCAATTTTGAACTCTTCCAAGATTTTATCAAGACAAACATGCTGATCAATTTTCAGGTCAGTTGAGTAAGAATTGTAGCCTCTAGAATGCCAATAAGGAATTTCTGTAAGTTGACCTAGTGACCCAGTTTATGACCCAAGGTGACCCAAATTCAAACTGACCCAAAATTTCATCAAGAGAAAAACATTCTGACCAATTTTCAACTCAATTGAGCAATACATGTGGCCTCTAAATGTCCACAAGGTATTTCTTTAATTTGACCTAGTGACCTAATTTATGACCCAAGGTATCCCAAATTTAAACTCATTTGAGACTTTATTAAGACAAAGATTCTGACCAATTTTCAAGACAATTGAGCAATAAATGTGGCCTTTAGAGTGCCCACAAGGTAGTTCTTTAATTTGACCTAGTGACCTAGTTTATGACCTTGGTTGACCAAAATTCAAACTCATTCAAGATTTTATCGAGTCAAACATTCTGACCAATTTTCAGGTCAGTTGAGTAAGAAATGTAGCCTCTAGAGTGTCCACAAGGTATTTCTTTAATTTGACGCAGTGACCTAGTTTATGACCCCAGGTGACCCAATTTCAAACCCATTTAAATAAAACAAAGACTCTCACCAATTTTCAAGTCAATCTGGCAAAAAATGTGGCCTCTAGAGTGCCTACAAGGTATTTCTTTAATTTGACATAGTGACCTAGTTTATGACCCTAGGTGACCGAAATTGTAACTCATTCGACATTTCATCAAGACAAATATTCTGATGAATTTTCAGGTCAATTGAGCAAAAAATGTGGCCTCTAGAGTGCCCACAAGGCATTTTTCTTAATTTGACCTAGTGACTTAGGTTATAACCCTAGGTGACCCAAATTCAAACTCATCCGAGACTTTATCAAGACAAACATTCTGACCAATTTTCAGGTCAACTGAATAAGAAATGTGGCCTCTAGAGTGTCCACAAGGTAAATGTTGACGACGGACGATGCATGACGGATGACAGACATCAGACAACCATAAAAGCTCACCTTGAGCACGTTGTGTTCAGGTGAGCTAAAAAAAGAAACATTGGAAAAAAAAATGTGAAAAGGCTTCTTTGCTTCTATATAGAAAGCACTGGCTACTTTACCAAACAATCACATATTTTAATGACCCTGAGGAAAATATTGTGAAAAAAAGGAGAAAATGCTAATAATCAGTTCTTTCTCCTTTTCCCCGAATATTTTCATCCCTCTTTCAAGTCAAATTCACTCATATAAGGCACATTTGAATTCAATTGAAGAGTCTATAACTTCAAAACATGTCCAAAGAAATATGGTAAAGAGACTGACATTTCAGTTGTCTATACTGGGTTAACCCAGCATACTACATAGGACATGGCATTTCTTTAAATTAACAACAAATTCTGATTGTCTGTGGCTTATGATAAACAATATAAATATAAGCCATGCTCTAGCAAAAGGGGGCTTAACCCTTTCCCAAACAAGCCCTGGTTTTCACGTGTCTGCAGTAGAAGTCTTTTGAAAACACTGTGGGAAAAGGAGAAATTGCTCATAATGAGCAATTTCTCCTTTTCCCACAGTGTTTTCCACCCTTTTTGAGACCTGTCTGCCATTTTCATCAAATTTGAAATTGTCGTCTGCAAACTCTTTCAATCTGGACCAGTCCAAAATTTGTCGTTTGGGAAAGGGTTAATGTATCAATGTGATGCATTATACCAAGCAAGTCATCACATTCTCATGAATCCATTACATTTTGTCAAACAACCGACTGAATCACGAGGTACACTGGTCCTTTGACATTAAGAAACTTGACCTATAACAAAGTTTCGACCCAAGTCAACCTGCGTGGAGTGCGCAGGCTAATATGAGTCAATACTTTCTGCAGATGCATCAACCCCCCTTTTCATTGAGCACAGCTCATGATGTAACATAAAATGTAGAAGTTGCAAGATATTGGTCCATACTGGAACATCAAGCCCCCTTTTTCCATGACAAGACAATTAAAAAAAAAAAAAAAAAAAAAAAAAAAAAAAAAAAAAAAATACAGGTGAACTATCATAAGGAACGCATGTATGAAATTTCATCAAATTTTGTCACAGATTTTAGAAGATATCTGTCTTGACAGACAGATTGATAGATGGATGAATGGAAAACGCAAAAACTATATCCCCCAGCCTTTGATAACTGACACAAATCTCACAAAGGAGAAACAGAGAAATGGAGGGAAAAACAGTTTGGGAATATGAGCAAACACTTGTCAAAACAAAATTCTCACAATGTTTTTAAAAGTTGCAAAACTGGCTTTGAGAAGTTTAAAACTATCTACATCCTTACAGTGTAATCTTTACCCTTTACCTGATCAACCCATTATTTTGTGACATCTTGAGAGGAACGCTTTTGAAAACATTGTGGGGAAAAGAGAAAGTGCTGGTTACCAGGATCTTCTACTTTTCTCACAATTTGTTTCACCCCTCTCAGACAAAATTTTACCATTGATAAGTCTAATACCAGGATCTTCTACTTTTCTCACAATTTGTTTCACCCCTCTCAGACAAAATTTTACCATTGATAAGTCTAAAATTTTGTAAGTTTGGTAAATATTAACTCTTTTTACTAAACAGCAAAATGTTAGACATGTCCAAATTGAAAGCATTTGCCGATGAAACATCATATGTGGCTCAAGTGATGAAACTTGTCTAATAAGGATAAACAAGAGGGCCATGATGGCCCTGGATCGCTCACCTGAGTCAATATGCGAAATTTCAATCCAGGGTCATAATTGAAAGTACTACATGCCAAATGAATATGATGTCGGGCCCAATTTCAAACTCATCCAATATTTTATCAAGACAAACATTCTGACCAATTTTCAAGTCAATGGAGCATGACATGTGGCCTCAAGAGTGACCACAAGGTATTTCTTTAATTTTACCTAGTGACCTCGATTATGACCCAGGTGACCCAATTTTAAACTCATCCTAGATTTTTTCAAGAGATTTTATGAAGACAAGCATTCTGAACAATCTTCAAGTCAATTGAGCAAAAAATATGGCCTCTAGAGTGCACACAAGGTATTTCTTTAATTTGACCTAGTGACCTAGTTTATTATCCCAGTTGGCCCAAATTCAGACTCATCTGAGATGTTATCAAGAAAAACATTCTGGCCAATTTTCAAGTCAATTGAGCATGAAATGTAGCCTCTAGAGTGCCCCCAAAGTATTTCTTTAAAATGACCTAGTGACCTAGGTTATGACCCCAGGTGATCCAATTTTGAACTCATCCTAGATTTCATCAAGACAAAAAAATCTTAACCAATTTTCAAATCAAATGAACAATAAATGTGGCCTCTAAAGTGCACACAAGGTATTTCCTTAATTTGACCTAGTGAACTAATTTAAGACCCCAAATGACCCAAATTCAAACTCATGTGAGATTTTATTAAGACAAACATTCTGACCAAATTTCAGGTCATTTGAGCAATAAATGTGGCCTCTAGAGTGCCCACAAGGTATTACTTTAATTTGACCTAGTGACCTACATGTAGTTTATGACCCCAGGTGACCCAATTTCGAACTGACTGAACATGTTGTGCTCAGGTGGGCTAACAAACTTAGAACAGGTTCACTACATACCAAATAACAAAGCTCTATGCCTTCCAGGTTTAATAAAGAAGAATTTTAAAATTTTCCTTCTTTGTTCGAATTTCTGACCCCTGGGGCAGGGCCAGTTTTGACCCCAGCGGCATCATTTGAACAACTTTGGTAGAGGTCTACTAGGAGATGCTACATACCATATATCAAAGCTCTACACCTTCCAGTTTTAGAGAAAAAGAATTTTAAAGTTTTCCTTCTTTGTTCCTATGTTAGAACTTGTGACCCCCGGAGCACGGCCAGTTTTGACCTCAGGAGCATCGTATGAACAAACTTGGTAGAGGTCTGCTAGGAGATGCTACATACCAAATATCAAAGCTCTACACCTTCCAATTTCAGAGAAGAAGAATTTTAAAGTTTTCCTTCTTTGTTCCTATGTTAGAACTTGTGACCCCCCCCAGCAGGGCCAGTTTTGACCCCAGGGGGATCATATGAACAAATTTGGTAGAGGTCCACTAGGAGATGCTAGATGCCAAATATCAAAGCTCTACGCCTTCCAGTTTCAGAGAAGAAGAATTTTAATGTTTTCCTTCTTTGTTCCTATGTTTGAACTTGTGACCCCCCGAGGCAGGGCCAGTTTCGACACCAGGGGCATCATATGAACAAACTTGGTAGAGGTCCACTAGGAGATGCTAGATGCCAAATATCAAAGCTCCATGCCTTCCAGTTTCAGAGAAGAAGAATTTTAAAGTTTTCCGTCTTTGTTCCTATGTTCGAACTTGTGACCCCCAGGACGGGGCCAGTTTTGACCCCAGGGTCATCATATGAACAAACTTGGTAGAGGTCCACTAGGAAATGCTACATACCAAATATCAAAGCTCTACGCCTTCTAGAATCAGAGAAGAAGATTTTCAAAGATTCTGCTATTTTTTTCCTTTCTGTTGCCATGGCAACCAGAGTTATGGGTGGAATTCAATCTCTTGAACAACTTTGGTAGAGCTTCACCCAAGGAACATCCCTGCCAAGTTTAATCAAGATTGGCCCAGCGGTTTAGGAGAAGATGTTTAAAGGAATTGTGGACAGATGGACAGACGGACAGACGGACGGATAGACGGACAGACAGACGGACAGACAGATGGACAGATGGACGCCAGACAACGACAATCACATCACAATACCTCACCTTAACACTTCGTGCTCAGGTGAGCTAAAAACATTGTAGGAAAAGGAGAAAATGCTGGTAACCAGCTCTAACCTTGTCTCTAAAAGGATAAAAAACATTGTAGGAAAAGGAGAAAATGCTGGTAAGCAGCATTTCTCCTTTTCCCACAATGTTTTCAAAGGGCTTCTCCTTCAGGGCCAACAGGTGGGATTGTGGTCAAAGAATAAACAAACTCCCAAGTTACTCCAACATTATTGACATCTTAAACCCTGCTATCTTAAACCAAAAACTTGAAACTATTGCAAACCCAAAAGCTTTTAAACAAAAATGAAGAATCTGAAACAAAAATATGAGGGCCATGATGGCCCTGTATCACTCCACTGGCTTTTAATCCTTTACCACACATGTCCGAGTTTTAAGGACCCTGAAAAAGAATGCTTTTGAAAACTTTTTTTGAAAAGGAGAAAGTACTGGTAACCAGCATTTTCTCCTTTTCCCACAATGTTTCCTACCCTATTAAAGACAGACATAATCATTTTAGCTACATCCAATTTGTCCTTTGGAATGGCTTTTAATTTTACTTTGGTCCAGTCAAAAAATCTGTTGTTTCTTAAAAGAGTAGAATAAATGTTTTAAGCACTACACTGGCACTGACAGAGACATACAGCATAACAAGAGGGTCAATGGCCTTAAAGTGCTCACCTGAGTAAGGTTATCTAGGATTGATAAGACTGAAAAGATCCTGGTTGTGATGATGTAAAACACATGAGTGTAAGTGATCTACTTTTTGAATAATTTGACATATTTTTTTTTAATTTTAAATCTGGCTAAAAATGTGGTCTTTACAGTGTAAACAAAGTTTATCTAAGATCTGGTCAAGTGACCTACTTTCTGACCCAACGTGACTCAAACTTTTCTGAGATATAATCAAGACAAATGTTCTGACAATGTTTCATGACTATTAGACTGAAAATGTGGCCTTTTGACAGCACACAGTGATTTGGCCAAGTATCCTATTTTTTGACCTGACGTGACCCAACTTCATACTTGTCCGAGATTTCATTTATACAAAGAGTGCACCAAAAGTTTTTCTAAGATATGGCCCAGTGACCTACTTTTAGACCCCATGTGACCCAATTACAAACTTGTTGGAGATTTTATCCAGACAAACATTCTAACCAAGTTTCCAGAGTATCGGGCTGAGAATGTGGCCTCAAGAAAGCACACAAGGTTGTTCCCGGATTTGGCCCAGTAACCTACTTTTTAACCCAACATAACTCATTTTCATACTAGTCCGAGATATTATCAAGACAAACACTTTGATCTAGTTTCATGAGTATCAGGCTGAAAATGTGGCCTCTAGAGAGCACACAAGGTTTTTCTAAGATTTGGCCCAGTGACCTATTTTTTGACCCGACATGACCCAATTTTGCTTCTGTCTAAGATTTTATCCAGACAAACATCCTTACTATGATTCATGAGTATCAGGCTGAAAATGTTGCCTCTAGAGTGCACACAAAGTTCTTCTAAGATTTGGCCCCGTGACCTACTTTTTGACCCGACATGACCCAATTTCAAACTTGTTCAAGATTTAATCCAGACAAACATTCTGACCAAGTTTCATGAGGATCTGGCGGAAAATCTGGCCTCTAGAGTGCACACAAAGTAAATGTTGACGGCCAGACGACACACGCTGGATACAGCATGATCACAAAAGCTCACCTTGAGCATTTTGTGCTCAGGTGAGCTAAAAAGTCTGTATGGCAATAAACTTGCATGGAAAAAAAATTACCTCCCCCCCAATAAAAAAAGCCATATCTTTTTCAAATGCAAAGATAATGTCAGGAAATACGTACAGGTTTTCTAAATGGCATGAAAGGTATAGTGCCAGAACAAAACACTGAATGATAGAAACCTTACTTTACATCAAATACTCCCCTCAACTATAAGCATCAAAATAAATCGCTCTCCGTAAAAATTGAATTTTTTCTATCTAAAAAACTTGAATACCTGACAAAATTCATGCAATAGTGCAGTTGGATAATCAAGGGAGGTAAATAGTAACAAACTTTATATATCTTATAACAAGAGATATTTCCCTTGATCACTATATCAACTTCAGCCATTCTATAAGCCCATGTTAAGCTTGTGTTCCCCGAGATGGGGCCAATTTTGACCCCAGGGCTATAATTTCAAGGAATTTGGTAGAAGTCTATTATATGACGCTACATGCTCATAATTGTAGAAGTTCAAGTCTTATTGTTTAAGACAATACAATTCTTGCAAATCTTCGAAATTTCCCTGTGGGTCAAAACAGCCTTGAAAGTACAATTCTTGAACCCTTAGAGTGCTGGATACATGAACAGGCCTTTTTTCGTTAGAAAAAAAAAAAAAACATCCAAAACATTGTCATTTCAATTTGGTTTTTACCAGAATATGTAATAATGTAGCAGACAGTGCAGATCCAAGATCGGACTGCACAGAATGTGTAGTCTGATCTTGATCTACACTGTCCGTGAAAACAACTTAATGTAATAATGTAGCGGACAGTGTAGATCCAAGATCAGACTGCACAGATTGTGCAGTCTGATCTTGATCTACACTGTCCGTGAAAAGAACTTCAGTCAGTTCCAGTGCTGTATAGGTTAACTTTTCAGGCAGTTACAAGTTAAATCTGCACTCCATGGTCCCAATACTCCTAGCTGGAAAGATTCAGTTAGAAACAAATCTCTAAGTCACATGGTCTTCCTGAAAATAGAAAACAAAATACAAACTTGATTTCGATTCTTCTTAAACTCTTTATCACACAATCCAAGTTTAAATGACTTTGTGAAGGAAGGCTTTTGCAAACATTGCTGGAAAAGGATAAAATGCTGGCAAACAGCATTTTTTGCCTTTTCCCGCAAAGTTTTCCACCCTTCCACAGACAAACTTCAATTTTAATACACATTTTTTTTTTTTTTTTTTTTGCATCTGAAAGTGCTTTCAATTTGGACATCTTAAATTTAGTCATTTGCCTGCAGACTGACCTTGGATCTACACCAACCATTATTTCTGTCTAAAGGCAGTTTCACAGTTTTCTGTCTAAAGGCAGTTTCACAACTATATACAGCCAATGAAGATCAAAGATCAGACTGCATGTTTACTGCAGACTGACCTGGGATCTATGCTGACCACTATGCAGAGATATTCTATCCAAAAGCAGTTTTGAAATCGCAATTAGTTGGCTTATTTTTCCTGAATGAACATTTCAATTTTGTTTACTTCGGACTTTCAGGACAAATGCATTACTAATGTTTACAATGTAAACATACCTGTAAGCACATAAATATCTGCTGAGAAGCTAAAGATTTAGGTGTAATTGATAGTTTTATTGGAGTTTTATTTTGAGAAAGTTTGTAAATGTACCTCTGTCCAATATGTTCATCGCTAACCAGTCACAGGTTTGTCTTCATGGATCTGGTGTTTTATAGCAATTTCAGCAGTATACCGGTTACATCATGGCAACAGCAAACTTGATCATATGTTCTCCAAGTTCATCAGGTTTAGGCAAGGACTCTGTCATTTCCCAGGATACACCCAAGAATACCATTGCTGCAAGTGAGGAACAAACCCAGAACCTCTAAATAACAAATCTGTAAATATGTTCACCAGGTCACCTGTAAGTAAATAAAATATATAATAGTAAATAAGCTCTCTACCAGACAACAAGTATTGTTGTTACAGTTGTTGTAACTGAATGAATTTGTGGAAAACAAATACTGCTCAAATATGAGATTGTTTCTGAAAGAGTAAAAATACACTGTAGGAGAAAGTGCTAGATATGATTATCATTTTCTCCTTTTTCCACAATAGGTTATAAAGCTTCTTCTTTTTAAGAATTTTAAAAGAGAAAACCATGTCGTAAATGGCAATAATTTCTTGACTAAATAAGCGCAAAGCTTAACTTATGAGTGCGTAACTTGGAAAAACAGTCTGAAGAAATTTGTGGTCATCTTTCCCCTCAATGAGTGCATCTGATGTACCCTTCACCAAATAGGTCCATGCATTTCCCAAAGCTTTTGAAGACATTACTGGAAAAGATATAAGCTTGCATTTTCTCCTTTCCCACAATGTTTTAAACCCTTTTAAAACAAGATAAATTCCATCACGTGAATCACACTTTTTCATTAACTCTTTACCAAACGACAAAATTTTAGACTAGTCCAAATTGAAAGCAGTTGTAGACGACAAAATAAATGTGACTGAAAATTTGAAGTTTGTTATGGGAATGGTAGAAAACATTGTGAGGAAAGGAGAAAATGCTGGTTACCAGCATTTTCTCCTTTTCCCATAATGTTTTCAAAAGGTGTTTCCTGTAGGGTCGTTAAAAGTCAGGATTGTGTGATAATGGGTTAAAAGATACTTTCAATATGGATAAATTTATGATTTAAATTCTCTTCAACACTTTCCAACCGTCAATGGGACCCACATGATGTGTTCAGTTTGGAAAGTTTTGACTGTAACCTTCATTTGTTTATGTTAAGTGCATCAATTCATTGTCATATGAGATCTATTGACTCTGACTTTAAAATGCTGAAGTATAATCAAGTCAGATATAGGTTGAAGAAGTTAAAGACATTTTTATCCATGGGCTTGTTTGGCTGGGCTCATTTTGTCCAGGCTTATTTGACTCTAATTAACTAATTTGTTTGTTTTTTTGTATTGTAGTTTAACGCCATTTTAACAGCTTGGGTCATACCACTGTGGTCAGTACACATACTCATGCGTTTTCTGGCTTCCTCGTGCCAGCACTGACACAACTTTCTTTCTAAGTCACTGACTACTTTTCCCACATGAATCAGAGGTGAGAAGCAAAAAATCGCCGAAAAGAAAGTTTGCCTCAACCGGGTATTGAACTCACAACCACTGGGTCACAAGTCAGATATGCCAACCACCGAGCTACTTGGGCGAGCCTCTACTGGATTAAACTTGATACGGTATAGAATTGAGCCATGCTCTGCCAAAAGGGGGCTCAGTGCATCTCCATCATGGAATATACTGAGCAATTCATGCCACCATTATGGATCCATAAAAAAACATTGTTTCTGATGATTGACTATATCATAAGATAGACTGGTCCTTTGACATATAGAAAATTGGCCAATTTAGTGAAAAGTTTCCATTCTGGTCAGCCTGTGCAGACTGCACAGGCTGACTGCACAGGCTGACCTGGGTCAATACTTTTTGCAGATGCATTAAGCCCCCTTTTCACAAAGCATAGCTCAGATACTGAACTGATATATTGAGGTTCCCTCAAAAGCAGGTATGTCAAATGTCCAGGTGTAAAATTTTGCAGGTCATTTTGACCCTCTATCCAGAAATTTGGGGGTCAAAAGTCAAAACTTGGGGTCATATTTCTTTGTCTCATTTTCAAATAAATGATAAATGAACAAGTTTTCGATATTCTTTTGTTTGTGTATTGTTGACATCACCAAATATCAATATGTTCAGTCATACAATGAACCTTGTAACTTACTGTGGAAAATAAAAGGCTTCGTTAAAAATGCCGTCAGAAGTCACTGATTGTTCGATGTCTAAGACATTTTATGCAATGTAAAAGCCAAGAATCAGTACTAGGGAATCTTCACATGATATGATTTTCGTTGGATTTACTATTGAGATCAGCTAATTTGCTTTTTGGTGCTAATAACGTTGCTTTTTCTTTGGTGCTGACTAGTCAAAGTTTCTTTGATGCCTGTAATGAGACTCAATCGGTTCCCAGTTTATCGGCTCTGGTACAGCATTTCCGTTCTGAATCAGATACCAATACAACTGGTTCCCCATTTATAAAGTGTAAAGCAGAGATTGCATTCGCGAACAAGCGAAATTTGTCATTCAGATTCATCACCTATATTTTTAATTCATAGACTCGGAAAATTGATTTCGATTCAAGCGCATCAGAAAGGACGCAAGTGTAAAATTTCTGCTGGACAACTTAGTGAGTAAAAAACATGTCAAGGACACAAAAAACATGCTCTGGGCAAATCACTGATGTCAATCTTCATAAATATTGAATAAATATGTGGAGTATTTCAGTGGAAAAAGTGAAAATGCCCTTGCAGATCTAGTTAAATCATTTTAGTACAATATAGAATTACATGTAGTGGTTAACTGTCAGTTTGTATTTAGACCTTTATTTGTACCTGCCAATCAAAGCTGCTAAGGATAAATTGTCCATCACTGATTTCTACAGAAGTGTAAAGGAGTTAATAACAGACAATTTTCCAAACTATGTAATCAACCCGAGTTTTTACTTATGGAAATATTTAGACTTACGGTAATTCTTATTTAGTGAGCCAGTTTCGATTTGAAAATAAATGTGAACATTCCAAAAATATAAAGAATTATAGAGATATGATAAAAAACAAAGTTTGAAATGGATTTCATGATTGAATGGTGTTTTATGCTGCTTTCAACATTATTTCAGTCATATCACAGTGACAGCACACATATTCATATGTTTCCTGGGTTCCACCAGTACTAGGCTAGGGCTCTGAAGTGTTTTGCCTAAGGACACTCCCATGAAAAACCAAGCAGATCAGGAGGGGCTAGAACCCAGGGCTTTCTAATACTGAATTATTTGTTTCCCGTCTACACTGAATCGGTAATAGCACAGGGTCATTTAAAACTGTTAGCATTATGCAACATCCAAAAAACTTGCAAAGGCAAACAAAACGTGAAAAAAAAGGTTAAAGACTATGGCGTGTAAAATTTCCGAATGACCCCCAAACTTCCAAACAGCGAGTCACAGATGAACCCCAAAATTTATGAGCTATCAGAAACACTGTATAAACAAGGGCTCTAACTGTTGCAAGCAATGGCACAATCAAACATGTGGCACAGCAGTGTTTCCACTAGCTTTTTATGTCAAGGGTATTCTTACCCCCTTGGCTGAAAATCTGAGGGTAAGATTTCATTTTAGAGGGAGTGACAATAATGATTATCAGCTAGTGGTATCGCTATCCGTAGTGATGATTTGCAGCTAAAACATGCTGATGTTGATTGCTCTCCCAACAACTTTCAGTAAAAGACAAAAAACAGATATCATCCTCAGTTGCCCAGATGTAGAATAGAATAGTGTTTTTTGCATACATATACAAATGTTGCTGTGTGCGTTGCGAATGTTGACATGGTAATTAGTACTAATTACTGTGTGCACAATAGTTGATGTATAATTATATACCTGTAGAATTTAAAAAACTGGCAAGTTAAAAATTTAGAAAAGAAAGTTGGACAGTAAATGATAAAAATCCCATAGTGGTCCCATGTTTTTTTCATACAAAAGGTGCTGCGTATTTAAAACCAATACTGGTTAGTACATTTTAATTTCATAACAAGGTTTACACAGGAATATTTTCAAGTGGGAACACTGCACAGGTAAATCAATTTTTGATTCAGAATTTAGATGATGTGTAATCAAGGTGTCAAGAAGTAACCAAAAATGGTGAACAGGGTGCCCAATCACGTACTGCAGTACGTAATTCACGTACAAATTCTACTCTGTGCGTACAAATTTTTGTGCTTACGTGCATGCACGCACTGTCAGAAGTATGCACGTACAAAAAGGAAAGTAATTACGTAAACCGCACGTACAAATTAGATACCATTCCGTATTGCATGCCAAACAAACAAAACGAAAGTAGTTTTCCTGATAAGTGGGTACCACGCTTTGTGCTCGACATAGAGCGGGTTACCAAATATTTTCACTATATATATTTTGCAGCTCCCTCGTCTGTCTGAATAATTTTCGCTACGATTTTTTATGGTGTCAAAATCTACCACAAGTTCAGAAAATCTATCTGGTAATTAATTTTCAGTGAGAAATTAAAATCATTTAATTATATTATGATACGCAGTTATTGTTAAAAACACATTTTTTTGACATACGGAAGCTGAAAACCCGAGCTGCAAATTAAACGTGTAATTTCCGTATGTATGGCGTCTGCTGCAGAAAAAATGTCATCACAACAAAAGCTGTTAATATATTTTACAGCGTTAAGATCTGAGAAAGGTAGGTTTACAAAGTGATTCTACCATTACACATTTTGTTTTATTTTGCCCTAACACAGCATGGCCTTTATTTGACAGAGTTTGAGCTTACAATAAGCCAATCGGCCTACCCCTCTGTGATTTTAAAATAGTCAGATCTACGGATATCATCTTGGACAATGAGCATTAATATGTCTACGCTTCCTTTTAAAGCAGTTCCAATGTACTTTGCAACTTTTAGAAAGGAAGAAAGGTGAAAAATCTTTCGCGAAGGCAGTCGATTATCAAAACTCGCCGTGTTTGGCTTTTAAACCCTGACCGCTGTTGCGATTATATATAAGTATGTGCATGCCCTGGAGACATATGATGCATCCATATAATCACCAAATGCACGATCTGATAATTTAATAAAGATCCCATTCATTATGGTAAAGGAGCTAGGGTGTTAAAATTCATAAATAAAACTGAAACAGCCAAAAGTTACTCTGTACCCCCTAATTTTTCTTTGTACCCCCAATTCAAAACCAGGGGGGTAGAGTGTACCCCCAATTTTTTCTTTGTACCCCCAATTCAAAACCTGGAGCGTGCATGTACCCCCAAATTGAAAACCCAGTGGGCATGCAGGTGAAGAATCCTGGACTCTATGCCTGTTAACCCTTTCCCAAGCGATAAATTTTAGACTGGTCCAAATTGAAAGAGTTTGCAGACGACAATTTTAAATTTTATGAAAATGGCAGAAAGTTCTCAAAAAGGGTAGAAAACATTGTGGTAAAAGGAGAAGTTGCTCGTTACGAGCAATTTCTCCTTTTCCCACAGTGTTTTCAAAAGACTTGTACTGCAGACACGTGAAAACCAGGGCTCTTTTGGGTAAGGGTTAAAAGTGCAAAGTTTAGAAATATCAGTGATGCAAAAGCATAAATAAAACAAACTGATTGATAAGTTAAATAAATCACTCTTTGGTCAAAACAGTAGGGTGCAATAATGTCAGGCGAACGTCCGAGGGACGAACATGAGAAAGAACGCACTAGTTTTGGGACGAACAAGCCCGGAACCGAATTTTAAAAAATAATGCCGTAGGAGAGAACGTTTCAAAGTTCCTTTCTATTTCAAATTTCCATTGTTTCACTGATGATTCATTAGAAGGGTATGCATACCTTTCGTACTGTTTTGATTGATCGTATAGGTTGTATTTGCCTTTCAAAACTGAAAATTTATTTACGGCGATATTCTGCACGTGCAGCTTAGTACGTTTCCGCCGGCCTTGTTTCCGTTCCAGCTGATACCTACTTTTGGACCAGATTTTTCGTCCATGGACTTGTTCGCACTTACTTGGTTCGTCCCAACCTTTTGGTACACTGTATGGAATTTTTTGACAGCTGCCTAATAGCCCATCAAACTTCATAAATATTTCAAGAAAACTTTAAATGGATTATTTTTAATGTGTTTTTAGATCCGTCTTTGTTTCACTTTCAAGAGTATTTATGAAATAAAAAGGATGATTATTTTTAGAATGAAGATTTTCAACGTTTTAAGTTTTCTCTGGTCTCGTTTTCATGCAAAAGCTTTGACGTTTTCTTATATCTTTCTCATAGCTGAAGGTATTTACATAAGCATTGGGCTAACTATTCACTTTAAAAGGGGAAATTCCTATCAGTCAGAAAATAAACCTGTAAATGAGCGGCACGCTGTGAAAACGTGATTTACAGTCAATAGACTAGCAATCATAAGAGCACTGGTCTATTGCCATCGAGAGATCGGGACCCAGATTCCAACGCAAACAACAACAGCAACAACAATTATCCCACAGTCACAAGAGACTGTCCCACTATATATATATATATATATATATATGGGGGGGGATAGACCTGTATACTACACTAAATACACCAAATGATAAGATCTTGTACGAACAGTCGGGATACACAAATACCTTATAATATCTTGCAAATGATTGGTCAATATAAACATTGCTATGCTAGGATTTAGGTCAATAAATATTGCAATTGGCAATCACTCGAGAAAAAAGCATTAGCAATAGTTAAGTTTCTTTTACCCTTTACCGTAAAATCCATATTTCTATGAACCTGACGAAGAATACTTTTGAAAACATAGTGGGAAAAGAGAAAATACTTTTAACCAAAGTTGTTTTTGCCTTTTCAAAGAGAAATCCCATCATTTTAGACATTAATTCTGTCCTCTGCAAATGATATCTATTTGGAAAATCTAAAACTTTGTCACCTGGTATAAACGACAAAATATTAGACTCGTCCATGTTGTAAACATTTGAATACCCAAAGGTAAATGGGGCTGAAATGATGGGATATGTCTTAGAGTACAAGACATTGTGGGAAAAGGAAAAAAGTACTAGTTGCTAACATTTGGTCATTTTCCAAGCCTTCTTTCTGAATGTCACTAAATGTTGAAACTGTGTGGTAAAGGATTAAAAGATACTAGTATATGGGCCAGTGTCATGAAACTTCACATGGGGATCAATCATGATATGGAAATTTTACATGTATCTTCTTTTGCACCTGGAACTGTATTCTTTAACCATTGTAATTGGCTTATTTTTCTTTGTCTTATGAAAAGTTCTTATATAACTGCTCGGTGGTTAGAAAGAATAATTGAAGATGTTTTGGATGATTTTTCAATGACGGAGAACGCTTGATGAAAAACTGACCAGAAAACCTGTTGAATCAGCTAAAGAAATGAGTAAGTGTTGTTGATAAATCTGTAATTATCACTTTACGAAACAACACAATTTTAGACTTGTCCATGTTGAAAGCATTTGAAGACAATAAAGTAAATGTGACTCTAAAATTGAATGTTGTTTTTTGGAAGGGTTACCAACATCCTCTCCTTTTCCACAATGTTTTCAAAAGTATTTGTCTTTACGGTCATCAAAACTCAGGATTGTGCCGTAAAATTGTAAACACTGCATGCTGTTTGACTCTTTTTGGGTCCTGCATGGCTCAATGTGTTGGATGAGAAATTCATATTGAAAGATCAGATCCAGATCTATAGCAAGCACATTAATACGACTAACCTAAGTTTGAAAGCAATGTCAATCATCATTCTATATAATAGAGATTTGCGAATTAATACGAAGACGATACGGTGACGGCAACGAGAATCAAAGCGCTGACGCACTGAAGGCAGCGGGTTTGTGCCAGCTACAGATCTTATTACTTTCTTTGCACAGGTTTCCTTTATACTTGACTTGAAGTAAAAAGGTGCCTTAATCGATCTGCAAACAGTATAGACTTAGGTCAGCCTGTGCAGGCAGTCAGTCTGTGCAGTCTTCACAGGCTGACCTGGGCTGAAACTTTTCGCCATTGGTCCATTTTCTGTACATCGAAGGGTCGGTCTATGGATCAATAATTATTTATGTCTTGCTTGGTATAATCCATCACGAGGATGCAAGAAGCCCCCTTTTGCCAAAGCACAGCTCATTTGTTTGTGGCTAAAATAAAGATAAAATCTAGTACATGAGCACAGGCAGAAAACAAGACTTGAATAAATGATATTAATCCTTTCCAAAACAATCCCAAGTTTTTATGACCCTGTGGAAGAGGCCTTTAAAGATATTTGTGGAAATGGAGAAAGTGCTTCTAACCAATGTTTTCTATTATATCAATCCGTAACATTTATGAAATTCTTGAAAGGTATCTTAAAGTACTGAAAACCAGTCTTAGTATAATTTTGAGGTTTTACACCTCAAAATCCTTGTAGGCCAAATAATGTGCTTTATAAAATTTTTGCCGATCCCTTTTAAGGAGTTTGTAGCTCAAAGACTTGAAGTTGGTACCGCTGGTTTAAATTTCCAGCATGGTCTTCTTTCTGATCCACTTATCATTTATGCCATGTTGTTATTCAGTGCATGACCTTAAGGAAATAGCCAAGAAACGCATGCATAGGTACTAGTGGTGAAACGGTTTACCGATTAACCGATTAACCGCGGTCTATTCAAAGAAAAAACCGAAACCGGTTCGAATTTTACCGTATCGGTATTTCTGCAATATGTCAACTTCTCTTAATTGCATCAGAAAGTCCGGTTTTCCCAAAAATTCTGTCTGAAATCGATCGTTTTTCAACTTACAGTTCTAAAGATTTCCGAAAGCGAAAGTTGTTTATTTTTTTCCACAGGCGGTGTCACCGGTGTTTAGGTAAAACTATGACCACATAAAATTCACGACACGAACTCCAAATAAACGTCGAGCTTTAATGCTTTTGGATCAATGGAGTTTGTATGTTATTCATTTCTTATAACTTTGCTCACACTTATTTTTGCGTTTTCCAGTAGTTAAGCTGCAAAGTATTAGTGTTAGTGCAGTAAGCAACTGAGTAAGTTAGTGCATCGCACTGTCTACTCTGTTGAGCCATGTCCCGAAGTTCGGTATAGTAGCGCTGGTTTTTATATAAACAAGTACGCTCTTGAAGAAAAAAAATGGCAGACGAAAATCGTCAAGATAGCGAGTGTTAAAGACTAGTCAATTTTAGTTTGTTTTTATTTGTTCATGCGAAACAATTGATTTTTAGTTCATTATCTTGAAAGAATGGAAGAGTTCCAAGCACATGTACTAGTTTTCTTTATCACCTTTTGAGCATATGCTACCCTAACAGTGACTACAAGTGGTCAGATATGCTAAATGTCAGCATATACAGCATATTGCAATACGTATTGCAATACGGGTCAGCCGTATTGCAATATATTGCAATACGCTTTTTACCGTATTGTTTCACCCCTAATAGGTACACTGGCAGCTGTTATGACCCAAGCTGTTTAAATTTCATTAACTGCTAATAAATTATACTGAAAGAAGCCATTTGCAGACAAAAATTGAAACATGGCTCAAAAACAGTGTACATCTTTGATAGGATAGAAAACATTGTTGGAAAAGGAGAAAATGCTGCTTACCAGCATTTTCTCCCATTCCTACAATGTTTGTAAAAAGTTATGTTCTAAGGGTCGTTAAAACTTGAGATTGTGTTGTACAAGTAAATGCATAATATAATTTGCAGTTATAACTACTTTTAACTCTTTACCACTCAATGCCGACTTCTAACAACCTTGAGAAAAAAGCCTTGTGAAAACAGTCTGGGAAAGGAGAAAATGCTGGGAACCAGCATTTTCTCTATTATCCACAATGTTTTCTATCCTATAAAATAAAACTTGTACCATTTGAGCCACAATGAAATTGTCGTCTGCAAATGCTTTCAGTTTGAACACAGCTGGAATTTTGCCGTCTGCCAAAGGCTTAATGGGTGACTTTTCGTGTAACATCGCCTGTCATAGCCGACTCCGTACGACTTTGGCGATAAAAGGCGATGTTACACGAATCCCATTACGATGCCCTATGCTCAAAATTCATCATGCAAACAAACACCGACAAGAAAAAGTCGATGCAAAGAATCAAAGTCGCCGCAATTTTTTTTATTTAATGCTTCAAGAAAGCCAGGGCGAATAAGTGAATGTCAGTTTTCATTAGCAGATTTTTTAACACATTATGAAATTGATGTGACTGTGAATCTTTATCAAAAGTTGTCTTCTGTTACAGTATCTAATACCCTCGCATAGCGCTCTCTGAACTCTTTTCCAAACGAAAAATATCAGACTCTTCCAAATTCAAAGAGTTGACAGACGACAATTTAAAAAGCTGCAAAAATGGTAGAAAATTCGCTAGTAGTGGGGGGAAAAGTATTTGTTAAAGGAGAAATTGCTTATAACGAGTAATTTCTCCATATCCAACATGTTTTTCCAAAAGAATTTGACAGCGCACGTGATAACCCGCGTTTGTTTGGGAAAGTGTTGAAAACAGGGCCAAGTTACTAAAATGTTGCTGTCCTAGAATAGTATGATTCAAGAGAACGTAAGTTTGCAAGGCATGCTTTCAATTTAAACAAGTCTAAAACTATACTGTTTGGTGAACGCTGTTAATAAAGAATATTGGTTTTGCATTGCGATTTATGAACAACACAGCGAAAAACTGGTCTCTCTCCAGATTTTTTCCAACAAAGTACATTGTAAATTTATCTAGAACTTGGTGAGAAATAAACAAAAGGGTTCTAAACAATCTTTGTTTTAAAAACTAAACCTAGAAAGAAGTAACCAATAATGGTTAGATACAATCATAACCATCATACTCGTTCTTCGGCGGAATTTAACACAATTTCAGCAATGTACAATTTTAGCGGTGGTCATTCAACAAAAAACACAAATAGTAGGAAAAACTAGGTACTAAATAATCAAAATGATAATTAAACCTGTGTACGAAATGACGAAAGTGGATACGAAATGACCAACTGGATACGAAATGACCAAAATAGAAAGTATAGGTAGGTACGAAATGACCAAAATCGTATCTACGAAATGACCTAGGTACGAAATTAACTAGGTACGAAATGACTGGAAACCCGTACAGCCTTGACCAATGGAAACAAGGCATTTATTTGGATGAGTCCATTTCTCGCGAATAGCGAAAATAAAAGTAATACTTGGGCGGATTTTTTGATGTTGTAAGTATTAACAGAGCAAAAATAGTATCGTATTGTATATACTTCGTAGTTTAAGAATGAATTAAAAAGCCAGTTTAAGGCGAAGTAGAAAGATTCCTTGTTAACCTTAACACCCCTATAAAAAAGAAATTCCCATTGTCCATTTCCTAACTCGAAAAACTATTAAAAATATAGTCGCGCGCTTCTGCGCGGCGACTAATGAAAACTTTTGCTCTGAAAATATTTTCTTTTGCACTTTTTCGGTCTATGTAGATACCGACGCCCTCTTTCCGTTTCTATTCTACAGTAACATTACGGATGAACTCGTAAGGTGTAAGGCAGTTTTGAAAGGGTGTCGTCTGCGCGAGTAGCGCGTATTTATACATGATCGTTTGTGTATTCATGGAGGAACTATTTAGTCAAGTGTAGGAATCAAGTTTTGTTTACCTCGCGTATCCAGGAAAAAGCTGCCGGATGCAAGAATTCTCGACCTAGATAAATATCGTAAGCGTTGAAAATCAGTAACTCATATCTGGGGACTATGACAGCGGGTTTTACCCGCTGCCAAAAATCGAGGGGTTGTTTCAATATACACAGGTATGACGCGCCACGTTAAAATTGTATATCGGTATAAATCACCTAAATGAAAAGCCTGCATCGTGTGGTCTTATAAATATAGGACATTATAATCAATGATTCCAATATTGTTGACATGAAATGTGAAGTTAAGCTAAAAAAAACTTACCATCATTACACAGACTGAGAGTTAGCAAAACATATTTTAGGTGTATTCTGGGAGTCTTATTCCTATAGTTCATTCTTATCTGGACAGTTAGAGAACTGTTAACCCTTAGAATGTTGAATAAAAAACATGACCTTTTTCAACTTGGAATGATGCAGAAATAATGCTATTCCAAGGTCGTATAGGCAAGATTATGAAACATAGTAGCAAACAATGAATATCCAAGACCAGGCTGTATGTTCTGTGCAGTCTGATTTTGACCTACACTGTCCGAAGGCATGTTTAGTCGGTTCAAGCGTTGTAAGGGTTAAAACATTTGAGCTTTGCACTGGTAAATAAGGTCATAAAGCATCTCCATATTGCATTCTACTATGAAAGTCATGACATACTTATGGATCCATGAAATCCATTTTGCCCTGCACACCGGCTGAATCATGCTCTTTGACATGCAGAAATTTGACCACTTACAAGAGTTTCGATCCAGGTCAGCCTATTCGGATGCAGATGATAGCTTTGTAAAGCATTGTAAGAAATTGTTGCTCTTTTTCCCACAGTGCTTTCAATAGTTTTGAAAGTTATTGATTTACCTTAGCGTAGGTCCGAAAACGGTACTATTGAAAATTGCTATTTTCCTTTTCACTATAAATTTTGTCCCGTATGTAGGCCTGATTTGTAACAGTTCTCCAACCCTTTACCAAACATTCCCCAGTTTTAACAACACTTGGGGGAAATATTTTGAAACATTGTGCGAAAATTAATAAATGCTAACATTTTATCTGAGACAAATTCCTGCATGTGACCCATATTTAATTCGCCATCTGCAAATACTTTCAATTTGGACCAGTCTAAAGATTTTTCTATAAAGTTAAGTACATCTAAAATTACCTGAACTGTAAGGGGTAAGACAGTTGAAATATGGAAAAAAAAAAATGAAAAAGCTTCTTTGTTAAGTGTTTATTTTTTTAGTTTTACTGGAGTTAAACGCCATTTTAACAGCTCAGGTCATATCATGTCGGTCAGTGACGCACCCATGTGTTTCCTGGCTTTCTCACACAAGTACTGACACAACTTTCTTTCCAAAGCCACTGACTACTTTTCTCAAATGCATCAGAGATGAGAGGCGAAAAATCGCCGGAAAGAAAGTTTGCCTCAACTGGGTATCGAGCTCACAACCACCAGGTCACGAGTCCGATATGCTAACCACTGAGCTACCCGGACGGGCTCTCTTTTTTAAGGACTGGCACTTTTGATACTTCGCCGTCTAGTGTACTGCAGGTTGTAACAACAGGGGCTGGGAATATTATGAAGAATTTATTGCAGCATTGATCCATGATACATGTAGGCTGCCATGGCATATGGAAGTATTTCTTGCAACTGTGCACCAATGGCAAAACATCAGATACTGCCCAATTGGAACATCATGCTTTACCTTTTTGTTTGAGTAGTATGTTAACTCTACCAAATAAAAAACTTTCAGACTTATCGGAATTAAAAACATTTGCAGACGACAAATGAGGATTAAATGAAGATATTGGTTTGAAAACGTTGTGTGATATGGGGAAAATGCTGTTTACCGGTATGTTCTCCTTTATTTCCTTTACCTACAGTGATTTCGAAAGCTCTCTCTCCCAGGATTGTGAAATCATGGGATTATTGGTAAAAAGTTACAGAAACATCTACGAGACAGTTGGAACGATATAGAGACATCGTCGGGAAATGTTACCTCGCGTTGTTAATATATGTTCGGGAGTTGTTTGCTTGAGAAAAGAATCGGTTTGCTTGTGTAGAAAATGGTACGTTTTATGTAGATAAGGGACCTGTCGCGCTTAAGGGACCATCTGACATCGTCGAAAAATATCAAACCTGCTCAGCCTGTGCAGTTTCGGCAGTCTGTGTGGGTCGAAACCTTTCGCTTTAAGTAGGGGATTCTATGCATTTTAAATGGCCATTCTACAGTCATTTTTTAAGATGCCGACCCGACCCGACTCGGCCTTACCTGGCTTTACAGGCTTTTCATTTATGTGATTTAGGCTTAGATAAACATATAAACCCCGCTCGATACTATTCATAATATCGGAATTTTTCATATTAGTAATACAGGTATGTATAGGGTTATTTTAATGACTAATTTTATTGATATGTATTAGTTTTCCACACTAATTAGTAAAATTCACAACAACCCAAAGTGCACCCCTAGACGCACATGATTATCTTGATTCTGTTTTCAGAAAATTATCTCGTCACGGTACGTGATTTAAACCTGTATTCCCAACCACAAATAATAATATAAGCTCACGTGAGAGCTATATATACACAATTTTAATGTGTCAAAGTCAAAAGTCAAAATCTCTTTAATCACCCAGTAATGTAAAACATTATACATGGGGATATGACAGAGTAATGTAAAGTTTGGTAAACATACATACACACAAACACTCACTGTGGCGAGTCACACGTGTATATTGAAACAACCCCTCGATTTGTCTCGTCACCGTATTCGTTTTCGTATTAATTCGCAAATCTCTATTACAATGAAATCAACCCTATACTATGTGAACAAAATTTCAGACTTTTTCATGTTGTTCCATTTTTTACTGTTTTTTCTTTAGTGTTCTCTCTCATGGTGGAAAATAGGATCGTTTGGTAAAGAGTGCAGGATTGGAATTTAAGTTTTTATATTCCCTATGTTGTTGCCCGCCCTATTTGCATTGTCTCAACAGTCCTGTATGCTACTGCGAACATCTAAGAGCTATTTTGCTATAAGGAAAATATGTCTAGAATTTTCAATATTTACCGTGTTTACCAAGAATAGCTTGAAGAATTTATTGAAGCTTTAAACAGAGATAAGTAGCACGAAAGTCAAACTTTATAGGCAAAGTGTTTTAACTGTTAAAGCGCTAGAATTAATGTGATGTACATTCTCAGTAAGCAAAGCAGACACAAATATAGCACGTTCAGCTGGGTTTTTGTCAGAATATTTCACAAAATGGCAGATAGTAGACCTAGGTGTGCAGTCTGATCTTAATCTACACAGTCCACAGAAATCAATTATTCTTAATCTATGTTTGTCTGCTAGAACAAGTTTACTCTTCACTAGTGAAACATGGCATATCTCTTCGAAAGAGTTGGAAAACATTGTGGGTAAGGAAGAAAAATGCTAGTTAGCATCAATTTACTCATTTGCCACAATGTCCACAGTCAAAACACAGGATTGCGTAGTAAGAAGTTAAGCACATAATGCATTGTTCAGTGCTGGTATAACTCAGTGCAGACATTAATATATGAGCTGTCGCCATGATATGAGTGAAAAAGTGTTGAAAGGGGCTTAAAACATCATTTAATATATCTATCAGTCATTAATCAACAATATATTTTTGTTTGCAAATATCTATGTTATCTGACAGATACATTGTAACTACCTATTAACCCTCGCAGTGCCATAGTCGAAAACGGACTGTTGTGGATGGCATAGGTCAAGATCAGGCTGTATAGAATGAGTTGTCTGATCTTTGATTTATAACGTCTACTTGGTTGGTCAAGTCTATAATACAGAAAACTTTCGGAGTTTCATTGGATTGTAATCTCGACCATCGAACAATTTCGAGTTGATGAGTTTGTTGCTCAAGGAAACTCAGATGCAAAATAAAGAGCTTCAAGTGTGGAGTGAACTTGGGACCTGATGACCCCAAAATAAGTACACATATCTACAAACTGGGTCTCACTTTAGTCATAATGACTTTAAAGTCGGGAAATCTCCCACTTATTTAGATCTCCGAATAGGACATGGGGTCAATCCTTTTGTAGACATTGTAGATGAAGATCAGACTTCACAGATTAGTACCTAAATTACTTGCTTGCCGTATCTCGAAGTCAACTCACTTGTTCACGTGTTTTCCGGGTTTCGCCAGTACTATACAGGGACTCTCAGGTGCCTGGCCGTAGGACTCTCCAAAGAAAAAAATTCAGAGCTTCCAGTGAGGATTGAACCTTGGACCGAATTCCCCCTCAAGCAAGTATGGACAAAGTAGGATTCTGTAGAGTTATAACGAGTTTTGTATATATGAAAGTTTTCCAACGTATCAAGATCGTAGAATCGGAATTTTGATCAACGCTGGGGCTGCTAGGCATGTCTCATTTTTGCGGACAGTGTAAATCTAACATCAGACTGCACATTCTGTACAATCTGATCTTGATTTACATTGTCCGATATGTATGGCCATTTTTTTCCGTAAAAAGAATTCTTTAAACGCAATTCTTACTCAGTTGTTTACTCTTGACTGGGAATTGCTAATCGACTTATAGCAAAATACAGGATTTTGGAGATGGGCGGTCTAACGGCTCCCGGTGACCGGACATCTATATACCGCACGGCAAAATGTTAAGCCTTATCCATATTGAAACATTCTGCAGACAAGTTAAATGTGGCTTAACCCTTTAGCTGCTAAGCTCGACTCACTGGCCTTTTGCGGACAGTGTAGATCAAGATCAGACTGCACAAAACATGCAGTCTGATCTTGGATCTATTGTCCGATGAGATTTTTTTTCTCCAAAAAATAAGTTTGAAATAACATTATTCGGGTTTTTACTGTCGGGTTGAAAGTTTTTATTTAACTTATTGAGCAGGATAAGGGTTAAAGGATAGTGTTATTCTTTGACAGGCCTGAAACTATCGTGGGAAAAGGAGAAAGTACAGGTTACTGACTTTTCTCCTTTTTTTACGTTTTCTCAAGGTTGTTCGTTCAGGTTGTAGAGCATTAGTGATGCCTGTATATGCTTTTACCCAGTCTAAATGTGTATAGGAGCCCCGCCGGGTAGCTCAGTGGTTAGCGTATCTGACTCGTGGCCTAGTGGTTGCGGTTTCGATACCCGGTCGAGTCTTTCTTTCCAGCGATTTTTCGCCTCACACCCAAGATGCATGTGAGATAGTAGTTAGTGACTTGGAAAGAAAGTTGTGTCGGTACTGGTGTGAGAAAGCCAGGAAAGCCTTGCATAGGTGCGCTGGTCGCCGTGATTTGATCCAAGCTGTTATAATGGTGTTAAAACCCAGTAGGATCGGGCAAGTATGTGTATAGGAACTGATTAGACTTAATGTATGATCTACACCCTCTGCAAAGTTATCTTTGGTCGAGCAGATTAAGGTTACTTGGAACTGATGTTAAGTTCTAGACTGATGATTACCAGACGGTTACTTCGGTCATTGGATTATTCAATCGTCTATCTATCCATTAATTCATGCTTCGTTTGACAAGGCTGATCAGTGTGTCGAGTCTAAGGTTTTGAACTTGCAACCCATGCGGTAGAGGCTTGATATGTCTAGTCCAAGGACTGGAACTTACAACTCCTGTATTACGGACCTGGTGTGCTACGCGCGGTACCTAAGTAAAGTACAGGGTTTGTGATCAAAAAATCGCTAGTTCGGGTCTCTGGTCGTCTTTCAGGATTTATGAATTTCAGAAAGCTAATGGATTCAGCTGTCTCTCATGATGTCTATGTGGGAAAGCAACCAGTTGCTTGCGAAAAATGAGTGAAGTACTGATGTAAGAAACTTCGAGAAAGCCTGGATAGGTGTACTTGCCGCCATGACATAACCGAGATATTGTTGAAAATGGCGTAAAACACCTAACAATCCTTAGACAGCCGAGGTTGAGATTCTTACTCATAAATCATCAAAGATGTGCCATTATAATCAGGTACCCGAACCCAGCTTAAAATATTACAAGAGGCTTTTCATTATACTCACTATGGCCTAGAAAAATATTGATAGTATGGTGTTTAACGCCGTTTTCATCATTATTTCAGTTATATCGCGGCGGCCAGTGCACCTATCCATGCTCTCCTGAAGGTTTTTCTTTTTTTTTTTGTGCTAGTACTACGCACCATATTCCTCCCAAGCCACTGGCTGCTTTCACACATAACCATCGTTCAAACAATGGTCAGCGCCTAGAAACATAACAAAACAACAAGTTTCCAGAAAAACAAATATTCAAAATTTATTCTTGAGAAGATATATTCGAAATTAAAACGTACATTGAATCAGAAGGGAAAAAAAGAAAATATTGGATAATTTACTCATGTACAAACGTATTCAGTATTTAACGAGGCTATTCAGATATTTTGACAAAACTTGACATCAAAATTGATTTATCCCTGAACTAAGCATGATAACGGGTGGCAAACCATCAACAAATAAGAAAGACACGCAATAAGTAGGCTTTTTTATGGTATTTTGTCAATGAAATACGTAGTCTCTTACTGAATAAATCACTGATATTTATAAACAATTAGGCAATAACGAAGTGTAAACAAACAATTGACGAATTTCTCTTTCTTAAATCAAACATACACGAATTACAGATGAAAATAACGCAAACATTCATAAAACTCAGATTCTCTCTCTTTCTCTCTCTCTGTGGTAAAACACGAATTGGACCGGAGAATGAGCAAATGCAAACGAGTAATATAAAAATAAAATCATCTAATCACATGTGAATTATGGAGACAAGATAAGAGGACGGGTAGTCTGCGATTTGATAGCAGTTTGTGTGGTAAGAAAACATTTAGAACGGCGATAATGGTGCATACGAATTATTACTGCTGCCACATTGTTTTCCGGATAAACAATGTTTGATAGATCGACCTTTGGAACTCAAATAATGTTTATAGAATATCCAGAATAGTGAAATTTTCCAAACGGGGCGGGTAAAGTTCATAAAATAGCAAATTATTGGTACGGACTGGGTGGGGCAAGTGTGATTTGAAATGGTGTAGATAAATTAATTGAACGAAAACAGAAAGAAAAGAGTACTTGATGACAAGATTTCCAACGACAGCTTGCTTACTAAACAAAGTACAATGAAATGTTGAGAATGAAGTAATTTATCCTATATCCTGCCGAATGTCCGTTATAAACTATCACAAAAATATCTTCCGTTAAGTTTATCGGCAAAAAATGGGGATTATTTAATAAAACTTATTGATACAAAAGCGGAGATGGTAGACAAAGATCAGACTGCACGTATGTGCAGGCTGATCTTTTGTCTGCTCTCTCCGTTAAAAAACACTCCGTCACTTATGGAATATAAAAGAGACGGTAACCATGGTGACGATAGAATATATTGTGGTGCAGATTTAAATGTTAGCTGACTGAAGTACATGATGATCTACAATGTCCAGGTCGAGGTGCCGTTAAAGCAGTCGGACCACAGTAACAAAGTTACGTAAAGGTGACCCGGTATGGCTGATAAATAATTTGTCTCTGTAACAACACAGAGCCTGGGGATCCCCTATATAACCTGCAGTCTGATCTAACACCGACTTGTATCGAGTCAGATTAGAGTCCAGTTTATAAACTGTGTTGTGACCCGGTGCACATACATACACGTTGTTATCTGGATCTACACTGATTCCTGCAGGAAACGACCCTTTGATTGTAAATTCTGAGATAACTTGACCCTCAAAATTTCTACATTGTACTTTGTTATTGTCCCAATCAGTTAAATAGACTCGTCCAGAAACAACAGCGAGAGAAGGATCAGTGAAGTAACCATATATATCAATGTCAAACCTGTTTAGTGTGACTCCGTCTGTAGATTTTATATAAACAGACCAGAGAGAGTCATAAAGACCTGCTCTACAAACGGTAAAAATCTTGTCATCATAAAACTGTATAGACCAACAGTCTCTCTCTGTTTTACGTACTTTTTGTAGTTTTGCGGGTTTTTTACTTATATCTATAAACATTATTTGACGTTCCCACGGTAACGTTACCGCTATCAAACATTGTTTATCCGGATCAGCCCGGTCTGTTGCAGAAATATCAGAACTGCTGCCGGACACTAAGTTCGGCTCAGCAGAATTCTGTTTTAAATGTATTTCTGTAACACCCCAAGGTACAGAGTCAGACCCAGACCCTACAAACCGTATATAACGTTGTAACACGTTACTTCCTACTTTATAGATTTTAATACAAGAATTACGAAGATCACAGGCTACCCACCTTTTGTTCTCCAGTACACACAATCTAGTTATCCTACAATCCGTCTGATCCAATTCGTGATTTACTTCAACTCGATCATAAACAATGGCGTGGCTGTTGTTGAATATCTCCGTTCTCGTTCTTTCATCCTCATTCCAAACCATATCAATGTACTGTCTTCTCATTCTCTCTCTCTCACCCTGTTCGCTCATTCTGTCACTCTCGCTTTCCTCTCTCTCCGTTCTCCCCACATTCATTCCATCATGACCTTCATGTTCAGACATACATTTCGCGCACACATAAATCTTACACGCAAAACAAAGAAAAACAGCCACCCTTCTATACAGCTGTCTCGTGCGCTCTGACCACTCAGACCACGAACCCTCAGACCTCGGACACCCATCAGCCACACAACTCTCACATTTCGCCATTCTCCTCTCTCTCTCATTCACTCTAATTTCCTGCATCTGTGAATACATTTCTTCCTTCATTCTTTAGTGTGTGTCTGCAATAGATTTAGATCATTCAGTTAATTTGAGCTCTTTACAAAACAATATCACGTTTTAACGAACCGGAAGAAGAAAGCTTTGGAAAACATTGAAGAAAAAGGAGAAAATGCTGGTAAGCAGCATTTTCTCCTTTTTCCGCAATGTTTTCTCACTTTTCAAATTAAGGTGACCTTGCTTCACTAACATCCGATTTGTCGTCTGCAGATGCTTTCAATTTCAAGCTTTTTGATAAAGAATGGATAGATTTAGATCTACATTAAAGAAGTCATTTTACAAAGAAATGCTTTTCACTATTGATCTCTATTTCAATGATAGTTATGTGGGAAAGCAGCCAGCATCTTGAGAAGAATATTGTGCGAAGTACTGGTAGAAGAAATTCCAGGAAAGCATGAATAGGTGAACTGGCGGCTGCAATATAATCTAAATAGATGTACTGTTGAAAAACGGCGTTAAACGCCATTCAAACTGACAAAATATGTAACTCGAATTACCTGTGTTTCAAAATTCCATTCCTTTTTTCTAAGAATAGCCTTATGATTAGCCCAGATATTTTGGCTCCTCAGCCAATCAACAGACAGGTCTTAAATACAGTCAATAATTTCTAAGCTTCATTCATGTAATGATACAAAAGCCTAAAACAACAAAGCTGTATAAAATCTAGTAGACCTAGTCTAGATCTAGATCTTATATCTCCTGACAAACATGTCTACTTGTAGATCAACTGTTACCTGTTTACCTTAAATACTTATTTAGCAAGCTGAACTGCGATAGATAAGACCCAGTGCCTTGTTCTTTGATGAATTCTGGAAAAAATAATAATAAATAAAGTTAGTAGATCTAGATCTAGACCTAGAATAAGATCAAGCTTTGGGTTAAAATGAAATACTTCTGACATAAATCGTTCTTAATCTAGATCTATTGATATAATGATCTATCAGTTTTGTTTCATAAAATCATCCCAACGTCTTAATGTCAGTTAACACTAAGCTGTCGCCGTGGTGTAAGTTAGATCTGAAAGCGACATAAAACCCCATCTTACAACAATTATTTCATTACAGTCTCCAGTTCTAGCTCTATTTCTAAGAAAGAAACGCTTTTAAAGTAGCAGATAACGTAGATCTAAGATCAGACTGCAGGTTCTGTAATCTGATCATGATCCACACTCTAAGCGACAGTTCGAAAGGTTCCGTGTTCAAAGCGCACGAACAGCTGTGCAAATTTCCATTATACACGATAGAAATACCTAAAATACGACCAGAATATCCCAGTTCTCTATATATGTCTACACCTACAGTTCTGAAGCAACAATCGCTAGAAAAACAAACACATTGTAAAGAAACGCTACGCGGGAAACTGAAGACAAAAATTACGTCAGAGTTTGACGTCAGTCATAAAGACGGCATCGATAATATTGAGCGACATTAATGAATGGGCCCTCTGTAGCCTATATCTTGAAACTAAATTTATTTTCAGCTTATGTTATTACACGGCAGCCAGTGCACCTACGCAAGTATTTCCCGACTTTCTCACACCAGTACTGACACAACTTTATTTCCAAATCACTGACTACTTTTCCCAAATGCGTCAGAGGTGAGAGGCGAATAATCGCCGGAAAGTAAGCATCGAACCCGCGACCACCAGGTCACGAGCCAGATACGCTAACCAGTGAGCTACACGGGCGGACCACAGCTGTTTATAAACAACCCAAAATGTTTAATCCTGTGCTCTGTCATTTTTTTCCCTGATCAATATTTGAAAGTTGACGACTTCAGATAGATCTAAGTAGATCTAGATCTAGCCTTTCTGTGGTAGATCTATAGGGTTAGGCCCATGTTGAAAAATGGCTTTTTAAATACAAACAAGGTCTACATTTCCTCAATCGCTGCTACATAGATCGTTCTTTTCAAGCCACTGGCTGCTTTCTCACATAAATGAAGTCGAAACAACATTCCAAGGTCTAAGATCTATGAACAAATTTAATGTAAAAATGACTCGTTTATTATCAATCCTTGGACTTAATTTTTGCAGAGCCGGGTCATCGGAGTTTGTAGGCCTAGATTAAGGATCAGACTGCTTGCTCTGTGTAGTCTAATCTTGATCTACACTTTCTGTACTATCTAGGTATAAGTACCTAGGCTGACTCAGTATTGCTACTTTAAGATCAATTTATAATGTAATGGATCTAGACTAGGTCTATTAATTTGGCGCCGAACAATTCCATTTTCAACGACCCTGACATAGGAGGCTTTTGAAAACATCGTGAAGAAAGGAGAAGAGCTGGTAAGAAAAAAATATCCCTTTCACATTTTAAACCCAAATCGTAATTAGATTTTACATAGCCCTGTAATCGGATGGTATGGATTCAGGATGAGACTGCACGTATTTTGTAATCTAATCTTGATCTAGATCTACACTCTCTACCAAAGCATACGCGTACAAAACGTTTACTCGGGATTGTCAAGTGTTAAGGTACCGTGAAATAATAAAATAATACATACACTTTCAGTGCTGTCTGATCTTTCAGTGCAGTCTGATCTTGATCTGCACGATCTACTAAAGACCTGACCCACTGTCTTACTGACAGAGAATGGTAAGAGTTAATGTGCTGTGTGATATTAAATATTTAACAAAACGTGCAGTCTGATCTTTGACCAAAATCGACTTTAATCGCAACGAAACTTTTAGGCCACGAGAAAAGTTGAATTCATCTAAAATGGCAGCGAAAGAGTTAAACAATGTCATCAATTGTCGGAAACATTTTTTGTTGGGGTCGAGTAATCGGACAGTGTAAATTTAGGATTAGACGGCACATTAGGTGCATCTACAAACAATGGTCTTTCTAAGCCACTAGCTACTTTCTCACATGGATAATGTTCCACGATGTGAGAGGAACAAATCCAGTGTAACAATGACTACCAAGATTTTTGTCGAACCGGGTAAAAGGAAGGTGTAGATTCAGGATCAGAATGCATGCTCTGTGTAGCCTGATCTTAGTCTTTACGATCTGTGTAAGTTGTTTTCAATATTGACGACTTTGAAATTTTGTTGTTTGCTATTGAGTCGAACAAGCAAATAAATCTAGTTGAAATACAATACACTTGGACAATAAACAGCTGTATCGAAAAAAACATATTTGAGTTTCTTTAGAAATTGGACTCACACTCTCTCTCTCCGTCCCCCTCTCTCTCTCTCTTTTCAGTGTCACTTTGTACTATTAGATAAACCTCGGGAGAGGGCGGGGTAGGAAAGTATGGTTTGAAAATGATTATTAGTTAAATTTTTTCCTGAGTTTTAACAGCCAAAATAAAGAAGCATTTTAGAAAACGTGTTTGGAAAAAAAAAAAAAAAAATGGGGAAAAAGTATTTCCCATCGTATCAACCATGTTTTCTATCCTTTCAAAGGAAAAATCCTACCGTCTGAGTCACGTGTAATTTGTTGTCTGTAATGCTTCCAAATTGAATAATATGCCATTTTTGTCGTTTGATAAAGAGTTTTACTTTGTAGACAACTAAAACAATTAATTGTAGACAATTAAAACTAGACTTAAAGTTTCAATCGTGCAGAAAGTCAACAACGTCATGTCATTGGGTCACAGATAGGGTATTCAGTTTGCCTCGATTAATGTAAAAAAATAAAATAAAGATAGCACGTTTTACTACAATATTCAAAAATAGAAGCAAAACTTGTGAAACAAAACGAGAGATTGGTATATAATATAGACTGTAGGCTAGGAGAGAATCATACAGGAATATGTGTACTTACTTAATATGTTCTTATTTTTTCCTCAAGTCTGCGATCTATTGTCACCTTGTTACAACGTCTTATTCTGACGATCTGAGCACGAGAAGATAAAACAGCAAGAATAACGAAGCCCGCACAAGCGCTCGACTATAAAGATCTAGGCTATTATTGTTTAGTGTGTTGTTACCTGGTTGCCGTTGCTAGGTATAAAACATTGAATCCATAAACAGATACACGTTTTGCTAGCGTGCCTCTTTTGTCTTTGGTAGAACAAGCAGAAAAAATATTACGAAATAATGTGGCGAAAGCATGAAGTGCTGGTAACTAGCATTTTCCCATATTCTCATTTTTCAGACCTGTCTGAGCAATTGCTTTGATTTCAGAGATCAATATGCTGTCTGCAGATACTTTCCATTTTAACAAATCTACAGTTTTGTCGTCGTCTAGTAAAAAGGTGACAAACGTAAAATGTTAAAGGGGGATATCTGGATTTCTTTCAATACTTTTTAGAAATCGTTTAGTACCGACATAAATGCGTTCGTTTTCTCGTGTATTAACCCTTTATCGAATGGCAAAATTACAAACTTGTCAAAATCGAAAGTATCTGCAGAAGAAAATAAATGAGGTCAAAATAATAGAATATGTCCTCAAAAAGGATAGAAAACTCTGTCAAAAAGGAAGTTTATCGTGGTAACGAGCAGTTTCATCTTTTCCCATAATGTTTTCAAAAGCCTTCTTCTTCAGGGTTGTTAAAACTCAAGATTGTGATGGATGGATACACGGTTTAAGATCTACAAAGAGCACATAAAAAACCTTAAATTAATACATAGCATAATATTGTTTCCTCTGAAAATCATTACATGATATATATAGTCACATACTGACTTCCTGTCTAGCATTTTATCTCTAATTGATACTTATCAGAGCCCTACTAAATATTGTAAAGTAACGAATATGTTTTCTCAAATGCATCTCCATTTTATTGGTCATTTCCTGAAAAGATATGTCAGGCTAAATGTGGTAAATGTTAACTGTAATATAATTATGTAGATTTGTAAAAAAAAAAAAGCCGACGAATTAAAAACTTTCTCAACCAAACTACGCATGTTTGAATCCCCAGCTCGGCCAATATCTTTCCTAGTATTTATGAAAGTCGTTGCGCCAGTCATCCCTCTCTCACTGCTGATCGTTGTTTCAGTAACCGTTATGTTGGAAAGCAGCCAGTGGCTAGAGAAGAATATTGTGTGAAGTACTGGTAAAAGAAACCTCAAGACAGCGGGGATAGGTACATGAAAACAAACGACCAAGTCGACCAAACTACAACGATAACCGTTACTGTAACAACTAACCCTTTCAGCGCCATAGGCAAAAACAGGGACTGTTGCGGGCGGCAGAGATTAAGATCAGACTGCACAAAACAGGCAGTCTGATCGTGGATCTATACCGTCTACTAGTTAAGTCAAGCCCTTAAGATAAAACAGTTTCAGTCGACTGTTTTTTTTTTTAGCCGTCGAACGAGGTCTGGATTATTTATTTGGTGCTGAAAGTGTTAGACAATTTTTTAGATGTTATCATGTATTTGCAGCTATTCAATCTTAGAGCCTGCCCAGTGTTCGAACTCGCAACTCGCGTATTAGATATAAATTCTCACGCACAGTAACAAACTGACCAAACCTTTCATTTGCCATGATTATAAAGTAGTGATCGAGATTTTTTTTCAAAACATCAAGTCTCCTAATACTTTTAATAAACATCTGTTTTGTTTCAACAACTGCCGAAATTGCAAACCATCGATAAAAGGCGATATTCGCTTTTTTACAATGTCGCCAGACTTTAAAAATAATTCGTCACTGAATTAAATAAGGTGGTAGTTGGCGTACTATTAGTGAAGACGATTAGCAAGTGTTAAGAAATTCAATTGTATTTCCTAATGAGCTACGAAACCTTTTAATATATTTTTAGATTTCGTGCTTGAGTTTCGGAAAGTTATTTTGGGAATGTCGTGTGATCGAGTACATTTACAGGGAAAAGTGTATTCTATCAGCGTTTGACAAAAAGAAATCGAAAGAGGGCCACTTTAACATTTCTCCATAGATACAGACTGAAAAACAGTCTAACCTGAAAAACCTCATAATGACTGGCGATGTCTGTATGCAAAAGAAATCGGCCTCCACTGAGGTATTGTATTGCATATACCGTAATTTTAATGTTTGTCTTGATCGGCAGCTACACAAAGACTTTTGTCATAAAGACAGATTTTTATCAGCAATAATTGGTCTGTAAAAGGGTATTTTTCTTTAGTTAAACAAACCGTAATTTGAAAAGAGAGGATCGTTCAATGGCTTGTAATTACACTCTGATAAAATATATTTTCTCCTACAGCGAATGTTAAAAAATGGGACTGTGAGCGATATAAGCAGTATAGCTTTTGTCGTGTTTGAGACTTGTGAAATAGATATAGATCTATAACGAAAACTTAAGTACTTAGCCTACAACAAAAATCAGTCTGCACGTCCTATAAAGTCCGATACTGATTTTTTTTTTCTGTCGCTGTCTTTAAAAAAAAAAAGAGATGTTTTCGGTGAAAACAGTTTGTAAAGATCAATATTCTGTAAACATCATTTTCTTGCAATGTTTGCAGTTTAGCTGGTACATCGGTATTAAGATGTAGTGTAGAACTTAGTGTATACATGTATTTCACAATCGACCTGGTTTACTAACGAATTATAAGAATTAAGGTCTATGAAGGATAAAATCCGCATGGTTACCATTGATAGTCACAGGGAATATTGTCTGCCAGTAATGAACGGGCTTCTGTCTGCCTCCAAGATTTAATGAAGGGGAGTTTGTCCGCCATTGCGAAATAGTGAAGGGTCTATTGTCCACCTCTAAAATTTGATGGGGATAGTGTCTGCCATCATAAAAGGGGTTTTTGACCGGCTTGCCTGTTTCAGAGGTAGGGGATAATGACCGACTGAGCTTTTAACCGTTTAGCATCCGGTCTATGTCAACTCCCCATCTCTAGACACATGACCGTACATTTTGATAAATGACAGGAACAAAACCAGTATATATATTGCGAATTAAGACATTAAACAAAATAGCGGACAAGTTAGATTTAGAAATGGACACTATCCGTTTCTTTTTGTCCGATCTTGATCTTTACTGTGGGCCAAAGCGACCAAAGCTCTACTCTGTACTGTAAGGGTTTTCTATTAAAATATCAATTGCCGATATGTTTTAGGCCATGTTCATACATTCAACTGTGTACCTTAGTATTTGAAAACAAAAGATACAAAGCGCCATTTACTACTTTGGGGACAATAAGTATAGATGCTTTAACCCAAAGGCTGGAAAGCGGGACTTACAACACTTTTGCAGACATCGTAGACTAGGATAAGACAGAGCAGAACAAGTAGGCTGACAGGTAAACATAAAAGGTTCAAATAGATGTAACGGTATTCTTTAATTTTATCAGACTTTAGTTCTGTATCTTTTGGCAACGGTGGAGATCAAGATCAGACGCAACAAAAAGCGTTATTTGATCATGACTATATACTGATGGACATTGTATGAGATATTCCGTTTAAAATAATGTATATTTTGTATTTTAATGTCAGGGCTTGTTTTACAGATCAAGTACATATTTTTTGTTATACGTACTTACTTAACACTTAGGGAATTAGTGCCCTCACTGTACTTTTTACTGTCAAAGCTGTTCCCTAAATCTATGTTCCAGGTACTGATACAGATCAAGAGTCAAGATTTTTGAATACTGAAGGTTGAACATTGCATTACAAGACAAAATTGCATCTGAACACAAAAACGTTAAGAATGAGAAACTGAAAACAGTCCTTGTTCTTTCGATATTTTTAGTTCCAAAATATATGTCAATACAGACGTTTAGGACGTTGAGGAGCCATTTTTAGCGTTAAATGTATTGTAACACTTTTGGAAGTTTAATATTCTGATCAGTAACTAATACACATGTTTCAGTCTAAACTGGTAAGTGTACAAGAAAGTGAGAAAGGGGAGGATACACTCTTATCTAATGTCATGAAATACACTTGCAAATGTGTTTTGTGTCTGACTGCATGTTATTTTAACAATATATTGTGAACCAAAAATAGTAACCAAATTTACATATGATTTCATTAAAAGTTCATATGATCCCTATCAAATCTTAAGTGTGTCTTTATAAACGCATATCAATTGCATCGAATATTGTTTCATCCGTAATGTATATTTTTCCTCTTCCGTAGACCACTTAAGAGTATTGATTCCCCTTGCCCACAACAGGGTGATGTTTCCATGTGGAAAACATGATCCATAAGTCATTTTGAATTAAGTGCAGCACTTATTACATAGATGAGACAACCTAAAGACTTGTAAAAATGTTTTAAACCCCGTTTTTTCTCCCGCAAAGGAGCTGATGGCTTTCGAGAAAAAAGGTGTTTTTGCACTGAAGCGCATCTACTATTGTCTGCTTCCTTAATTGTGTTAAGAAGGAGAAACATTGCTTTCAACTTAATAACGCTAAATTGTGGACATAAAAAAAAAAAACTGTATTTTGATCAAGGCTTGATGCGTTTTTCAATATCTGATATAAAGAATGTTTCTTAGCCTTTTCGGCACAATTTCTGTTTCATCTACTAATCAAACTCATCTCTTTTATTTTCAGTAACTAAGGTGAGGCAGGATTTACTATGGACCCGATGGTTCTATGACTATTGTTTATATGTCTATCAGTGCCCCTATCTATGTGCTTGTGTTATTTCTATGTCGGGTACTGTGCACAGCGCTCTGTCCATGTACAAGTTGCTTCTATCCTACATAACCATCATAGACAGTTTGCAGCGATGAGACATTCCTCTCAAAATGACTGTCGGCAATCCTCAAGAACAGTTTGTCCCAGCTAGGGTTTGATCCCAAGACGTCTAAACTACCAGCCCCATACTTTACCGAGTAATCAACCCAGCAACTCAACCCCAACTAATTTGAGCTATTTTTGTTCCTACTTGTATGTAAGTAACCGGCATGCATTTGTATATGATTCATGATCTGGCAAAAAGGGGCTTAATTCATCTCCGTGATCCATGATACCAAGCAAGTCATCATATAATTACAGATCAATAAAATCCATTTTCTCGAACAACCGACTGAATCATCCGGTACACTGGTCCTTTTACAAACAGAAAATTGACCGAAAGCAAAACGTTTCGGCTCCTGTCGGACTGCGCGGACTGCGCAGGCTGACCTGAATCGATATTTTTTGCAGCTGCATTAAGCCCCCTTTTCACGGAGCATGGCCCATATATATAAGTTTGGGTCACATGCATTTTATTTTGAAATGTGACTTACTGTAACGACAACGATTCCCAAACCTTTCAACACAAAATAAACGACACGGATATTTTCAAAAAATACATTATCTCTACAATACAAAGAATTCGCTGCAAAATATAGGACATAATAGACCAAAGATTATATGTTAAAAGTTCTGTAGAGTCTGATCTTGCTCTTCTATGCCCACGCGTATAAAATACATTTCACATAACTCTGTGCGTACACAATCTCAGATATTTTTAAATTTTGTGTATTTGGAACGTCGCTTGTCAATTCGGGCACTGAACAAATAAAGGGATAAATGGAAGTTATTTCAGACCGACAGACGCAAAAACCATTACTATTTGTCTAGCACTCAATGCAATGCTACAGGACTTAAAAGAAGGGGGTCGCTGCTTCGAATCCCCAGTTCGGCGACGAATTTTCAAGGTTAACTATAGTCATTTTGACACCATTCATTCCTTCCGCACCACTGACCATTGTTCCGACAAATGATATTGATATTGGGAAGGCAGCCAGTGGCTTTAGAAGAATATCAAGTGAAGTATTGATAAAAGGAAACTCTAGGAAAGTCTAGAAAAGATTCACTGGTCGCCGCAACGTAACTGAAATAATGTTGAAAACGGAGTTAAACACCTTACAAACAATTCATACGATACGAACTCTTCCTTTGTTGTGACTACGTGTCTTAAAAATCACCTTGGTGTGTGTGTGTGTGTGTGTGTGTGTGTGTGTGTGTGTGTTTTCCCCCCCAACAAGCAATACATTCATTATCAAATATGATAATATAAAATGAAAATGTACATGAATGTCTCTGAATTTGAATTGAACAAAACTTAAAGGGCAAATCCGAACATTTCTTGACTTAGCTTTTTTTCCCCTTTAATCATCTGCAAATGATATCAGTAAAACATTTATACCTCATTTTCCACAATTGGCACCCGCTAACATGCTATAAATCACCATTGAATTGTCACGATGTTTCACAGTCCTTAAAATGGTGCATCGTTTACTTTCCCTGATTCGCTTACCTCCCGTCCTTGTGTGACGTCATATGCGCAGTAGTCGGTCTTCCGTTACATATGGAATCTACGGCTGCAATAGTCTGGTACCCCGCCGTACTACAAGAGTACGTTAGGCAAAGCGCAATAATGGCGGCCCCCGTTGGTAATATGCAGAGGAGATTGATTGATCGATTGAATGGTGTTTTACGCCGCTTTCAACATTATTTCAGTCATATCACGGCGACAGCTCACATATTCATGTATTTCCTGGGTTTCACCAGTACTAGGCTAGAGCTCTGAAGTGTCTTGCCCAAGGACACTCCCACGAAAAACCCAGTGGATCCAGTGAGGCTCAAACCTGGGGCCTCCAGGTTACGAGTTCTACACTTTACCACTGAGCCACGCAGGACCCCAATATGCAGAGGAGACGGGATATTGTTATTTCACATGATCAAATCGGATCATAGGCTGAATTCAAAACAGATCGCTTGCAATAAAATCATGGCAGCGAGTTCTCCTACAGGTCGTTCTTATTTAGCGAGAAAAACTCCATATCAGAAATGCTTTAAGTATCCGAAATGTCAATGGACCTATATAACTTCCGAAAACAGGGCTACTTTTAAAATAATTCATGGTAGAATTTATATATAAACCATACCCAAACAGCACGTTTTAGATTCGGTAATGTATTTTTTGTACAAAATTGACTTCATTTTAGTTACTGATCAAACTCGATCACATGAAATTGGGGAAAACGGGGAAGCATGTAGGGGTACGATTGAGGCCGCCATTATTGCGCTTTGCCTGACCCGATAACGTAGTGGTAGGGGCAGGTAATCCAGACTACGGCTGCAACGGCGATAAGGAGATTTACAGACTCTGTATATTCAAATTTCCTAGATAATTACAAAGGAGAAAACTGCGAATCCAACATTCATAACCGGGGTCGGACAGTAACGACAGATTTTGTGCCATCGAATCATTCCAAACTGTCTGAAACACTCTGAGGACTGTCAGTGTTTAATGTATCCAAAACTTGCAAAGAAAGTTGGGTTAAAAAATTCTAGGCTGCGATTAAAACCTGACGCTGTGCCAACATTATTCGACCCTCCAAATCGGGGAGAGGTAAAACCAAAAGGCAGACACTTCTCGAGAGCCATTTCCAAAATGAAACTTCAACATGTGGTAAAGGTCTTTTTTCTTGAAATGTGAATACTTTGAATTGATATTCGTACTCTTTAAACCATTTTCTGCATTATCTTGTCGTTCTGCACGGTGTAGATCTATACTTTACTGAAACGTAACCGAAAACACTGGTTTACAGTCAAGGCGCACCGAAACGAAGACATACCCAAGTTAAAACGTACTTAAGTGCAGTAGAAACGTACATGTACAAGTGAAGTCAAAATGTACTTGTCAATGTGAAGGCAAAGTGTACACATGAGTTTTCTGGAGTTTTTATCTTTCATCGTTGTAAACATGTTAGTAGAAAGTGTTGTGTTCACCATTTAGAAGTTTATGATAGAACATATCACATTATGTCATAGCTATGTATATCCTTATTTTTTCATCACCATAAACAGACTATATATTCTATTCATTTCAGGCAAGACCTAAAAAGATGTGCTGGTGTCTCGTGCCGTAAAATTGGCTTGTCTGTTTCTTTAGGGATACATTCTCATTGCTAATAGTTTAACAGCCAATACACTCTTAACTACGCGAAAAGATTTGTACACTTTCAATGCGTTTATTGACAGTAAATAACTTGTGGCTCAAATATTGGTATTATCTTCGCAATGTTGGAAAAAAATGAGGTTAAAGGCAGGGTACTAGTATTTTGTCCTTTTCCCACAATGTTTTTAACTCGTTACCAGTCAAAAGAATAACATAGACTTGTCCAAGTTGAAAGCATTTGCAGACGACAAATGAAACATGGCTAATATGATGGAAATTGTCTTTGGAAGTTTAGACTTGAAATATTGTGTGTTAAAACTGTTTCTCATTCTCACACAATATTTTTAAATCCATACAATTCATTTTGTCTAACAAAGCAAGGTAGACTGGTCCTTTGACATGCAGAAAATTGACTGATAACAAAAAGCAAACTGTGCAGGCTGATATGGGCAAATACTTTTTGCAGATCCATTTAGCCGCCTTTGCAGAGAGCATAACTCCTATACATTTTTCACATACTTTAAACATAAGCTTTGTAACTTTCAATGGGTATGGGATCAAGTTACATCATACTACCTGAATCCCTGGGTAGACTGGTCCGTGGGACATGCCAAAAGTTGACACATAGCAAAACGTTTCTACCCATGTAAGCCTGTGTGGACTGTGCAGGCTGACATGGCTTAATACTTTTGTAGATTCATTAAAGCCCTTTTTCAGAGAGCATGACACGTATATATTGGGTATGGGATCAAGTTACATAGTAGATCTACTGGTTTCAAATAACGAATCTTCAAACCATAACTTCATTTCATGTAATTTATTTACATTTTTTAATGAATATAGCTATTTCAACTCCTAACCTGACAACAAAATTGTAGACTTGTTCATATTAAAAGCATTTATAGGCAACACTTTAAAATTTAAAAATGATAGTATTTGTCTTTGAAAGGGTAAGAAACAATATAGGGAATGGAGAAAATGCTAGTTAACAGTATTTTCTTCTTTTGCTTCAAGATTTTAACATGCCTTGTTCCAAGGTGTCCTCAAAACTTTGGAATAAATCTGAAGATGACCATTCAAACCCTAGTACTGAGGAAATTCAGGTCGTTGACAGGATATGAAATATTCCCGAAAAAGCAACAGTTGTTCATTACAAGAAATTTCTCCTTTTAAAAAATTATTTGCTGACACCTTTGACAAAGGTTTGGTTTGTTAAAGGCTAAGGAAGTATGTCATGCAAATCTCATCATTTGAGCCCCACTGCAGTTTCAAAGGATGAGAGTATTTTTTCTTTGTTGATAAGAATACTCTTTAGTAATTATTGTTTAATATGTAAATACATGCAAATCTGAAAACAATGTGCTAAAATGAGAAATTACAAAATTTCTCCTTTTACCACAATGTTTATGTTGGTTTTTAATCTAGTTTGTACCACTCTTGACTCCTCGAATAGTTTTTATGAATATGGAAGTCAGAAAACAATTAAGCCCTAACCAAGCAAGAAAATTTTAGACTTGCCTAAATCGAAGCTAAACAATTAATTTTTTACCAGATGATGAAATCTTGTCCAAATTTAAATTGTTTGCAGATGACATTGAATGTGACCCAAATCATGGAATTCGTTTGTGAAAGAGTGGAAACACTGGGAGAAGAGGAGATAATGCTGGTTACCAGTATGTTCTCCTTTTCCAACCATGTTTTCAAAACCTCTCTATTTCAGGGTTGTTAAAGCTCAGAATTGTGTGTTAAAAGTTTAACTGTGGCCCAAAGAATGGAATTTATTTTTGAAAGGATAGAAAACATTGTGGGAAAAGGATTAAATGCTGGTTAATAGCATTTACTCCCTTTCCCACAATGCTTATTTATTTATTCATTTTCTTAGGGCTGTTTAAACTCCGCATTGTGTGTTAATGGTTAATTCAAATAAAAAGTTAAACCCTTTGGCTGGGGAAAGCTAGTGTTCTAAACACAGAAACTAAATTAATTGTCATTTGACAGTTTCAATGTTATGTCACTTGGTAATTTGAGTAAGTGCCCAAATTACTGTGGGTATTTAATTAAATCCACTGTATTTCTCCGAAGGAAATGCATTCCTGATAACTGTCACTGCACATAAATGTATAATATTTTCCCACTCCTTTCTAAGTAGTTCTAATACCCATCTCACAATTCTTCTGAAGGCGTTTCTACAAAGTCTAAAATATAAAACAATGTCCAATTATATAGCAATTTAATAGCAGGAAAACTGTCACTGAAAGAATAACCAATCTTTCACATGTATTTCACATGTATGGGTCCCTGTTCAATTCTGGCAAAAACAATTTTACAAAACAGTGTTCAAGTGTGAATCATTTTATTTATGGTTTAAATTCTTTTACAATGCGCCAGTATTTGAATCTTTCAACCATGCTTGGGAGATTGTCTTGTTCATTCATCTAAAGATTGCAATAGTACTGTCTTTCATGCATTTATCCAATAAGAAAAAAAAGTTCTGTCACATGGTCATTGAACAAATAACCTGCTTCATGATTGAACCCGCAGCGGGTAAAGCACAAAGCAAGCACTCTTGTTTGCTAAAAATACTAACTGAGTAGCAAGTAGGGGTAACCTTTACACTATATTCTGGCTTCATTCACAGAAACAGCAGAGGTTGCTCAAATTGAATGAATATAGCATAATGAATAAATCATAAATTGAGACTTGCAAATTTACTTACTCCTGAATTCTTTGGCCTTCCTCAGGTGGACCTGACTGCGGTACAAGATCATTTTAAGCCACTTCCAACACTTGGATATTCAGACAATTCGCCCTGAATCATTCATGTTGTGTAATACAGACTAAACCTTCAGCCTTAATCTACCCATCAACAACTACACAGTTGTTACGTTGGCACCTGTAAAAATACATATATATGATTTTGAGAATGAGGACAAAAGTTTCAGTTGTGGAAATCAGACAGTCATTTACCATTTTTTCCATGGCTTTTGCAAATGGAAACTGTTACGGCTATTGGGCGGTAGTTACTAGGATTTGTTAAATCTTGGGCAGCTTTACAGAGGAATTGCACTTGTTAGTTGTTTCTCTAAGATATTTACTGTGTTATCAATAAAAGGTTAGATGAATGGATTAAAAATAATCACGTACTAAGCGACTCACAATTTGGATTTAGGGCTGGCAGGTCAACATCTGATGCAATTTTCATTTTGAGTGCAGTCGTTAATAACGTTTTGAATGATAAAGGGGCGATTATATTGTGCCTTTATCGATTTGAAAAAGGCGTTCGATAGTATAAATCATTGTAATCTTTGGTACAAATTGTTTAAATTAGGTATGAATGGGAAAATGTTACGTATTATAAGAAATATGTACAATAGAGTAAAAACCTGCATAAAGGGGAATAACTCGTACTCAGACTTTTTTGACTGCGTCGTTGGATTTAAACAAGGAGAAGTTATCTCCCCTGTTTTATTTTCCTGGTTTCTTGATGATCTAGAAACGTTTCTAAGATCAGATACTGAATGTGGTTTAAGCTTAGATGAAATATCATTGGTGGCACTTCTTTTTGCAGACGACATGGTTATCTTTGCTAACTCTCAAAATGATCTCCAAGATAGGCTGGATCTATTAAAAGTTTACTGTGATCGATGGGGGCTTTCTGTCAATACTGAAAAGACTAAAGTTATTGTTTTTCGAAAAAGAGGGGGTTTACATCCTAACGAACGATGGCACTATGGCCAAGATATTCTTGATGTTGTTGACAACTTGGTAACTATCTTGGAACAGTTTTTAGTTACACGGGCTCTTTCAGGGCAAATCAGGAGAAGATTGTTGGAAAAGCCCACAAAGCGCTGAATGCCCTTTTCAACAATATCAATAAATATGATATACAAGTCTCAGTTCTATTCAATTATTCGACGCTTTTGTTAGTTCGATCCTGCATTACTCATGTGAAGTTTGGGGCTCAGGCAAGTTCAACGACATCGAAAAAGTTCATTTGAATTTTTGCAAACGTATCCTTAATGTTAAAGGATCTAACAGCACGTAGGTGTATATGGGGAGTTGGGGCGCTATCCCTTATTTATACATAGATATGGAAGAATGATAAAGTATTGGTGCAAATTAACACAAAGTAATAATTCAGTTATCAAAGCTGTATCTACCCAGATGTATAATGAGTGCACGACAACTAATAAGAGAATTTGGATGTCAAATATAAAGACATTACTCGATAATTACGGTTTTTCTCAAACTTTCGTTAATCCGTACAACGTTAATTTAAAAACTTTTCATGTTACATTTCGTAACCGAGCTATTGATGTTTTTAAACAGACATGGTGTAACGAAATAGTATTGCAAAGCTCGATGTGCACTTTTAGATATTTCAAATCTTCAGCTGGCTTTGAGTCATATTTAGATCGTCTTCCGAAAAGATTCAGAATTGTTTTATCAAAGCTGCGTCTTTCATCTCACCGCCTAAATAGAGAATAGATGGTTGGTGTCTTGGATGAGTTAAGTTTATCGGGCAAGGCGGAGGAATTTATCTGGTGAGCCGAAGGCGAACCGGATAAATTCCGGAGCAGAGCCCGATAAACTTAACCCATCCAAGACACCAACCATCTATTCTATTTATCCTGTCACGCACTGTAAATGAACAAAACAAAACAAAAAACAGACATGATACAAAGACTGTACCTTTTATTCATTATTCAATATCTTATGGTACTGATACCATAAACTTTCCGAGCCGAGCCTGACAAAATTTCCTGGAATCAGAGACACTAAGTACTGTCTATTCTTCAAATTTTCCAATCCACGACACTATACTGTTTATCCTGTTTCACATTTACAAACATAAATCCGACTAGATAGAATATTTCGCTCGAAATTAAGGCACGTATTGACATCTTTCGCACTATGAAAAAACATGCTTGTATGGCGAAGCGCTTTTGGTATGCAGCTGTAATAATGACGTAATGAATAATATTGACTACGTCATAAACGTGACGTAAACCCTCGGAAGAATGTTGTGGCGAAGAATTCTAATTTCTTTTAAATAATAAGAAAAATCAACATGTGCATCGAATTTTAAGCGATAATTTTCTTTGAAATATTGATTTCGTGTACCGGCACCTAAAGAAGGAGTTCCGGCTGGTCACATGACCAACTAGCCTAATAAACCTTGATCACGTGACCAACTGACATAATAAACCTAGTCACGTGGTCAAGTGACCGTATATCACCAAGTTTATATGACCCCATGTTATACGACGGAATTTATAGGAGGTGACAAGATAAATATTGAAACCGGCCGCCATGGTAGTAACAGACTTGAACGGCATGAAAGAGTTTGTAATTTATGCACTAGAGAGGACATAGAGGACGAATTTCATTTCGTTCTGATATGTCCACTCTATTTGCATTTAAGAAAAAAATACATTAAAAAATATTTTTATGTTAGACCTAGTATGTACAAATTTATCGAACTGATGAATTCAAAAAATTTAATTACAGTGAAAAAGCTAGGGCTATATGTATATGAGGCTTTCTCCTTACGCAACGATTCGACTAATGTTTAACTCCTTTGTTGAAACTTTTTTTTTTTTTTGAGGCCTATATATGTAACCGGACTATGGATACCGGATTTTATCATTCTGTTTATTTTCAAGTATTACGTTTTCCCGGGTTCGTGTCATGTGACTTTCTTTGTCGTTTGGGTAATGCAGAAGTTTACATTGATGATTTGTAACAGCGTTATTTAGCCGTTGTGGAAATCTTGATTTGGTTTGTAGTAGCTATCGTACATTCCTTGCAGTGTATTGAAAATGTCTGTATGTCGTTTTCGCGAAAGTCCATTTAGTTTGAAGAAGTTTGACGCTATTTTGTGAAATGTAGTCGGTTTCCGCGTCCTGAATAACCCGCCCAAAACTTACCGAACCTAACCTTTGTTTTCATGTTTTTAATTTGTTGATGTTGTTTTACAGGTAACACTACACACGGAGCAAGTTAAGTTTTTGAAGCTGAGATTGTATGCAGTCAGTTCCTAAAACTGGTAAGCCATACTAGATGCTGTGAAATACTCTTTTTATCGATTGTTTGATTTGTTTTATTGAAATACTGTGGTAGAGGAACTGTACTAAGGTAGTTTCTAATTTTTTTCATTTTCAGATTGTAGATCTATAGATTATGATGTTCTGCCCTTTCGTTGAATACTGATGATAGTGCGAGAATTAGATAACTGAAAGCAGATTTTCTTTCCAGCATTTCATCCCTTTTTCCACATTTTGGACCACAAGCCCCACACCCTTAAACCCTTCAAAACAAACCGGGTAAAGAGAAGGTTACATATAAACATGTAGATCTTAACAATTGATCTGTATTCCTTGTTGTAATTGTAATTGTGTGAATTGGCTTTGGACAGCGGACGTGCTGGATCTAGGATCAGACTGCACATTTGTGCGGTCTGATCTTGATCTGCACAGTCTGCAACATCGGTCTGGGCTTATAAACGTGTAATTCTTACCAACTGAATCTTTATTCCTTGTTGTAATGGTGTGAATTGATTTTAGACAGCGGAGCGCTTGGATCTGGGATCAGACTGCACATTTGTGCGGTCTGACCTTGATCTACACGGTCCGCATCATCTATCAAGGGTGACATCTTCAGATGTTACCTGTAGGCCTGATAGCTAGAAATTTTAATTATGTCTAAATTAAGTTTGGTTTCAATATTTGCGTATGTTTTTCTTACTACCTACTGTATGATTTTGTCATTGTGTGGATTGGATTCAGACAGCGGACGGTTTAGATGTAGGATCAGACTGCGCATTTGTGCGGTCTGATCCTGATCTACACAGTCTGCAACAGCTATTCAATGTGACATCTTCAGATGCCGTGTAAACTCAAATGCTTATGTCTAGATTAATTCCAGTTTCCATCTATGCGTATGTTATATTACCAGTATACATGTATATTATACCAGTACCAGTATTATACCAGTTATATAACCAGTAGGCCTTAAAAGTATGAAAACTTAAATGTTTATATGTAAATTAATTTCAGTTTCCATATGTATGTATGTTTTGTACATGGGATTTTGTTGCCTCCCGTGTATGATTCACGTTGTCGTTTGATGTTTTGATAGTTAATGTTGAGACGATGACCTGTATAGGTTAAGTCAATAAAATGATCTGTTCTGTTTGGTGTAGGAATAACAATAGCTTCTCGTTAAGAAAACACATGTCTTCCGGTTCTAATTAGAATTTGGAGTAAACAATGGTGGGAACGATAAGGTACTTGTTTAGGAAATGGGTATCACCAGACGCAACTGCAGTGTCAAGACATTTTCATGACATTTTCAAGATTCCTTCAAGGCGTAAAGAGCCTCTTTGCGCCAGAATTGAAAAGAAATCGCCCTCTACTTATGTACCTTATTATGTGTGCCATAATTATAATGTTCGTCTTGATTGGCAGCTAGACAAAAACCTTTTTCATACAGATAGATTTTTATCAGCTCAAACTGGTCTGTAAATAAAGAGTAAATTTCTAAAGTTAAATAAACTGTAATTTGATTAGAGAGGATCGTTCAATTGCTTGTGTATAATTATACCTCTAGCTGTGAAAATATTTGCTCTCCTACAGCGAATATAAAGATTATTGAAATTAGGACTGTAATCTATATTATTTGTATTTCTGTTTTTTTTTTTCATGTTTCAGAACGTTTGAATTAGACATAGAGCAAAAATCTGAAGGTACTGCAGCTTATGTATAGGCCTACATAATAGCATTCATGAAACCTTTTTTTTTTTGTAAAACAAGAACTGATTAATTGAAACACTTGTTATAATAATTGTTCATTTCCCCCGCTCGAATAGTTAAAACTATGTCTTTGTTTCGACATAGACTGTATAAAATAGATCCGTACTGGTCCTTACTTACGTCAATTACAAATGAAATATTGATAAACAAATTGAATAAATGAAAAGGCGTGTGTGATTTTGAATGTTATGAAAGTAAAACATAAAAAAGGAACTATGGACATGTCAGGAAATAGGAAGTCTTACTTTTGATCTGAACTGACCAATATCCTAAGACAACGAAGACAATATGGATTTCAAGACAATTTCGGTCAGAATGAATAACAAGATTTTAGAGGTGTCAATCAAACCTTCTGTACAGATTGATCTTAATCTACACGGTCCAAACAAGCAATCAAACCGTAGATAAAGCCCAAATTATTGCGCACTATGTCATTTGTTGGCTTCAAAAACATCTTAATTGCTACTCGTTTCAGGCTGTGGTTGCGATGTTTTGGAAATAAAACAAAAACAAAACTGAAAACTGTCCAATACCTTAAGAATAAGATTTTTAGTACTGATGGATGTATTTTGTTGACAATGCTATCATGTCTGTACATGTCGGGTTTAGTTGTTAGTTTATATGTAGGTTTAATTTGTCTATTTGTCTATTCTATATTATCATGCATTCAAAAATACTATGTTCACTGTTGCATTAACTGTATTTGTATGCCACATGGATCTATGACCTTTTGGAGAAATGGAATAAAACTTGAAACTTATATTCCTTCAAAGTATCGAAGTAAATGGCAATGTCGGAAAAGTAGATACTGTCTGAGTGGAGAACAATATTGGCAAAAGAAAAAGTGCATGTTAAAATATTGTTTTCGTTTCCGATAAACAGACAGGCAATATCCCCTTTTCTCAAAATAGTTTTCTTGGAAAAACAAGGATATCTTTTATTATTATTATGGAGTAATGGCAGAACAGGCGTATCTTTGAAAACTAAGAAGTCAACGTTTTTAAAACCCTTTTCTTGCAATACGCAACGATTGATGTATTTTGTAGAGAGTTTTGACAAGGATCGGTCTACGTGCAGTCTGATCTTGTTTTGCATTCATCAATTATCTGTTAATGGTTTCACTTATGTATTTCTAATCAAATATTGATCTACTAATCAAGCTCATCTCCTTTATTTCCAATAAATAAGGCAATGCAGGATTTACTATGGACCTGATGGTTCTATGACTATTGTTTATATGTCGTTTTCTTCATTTTAAATCTTATATGTATGTAATTTTACGTCTATCAGTGCCCCTATCTATGTGCTTGTGTTATTTCTATGTCGGGTACTGTGCACAGCGCTCTGTCCATGTACAAGTTGCTTCTATCCTACATAACCATCATAGACACAGTTTGCAGCGATGAGACATTCCTCTCTAAATGACTGTCGGCAATCCTCAAGAACAGTTTGTCCCAGCTGGGGTTTGATCCCAAGACGTCTAAACTACCAGCCCCATACTTTACCGAGTAATCAACCCAGCAACTCAACCCCAACTAATTTGAGCTATTTTTGTTCCTACTTGTATGTAAGTAACCGGCATGCATTTGTATATGATTCATGATCTGGCAAAAGGGGGCTTAATTCATCTCCGTGATCCATGATACCAAGCAAGTCATCATATAATTACAGATACATAAAATCCATTTTCTCCAACAACCGACTGATATCATGCGGTACACTGGTCCTTTTACAAACAGAAAATTGACCGAAAGCAAAAGCTTTCGGCCCAGTTCAGCCTGCACGGACTTCGCAGGCTGACCTGAGTCGATACTTTTTTTTTAAGAGGTATTAAGCCCCTTTTCACGGACCATGGACCATACATAAGTTTAGGTTACATGTTTTTTTTTTAAACGTGACTTACTGTAACGACAGCGATCCCAAACCTTTCAACACAAACGGCTTGGCCAATTTCTTTTCGAGGATTGATGATAGTCATTGCGACATCGCGGACCATCATTTCGACGATGGTTATGTGGGAAAGCAGCCAGTGGCTTGGAAAGCATATTGTGCGAAGTACTGGTAAAAGAAACTCCTGGAAAGCATGGATAGATGCACTGGCCGCCGCAATATAACTGAAATAATGTTGAAAACGGCGTTAAACACCATAAAATCAATCAATCAACAAAATAAACGAAACAGATATTTCCAAAAATACATGATATCTACAGTACAAGAAAAAACACCTTTAGAATTCGCTGCAAAATATAGGACATAATAGACCCAAGATTAGATGTGAAAAGTTCTGTAGAGTCTAATTTTGTTCTACTATGCCCACACGTATAAAATACATTTCACATAACTCTTGAAGTTTGTGTATTTGAAACGTCGATTGTCAATTCAGGTATTGAGCAAATAAAGGGACAAATGGAAGTTATTTCAGACCAACAGACACAGAAACCATTACTACTAATCTAGCACTTAATGCAATGCTGCATGACTTACAAGAAGGGGGTCGCGGCTTCGAATACCCAGTTCGGCGACGAACTTCCAAGGTTTAACAATAGTCATTTTGACACCATTAATTCCTTTCGCACCACTGACCATTTTTTCGACAATTGATATGTGGGAAGGCAGCCAGTGGCTTTAGAAGAATATCACGCAAAGTATTGATAAAAGAAAACTCTGTGGAAGCCTAGAAAGATTCACTGGCCGCCGCGATATTACTGAAATAATGTTGAAAACGGCGTTAAACACCGCACAAACATTTAAAATGCGATGCGATCTCTTCTTTTGTCTTCCTTTGTTGTGACTACGTCTCTTAAAAATCACCCTGGCTATTTTTTTTTTTTTTTTTTAAACTCTGTTGCAAGCAATACATTCTTTCATTATCAAATATATAATAATATAATGTGAAAATGTACACGAATGTCTCTGAATTCGAAATGAACAAAACTTAAATTATACCTTTTAAATGCATTGATATATTGTTAGGATGACAATCTGTTAGCGTACGGTCGGTCCAATTGTTAACGCGCTGGAAAAAAAAAAATTAAAACCAGGACAAAAAGTAAACAAATGATTGAAAGATTTGGCACCTTTTTGGCAACTTTTTGTCTTGTTTTAAAATTCAAATTTCTACCAGTAACTTACATTTAGACCGACCGTACATTAACAATTTGTCATCTTAACGATCATTGCATACTTTTGAATTAAATGGTTTAAATGTATTTCAACACCCGCATCGTTTACTTTTAGCCACCATTGAACCTTTAACACATAATACAGGCAATGATTAAACTGGCTTAAAGTTCTAGCTGATTTAAGCTATTACTGTTTACATTTCCTAAGTTAAACAAAGACAATAAATGGATTCTGATTGTAATCAACATACCGTACATATTACTGTATTTGACTCTGATTTATTATCATACAGTGGAGGAAAAAAAACGTTGATAGTGTAACTTTCTCATTATTTTAAGAAAATTTAATCGGACTGTGTGGTCTAAAGATCAGCCTGTACGCTCTGTTAAAGCATCTTGCATCTTGCATCCTTATCTTGAACGTCAGTTTTACAAAAGTTTATGAGCCACACTCTGGCAAAAGGGGACTTAATGCATCCCCGTAATGTATTATACCAAGCAAACCTTCACATAATCATAAATCCGTAAGATCCATTTATTCTAACAATTGGCTGAATCTGGAGGTAGAATGGTCCTCGGACAGGCAGTTAATTTACAGATGACAAATAGTTTCAATCCATGTCAGCCTGACATGGGTCGACATTTTTTGCAGGTGGCATAAGCCCCTTTTTCACAGAGAATGGTACGTATGAAAGAGTGGTGAGTTTTTGAACACCTAATATACCTGTAAGATGTTTTGGTTGTCGAATTGTCATTTTTAACCCGTGGGTTTCTTTCCGGACTGAAACAGGAAAGTGTTTAAATTGGTTAAACATTTTTTTTTATGAGAAGCTTTCCTTTGACTGTATTTTCAACAATAACGACAGATATTCTATCATCGAGTGCCTTTCGAGCTCATTAAAACGGCAACACAACAAAAGCTGATTAAAGTCATCATCTATTATAAAATGCATATTTATATTTACATGGAAATATCTAGATATGTCAGGATATACAAATAGATACGCTGGTTTTCAACGTCTTGTACAGATACATTCTAAATTTGTATAACTCTCACAAGATTGCTAAACTAAATTATCACGTATATATAGACGGTTTTATGTATTGATTTCATGAAGAAAAAGGGATCGGTATATTGTGTGAACTTGATACCTTAAACGGCATGGAAAAAAAATCAAAGCCTTGCTTTTTTCAATAGTAATATAATCATTATCCCAATCATTAGGTGTAAACTTGTGTGAACGAATTTTTGGAGGACAGTCAGAGGACATCTGAATTGAATTTAATCCAACTTATTCAAGATTAGATCAGTCGATCCTTTTGAGGTGTTTGTCCGTAAATTGAATTCAAGTACGGATAAAAGAAATATCGTTATCTGCTTGAAAGACAATATATTGTACACTGACACAATAGAACGCGTTACCCTCTTGGGAACCCGGTGGCAAAAGGAGAAAATATTAGTTACCAGCCTGGAGTAGCATTTAGATTTTGTTGGTGAACACTATCTAAATGTTCCTTTTATCCTTTAACCACCCAGTCCCGAGTTTAAATACCCCCCAAAATAGAAGGATTCTAAAATCACTGTGGAAACAGGATAAAGTGCTGGTAATTTAATTAGTTTTCCCCCTTTTCTCAGAATATTTTCTACACTATAAGAGAACTGAATCTCGTTTCTACCGATTACAAATTTCTCAGCTGCAGATGTTTTTAAATCGGAAGACGATAAAATCTGTCATTTTGGAACGGGTTAATCATACAAAAAAGGTCACTGTTTTTCTATTACTGTTTGGGAATGAGAGCTTTTGGGAACATTAATGGATAAGCAGAAAATGACATTAATTTAGCCAGTGTTTCTCCTTTTCCCACAATGTTTTCCTCCCTTTCAACTGCAGATTTCTTATTCAATATCAAGTCTTTAGCAGGCGTTATGTTTTAGACTTGTCCAGAATGAGAGAGTCCCAGACGACAAATTTAAACTCGTCAAAACTGAGAGCTTCTCAGAGAACAAATTCATAATAAATTAATTGATGGAATTTGTCATTAAAAGGCTACCACCATTTTTACTTTTTTACTATGCTTTTCATCGGCCTTCCTGCCTCAAGGTTGTAAAAACTTGGGAATCTGTAGTAAAGGGTTTATTTTGTTGATTTGCAAATGTTTTCAAGAAATCTAAAAAGAATGTTGTCGTGTAAAGAGTATACCAAATAGTTTCTAATTATCTATCTAGCCGGAGTGCAGCTCAAGATTAGACAGCACAGTGCAATACGTTATCCCTCTTTATTATTCACATTATTAGATTGTGTTTTCCGCCGCTTTTAATCTTATTTAAACCTTTTTTTTTTTTTTTTTTGTTAAATAGATCAATCTGGGAAAATGTAAGCAGGAAATGATAATTTTTGCAACAACTTGATTTTAATAACTATTTGTATTAAACTCCTTTTGATACGATGAAGTACTGAGATATTTAAGGCTGATACGGTTCGAAAACAATGTGAAAAGTCAAGACAAAGGTCATACAGGGAAATGCTTTCATTTACGGCATGTTTCTTCAGGGAACTTGCGTGGCTCAGTGGTAAAGTGTAGAACTCGTAACCTGTAGGTCCCTGGTTCGAACCTCATTTGAAGCACTGAGACTTTCGTGGAAGTGTCCTTCGCCAATGCTCTTCACAGCTCCAGACTACTACCGATAAAATCCAGGACATAAATGACTATATGGGCTGTCGCTGTGATATGACTGAAATAATGTTGAAAGCTGCATAAACACCATTCAAACAGCTATTTCTTTTGTCTTTCTTAAAACAATAAGATCACGCTTGAGCGCTTTTTTTCTCTATTTGAAGACCCCATACAGAGTAAGAGATAAATGTTCTTATCAGGGTTTAAATCTTTAACTCTTTACCACATGACAAAGCTATAGACTAGTCACAATTGAAAGCATTTGCAGACGACAAATTACATGCGACTCAATTTTGAAATTTGTCTCGGAAAAAGTAAAAAACATTTGGGGGAAAATAACAATGATTATCAGCATTTCTTTTTCAAAATGTTTTCAAAAGCCTCCTCCGTCAAGGTCGTAAAACTCAGGATAAAGGATTAACAGACGGAAAAAAATAGGATCATCCAGCCTTGAAACATTTACAGACTTCAATTTAAGTGGTTTAAATGAGGGGAGAGTTCTATGAAAGAGTACAAAACATGTAGGAAAAGGAGAAAATGCTGGTTTTATAAAGTTATCTTCTTCAGGGTTGTAAAGTTCAAATGCCACTGCAATTCCATTGGTCAATCACGGGATAACGAATTTTCCTTAGCGGACACCGTTACTATAAATAGCACATTGGCGACTGCCTGTAAACTGGCAGCCTGTTACCGATCTTTGTATCTATTGGACGGTTACGGGAGATACAATGGGTACCAGTTTACGACTGCCTGTATAAACTGGTACCCGTTGTATCGCCCCTGGCCGTCCGATAGACAACAGGCAACACCCGATTTATCGAGGGCAGCTATTGGTTTTCATATGTACCGAATCCACCGATCAGACAGCTCGTGGCAGAACGCCTTTATTTGTATTAAAAAGAATCGAGCAATAATTTTATCTTTGGCTAAGATTTTCATGGCAAACGAAGATTTTTTTCTGACAGCGACCAATTTATTTAACTCGCTATATAATTTAAAATCTCTATCGATAAGATCTATCTGTGTGCATAAAAATCACTATTTGAATTTCCAAGTCTCGCGTTATCTCTTGAAATCTCGAACAGGGCAGAAACTCGACTTGTAAGCATTGGGTTATCTGATGTTGATACGAAGATCGATAACAGGCTGCCAGTTTACTGCCTGTCGCCAATGTGCTATTTATAGTAACGGTGTAGATGAAAATTAATACATTCGAGTATTCCGTGATATACAGTCGATGCATCAATGTACAAATGTGTTCGGTGATTAACAAAAGGAAAATTTTAGTGTTCCGTGATAGACCATCGAGTTTCAAAGGCCTGTGGTTAAAACACACGATTTTTAGTATAGGGTTAACTGAAGCGAATTACATGAACGTGTAGCAAATCCAACTTAGCTGGTATCAGATATTTCCTGAAATGTCAGACCTGAGACCCTTTCACCATTACCCCTAACAACTATTTTTGTGAGTAATACCTCACCCATCAAAAACGCTACTTTGCATGGCCTGTGATTGGTAGATCAAGAAAACATTTCCTGGAAGCTGAAATAGACTACATCCGGTTTGGTGAATTTCCCCTTTTACGAGTGCATTGCCTCAACAAGTGATATCGGGACACAAACGTACAAAAAGTGCATTTATCAATTTCAAGCGAATCGTAGATACATTTTAAAAACATCGAAGGAACTTAGGTGTGGCGCGTTTACGCCAACACTTTATGGTTTTATGTTCCAGTCTGCATTTTCTAATTTTAACTTACCAACATTTACGCAGGTGAAGACGAAAACAGCGTTAAAATCATCGTAGAAAATGAGTGGTTGTTTTATTGGACTGACTGAATATTAAGAACTTTCATTGATGTTTACACTATTCATCCATATTTACCTTATTCATTCATATTTGCCATATTCATTCATATTGATCATAATCATTCATATTTACCATATTCATCCATATTTACCATATTTATTCATCCCATGTAAAGTCCTTATTTTGAAATACTTTTCCACGGAGCACTGGATTAATGAAAGAACCTCATCAAATAGTGGAATAAAGGAAATATTTGAGGTTGTTTTGGACAAATATTTTAACCAAGTAGCTGACATTATAGGCCCCAGGTCAGACTACAGCACAGCACATGTGCTGTAGTCTGGTCTTGTTCTTCACAACCCGAGAATACGACTTAGGCTAAGTTCAGCTCTTTGTGGATATTATCACACTTGTCAGTACTATGATACCAGAAACTCCTTCTCTCTGTAGAGACACGATTCACGTTTTTTTCCCGCGAAGTTGCTTAGATAAATTTAATTTTCTGACTGACATTGTTTGCGTGAAAACCTTTTCACTTAGGATGTAAAACAGAGGGGGAAGAATTAGCCATACTCTGTAACAAGGGGTTTAATGGATCTGAAAGATGTGTCCACCGGGACCTTGTGGGTACTTTTTGGCTATTGGTCAATTTTCTGCGTGTCAAAGGACGATTCTACCTCAGATTTCAGTCGATTATCAGACAAAATTTATTTTATGAATCCATAATATTGTGATGACTTGTTTAGTATAGTACATCACGGAGATGCATTAAACCCCCTTTTCCCAAAGCATTGCTTACATAGATTCCGATCGGAATGCAGTTTTTTAAAACGGTTGACCTTCATCTTCCTTTACAAAGAAAGTATCGTTTAGATTTATGCCTGGGACAAGCGTTTTTTTTCCCCAAAAGGAAGTAACTGTCACCACACAAACCAATTCGAAAACGTTGGTAGATGAGTTACCTCTCTTAAGTGAATGGGGCGGTCCAAGTCGGGGTTTCGACAGAAATTTCTTCCTAGCAGTGTCGACCGCTCTCTACATCTTGGCACAACCTAGCTTTGAAAACATTGTGACGAGAGGAGAAGAAAGTTGCCGTGCAGCAGACTAACTATGAAAACAATGATAACAGGAGACATTGCTCGTCACGATCAACTTATCTGTATCTGGAAATCATAGTTAGATTTTGTTTAAGTCTTTCCAACACAATCCCGATTTTTAACGAACCTAACACTGATGATAATAATAATAATCATCATCATTATGTTAGTACATCACGTGATTTTGATTAAAGGCAACTTGGATATGAATTAGCTACGTCCCACTGATTATTCGTTGTCTAATGTCTTAGGATTTATATTGGTTAATTGTTTAACCCCTTACCATACCCCGAGTCTACCCACCCAGCGGAAGGAGACTTTTGAAAACATTGTGGGAAAAGGGGAAAATGCAGATTACCAGCATTGTCTCCTTTTTTTTTTAGAATGTTTTCCTCCATCTCATAGACACATTTCAAGGCTTGAGCCGTATTTATCAGACATGTGTAATTGCTCTGAATTTGAAAGGGTCTATTTTTTTGTGGTAAAGTGTTAAACCCCAAAAAGTCTACTGCAGACAACTTTTGAAGCGTCCTTGTAAATTATGTATATCAACACGGAATTAGGTTTAGCACATTAATACTAGCAAAACTAAGTATGTGAACAGTGTGACAAAAGGTGAAATTGCTTACCATGAGCAATTTTTCCTTTATCCACAGTGTTTTCAAAAGTTATCTGCTGCAAGACAGAAAAAGGTCGTTTGTTAAAGCTTGCATTACAACAGAGAGCAGCAACACTGTTTTTAACATTATTTCAGTTATATTGCGGTGGAATATATCCTGCCGCAATGATAATCATCAATCCTTGGAAAGAACTTTGCCACACCGGGGATTCGAATCAGCGACCCTTTGTTTTTTTCTCAAGTCCTGTACGCTACTGTCTGCGCTACAGGGCCGACTCGGCTTGTGTGTATACAAGTGACAAATTATCAATGCTAGGTATACAAAACAATTTCATGTTTTTCAGGTGGTCCAATGTAAACAAAAAAAAAACACTAAGATACATCGTAGGATTAGCTGGTGCGAAGCATTTTCTCACGACGATATCTACCTACCGTTCCTAAGATACACATGATCATTTCAGCCACATGTAGCATGCAAATCGACTAGTCTACAGTGTTGTCTAGTCAAGAATTAACCGATTACCTCACTATGCTAATTTTAGACCAGTTATGAATGGTTCAAATGAGAATCATTTAATAGGTCTATTTATATTGTTTGCAAGGTATCGATTTCTCTTTGTTAAACAAATGTAATTCTACAAAACATACTTGTCCCTGCAAGCGTAAAGAAACTGGATACTTACATACAGTAAAACTATTGTAAGGATAAGTAAGCATCTTTTTTCAACGCTTTACAACACAATCTCGAGTTTTAACGACCCCAAGAAAAAAGATTTTCGAAAACATTGTGGGAAAAGGAGAAAAATAATTTCAAACAGCATATTCTCCTTTTCCCACAATGCTTCTTACCTTTTCAGTCACAAGTTTCATGATTTGTGCAACGTTTAATTGGTTGTCTGCAAGTGTTTTCAATTTGGAACAGTCTAAAATTTTGTCGTTTGGTAAAGGGCTAAACAACATGGAAAATAATGTGGAGGAAGACATATTTTCTCATGGGAAGCACTGGCTAATTTACCCCGAACCCTTTACCAAGCTGTCACGTTTTAACTCTTTACCAAACGACAGAAATGTAGACTTGTCCAACTAAAAACCATGCGCAGATGACACTGCAAATGTGGCTCAAATGTCTTTATTAGGGTTGAAAACAATATGGGAAAAGGAGAAAATGCCGGCAACCAGCATTTTCTCCTTTTCCTACAATGTTCTCAAAAGGCTTCTTTATCCCGGTCGTTAAAACTCGGGATTGTCTGGTAGAGAGTTAATTTTCCTGAGGAACGCCTAGAAAAAATATTTTGGGTAAAGCACAAAATGGTAATTATCAGTTCTCCTATCCCTCCAATCTTTTCTACCCTCTCTCAAAACACCAGATTTGATTCAAAATTTTCTTGTCCAATAAAGAGTTTATAATTTCAAAAAGTGTCCGAAGAACTAAGGGAAAGAGGCTAATTTTTCAGTTATCTATATAATGGAAGAGCCAGCAAAGGAAAGACTTAACTTAAAACAAGAGTACGGCATGCAAGTTCCAATGCTCGGCTGCAGTTGCTTGATTTTCAGTGAAGAAAAAGGGGCGTAACTGCGTCAACAATACTTTGATAGTTACCTCAGGTTTTGAAGAAAACATTGGAATTATACAAACATTGCTCTACGGCCAATATGAAACACATCTAAGTAAATTCTAAAATGAAACATTAATCAAAGCGTTGAAAGCACTGGTTTGGCATTTGTCAAGGGAGCCATTGTGCGGAATTAGTAATTTGAAAAAATAAACAATAGAAATAGTTTCAAAATATTCCCTTAAAAGTCAACCTACTATATAGTCACGCACAATCTTGTGAGTTGAACAAGTCAGGGCGAACAAGCCCATGAACGAACTGGTTTAGGAATGAACAAGCACGGAATCTAGTGGTCAGCAAACGAAGATTTGTGTATAACTACGCCAATAGACGGCCATAGCGGGTCAAACTATTTTTGATAAAAAAAAAAGAAAGATTTCCACGATCGATGGCCTATTCCGATTCAAATTTTTTTTAATACGCTTTTTTCAATTTCATATCTGAGTGCAATCGGGACACTTACTTGTCTTGGAAAAAAATGAGTTTAATTGGGTTTACTTCCTTCGGTTTTGCACAAACTACGATACATGATTTTCAAAATGCCGTATTGAACTCATAATGGCATTGTCTTCGACAAATGCCACAAAAATTGAACATTGTTAATCCTTATCCTGGTAAGTAAGTTAAATCGAACTTCCGAGCCAATACTTGTAGGAACCCCCCCCCCCTTTTTTTTTTTTTTTTAAATTTTATTTTAAAGGTATTTTTGGGAAAAGATACAGATCGGAGAGGGTAAATTCAAGATCGGACTGCACATTCTGTGCAGTCTGATCTTGATCTATACTGTCTGCAAAAGGCCCGTGAGTTGCGCTTAGCAGCCTGATGGTTAAAACTCCAAAGGATTGGCAAAGCTGAAAAGATCCTGGTCTTGATGATGTAAAACACATGAGTGTAAGTGACATACTTTTTGACCCAGCGTAACCCAGTTTCAAACATGTCTGAGATTTTAAACAGACAAATTTCTGACCAAGTTTAATGAGTATCTTATCCAAGATTTTATCGAGACAAACTTTCTGACCAGGTTTCATTTAAGGAATGAAGAGAATGTTTTTTTTTCATGGAGGTATGAAAAAAAAAAAAAAAAAAATTAATCACACTTTTGATGAAACCGCGGTTTCATCGGTTTCATACAAAAGTGTGATTAAGTTTTTTTTTTTTTTTTTCATACCTCCATGAAAAAAAAAAAAAAAAAAAAAAAACATTCTCTTCATTCCTTATAATTTAATATTACAGACAACATACGCCCACGGAAATAATTCAAACTGCATTTATTTTCTTTATTTTTAAATATAACGTCTGAGTATAGCCCCTTCCACTCATATTTGTATGGCGCAAGAATATGTCCTGAAAATCAACCAATAAAACGCAAGTATTAACATGGCAGTGTGTAGAACCCGCAATGTGTAACCTTCACTCTGAGTAGAAGCATGGTGAATATTGCAGTGGGAATTAATGATTCCAAAAAAAATTGGATTGTACAATTTTCGAAGGAACAGTTGGACATTATACCAGCAGATATTAGATTACTTCTGCTTTTATTTGAAATTTGGTTCGAGACAGCGACATTGGCTTGGCTTTGACGAGTATCTGAAAGTATCTGAAAGTGTTTAAAAAATAAAGTGGAATATTGTATACATGTTTGTTTACATTAGTTTGACAGCTAAAGTAGTTCCGGCACAACGTGATTTTTTTTTTTTTTTTTTTTTTTTTTTTTTCATGGAGCTATGAAAAAAAAATTTCAGCCAATCAGAACTCGCCAAAATTCATGAAAACAATTGATATTAAATTATTAGGATATGGCGGGAAAATGTGACCTCTAGAATGCAAACACGGTTTTTTCATGGTTTGACCTAGTAACTTTTTGACCCAACATGACCCGATTTCCAACTTGTCCTAGATTTTATCCAGAGAAACATGCTGACTAAGTTTCATGAGTATCAAGTTGAAAATGTAGTCCCCAGCGTGCATACAAGGTTTCCTCTTAAATTTGGCCCAGTGACCTAATTTTGAACCGACATGTCCAAATTTTAAGTTAGTAAAAGATTTTATAAAGACAAACATTCTGACTAAGTTTCATGTGTGTCAGGCTGAAAAAAAGTGATCTCTATAGTGCACAGAAGGTTCTTCTAAGATTTGGCCCAGTGACCTACATTTTAATCTGACATAATCCAAAAATCCAAAATTTAACTTGTCCAAGATTTTATAGGAGACAAACATTCTGACTTCTGAGTTTCATGAGGATCTGGCTGAAAATGTGGTCTTTACAGTTCACACAATATTTTCTTAGATTTGACCCCGTGACCGACTTGACCCAATTTCAAAGTTGTGTGAGATTTCATCTAGACAAACATTCTGACCAAGTTTCGTGAGGATCTGGCTGAAAATGTAGCCTCTAGAGTACACACAAGATGTTAACGACCGGATGAAGGACGCCCGATGCCTGACACAGCACGATCACAAAAGCTCACCTTGAGTACTTAGTGCTCAGGTAAGCAAAAGACAAACCAACCTCACAGCAGACATCAATTTTGGCAGATGAATTCTTTATAAAAATATGTGAAACATCCACCCATAGATCAAGTAACGTTTTACCAAACAACATTTTTCTTTACTAAAGCATTTGCAGATGTCAGCTAAATAACAGCATTTGCTTCTTAACATGAAAAGCTGGTAACTAGCATTTTTCACTACAATGTTTTCAAAGCCCCATCTTCCTCAGGACTTTTGGTCAGTTTTAATAAGACCTGAATACTTTCTCTGCAAATATGTGTTTACAATGGACTAGGATCTAGGGCTATCAAAATGCCCTCAGAAAAAGAGTAAACAGTTAGAAATTCTGTTTTGTGCAGCCACAGAGGTTAAATGATTTTTTTTACAATTTCATATCAAAGCCACTCTTGATACCCGGACTTTCTTTTAGACTAGTAATAATAAGATCGCTAGTCCCTCGCCATTGAGAGTGACCCAGATCCTGATTTTAACTCAAAAAACCCACATTCACCAAATACTGCCCCACAGAAAATAATTATTTCTATTTAAGAATTTGGACGATGTATATATACATGTAGTCATAGTCATAAACTGAGCAAGATGTCATTGATTAGGAACAAGATGTTTGCTCATAAATACGATTCAGCGATCTAGGCAAATATGGCTCATCTTTACTTATCCCAATGCAACCTTTTTCATCTTCATGTTTCTTGCAGGTGTTTTAGGAAGATCTCATCAAGCTATAAGTTCGTCCAAGAAAATGAAAAGCATGAAAAGTTCAACTAAAAGTGAACATTAGAAAGTGTTCAAATGCCAAATCATCAAATTGATATATTCTTTATTTGCTTTTGTCAGTTAAAGATCAACACAAACAGAATTCTTTCATGATATTTCCTATTGTGATAAGTAAATGGCTATTCATGAGAGATGGGTAAAGTCACCCAATCGAAATGGATCAGACTCAAAACACCGGATTTATGATAGCCAAACCGGAATAGCCTTAATAACCAAATTGGACCGGATTTAACTTTATAATTGGAGTGAACAATGTTTCTTAAACCTTGTATGGACCAACCAAGTTTTATCTTCATCAAGGCTGTCTACTCTACATTCGCTAGTCTGTCAGTGCTTTCAGTACTTTGATTCAATATACTCACGGACGTCGTCGGCAGTCCGGCCGCTGCAGCCATGACCGGACCTTTTTTTTCGGCCAAATAATTGGTTGCATCTTATTTTACACCGCTTTCAAAATTATTTCAGACATATTATGTCAAATAAATAAGCTTAATATCGGTACATTAGACAAAAGGGAACAAGCATAAGTAATATGACTGATAGACTCGTGATTGAGAGTATGGTAAACTCAAATCTATTCATTCAGTCAGTCAGTCAGAACGTCAGTCCCTCGCCTATCCGTCCGTCTGTTATTTCTTCTGTTTATGAATTGTGTACGCACAATATTCAGTTTGTTTTAAACACGGTCCAGTCGAAAACTGGAGGTTGAGGGTCCGATTCCCAGCTGAGTCATTTGTCAGATTTAAGAATTAGAATATATGGCTCTCTTTCTTATCACTTGGGTGCAGGAATCACAACAGGCTCATAATTGTGATGGTGGGGGACTTGTAGAATACGGAACTGGTTGATTGATTGATACCGGGCTAAATAATTATTAATCATAATGACGAATAGCATTTATTCATGTATTTTTAGGTTTCACCAGTAGCCGGGTGCGACTCTGATGTGCCTTGCCAAAGAATTGACACTACTGGGATTCTAACCCAGAACCTCTTTGTTATAAATACGGTGCCTTAACCTCCGTATACAAGAGGACTCTTTATGTTCAGGCATCCGCAAATGCGTCTTAAAAGATGGACAAATCAGCGTCGATGCATTTTCGAGTAGATATGCAGCTTGGTGACTTTCATTCCTTTTGTATAAAAATACAGATCTTTAATATAGTGCACATCAAAGCATTGCTATTTCGAGAGCTTTAACCGCTTCTTTAGCCGAGTGGTTAGGCAGTCCTACTTGAGAATTGGAGATAGCGGGGTCGATCCCCTGCAAATCCATTTCTAAGACTAATGAAATGGTATTAGCGCGCTCCTTACTCCTTTCCTTCTTTACACTTGGAAAGACGGGATAACATTACGACTGTCCCTTAAGTATCATGGTAAGAGATTTGTAGAGTTATGATTAAGAGAGAGAGAGAGAGAGACAGACAGACAGACAGACAGGCAGGCAGGCAGGCAGACAGACAGAGAGCTAAGGTAATATCACGGTGGTTAGTGATGCAACCATGTGTTTCCTGGCTTTCTCACACAAGTACTGACAGAACTTTCTTTTGAAAGCTAAGAGAGGGAGACCAGATTCTTTAGAAACCGCCTCTGAGGTGGAGAACAGAGAGGGGTAACGTTAGTGTTTTCGTGCTCATACAAACAAATTCTAATATGGTAGTAATGGAATTCCTTCCTTGCGTCTCTAGGACAGTACAACGACTGCCTCACCAGTGTAAGGATTATGGGACTTTTCTTGTGCTAGCTGGTGATGATAGCCCAGGAAAAATGTTTTGTGAACTATTGTCGTGAAAATACTGAAATAAAAGATTGATGCGACGGTAAACGCGAAGCAATCAAACATAATTGAGCCGTGCTCTATGAAAAGGGGGCTTAATGCATCTCTGTGATCCATGGTACCAAGCAAGTCATCACCTTATTATGCATCGGCCGGGGGGGGGGGGGGTCAAGGGAGTCCCGGACCCACCCTTCCTCTAGAATTTTTAAAGTAACCGCTGCCTGCCTGAAATTTTGACCAAGTAGGAAAGTTTCATACAAATTCTACATCTATGCCAAACATAAGTCAAATCCACAAAGAACTTGTAACAAGTTGAAATGCTTTAAAGAATGATGTTTAAAATTGTACGCAGTAGCAAATTTGAAATTGAGCCATGTTCTGACAAAAGGAGGCCGAATGAATCTCCAGAGCATGTCTCATATATAATTATCTATTTTGGACCCCCTCTCGAAAAAAATCCTAGATCCGCCCTTGTTATGGATCCATAAAATCCATTTTGTCTTATGAGCGATCGAATGATGAGTTCGAATTGCTCTTTGATATGCAGAAAATTTGAAGATATCGAAAAGTTTCGGCCCATGTCAGCCTGCACGGACTGCGCCGGCTGACATGTGTCGATTCTTTTCTCAAATGCATTAAGCACCCTTTTCACAGAGCACGGTTCATTATGATTTCGCCTAGATATAGATAGAATAATGATGACAGCGGCGTTAACACCAGTCAATAATGGAATTCACGGCTACGTGGCCTTTTGAATGGTAAAATTATTTCGTAAAAAACGAAAACGACAGCGGGGCTGTTTGAGTGTCAATTCTTTGGCAAGGTACATCAGAGCCGCATCCGGCTACTGGTGAAACCTAAGAATACATGAATAAGTGCTATTCGTCATTAGGATTGATCATTATTTAGCCCCGCATCAATCAATCAGTCAACCAGTTCCGTACTCTACAAGTCCCTCACTACCTGAAGAATAACTCAGCTGGGAATCGGACCCACAACCTCCAGTTTCCGTGTAAAAACGAAATAGTATTTCGTAGATACGAAATATTATTTCATAAAAACGAAATGATTATTTCGTAAATACGAAATATCATTTCGTAAAAACGAAAGAAAGTTAGAAATTTGCATATAAAAAAAAAGTCGAGCATGTCACTTTAGGGTTCCGTAATTTTGTTCTCTTGATTCATTTAATACAATTTTATATCAAATACCATCTCATTTCAGATCCTATATATCTGAAAATGGTTTCTGGTAAAGGTGACTTACTTGCACGTATCTCTCACTTTTTGCATCTAAATTTCAATGGCAAAATCAATGGATCACGTTTTGCTAAGGTGATATCTAAAACATGTCACCTTTGCCTTTTGCTGTATAATGCTTGCAAAGGAATCAATAGAAAACAATCCATCTACTGAAAAAAAAAGCTGTATTGTAGTTCTCGATTTCTTTACTTGTAACATTTCTTTTCTTTTTCTTTTCTTTAAAACGGAACAAAATAGAACATAATAATACATGCTAGCTCAAGCAAAAGCAAGAACCAAAACCGCCCTGATATGCAATGACTTCATGGTTTTGCCCACCAGTACATCAAATTTGAGGATAACGCATGTGCCTAAAAAAGAGTCATTAATCAAATGATTTGAAAGGATATGAGGTATTATTTGGAATCTTTGTCACGATCATCAGCTTTGACGTTTGATTTCACGGAGAACTCATGGGTCAGCAATATTTTAAAAATTAGGGGTATAATTACAGAGCTTTGACCAACTACTTCACTGTTTGCTTAGCTCAAACATGTGCAAGATCAGAAAATTCGTAACGACTGTCTTACCCTGAAGATAAGGGTTAAATATGTGAAAAAAATCAGTGTTGGGTTGTAAAACTAATCAGTATATGTCATTGTAGTAAAATTAAACGGAAGAATATGGCCTTAGAAGTACATATCAATTCAATGTCTGATTGGCGAAACTGGATAAGCCAGTCAGAACTTGTGTTACTTTAATTTCAGAAAATTCTTGAGAATTGGATAAGAATGGCGTTAAGACTGGCTTGTGGGCACTCTATGTAAAGTATAGTTTCTATATATGAGCCATGCTCTTTGAAAAAGGGGCTAAATGCATCTGCGAAAAGTATTGACTCAGGTCAGCCTGCGCAGTCCGCGCATGCTAATTTGGGGCGAAACTTTTTGCTATAGGTTCATTTTCTGTGTGTCAAAAGACCAGTATACCCTATCTACAGTCGGTTGTTAGACATAATGTAACTTAAGGATCTATAAGCCTTGCTCTGTGAAAAGGGGGTTTAAGTCTTTACCAGACGACAAAATTTTAGCCTTTTCCAAATTAAGCAAAAACCATCTGCAGCCGACAAATTAAATGTTATTCAACATATTTTAATGTCTTTAAAGTCGACAAATTGAAAGCATCTGCAGCCGACAAATTAAATGATATTCAACACATTTAAATGTATTTCATAGGGTAGAAAACATTGTGGGAAAAAGAGAAAAAGGCTGGTTACCAGCATTTTCTCCTATTCCCACAGTGGTTTCAGAAGCCTTCTTTCTCAGGGTCGTTAAAAGTCGGCATTGTGCGGTAAAGGGTTAACGATACATCCACTAAAAATATCGATCCAGATCAGCCTGCATAGTCCGCGCAGGCATATTTACCCGTGGGGTAACAGACATATGAACCATGCTGTGTAAAAGGCGGTCTTTATGCATCTTGATAATGCATTATACCGAGTAAATTGTCACATAAATTATGGGTTCAGGTCAGCCTGCATAGTCCGCGCAGGCATATTTACCCGTGGGTTAACAGATATACGAACCATGCTGTGTAAAAGGCGGTCTTTATGCATCTTGGTAATGCATTATACCGAGTAAATTGTCACATAAATTATGGGTCCAGGTCAGCCTGCATAGTCCGCGCAGGCATATTTACCCGTGGGTTAACAGATATACGAACCATGCTGTGTAAAAGGCGGTCTTTATGCATCTTGGTAATGCATTATACCGAGTAAGTTGTTAAATAAATTACGGGTCCAGAAAAGCCATTTTGTCTGATAACCGACATAGTCGTGAGTAGAACGGTCCTTGGACATGCAGAAAATTTACCTTTAGGAAAAAAGTTTCAACCCATGTAAGCCTGCGCGGACAGCTCATGATGGCATGGACCGGTACTCTTTGCAGATGAGCCGAGTCCCTGTAGCTCAGTCGGTAGCGCACAAGACTTAAGAACAGGAGATCACTGGTTCGATCCCTGGCTGGGCCAATTTCTTCTTAGGATTGATGATAGTCATTGCGACAGGATTCATTCCTCTCTCACCGCGGACCATTGTTTTGATGATGATTATGTGGGAAAGCAGCCAGTGGCTTGGACAGAATATTGTGCTTGATACCGGTAAAAGAAACACAAGGAAAGCATGGATAGGTGTACTGGCCGCCGCGATATAACTGAAATAATGTTGAAAACGGCTTTAAACAGCAATCGATCAATCTTTGCAAATGCATTAAGCCCCTTTTCACAGAGCATGGCTCATATGTATATACCAAGTCAAGTATTAACCCCCCCCTCCCCCTCCTCATCATCACAACCACCAAATATGCAGACTTTCCACGCGTTTAATTTGGACATGTTTTGTATTCACAGTTTAGTGTGTTAGTCGCTTGTGTAAACTGTTTGTTTTTACTTTCATAGACTTTTTTTTTTAATTTGATGAATTATTTAACTAAAAGGTAAATTCTGGAAAATACTAAACATGGAGGTGGGTGAGTTTATTGCTGTGGTTTTCCTCTTCTCTTTCTTAAATGTCATTTTTTGTGTAATCTTCATCATATTCACTATCGTCGACTTTGTCGTTTGTTTTTATCCCACCCCGGGGTCCTCCGTGGCTCAGTGGTTAAAGTGTAGGACTCGTGACCCGGAGGACTTGAGTTGGAGCCTTACTGGACCCACTGGGTTTTTCGTGGAAGCGTCCTTGGGCAATACACTTCAGAGCCCTAGCCTAGTACTGGTGGAATCCAGGAAATACATGAATATGTGAGCTGTTGCCGTGATGTGACTGAAATAATGTTGAAAAGCGGAGTAAAACATTCAGTCAATCAGTCAACCCACTCTATCCCCAACGAGGTTAAATGATGTCGTCGTTATGGGCTCAGTCGGTAATGTACGGGGCTAGAAAATTTAGGAGTTGTGAGTTCGATGGCCGAACCCTGTCGCTCAGTTGGTGACAACAGGGCTTGAAAAATTGGGGATGTGGGTTCGATGCCGAGCCTGAAGGTTCAGTCGAGGACGTAAAACACATAAGTTAGATTTCTGGCTCGGCCAAAGGGTTTAAGCATTGTCAATTAGTTTGGACGAGGAATTCATACTCCGCCAGTCATGGGTTTGATCTCCAAGAGAGGGATCTCGGCTCCGAGCGAGTACCTTTGGTACTTGTGACACAAAGAAAGACACGCATCTCAGGAATATGGTGGCTGTCGCCATGACATAACAACAGTCTACAGTAATGTTAACCAAACGACAAAATTTTAGACTTGTCCAAATCGAAAGCTTTTGCAGACGACAAATTCAGTGTGGCCCAAATGATAGGATGTCTTAACTGGGATAGAAAACATTGTGGGAAAAGGAGAAAATGCTGGTTACCAGCATTTTCTCCTTTTCCCATAATGTTTTCAAAGGCCTTCTTATCAAAATTCGGGATTGTGTGATAAAGGGATAAAAGCATCATGAACCACTAATTAGACAAAAATAAAACAGCATTGCTTGTTACTTGGAAGCCCCAAGTTCGAGCCTGACTGGCCGAGCCCCGGTAGCATGCAGGACTTGAGAACAGGGGGTCACGAGTTCGATCCCGGGCTCTGCCAATTTCTGTCATTGCGATGGAATTCATTCCTCTTCTCTGGCCGCCGCGATATAATTGAAACTATGTTGAAACGACGTTCAAACCATGCAATCAATCAATCAATCAATCGAGCCTGACTGGAAGCGCTAGGTTTTTCGTGAGAGTGTCCCTGGGCAAGAAACCTCAGAGCCCTAGCCTGGTACTGGTGAAACCCAGGAAATACACGAATGTGTGGGCTGTCGCTTGATATGGCTAAAATAATTTTGAAAGCGACGTTAAAAGCCATTCAGTTAATCACACGCAAGATGAAATGTTTGCCATTGTGACAAAAATAGTTCCTTAAAAAATCTTACATTGAGTTGTTTGAACACGGGAAAGCAGCCGATAGTTTTATCACCATATACATCATTTTAAAGTTTTTATCAGGCGACAAAAATTTAAACTTGTCCAAATTCGAACGTTTGCAGACGATTGATTAATTTTTTTAGATTTGTCTAAGAAAGAATGTTAAATATTGTGGGCAAAGCAAAGAAATGCTGGTTATCAGGTTATCACTGTCTTTCTTGCTTTTCACCAGTAGTAAACTAGGGATTTGCAGTGCTTTGCCCAGGGACACTCCAACAAGAATCGTTCAAAAATGTGATTATTACAAATTCAGCACCGTAACCCTTTACCAAACATTCTAGTGTTTGAACTACCACGAGAAAGAAGGCTTTTGAACACGAGCCATACTCTGTGAAAAGGGGACTTAATATATCTGCGAAAAGTATCTGATCAGGTCAGCCTGCGCGGTCCGCGCAGATGACCTAGGCCGAAACTTTTCGCTATTGGTCAATTTTCTGCATGCCAAAGGACCTGTCTACCTCATGATTTAGTCGGTTGTTAAAGAAAAAAAAAGTGGCTATTATGGATACAAAAGTATGTGATGGCTTGCTTTGTATAGTTAACCACAGAGATGCATTAGGCCCCCTTTTGCCAGAACATCGCTCAAATATTGTGGGGAAATGATGAAATGCTTTTCCCATAGTATTTCAAGTCTACCATGGACAAATATTGTAATGTTAGACATATTTGAATTGTCGTCTGCAAATACTTCCAATTTGGATGAATCTGCAATTTTGTCGTCTGGTAAAGAGTTAAGGTGATCGATATATAATCGAGAGGTTTTTTGATCGATCTTCACCGGCCACGCTGGTTTTTCGTGGGAGTGTCCTTTGGCAAGGCGGAGCACCAGCCTAGTACATGATCCGTATTCACCAGCCATTCTTAAGAAAGTTCTTAGGTCTTATTCTCAAGAATTTTCTAATTTGGAAGCAACACAACCTCTGATTGGCTAAACCAAATGGTTTAGCCAATCAGAAGTTGTGTTACTTTTAAATTTATGGGTTAGCCAATTAGAAGTTTTGTTACTGTCAAATTTAGAATATCTTGGAGTATAAGACTAAGAATTTGTTTAAGATTGATGGTGAATACGAACCCTTGTAATGTTCAGGAAACATGTAGCAGACGGTATGGATCAAGATCGGAATACGCATGACATGTAGTCTGATTATAGTCATATCCTAGTCTCTTGGTTATAATTTGCAGTCTAGATTTTGATACATTGTGTTGCTACATGTATGTGATTTCGTCAATCGTATTTCGTTTATTTCACTGCCGGGTAGCTCAGTGGTTAGAGTATCTGACTCGTGACCTTGTAGTTGCGGGTTTGATACCCGTTTGAGGCAAACTTTCTTTCTGGGGACTTCTCGCCTCTCACCTTTGATGCATAGCAGAAAGGTAGTCAGTGGCTTTGGAAAGAAAGTTGTGCCAGTACTGGTGTGAGAAAGCCAGGAAACACATGCGTAAGTGCACTTACAGTCGTGACATGACCCCCGTGATGTTAAAACTGCATTCAACTTCAATACAAACAAACAGAATGTTTTCTTTTTTCATACTTCTTAGACAGTGAAAGTCTAAGTAAGTCTTTGTTTTCCCTAGCCAAGCCCCGGTTGCTCAGTCGAAAGCGTACAGGATTTGAGAACAGGGGGTCGCTGGTTCGATCCCCGGCTCGGCCAATTTCTCTCCGAGGATTAATGATAGTCATTGCGACAGAATTCATTCTTCCCGCACCGCTGACCATTGTTTCGACGATGGTTATTTGGGAAAGCAGCCAGTGGCTTGGAAAGAATATTGTGCATAGTACTGGTAAACGAAACTCCAGGAAAGCATGGATAGGTGCAATGGCCGCCGCGATATAACTGAAATAATGCTGAAAACGACGTAAAGCATCACACAATCAATCAATTAATCTTTGTTTTCCCCGCATGTTGACCCGTAATTGTCGCTTGCATTGTATGCTATTAAACACGCAAGTGCTGGTTAAAGCTGAATAAAAGTTAAGAACGCGAAGTGCTGCGGTGTTATTCTGGTACTTTTGATAGCGGCATAACGACAGCCTGGGTTTCCATTCTGATCCTTTTTTCCCTTAACCCTTAGGCTGCTAAGCGCGATCCACTGACCTTTTGCGGACAGTGTAGATCAAGATCAGACTGCACAGAACGTGCAATCTGATCTTTGATCTACACTGTCCGATAAGGAGATTTTTTTTATCTGAGAAATAAGGTTGAAATTACACCATTCGGGTTTTCACTATCGTCTGGAAAGTTTCATGTAACTTATATATCAGGTTAAGGGTTAATTTTGAAGTTACTTTGTCAAAAACGAAAGCAAAATATAAAGCAGTAGGACTACTACAATTTTACAGGCAATTTTTGAAGATCTATGAAGACCGTGATAAGAACAGATTAAGAAATTACTGGAGCCTGGATACAGGCTGAGCAGCTCCTTTTGTCACACTCTTTTCACGTACGCTTATGTTTGGTATCATCACCATCAGTATTTTACAAGGATATTTTCAAAGTTATCTGCTGCCTACATGCTTGATTGTGGAGATGCTGAGTTTTGTATTTTCAGTGAAAGCGAACGCTGTACCAGTCGACAAAAATTTAGAATCGTCTAAAATAACCGTCTATGCAGACGACATTTTGAATGTGGCTCAAATGGTTGGATTTTCCTTTGAAAGTAAAGAAAATGGAGAAAATCTCGGTTACTAGTATTTTCTCCCTTTTCCACAATGTTTTCAAAAGCATTCTCTATTGGTTGTTAAAACACGGACCAGTTTGGAAGAAAGTTTTAATTGGGGAACTCAACTCGCCTGGCGTTTATAGCGAGACTTCCGGTACAACTTTATTTTTTTTTTTTCAATGTTTTTACAAGACACTGTATTCAAATATAAACTACAACCTTAATCATATAGGCTCCGAAGTGGTGTAATGGTAGTGGGAGTTGACTCGGAACCTGGAGAACCGAGGATCGAAACGCGCCCAATACCAGGAAAAAAAAAAAAACGCAGAGAGAGGGGAAAAAATAGAGAACGGCACGTGGATAGAGACAAAGAACGGGCAAGAAAGACACTTGGGTAGGCGATCGTGGGACCCAGGGAAATTACCTTTTACTACTCTGTGTATTTGAAATTATCAATATTAATACAGATGTGTTTAATAAAAGATGAATATTTATTTCACTTTTTCTAAAAGTTCATAGAACTTGTTTTCTCTGTGCAGGGATCAAGTTCAAGCAAGAACACAAAAATATAAAGAGAAAATATTTTAATACTCAAAATGATTTGTTGATGTATACAACAGAAACATACTGCCCAATATCAATTCCAACAACCTGAAACTTAACCCTTAACATTTTATCAATAGACAAAGTCTTAGACTGGTCCAAACTGAAAGCATTTGCAGACGACAAAATAAATGTGATTGAAAAACTAAAATTTGGTCTGGGGAGGGTAGAAAATATTGTGGGAAAAGGAGAAAATGCTGGTTACCAGCATTTTCTCCTTTTTCCACAAGGTTTTCAAAAGGTTTCTTTCACAGGGTCCATAAAAGTCGGGATTGTGTGGTAGAGGTAAAGTACCAAATAAACCTATCAGACATTTTCGTCCTAGAAATACGACCAAAATAACTGCAATTTTATGGTTGCTTTGGTCTACAGTGTTTCAGCAAAGTGGACAGTGTAGATCAAAGATCAGGCTGCACGTTTTGTGCAGCCTGATCTTGATCTACACTGGCCACAATGGCAAATATAGTCGGGAAAGGCGCTTTAAGGATTAAAAGCCAGCTTTAGAAAAGATCGTGGGAAAAGGAGAACATGCTGGTTTCCAACATCACCCGTTCTCACAATGTTTTCTATTACCATTACCATTATCTGAATCATATATGATTTGTCAACAGTAAATGCCTTCTATACACAATAATCTAAAATTCTGTCATCTGGAAAGGGGTCAATACACAAATACTAAGTCCTGATTGATTTGACAGATTGACTGATGAAGTTTTATGCCACTTTCAACATTATTTCAGTCATATCAACGTGACAGCTCATGTATTTTCTGGGTTCTACCAGTACTAGGCTATGGCTCTGAAATGCCTTGCCCAAAGACACTCCCACAAAAAAAACTGCAGTGGATCCAGGGAGGCTCCAACCAGATCAGAAAATTTTAGACTTGTCCAAATTGAAAAACAAAAAATTGAATGTAGCTATGAACGATGGAATTTGTCTATCAAGGGGTAGAAAACATTGTGGAAAAGAGAAAATGCTACTTACAAGCACATTCACCATTTTCCACAATGTTTTCAAGAACCCTGTATATTTTTAGTTTAAAAACAATGGCTGGTTTGAGAAAAAAAAAAAGTTAAAATCAAAACATTAACCTCAATACAAGACAGAATACTTTAACCCTTAGGCTGCTAAGTGCGACACACTGACATTTTGCGGAAAACGTAGATCAAGATCAGACTGCACAGAATGTGCAGTCTGATCTTTGATCTACACTGTCCAGCAAGGAGTTATCTTTCCTCCAAAAATACCTTTGAAATAGGACAATATGGATTTATACAATCGGTTTTTAAAAAATTCATTTCTTTTCTGCAGCAGGATAAGGGTAACAACACTTTTTACCAACTTATGAAATTTTGGACTTGGTCATATTGAAAGTATTTGCAGACGACAAATCATATGTGGCTGAAATTATGCAATTTGAAAGATAGAAAACATGGAAGAAAAGGAGTAAATGCTGCCTACCAGCAGTTTCGACTTTTTCCACAATGTTTTCAAGGGTATATTCATGGTTCTTTAAACAATGCCTGGTTTAATAAAGAGTTAAAATTAAGACAAACTTGTCACAATACAGACAATTTTAGCTTTTTACTAAATGACAAAATTTTAGTATTGTCCAATTTGAAAGCATCTACAGAGGACATAATGAAATGTCTCTCAAGAGATACAAAACACGGCGTAACAGGAGAAAATGCTGATTACAGCACTTCCACCATTTTCCACAATGTTTTCTAAAGCCTCCTACATATGAGTCATGCTCTACAAAAAGGAGGCCTAATGCATATGCGAAAAGTATCTACCAAGGTCAGCCTGTGAAGCCTGTGCATGCTGACCTGGACTAAAACTTTTCGGAATTGGTCAATTTTCTGTATGTCCAAGGACCAGTCTACCTCATGATTAACTCAATTGTTAAAAAAAGTGGCTATTAGAGATCCATAATAATGTGATGGCTTGCCTGGTGTAATGTATAATGGAGATGCATTAAGCCCCTTTTGCCAGAGCATGAAATATATATTTTTCAAAAACAATGGTTTAATAAAGGGTTAAAATCAGTACAATACTCTATCACAATACAGAATGTTTTAACTTGTTACAAAATGACAAAATTTTAGACTCATCCAAATTTAAACAATTTGGAGACGATGAATTAGTTGTAGCTCAAACAATTGGACTGGTCATTTCTTCTTTTCCCCCCGAGACAAATAAATGTGGCTGAAATACTGCGCTTTGGATCTGAAAGTCTAGAATGCATGATGGAAAAAGAAGAACAAGAGGGCCATGATGGCCCTGTATCGCTCCACTGGCTTATAAATATAACCCATAAATACTAAACATTTCAATTCTGAGCCAAATGGTTTCAAAATGAAGACTTACAAAGTTTTCTCTGTAAAAGCCAATGTGAAAGTTAAGACCCGCAGGGCAAAGCCATTTTTGATCCCAAAGCTATAATTACTTGAACCCTGGTAGAGGTCCACAACATAAAGCCACATGTCAAAATAATACAAGTCTACGCTGTATGGTTATAAATAAGGTGATCTTCAAGTTTTGTCCATATGAAGCCCCTGTAAAACATAAGACCCCTGATGCAAGGCTAATTTCAAAAAAAAAAAAAAAAAAAAAAATCAAAACAGGAAGATTTCGTAAGTTGTCACTATGTAAGCCCATGTAAAACTTGTGACCCCTGTGGCGGGGCCAATTTTGACCCCTGGGCTAAAATTTTGGCCTGCTTGGTAGAGGCCCACTAGATATAGCTACATGCAAAATTTGGTAGCTCTAAGCCTTATGGCTAGGTACAGGAAGATTTTTAAAGTTTTCTCTATATAAGCCTATGTAAAACTTGTGACCCCTGGGGCAGAGCCAATTTTGACCCCAGGGCTATAATTTGAAGAAACTTGATAGAGGTCTACTACATAAAGCTACATGCCAAATTTGGTAGCCCTATGCCTTACGGTTTCAGACAAGAAGATTTTTAAAGATTTCCAATATTTTTCAGTTTTGTTGCCATGGCAACCAGAGTTTTTGAAGGAATCAAATTCTTTCAAGAAATTCTGAAGAGGACCATGGCAGGATCATTTCTGTGAAGTTTCATGAAAATTGGATGGGTAGTTTCAGAGAAGATGTTTGAAATAAAAGTTAACGCACGGACGGACGCACGACGGACACCGGGCCATGACATAAGCCCGCTGGCCTTCGGCCAGTGGAGCTAAAAAAACTTAAAACCATTAGGCCTATTTTCTCCTATTCCCAAACTGCTTTCAACCATCTAATTTCTCCAACTAGATAAAAGTTGTTCTTTTTTTAAAGTTAAAACATACCAACAACAGACATGAACGGTAAAATGGATAAATATTTTAAGGAAAGATAAAAACTTTTAAAAAAACAAGAGGGCCATGATGGCCCTGTATCGCTCCACTGGCTTATAAATATAAACCACGAGGAAAAGTCTTCACTATATAAGCCCTTATAAAACTTTGACCTCATGGCTACAGTCTGACTAAATGGGGAATATTGTATTAGAAGAATAACATGCCAAATGTGGGAGTTCTTGGCCTTATGGCTGGTAACAAGATGGTTTCTGAACTTTTCACTCCATAAACCCATGTAAAACTTGTGATCCCTGGTGCAGGGCCAAACTTGATCCTAGAGCTGTAACTTGGGCCCTCTTTGTAACTGTCCACTAAATAATGCTATAATTATATGCAAAATTTGGTAGCCTAAGCCTTATGGCTATGTACACCAAGATTTAAAAGTTTTCCCTATGTAAGCCTATGTAAATCTTGTGAACCCCCCCTCCAAGTATGAGGCCAAATTGACCCCAGGACTATACTTTGGGCACTTTTGGTAGACTCCAACTAGATCAAGCTAAATGCCAAATTTGGTAGCTCCAGGCCTTATGGTTTCAGACAAGAAGATATTTAAAGTTTTCTCTATATAAGCCTATGTATAAAACTTGTGACCCCTGGGGAAGAGCCAATTTTGACCCCAGGGCTATAATTTCAAGAAACATGATAGAGGTCTACTACATAAAGCTACATGCCAAATTTGGTAGCCCTATGCCTTATGGTTTCAGACAAGAAGATTTTTAAAGTTTTCTCTATATAAGCCTATGTAAAACTTGTGACCCCTGGGGCAGAGCCAATTTTGACCCCAGGGCTATAATTTGAAGAAACTTGATAGAGGTCTACTACATAAAGCTACACGCCAAATTTGGTAGCCCTATGCCTTATGGTTTCAGACAAGAAGATTTTTAAAGATTTCCAATATTTTTCAGTTTTGTTGCCATGGCAACCAGAGTTTTTGAAGGAATCAAATTCTTTCAAGAAATTCTGAAGAGGACCATGGCAGGATCATTTCTGTGAAGTTTCGTGAAAATCGGATGGGTAGTTTCAGAGAAGAAGATGTTTGAAATAAAAGTTAACGCACGGACGGACGGACGGACGGACGACCGGACGGACGGACGGACGGACGGACGACCGGACGGACACCGGGCCATGACATAAGCCCGCTGGCCTTCGGCCAGTGGAGCTAACAAGTGTGCCATGATGGCCCTGGATCACTCACCTTAGTCAATAGGCGAAATTTCACTCCAGGGTCATGATGACCCAATTTAAAACTCATCTGAAATATTATTAAGACAAACATTCTGACCAATTGTCAGGTCAATTGAGCTGAAAATGTGGCCTCTCGAGGGTCCAAATTGTATGTATTCAATCTGATCTAGTGACCTAGTTTATGACCCTATGTGACCATATTTCAAACTCATCCGAAATATCAAGACAAACTTGTTGACCAAGGTTCAGGTGAATTGGGCAAGAATTGCCGCCTCCACAGTGCCCATAAGGTATTTCTGTAATTTGACCTAGTGACCTAGATTATGACCTTATGTGACCCAATCTCAAACCCATTCAAGATATCATGAAGTCAAACATATTTTCAGGTCAGCTGAGCAAAAATTGTGGCCTCTACAGCACCCACAATACATTTCTTTAATTTGACCTACTGACCTATTTTATGATCCTATGAGACTCAATTTCTGACTTATCCAAAATATCATCAAGTCAAAAATGTAGACCAATTTTCAGGTCAATTTAGCTAGAATTGTGGCCTCTAGAGTGCCCACAAGGTATTTCTTCAATGTGACCCAGTGACCTTGTTTATGACCCCAGCTGACCCAATTTTGAACTCATCCAAAATTTTATCAAGACAAACATGCTGATCAATTTTCAGGTCAATTGAGTAAGAATTGTAGCCTCTAGAGTGCCAATAAGGAATTTCTGTAAGTTGACCTAGTGACCTAGTTTATGACCCAAGGTGACCCAAATTCAAACTCATCCGAAATATCATCAAAAAAAACATTCTGACCAATTTTCAACTCAATTGAACAATACATGTGGCCTGCTAAAGTGCCACAAGGTATTTCTTTAATTTGACCTAGTGACCTAGTTTATGACCCAAGGTACCCCAAATTTGTCAGGTCAAGTGAGCAGAAAATGTGGCCTCTAGAGTGCCCACAAAGTATTTCTTTAATTTGATCTAGTGACCTAGTTTATGACCCCAGGTGACCCAATTTCAAAGTCATCCAAGATTTAATTCAGACATACATTCTGACCCCTTTTCAAGTCAATTGAGCAAAAAATGTGGCCTTTAGAGTGCCCACAAGGTATTTCTTTAATTTGACCTAGTGACCTAGTTTATGACCTTGGGTGACCCAAATTCCAACTCATTCAAGATTTCATCAAGTCAAACATTCTGACCAATTTTCAGGTCAGTTGAGTAAGAAATGTAGCCTCTAGAGTGTCCACAAGGTATTTCTTTGACTTAGTGACCTAGTTTATAACCCCAGGTGACCCAATTTCAAACTAATCCGAGATTTAATTAAGACAAACATTCTGAATAATTTTCAAGTCATTTGAGCAAAAAATGTGGCCTCTACAGTGCCCACTAGGAATTTCTTTAATTTGACCTAATGACCTAGTTTATGACCCTAGGTAGCCCATATTCAAACTCATCTGAGATTTCATCAAGACAAGCATTCTGATTAGTTTTCAGGTCAATTGAGAAAGAAATGTGGCCTCTAGAGTGCCCACAAGGTATTTCTTTAATTTGACCTTGTGACCTAGTTTATGTCCCCAGGTGACCCAAATTCGAACTCATATGATATTTCATGAAGAAAAACATTCTGACTAATTTTCAGGCCAATTGAGCAATAAATGTGGCCTCTAGAGTTCCCACAATGTATTTCTCTAATTTGACCTAATGACCTAGTTTATGACCCTATGTGACCCTTATTCAAACTCATCCGAAATTTTATCAAGACAAACATTCTGACCAATAAACAAAGACTCTGACTAATTTTCAAGTCAATTAAGCAATAAATGTGGCCTCTAGACTGCCCACAAGGCATTTCTTTAATTTGACCTAGTGACCTAGTTTATGACCCTAGGTGACCCAAATTCAAACTCATCTGAGATTTTATCAAGTAAAATATTCTGACCAATTTTCAGGTCAATTGAATAAGAAATGTGGCCTCTAGAGTGTCCACAAGGTAAATGTTGACGACGGACGACTGACATCAGACAACCACAAAAGCTCACCTTGAGCACGTTGTGCTCTGGTGAGTTAAAAAAAAAAAACATTGGAAAAAAAATGTGAAAAGGCTTATTTGCTTCTATATAGAAAGCACTGGCTACTTTACAAAACAAGCACATATTTTAATGACCCTGAGGAAAGCATTGTGAAAAAAGGAGAAAATGCTAATAATCAGTTCTCTCTTCTTTTCCCCGAATATTTTCATCCCTCTTTCAAGTCAAATTCACTCACATAAGGCACATTTGAATTCAACTGAAGAGATTATAACTTCAAAACGTGTCCAAAGAAATAGGGTAAAGAGACTGACATTTCAGTTGTCTATACTGGGTTAACCCAGCATAGTACATAGGACATGGCAATTTATTAAATTAACAACAAATACTGATTGTCTGTTGTCTATACTGGGTTAACCCAGCATAGTACATAGGACATGGCATTTCATTAAATTAACAACAAATACTGATTGTCTGTGGCTTATGATAAACAATATAAATATAAGCCATACTCTAGCAAAAGGGGGCTTAACCCTTTCCCAAACAAGCCCTGGTTTTCATGTGTCTGCAGTAGAAGTCTTTTGAAAACACTGTGAGAAAAGGAGAAATTGCTCATAACGAGCAATTTCTCATTTTCCCCCAGTGTTTTCTACCCTTTTTGAGACCGTTCTGCCATTTTCATCAAATTTGAAATTGTTGTCTGCAAACTCTTTCAATTTGGACCAGTCCAAAATTTGTCGTTTGGGAAAGGGTTAATGTATCAATGTGATGCATTATACCAAGCAAGTAATCACATTCTCATGAATCCATTTTGTCTAACAACCGACTGAATCACGAGGTACACTGGTCCTTTGACATTAAGAAACTTGACCTATAACAAAGTTTCGACCCAAGTCAGCCTGCATGGAGTGCGCAGGCTGATCTGGGTTGATACTTTCTGCAGATGCATCAACCCCCCCTTTTCATAGAGCACAGCTCATGATGTAACATAAAATGTAGTAGTTGCAACATAATGGTCCATACTGGAACATCAAGCCCCCTTTTTCCACGACAAGACAATAAAAAAAAAATACAGGTGAACTATCATAAGGAACGCATGTATGAAATTTCATCAAATTTCGTCACAGATTTTAGAAGACATCTGTCTTGACAGACAGACTGATAAGACGGATGAATGGAAAACGCAAAAACTATATCCCCCAGCCTTTGATAACTGACACAAATCTCACAAAGGAGAAACAGAGAAATGGAGGGAAAAACAGTTTGGGAATATGAGCTAACATTTGTCAAAACAAAATTCTCACAATGTTTTTAAAAGCTGCAAAACTGGCTTTGAGAAGTTTAAAACTATCTACATCCTTACAGTGTAATATTTACCCTTTACCTGATCGACCCATTATTTTGTGACATCTTGAGAGGAACGCTTTTGAAAACATTGTGGGGAAAGGAGAAAGTGCTGGTTACCAGGATCTTCTACTTTTCTCACAATTTGTTTCACCCCTCTCAGGCAGAATTTTACCATTGATAAGTCTAAAATTTTGTAAGTTTGGTAAATATTAACTCTTTTTACCAAACAGCAAAATGTTAGACACGTCCAAATTGAAAGCATTTGCATACAAAACATCATACGTGGCTCAAGTGATAAAACTTGTCTCTAATAGGATAAAAAACATTGTAGGAAAAGGACAAAATGCTGTTTACCAGCTCTAACCTTGTCTCTAAAAGGATAAAAAAAACATTGTAGGAAAAGGAGAAAATGCTGGTAACCAGCTCTACCCTTGTCTCTAAAAGGATAAAAAAACATTGTAGGAAAAGGAGAAAATGCTGTTTACCAGCTCTAACCTTGTCTCTAAAAGGATAAAAAAAAAAAAACATTGTAGGAATAGAAGAAAATGCTGTTTACCAGCTCTAACCTTGTCTCTAAAAGAATAAAAAACATTGTAGGAAAAGGAGAAAATGCTAGTAACCAGCATTTTCAACCAGCATTTTCTCCTTTTCCCACAATGTTTTCAAAGGGCTTCTCCTTCAGGGCGGTTAACAGGTGGGATTGTGGTAAAAGGTTAAACAAACTCCCAAGTTTCTCCAACATTATTGACATCTTGAACCCTGCCATCTTAAACCAAAAACTTGAAACTATTGCAAACCCAAAAGCTTTTAAACAAAAATAAAGAATCAGAAACAAAAACATGAGGGCCATGATGGCCCTGTATCGCTTCACTGGCTTTTAATCCTTTACCACACATGTCCGAGTTTTAAGGACCCTGAAAAAGAATGCTTTTGAAAACTTTTATTGAAAAGGAGAAAGTACTGGTAACCAGCATTTGCTCCTTTTCCCACAATGTTTCCTATCCTATTAAAGACAGACATAATCATTGCAGCTACATTCAATTTGTCCTTTGCAATAGCTTTTAAATTTAATTTGGTTCTGTCAAAAAATCTGTAGTTTCTTAAAACAGTAGAATAAATGTATTAAGCACTACACTGGCATTGACAGAGACATACAGCATAACAAGAGGGCCATTGGCCCTAAAGTGCTCACCTGAGTAAGGTTATCTAGGATTGATAAGACTGAAAAGATCCTGGTAGTGATGATGTAAAACACATGAGTGTAAGTGATCTACTTTTTGAATAAGTTTATCTAAGATCTGGTCAAGTGACCTACTCTCTGACCCAACATGACTCAAACTTTTCTGAGATATAATCAAGACAAATGTTCTGACAATGTTTCATGACTATCAGACTGAAAATGTGGCCTTTTGACTGCACACAGTGATTTGGCCAAGTAACCTATTTTTTGACCCCACATGACCCAACTTCATACTTGTCCGAGATTTCATTTATACAAAGAGTGCACCCTAGGTTTTTCTAAGATTTGGCCCAGTGACCTACTTTTAGACCCCATGTGACCCAATTACAAACTTGTTGGAGATTTTATCCAGACAAACATTCTAACCAAGTTTCCAGAGTATCGGGCCGAGAATGTGGCCTCGAGAGCACACAAGGTTGTTCCAGGATTTGGCCCAGTAACCTACTTTTTGACCCAACATAACTTATTTTCATACCAGTTCGAGATATTATCAAGACAAACACTTTGATCTAGTTTCATGAGTATCAGGCTGAAAATGTGGCTTCTAGAGCGCACACAAGGTTTTTCTAAGATTTGGCCCAGTGACCTATTTTTTGACCCGACATGACCCAATTTTGCTTCTGTCTGAGATTTTATCCAGAAAAACATCCTTACTATGATTCATGAGTATCAGGCTGAAAATGTTGCATCTAGAGTGCACACAAAGTTTTTCTAAGATTTGGCCCCGTGACCTACTTTTTGACCCGACGTGACCCAATTTCAAACTTGTTCAAGATTTAATCCACACAAACATTCTGACCAAGTTTCATGTGGATCTGGCGGAAAATGTGGCCTCTAGAGTGCACAAAAGGTAAATGTTGACAACCAGACGACACGCTGGATACAGCATGATCACAAAAGCTCACCTTGAGCATTTTGTGCTCAGGTGAGCTAAAAAGTCTGTATGGCAATAAACTTGCATGGAAAAAAATTACCCCCCCCAATAAATAAAGCCGTATCTTTTTCAAATGCAAAGATAATGTCAGGAAATACGTACAGGTTTTCTAAATGGCATGAAAGGTACAATGCCAGAACAAAACACTGAATGATAGAAACCTTACTTTACATCAAAAACTCCCCTCATCTGAAAATAACTATAAGCATCAAAATAAATCGCTCTCCGTAAAAACGGAAATTTTTCTATCTAAAAAACTTGAATACCTGACAAAATTCATGTAATAGTGCAGTTGGATAATCAAGGGAGGTAAATAGTAACAAATTTTATGTATCTTATAACAAGAGTTATTTCCCTTGATCACTATATCAAATTAAGTCATTCTATAAACCCGCGTTAAACTTGTGGTACCCAAGATGGGGCCAATTTTGACCCCAGAGCTATAATTTCAAGGAATTTGGTAGAGGTCTATTAAATGAAGCTGCATGCTCATAATTGTAGAAGTTCTTGTCTTATTGTTTAAGATAATACAATTCTTGCAAATCTTCGAAATTTCCCCGTGGGTCAAAACAGCCTTGAAAGTACAATTCTTGAATCTTTAGAGTGCTGAATACATGAACAGGCCCTTTTCCGTTAGAAAAGAAATCTATCCAAAACATTGTCATTTCAATTTTGTTTTTGCCAGAATATGTAATAATGTAGCAGACAGTGTAGATCCAAGATCAGACTGCACAGAATATGTAGTCTGATCTTGATCTACACTGTCCGTGAAAACAACTTCATTGAGTTCCAGTGCTGTATGGGTTAACTTTTAAGGCAGTTACAAGTTAAATCTGCACTCCATGGTCCCAATACTCCTAGCTGGAAAGATTCAGTTGGAAACACATCTCTAAGTCACATGGTCTTCCTGAAAATAGAAAGCAAATTACAAACTGATTTCAACTCCTATTAAAGTCTTTACCTCACAATTCTGGGTTTAAAAGACTTTGAGAAGGAAGGCTTTTGCAAACATTGCAGGAAAAGGAGAAAATGCTGGTAAACAGCATTTTCTTCTTTTTCCACAGAGTTTTCTACCCTTCCACAGACAAACTTAAATGTTTGATACACATTTTTTTGTCGTCTGAAAGTGCTTTCATTCTGTACATTTTAAAGTCAGTCATTTAGTAAAAAGTGCCTGCAGATTGACCCGAGATCTACACCAACCATTATATTCTGTCTAAAGGCAGTTTCACAACTATATTTGCTTTTGCAGCCAGTGAAGAGCAAAGATCAGACTGCATGTTTACTGCAGACTAACCTTGGATCTACACCAACCATTATGTTCTGTCTAAAGGCAGTTTCATGACTACAGTTGCCTTTGCAGCCGGTGAAGACCAAGATCAGACTGCATATTTTTGCAGACTGACCCGAGATCTACACCAACCATTATGTTCTGTCTAAAGGCAGTTTCACAACTATAGTTACTTATAAAGCCAATGACGAGCAAAGATCAGACTGCATGTTTACTGCAGACTAACCTTGGATCTACATCAACCATTATATTCTGTCTAAAGGTAGTTTCATGACTACAGTTGCCTTTGCAGCCAGTAAAGATCCAAGATCAGACTGCATTTTTTTGCAGACTAACCTTGGATCTACACCAACCATTATGTTCTGTCTAAAGGCAGTTTCACAACTATAGTTACCTTTGCAGCCAGTGAAGATACAAGATCAGATTGCATGTTTACTGCAGACTGATGTGGGATCTACGCTGACCACTATGCAGAAATATTCTGTCCAAAAGCAGTTTTGAAATCACAGTTAGTTGGCTTATTTTTCCTGACTAAAAATTCAAATCGTGTTTACTTCGCACTTTCAGGACAAATGCATTACTAATGTTTACAATGCAAACATACCTGTAAGCACATAACTATCTGCTGAGAAGCTTAAGATTAAGGTGTAATTGATAGTTTTATTGGAGTTTTATACCACTTTCATCACTATTTCAAGGATATCACAGCAACGATTCATTCAAATATGCCCTGGGTTTCAATAGCACGAGACCCGCGCTCTGTAATGTCTTGCCTCCCGTGATAAACCCTATCCTACATTAAATCTGACATTTCATTTCTTTATGATAATATGTAAAATGTGTAAAATATCAAATCCAACACAATAATATTTCAGGAGATTACAAATGGAAATCTGAAATTACCAAAAATGAAGTTGAAAAATGTTCAGAACTCACTTAATAATGGGTGGATTTTATCACAGATCAACCTCCAGCTGCCTGACCTATGACCTATTATTTGTCATTTTTTACCTGTGTTTAAAATATCAATCCCATTCAAAATGGATTCGAAGATGACAGACACCATTTTCTTTACTGTTAACAGGATATCCATGACATATCTACAGACTACAGGGATACTATATGCCTTCTGCATGTACATGGGCATAAGCATCAAAAGAACTGTGATTATTTAGAATAAAGTTTGTACATGTACCTCTGTCCTATGTTCATTTCCAACAAGTGACAGGTTTGTCTCCATGGATCTGGTGTTTTACAGCAGTTTCAGCAGTATACCAGTTACATCATGGCAACAGCTAACTTGTTCATCTGTCTTCTGGGTTTCATCAGGCTTAGACTGGGGCTCTGCAGTGTCATTTCCTAGGATACATCCATGAATACCATTGCTGCAAGTGAGGAACAAACCCGGAACCTCTAAATAACAAATCTGGAAATATGTTCACCAGGTCACCTGTAAGTAAATAAGATATATAACAGTAAATAAGTTCTCTACCAGGCAACAGTAATTGTTGTTACTGTTGTTCTAACTGAGAAAATTTGTGGAAAACAAATGCTGCGTGAATATAGGATTGAGAGATTAAAAATAGACTGTAGGAAAAGGAGAAAATGCTAGATATGATTATCATTTTCTCCTTTTTCCACACTAAGTTATAAAACATCCTCTCTTAAAAGAGAAAACCATGTCACAAATGGCAATAATTTCTTAACTAAATTAGCACGAAGCATAACTTTTGAGTGTTAATATGGCAGCATAACTTAACAAAAAACATTCTGAAGAAATTTGTGGTCATCTTTCCCATTCTCAATGAGTGCATCTGATGTACCCTTCACCAAATAGGTCCATGCATTTCCCAAAGCATTTGACAAAATTACTGGAAAGATATAGGCTTGCATTGTCTCCTTTCCCACAATGTTTTAAATCCTTTTAAAACAAGATAAATTCCATCACGTGAATCACACTTTTTCATTGACTCTTTACCAAACGACAAAATTTTAGACTAGTCCAAATTGACAGCAGTTGCAGACGACAAAATAAATGCGACTGAAAATTTGAAATTTGTTATGGGAAGGGTAGAAAACATTGTGGGGAAAGGAGAAAATGCTGGTTACCAGCATTTTCTCCTTTTCCCATAATGTTTTCAAAAGGTGTTTCCTGTAGGGTCGTTAAAAGTCAGGACTGTGTGGTAATGGGTGAAAAGATACTTTCAATATGGATAGATTTATGATTTAAATTCTCTTCAACACTTTCCAACCGTCAATGGGACCCTCATGATGAGGATGTGTGTTCAGATAGGGAAAGCATGGATAGGTGCAGTGGTCGGCACGAAATAACTCATCAATACAAAAGCAGAACATTGATAAAAACAAGTTATTTAAACTGTCTAGGAAAAAAAGGTGATAAAAGCAAGACATTGGTCATTTCGGCATCCACTCTCAGTATTGACGTTGCAGATTAATTATGCCTATTATTTGAATCTTCATATGGAACAAAACACATATTGAACACGCCCTTTAAACAAAATTACAAAATAAACATTAAGAGTAATTAAATTACATGAACTCAAGTATAAATAATGCTCGGAAAAAATATTGGGTGTCGAACTGACCAAATTTTGCAAAAAAGAATTTCACTGGGGGGTCGAAACGACCAAAAAATGTCGAAATGACCAGGTGTCGAAATGAGCGCGTGTCAAAATGACTGTCATCCCCTGCTTTCAAGTCCTGTACGCTACCAACTGAACCAAGGGCTTGGCAGATATGAAAATGAAAATGAAAATGGCGTATTAAAATGAATTTGATTAGGCCACTTATCATGGAAATACTTCTTTTTTATCGAAAATAGCTTGATCTGCTATGGTCTTCTATTGGCGTAATGATACACACAATCTTTGTTTCCTGACCGCCCGATTCCTTCCCAAACCAGTTCGTTCCTGGGCTTATTTGTCTCTGGACTTGTTTGCCAGGTCTTGTTCGTCCCACAAGATTGCACGCTACTCGGTTGGATTGTGCATGACTATATAGTAGGTTGACTTTCAGCAGAATATTTAGAAACTATTTCTATGGTACATTTTTTAAATAATTAGTTCCACACAATGGCTCCCTTGACAAATGCCACAACAGTGCTTTCAATGCTTTGATTTATCCATGGGCTTGTTTGGCTGGGCTCATTTGTCCAGACATGTGCTCTACTGAACTAATTTGTTTGTTTGTTTGTATTGAAGTTTAACACTGTTTTAACAGCTTAGGTCATACCATGGAGGTCAGTGCACCTACTCATGTGTTTCCTGGCTTTCTCATGCCAGCATTGACACAACTTTCTTTCCAAGTCAATGACTACTTTTTCCAAATGAATCAGAGGTAAGCGGCAAAAAATCGCCTTAAAGAATGTTTGCCTCAAACCGGGTATCGAACTCACAACCACCAGGTCAGAAGTCAGATACCCTAACCACTGAGCTACCTAGGCAGGCCTCTACTGAATTAAACCTGGTACAATAAAGAATTGAACCATGCTCTGGCAAAAGGGGGCTTAATGCATCTCACCGAGCAATTCATCTCATCATTATGGATCCATAAAAACCCATTTTTTCTGACAACTGACTCTATCGTAAGATACATTAGTCCTTTGACATACAGAAAACTGACCAATTTACTGAAAAGTTTCGGCTCAGGTCAGCCTGCACAGGCTGACCTGGGACAATACTTTTCGAAGATGCATTTAGTTCCCTTTTCACAACACATGGCTCAAATACTTAACTGATCCTAGCACAGTATAAATAGATATATTAAGGTTCCCTCAAAAGCAGGTATGTCAATAGTGTTTTCTCCAGTTGTAAAATTTTGCAGTTCATTCTGACCCTCTATCCAGAAATTTGGGGGTCAAAAGTCAAAACTGGGGTCAAATTTCTTTGTTTCATTTTCAAATAAATGATGAATAAACAAGTTTTCGACATTCTTTTGTTTGTGTTTGTGTTTCGTAAACATCACCAAATATCAATATGTTCAGTCATACAATGAACCATGTAACTTACTGTGGCAAATGACAGGCTTTGTTAAAAACGCCGTCAGAAGTCACTGATTGAACATTGGATGTGGAAGACATTTTATGCCATGTAAAAGCCAAGAATCAGTACTTGGCATCTTCACATGATATGATTTTCATTAGATTTACTATTGAGATTAGCTAATTTGCTTTTTGGTGCCAATAACGTTGCTTCTTCTTTGAAGCTGACTAGTCAAAGTTTCTTTGACGCCTGAAATGAGACTCAATCGGTTCCCAGTTTATCAGCTCTGGTACAGCATTTGCGGTCTGAATCGGATACCAATACAACTGGTCCCTAATTTTCAAAGTATAAAGTGAAGCGTAGAGGAGATTGCATTCGGGAACATGAGAAATTTGTCATTCAGATTCGCCATTCATTTATATACTCAGAAAATGGATTTCAATTTAAGCGCCTCAGAAAAGACACGACTGTAAAATTTCTGCCAGACAAGTGAGTAAAAAACGCATCAAATATGCAGTCCTTGTCAATCTTCAAAAATAATGAATAAGTATGTGGAATCTTTCAGTGGAAAAAGTGAAAATGCGCTTGTAGATCTAGTTAAATGATTTTAGTACAATACAGAATTAGTGGTGAACTGTCAGTTTGTACTTAGACCTTTATTTGTACCTGCTAATCCAAGCTGCTAAGGATAAATTGTCCATCATTGATTTCTATAGGTGTGTAAAGGAGTTAATAACAGACAATTTGCCAGTTTATGTAATCAACCCAAGTCTTTATTTATGGAAATATTTAGATTTAATTCTAATTCAGTGAGCCAGTTTTGATTTTAAAATAAATGTGAATATTCCAAAAATATGAAGAATTATTGAAATGTGATACATAAAAAAAGTTTGAAATAGATTTCATGATTGAATGGTGTTTTATGCCGCTTTCAACATTATTTCAGTCATATCATGGTGACAGCTCACATATTCACATATTTCCTGAATTCCACCAATGCTAGGCTAGGACTCTGAAGTGTCTTGCCTAAGGACACTCCCATGAAAAATCCAGCAGATCAGGAGGGCCCAGGACCTCTAATTGTGAGTCCCACATGTTACCACCTAGCCACGCAGAAACCCTTAAAATGGATCTCAGTGGTACATGTTTTCATAATGTTAGCTATGAACAAGGGTTCTAACTGTTGCAAGTGATGGCACAATCAAACATGTGGCACAGCAGTATTTCCACTATTGGAGACTTGCTCTGATGTTTTTTTTTTTATTCATGGCGTTCAACTAGTGGAGAAACAATTGCAAAAATAGCATCAGTGCAAGACTTCTTATTAAAGTTATTATAATTTACTTGATTTGTAATTTATGTTATACTTAAAATTCATCTCGGTCAAAACAGTAGGGTGCAATCATATCAGGCGAACGAGCCGATGGACGAACATGGGAAAGAACGCGCTGGTTTTGGGACGAACAAGCCCGGAACCGAATTAAAAACAAAAACAAAAAAAAACGCTGCAAAGTTTATTTCTATTTCAAATTTCCTCTGTTACTTACCAACTTTAATTCACTGATGATTCATTAGAAGGGTATGCACCTTTCGTACTGTTTTGTTTGATCGTATAGATATATTTGCCTTTCAAAACTGAAAATTTATTTACAGCAATATTCTGCACGTGCGTCTTAGAACGTTTCCGCCAGCCTGGTTACCGTTTCAGCTGATACCTACTTTTGGACCAGACCTTTTCGTCCGTGGACTCGTTCGCACTTACTCACTTCGTCCCAACCTTTTGGTACACAGTATGGAATTTTTTGACAGCTGCCTAGTAGCCCATCAAACTTCATAAATATTTCAAGAACACTTTAAATGGATTATTTTTATATGTTTTTAGATCCTTCTTTGTTTCACTTGGGTATTTATGAATTAAAGAGGATGATTATTTTAAGAATCAAGATTGTCAACGTTTTGAGTTCTCTCTTGTCTCGTCTTCATGCAAAAACTTTGACGCTTTCTTATATCTTTGTCATATCTGAAGGTATTTACATAAACATTGGGCTAACTATCACTGTCAAAGGGGAAATTCATATCAGTCAGAAAATGAACCTCTAAATGAGCGGCGCTTTGTGGAAATGTAATTTACAGTCAATAGACTAGTAATCATAAGAGCACTGGTCTGTTGCCATCGAGAGATCGAGACCCAGATTCGAACGTAAATAAACAACAGCAACAACAATATCCCACAGTCACCAGAGACTGCCCCCCCCCCCCAAAAAAAAAAAATCCTTTCTGTTTTAGAAGTCGTAATTCTCTTAAAACTAACAATGTTGACATGATAACAACAAAATCTCTACCACTCCAATTTGAAGAATGTACAGTACATGTTTGCTTATACATGTATATCAATGAAGTCAGTGACCTACGCAATCAGGCTCATCTTTACTTATCCCAACACAACCTTTTTCATCGTCGTGTTTTTTTGCGGGTGTTGTAGGTCTCGTCTAGGCATGAGTTTGTCCCAAAATGTGGAGCGATTGACGGTTCATCTAAAAGTGAACTGTAGAAAATATTCAAATTTCAAATTATCAAACTGATATATCCTTAATATGCTTTTCTTAAATTTCAGAACAACAAACACAATTTTCTCATGCTAGTTCTTTTTTGTGATAGGTTAATAGCTATGGGTGGTGGTAAAGTCATCGGATACACTGGATCAGACTTAATGACCAGAATGGACCGGGTCGATTTAAGTTTACTAAATCTAGGTAAAGATGATCCTGTCGTGTCTTCCTATGACATTCACTAGACTTTGAAAAATAAAATTCTTGTTAAATTATTTTTGTTAATTAAAACAAAACTACTAGTGCTATTACTCTTACACTTTCATATTTTTAAGATCCATTCATAACGGACAAAATTGAAAATGGGGTAATTTCATTTGAATACACATTGGAATGGTAAAACTTTGCAGTATGATAAATTAGTTGTCCGGTCAGGTTGCAGGGCACTTGGAAACTTGTTCACGAATCATTCGCCACAGCCGTGAGCAAGTTCCCAAGTGCCCTGCCACCTGACCGGACAACGAATAATGTTATGTCGATGCTCTCAGTCGAATCATCTTCAATACTCTTTCGTCGTTTTAAAACAGCACATGCCACTTGAATACTGCATAGTTTTTCAATGTGTCTTTAACCCCATCTTCTTTTAATAAACATGTTAAACGTTTCAGACGGACTATGTCTTAAGTTTACACAGAATGTTATCGCTGCACGAGTTTCATACACCATCATTTTTAAGTTATTTTTTCATTGATAGATCTCACAAACCTATCGGACTACGTTTTTTTTGTGGAAGTGAGATTAAAAAAATCGCACAAAACTATTTGGTCCCATGTGTGTGTGTGTGTGTGTGTTATGCTCGATACGGGCCTTTACATTCAATAACTTGACAGAATGGTGGCAAAACGGGGCGAAGCTGTCGTTTGATTGTTGTTGCATTTAAATAACAAAAGTAATTTTAAAAGAAGTTTTTGTGACTTATGAAATTGTGAAATAAGTATTTTTTCTATTGTTTTCAAAAAATGAACACAAAATACTTGTTTGACAGACAGACGAAATGTTACAGCCGGCTTTCATTGGAAATTTGGTCAAAGGGCATTCTTCATGAATGTTTATAAGAATGACATCATACACAAACAAAAACACTCTCAGGTAAACATTTTTGCTAAACTTACTTGTTCGAATATGCTAAATTCCTATATTTTCAGAATTAGTTGTAGGAAAGGCCGTTGACAAATACGCAAACTTCGGGAAAAAAATACCGAAGTGAGCAGGATTGCCGGACTCGCAAGATGACCGGACACGACGGTATGTTCCACTTCACTTTAACTCTTTCATTTCCAACTCAAGAAATTAGACTTTTTTCCAGAACTAAAGTAGATTTCCATTGCTGTTGAATCTGCACTGGGTACTAAACTAGTATCAGGTAACGCATGATGTAGATCCAAGATTAGAATGAACGTTCTGTGGAGTCTGATCTTGATCTACGTCATCCACAAAATCTATTTATGTCGTCACCGGTAGTGAAAGAGTTCAACAATGCATTAACTGTTTCTTTCGCTACTAACTAAATGTTTTCGACTTTTCTCGAGGTCTTAAAGTATATTTTCGTTACGATTGAAGGCGACTCTAGTCAAAGATTAACATCAGGTAGCGGACGGTGTTGATCAACGATCAGACTGCACGTTTTGTGCGGTCTATTCTTGATCTATGCTATCCGCAAAAGCTGTCCAAGGCGACATTGGCACTGAAAGAGTTAAGTCTGTCCTCTTCTTTTCGCAATAAATAGCAACATGTTAAAAATACCCATCACCACTTTTACTCGCGCATGAATAAATAGGTCACGGTCGGGTTATCACTATGAAATACTGTACATATGACTTGAAAAACGCATGAATACAACATGAAATATAAAGCAGTACTGAAACGTCACTTGAAGTGGCCGTTACCTTCTACGGTTTTAAATTTCGGGGTAGCGGCCTTCTACGGTTTTAAATTTCGGGGTAGCGGTCTTTCTAGTTGTGACCTGTAAATAGATCACAACTAAAAATGTGGGAAAAGGAGAGGATGCTGGTTACCAGCATTTTCTCCTTTTCCAACAAAGTTTTCTACCCTGTCCAGAACAAATTTCAACTTTATTTGTCGTCTACAAATGCTTTGAATTTGGACAAATCTAAAATTTTGTGACGTGGTAAAGATTTATAATGATTTTTCATTTTTTTTAGAGGTGGGGGCAGTTGTAGCAATCAGCTGAACAGCAATTGGCTTAATTTCTTTTTTTTTTTTTCTTCTGCTTTTGACAGCGAAAAAATTGCTGTAATACACGTATCAGGCGAAAAACATTTTATAAGTATGTCATGAAAATTATTATTGTCGATTGTCTCTTGAACTTGCTGGATCTTTTCGACTCATTCGTCTCCATTGTCGAATTTTGGAAGAACATTTAAACAACAATCAGCCAAATTTCATTATGCCTGTTTGTAAATGTGAATGGACTGTCATATCGAGCCGAAAACATTTTTGTGTTGTCATACAGGGTATTGTCGTTAATGGCGTCCTTCAGTTGCTGGATCTTGGCGGCTCTTTCGTCTTCGTCGTCGAATCCGGGGAAACTTCTGTCAGGGAAACAAGTCATAAGAATTAGATTTATTTTATTGAGAAGTAAGGCCGCTGGCCGAACGTACAGTTATACATTTAGCACAAATTTCTCGGAAGTGTAAACGAAAGACATTCAATGAACATAGAACCTTTGAAATTATATGAAGACTATTTTGGATTTGGGCCGTGGACTCCCACACAGTGTTTTAAATAATTAAAGCCCAGCTTGGTATCTTAGTGGTTAGCGTATCTGACTCGTGACCTGGTGGTAGTGTTTTCGATACCTGGTTGGAGCAAACTTTCTTTCTGGCGATTTTTTGCTTCTCACATCTGATGCATTTGAGAAAAGTAGTCAGTGACTTGGAAAAAAAAGTTGTGTAAGCACTGGTGTGCGAACGCCAGGAAACACATGCGTAGGTGCATTGACTGCCGTGATATGACCTAAGCTGTTAAAACGGCAGTTAAACTCAAATACAATCAATCATTAAACAATTAAGTTAAGCCCGTTAGGAAATGTTCCTTAACCATTATTAAAATACAGTAAGAGAAAAAAGTCTCGAACATAACAAAGGAAGTACATGTACATGAAATATACCCACTATGTTTAACATGACTCAAATGATGACAGCTATCCTCGAAAGCATAGAGGAACACTGTGAGGAAGGAAGAACCGCGGGACACCAACATATTCTCCTCCCCCCCCGCCCCTATACCCCGGTGCTTCTTTTAATAATAAAATGGTAGAGGAGTAGCCTTATCTAAATGCACATGTATAGTACAAAGGGGGGTTAGTTAATTAATTAATTAATTAAAGGGGGATTAATTAATTAATTAAAATGCTAGAGGAGTAGCCTTATCTAAATGCACATGTATAGTACAAAGGGGGCTTAGTGCGTTTACAAAAAGTATCGACCAGGTCAGTCAGCGCAGTCCGCGCAGACTGACCTGGGTTAAAACCTTTTGCTTTTGGCCAATTTTCTGTGTGTCAAAGGACCAGTGTACCTCATGATTCAGTAGGCTTTCACAGAAAACGGGTTTTAGGGATGTATAATACTGTGATGAGTCGCTTGGTACGATGCATTAAGCCCTCTTTAGCCAGAGCATGACTTAAATGTATGTTTACATTATCAGTTCTCTATCAGACGACAATTCTTAAGCCCATCCGAACTGAACTTATTTTCATATGTTAACTTAACACCCAGAGCGCCAAATAAATCCGGCAGTCATTTTCAGTCTAAAAGGAAAATTAAGTGTAGTTGCAATTTCAGAGTTTCTCTTGCTAAGAATGCCTTAGCAACGCGGACAGTGTAGGTCAGTGATCAGTCTGCACGTTTTGATCTTGATCTACTCTGGCCTCAGAGGTAACTATTGTAGTGAAAGGCATGCTAATGCTTAAATAAAGCTCCAATAATAAAATTTGGTCATAGAATAAATAAATAACATTGTAGGGGCCCTGCGTGGCACAGTATATGACTCGTATATGACTCGTGACCTGGATCCCCCGGGTTGGAGCCTCCCGGTATCCACTGGGAGTTTTTAGTGGGAATGTCCTTGGACAAGAAACTCCAGAGCGCTAACCTAGAACTGGTGAAACCCGGGAAATACATGAATATGTGAGCTGTCGCCGCGATATGCCTGGCATAATGTTAAAATCGGCGTAAAACTTCATTCAGTCAAGCATTCAAATAACATTGCGAGGAGTAACTGGCTTACTTGACAAACACTTTCATTGCTGGGTACGTTTTGATATATATCTCTGGGTGAGTGGGTTTGGGTGGGTTAGGCTGAATGAAGAACGGAATCATAAAACTCCGGGTGATATTGGCAAGTCCATCGGGTAACATGACGATCTCGTCAAGGACTGGCACTGTCATCGCAATCTCGTGACCTGAAAAATGTCATAAGGTTTATCAAGTAATATTCTTTGAGTTCTGGGCTGCCTTTCACAAATCTGCGTACGCACGAAATTTGCGTACGCAGTTTAGGTAAGCAAGCATCAAGTCTGAGAACAAGTTTCACTAAACTGTATAACATTACGATCTGAGTTAATAGTTGCATAACTTTACGCCAACTCATACCTTTGGGTAAGGCAGGGATCGTATAGGCCTATGTGTGAATATACGATCCCTAAAAGTCTGCGTAAGTCTACGCTGTTATACTTCATTGAGGCACAGCCCTGGGTCCGTATTCATCAAGCATTCTTAAGAACGTTATTAGTCTTATTCTCCAAAATTTTCTACATTTGAAAGTAACACAACTTCTGATTGGCTAAACAATTTGGTTTAGCCAATCAGAAGTTGTGTAACTTTCAAAAATCTTGGAGAAAAAGACTAAGAATGTTCTTAAGGTTGATGAATAAGGACCCCGATCTCTGATATCCTTAGGGGAGAAATTTGTTTAACCCACACCACACAATCCCGACTTTGAACGACCCTACGGAAAAGGGCTTTGGTAACCAACATTTTCTCCCTTTCCCACAATGTTTTCTAATCTTCCCAAATCAAATTTCAATTTTGAGTCACATTTATTTTCTCGTCTGCAAAAGCTTTCAGTTTGGACTGGTCTAAAACTGTGTCGTTTGGTAAAGAGTGAAACATTTTACTATAGATAAAAAGGGGGTGAACGAAAACTTAAAGCATTTAGATTGATTAGTTGTATGATGCCTAACGCTGTTTTCCACAATGAGTTATATCGCGGCGGTTACTGCACCTATCCATGCTTTTCTGGAGTTCCTTTGTACCAGTACTTCACACACTTTTCTTTCGAAGTCACTGGCTGCTTTCCAGCATTATCATTGTCGAAATTTTCAGCTTAAACATTCCTTAATCTGCATCTATGACAGCGTGCAATAAACAATAAACATAATAAAAATGCATCATGAGACACGATACGAGTATCATATCAGAAACACGCACACACCCATACAAACTCACCCAAACGCGCTAGTCAAAAACTGTTGAGAGAGAGAGAGAGAGAGAGAGAGAGAGACAGAGACAGAGAGATGATTTAAATGAAAAAAAGGACAGTTTTCAGTATGTAGCAGAGAATCCAGCAATTTCACGGCTACCTTAGTACATTTGACGCAAATATCTTTGTAAATTCAGCTTCAGATAAATGGTCAATGATTGATTTGTAGAATGGTGTTTAACGCCGCTTTTAACAATATTTCAATCATTTCACAGCGACAGCTCACATATTTGTACGTCCTTTGTTTCACCAGTTTTAGGCTAGGGCTCTGAAGTGTCTTGCCAAAGAAGACTCCCAGGAAAAAAGTCCAGTGCTTCCGGTGAGGGTCAAACACAGGACTTCAAGGTTACGGGTCCTACACTTTACAACTGAGCCACGCAGGAGCCAAATCAATGGTCAAAAACAAAATGAGCCATATTCTGAGACAAGGGGGTTTAATGCACCTGCAAAAAGCATTGACCCAGGTCAGCCTGCGCAGTCCGCACAGGCTGACCTGGGCCAAAACTTTTTGCTATTGGTCATTGTTTTTATGTATATCAAAGGACAGTCTACCTCACGAATCAATCGGTTGTTAGACAAAATGGGTTTTATGGATCCTTAATCATGTGATGACTTGCTTGGTATAATTCATCACATACATGCATTAAGTCCCCTTTTGCCAGAGAATGGCTACACGTATTAGATCTACTATACCGGCAGAGTTGTCTCCATGGATATAAGTGAAGAGTGAGTTGTACATTCCCTCGAACGCCTGGTCGCTAGGTTTAACTCCGGAGTGAGTCGTGGAAATCCACATGGATTGTTCGTACTGGCGTACTTCGTATGTCTGCCGTAATAGATTATCCAAATTAGTGTTCAAAATACACAATCGCAACATTTAGGGCTTAAAGCTTAAAACATTTACCGAGTTTCACGAAACCTGGAGAAGAAAGCCTTTGAAAACACTGGTAACAAGCTTTTTCTCCTTATTCCACAACGTTTTCTACCATATCAAATACAAAATTAATAATTTGAGCAACCTTTCATTAAATTGTGTTGTCCTCAAATGCCTTCAATATGGTTGAGTACAAAGTTGTGGCGTTTGGTAAAGCGTAAATTGGTCGAATCAAAATGATATCAGTGTCAGCCAGTATTTGTGCGTTAAGCTTTTTAACAGACGAGAAAATTTTAGCCTTGTCGAAACTGAAAGGATTTGCAGACGACAAATGAGATGTGTCCTAAATGATAGGTTTCACTTAAGAAGAGCAGAAAAACATTGTAGGAAATGTTAAAAATGATGGTCACCAGCAATTTCCTCTTGTTACGTGATGTTTTCAAATGCCTATATCCTAAAAGTCGTTGAAACATGGGATTATGTAGTAAAAGGTTAACGCTGCTTTCAACAGTTTTTGTTATATCACGGCGGAAGCTATTTATTAAAGTCTTTCCGGGATTTGGCGCCGTAAAACTAAAATAATGTTTAATTGGTGTTAAACATCAAATTCTTCAAGTCGATCATCACAGGTCTAGGCTCTGAGTCGTTTTTTTCCTAGGGACACTCCATTTACAGGAGCGCCGTTGAACCGGCATTTCCTAAATGGTAAAACTGGCATCTTAACCACTGAATCATGAATGATCAATTGTTATATACTATTCATTGACATGGCAACTTTAAAATAATAGCTTTTGCGGACGGCGTATATCAAGATCAGACTGTGCAGAACCTGAAGTCCGATCTTGGATCTACACGGTCTGCTAGCTGATGCTAAAATATGACCAAAACTATCTTTAATTGCTGTTGAAATCTACTCTAGGACATCGATAAAAGTCGAACTTACTGGCAGTGGAAAAGTCGATTTAGTAACGACAGTGGCATCGAGGTCAATGGCACAAGGATGTTTGTCAAGATTGGTTTCAAACTTTCATTATCGTCCAAAATTAATATGAGCCATGCTATGTGAAAAGGGGGTTTAATGCATCTGCAAAAAGTATCGAGCCAGGTCAGCCTGCGCCGTCCGCGCAGACTGACCTAGATCGAAACCTTTTGCTATTGTTATTTTCTTTCAAAGGACCACAAGATTCAGTCAGTTGTTAGACAAGATGGATTTTTTGGATCCATAATTACGTGATGTCTTGCTTTGTATAATGCATCACGGAGATGCAATAAACATCACTTTTGCCAGAGCGAGGCTCGTATCAAATACAAGATAGAAACAACAACAATCAGATTGGATTACCGCGTATTGATTCAGTGTAGTATAAACCGGGCACGCCAAGTTATGACAGAAGGCCGGTTGTACCCATGGCGCTTTCGTGGTTGCGGCAGACACTAGATAAGCCAAAGAACAATACAAAACGACTTTGATCATTTTCTGTAACGTCTCCTGTTAGTAGTGTAGCCTGAAAGTGCATGTATATAAAATTACAGGCCCCGTATTTCAACGACTATTCTTAATAAAATGTATAGTATAATTCTCAAGAATTGTCTACACTTTAAAGAAATGCAATTCCTCGATGTTTTTCATTGTGTTGGAAAGTAGAATTTTTAATTCGAAATATATTTCAAAATTAAAATAATCTTCGAAAAAGGAAAAAAAAAAAAAAGTTAAAAATTGCGCGTATACACTGTAGACATATAGCATTACGTAACGCTCAGAGAAACATTGAATTACCAAACAGTACAAGAAAAGCATCATCTCCTGTCATATTAGTTAGTATACATATGCTATGGTGTGAATAAATGTCCCTGGATATTGATTAGCTGGACCAGCGCTTGTAGATTAGTGCCATAAGTGTGCTAGTGAAAAAGCCAGCAGGGCCCGCTGAATAAACATGTACACATTTTCGACCGATCGCAAATTACCATTTATTCATTCGATTTCATTATCCCAATGAGCCGGTCAAAAGCCAGCGCATACAGCTACGCCGAAAAAGGAAGTATTCCAGTAATTGCCTGACCGGGTATCTCAGTGGTTAGCGTATTTGACTCGTGACCTAGCAGTTGCGGGTTCGATACCCGGTTGAGGCAAACTTTCTTTTCGGCGATTTTTCGCCTCTCACCTCTGATACATGTGAGAAAAGTAATCAGTGGCTTGGAAAGAAAGCTGTCAGTACTGATGTGAGAAAGTCAGGAAACACAAGTACATTGACCGCTGTGATATGTTCTACGCCGTTAAGTCGGCATTAAACTCCAATACAAACAAAACAAACTTACCAGTGACTTCTGTCGCAATCAAAACACTGCTTTGAAAGCCAAATCTAAGTTTTTGGTTATAAATACCTTGCTACCGCACTACGTAAGAATGCCTTGACATGTTATGTAATTATTAATAGAAAGGTCTTGCCGAATTCTTTGAAACTTATCTTTGAATTTGCAAGTATAAATGAGCTTGCTCTGTGAAAAGGGGGCTTAATGCATCTGCAAAAAGTGATGACACATGTCAGCCTGCGCACTCCGCGCAGTCCTCGCAGGCTGACCTGCGCCGAAACCTTTTGCTATATGTGAATTTCCTGCATGACAAAGGACTATTTAACCTCCGGATCCAGTCGATTGCTAGACAAAATGGATATTGAATTATGTGAACACTTGCATGGTATGATGGATCACGGAGATGCTTTAAACCCCCTTTTTCTAGAGCATGTCTCAAATACCTTTTCCAAGTATAAATACCTCGTTCCCGCTCTACACAGGGATACCTTGTTATTTCATCTGTGTACAGATAAGCCCTTTACCAAACGATAGTTTTTTTCTTTTTTATTTGTCCAAATCCAAAGCATTTGCAGACGACAAAATAAATATGGCTAAAACAGTGAAAACTGTCTTTGAAAGGACAGAAAATATTGTGGGAAAAGGAGAAATTGTTGGCTACCAGTATCTTCTCCTTTTCCCACAATGTTTTCAAAATTTTCCAGGTTTTTATCCATGTTCAAGGCATTTGCATACGACAACATAACACATGGCTCCAGCAGTGGAAATTGTCTTTGAAAGGATATAAAACACTGTAGGAAAAGAAAATGCTGGTTACCAGCATATTCTCCTTTTCCCACAATGTTTTCAAAAGCCTCCTTCCTCTAGATCGTTAAAACTCTTGATTGTGTGGTAGTTGAGGGTTAAGCATTCTTTTTATCAAAGCGTATTTTGTCTAACTTTACTTGCCAACCGTTCACGCTGTTTGGTATTATTACACTTCCATTACCCCGTTTATAGGTACGATTTCATAGAAATGAGCCATGCTCTGGCAAAAGGGGGCTTAATGCATCTCCGTGATGCAATGTACCGAACAAGTCATTACATAATTATGGATCTATAAAATCCATTTTGTCTGACGACCAATGGAATCATGAGACATGTCGTTTGACATGCATAATATTGTCCAATAGCAAACAGTTTTGGCCCAGGTCAATCTGCGCGGACTGCGCAGGCTGAATTGGGTCGATACTTTTTGCAAATGCACTAAGCCCCCTTTTCACAGAGCATGATTAGCCTACTGACCCTAACATTTGTACATAAGTAAAACCTTTGACAGATTAGAAGAAGAATACTATATGATAACATAATCCAATTTTTCGACGATGTAATGTGCGAAAGCAGCCAGTGGCTTGGGAAGAATGTTGTGCGAAGTATTCGTAATAGAAACTCCAGGAAAGCCTAGATAGGTGCACTGGCCACCACGGTATAACTGACATAATGTTGAAAACGGCGATGAACATCAATCAATCAATCAATGATAGATTATTTGGGTACTCTTACAGTCAGTTTAGAACGGGTATTCCTTTTCAGAACAGAAGGAAGAAGAAAATGAGAATGAGAATGAGATGCTAAAAGACAAAGTAGCCCGAACTTGACATATTTGGGTTTATTTAATTGCTTGGAAATGTTCCCTCATGCCTTCCTTCTCTCTCTTCCTCCCTCCCTTCCTTTTTGTTCTATCTTTCTCTCTTTGCTACACTTTGGCTTTCCTTCCTTCCTTCCTTCATTTATTCTTTCCTTCTTACTTATTTATTTACCTACTTTCTTACTATTTTCTCTCTCACTCGCTCACTCACTCTCTCACTCACTCACTCACTCTTCTACCCACCCTCTCTCACTCACTAGGTTGATAATCATGCGACACGGTCAAACTGAATCTAAGAACAGAAGTTAAGACCTCAAAAACAGTTAAATGTATTTTTCGGCGAAAGAATTATGGTAATACATGAACGGGTCAGTCATTGAATTTATCCGATTCCTACTTTGTGAAAAACATATACCATCTAAGGGAGAAGACCAGGTAGCATGTGCAAAGTAAATTTTTTGTGGTTTCAATAAATTGATCTCAAATTAATGTAACACAAGAACAACAAAAAGGTAGGAGTTTTTTTCCCCGCTCTCCCCCCTCCTGCCCTTCTTGTAAAAGACAGATACCTGATCTTAATCACTCCTGTCTGCAAAATTAGATACAGTTGCACATAGAAGCTTTAGGTTAAAGTCCCTGTACACATGAACACATGTTCAAGTTTTCATAGCCAACCATGAAATCGCTTATTTTGAAAAAAAAAAAAAAAAAATGCAATCGTCAGGAACAACTGTCTTTTCAGATCGTTATATTTTCCACTTTCCCAAAATAATTCAGCTGTATAAATGTTGTTTGAAATAATTCTTGACAGGTCTTAAATCCCTTAAATTGCTTTAAACCGTCTGTATTCAAAGGTATGTAAAACAGTGTAAGCCATAGAATAAATGTATATATTACAATTACTGCTTTGTGAAAATATTACGTCTGATATTTACTTATGTAGTATTTTATGAAACATCGTTGATATAAAGTCAGTATTTAACATGTAGCCAAATTATTAGTGATTGACTTTGATGATATTGCACTGTGCTCTCATCAATGTGAACCTTTGTAAATATCAAAATTTAAGGCAACAATTTATTAAGAAATATTCTTAGATAGAAAATGCATTTCATTTTCTGGAGGCCACCAAAGAGATCACTGTTGTCGTTTCCGGTTTAAAATCGAAGAGTTTCTTTATCCTTTAAAACGGTAATTTATCAGTGTTTACACAGCTTCCTAAATTTTGAACCATTCTTCATATTATCAAAATTTAACAGCGTTTAATCTCTCTGGTTGTAAAGATGTATCTTTAAATGTAAAAGAGGACCACAAAGATGTAAAAATACCATACACCATGATACGTTGGCAAGTAAAGCTAGGTTAAAGACAGTTTAACTCTTAAATTTGATGTTAAATGAAAGACACACGATAAATCTGTAGCCATGCTCTGTGAAAAGCGAGTTTAATACATCTGCAATAAGTATCGACCTAGGTCAGCCTGTCAGGCTGACCTGAGCAGAAACCTTTTGCTTCTGGTAAACTTTCCGTATGCCCAAGAGCCTTTCTACCTCATGAAACAGTTGGTTATGAGACAAAATGGATTCTATAGTTCCAAAATTACGTGATTACTTGCGTGGTATCGAGGAGATGCATTAAACATCATTTTGCCAGAGCATAGCTCGTACATGTCCTTCTGGTTTTTAGAGCAGTTTTTGCCAATCTGATATCAAGCTAAATAACGAACTTTGTACAACCGGTTGCATGTTCTATGCTGCTGCTGCCACAGAGCTCCAGATAGAGGCAGTGGTTTTGATTTCAAAATTGAAAATATTAATCACTCTCCGCTAAACCCATCGTCTCATCGAGACGATTCTAATGAGTACCCAAAGCATAGGGTTTGGAAGAGGAATAATGAATTTAGAATGCTATCACTCCCTATTATCAGGAGGTCTGTATGCAGTATGGTATTAATCCGAATTCTCCATTGCAGAACCTTTAATAGTATTTGGTATCATTGGGGTTAAACAAACAGGTATATAAACATAAGTGGATGCCACTGGTATTTATACTCAAAACACGGGACAAACTTAGTAGCAGTTTGTTTTTAGGCTAAAACAGAAGTTGGGGTAAATCTAAATTAATTTGTTTTGTGAAATTTTATCGAGAACCAATGTTTTAAATACGAGAGGAACCAACAAATGAATCGACTTGTCAATACGTGCAAATTGTTAATGATGCCGCCAAAATTTTAAACCTGTAACAAACCGGGAAGTAGGCAGGAATGTTGAAATAAAGATGAAGCCCAATATTTGTTTCATCTTTTTTCTTCTTATATATGAGCCATACTCTGTGAAAAGGGGGCTTAATACATCTGCGAAAAGTATCCAACCAGGTCAGCCCGCGCAGGCCGACCTGGTTGGATACTTTTCGCAGATGGTCAATTTTCTGTATGTCAAAGGACCAGTTTATCTCAAGATTTAGACAGGTGTTCTATAATTCATGATTATGCAGTGACTTGCTTGGTATCATGCATCACGGAGATGCATTAACACCCTTTTTGCCAGAGCATGGCTCATATTATTTTTGCTGTTTTTCGTCGATCAAACTTAAGTATATCGTTGACAGCAACAAGAACATCTTTAATCGCTTTTGAAAACATTGTCGATTACGGTCAGACTGCATTTTGTGGCCGACATAGATCTAGATCAGACTGCACGGTCTGATCTATGATCTACACTGTCCGTATTTTGTAAAGCATTTTGGGGAAAACACGGTTGAATTTGAATCTATTTGATCTGCTTCCTTAAGAAAGTAGGTTTTATTTACTTAGCGTTTTAACATTTGATGTTGAAGCGCTGGCCTCCTGGCTTTCTGGCTTTCCCCCGGCCTAGTGCCAGCATTTTAAAAATAGCACATCGTCGTTTACCCACCATGCTTTGATTAAGTCACACGTCTTCAATTTACCTTTCGATATTTCTGTGACAAAATCTAGTATTAACATCATTGAGTAATAATGAAGTCATTATCTATTTGCAGAAATACAAAATTATGATCGAGTAAAAAATATGAAAGAGTAGCTGTATACTAGTATCCAACAGAAAATAGCAAGGGTACCTTTCAGGCCATACTTAATATTGTCCGCAACCACGTCAAAAGCATGTAATTCAGTCCACGCTCGAACATCATCTACGCTTGGTTTCAGGGTGTTCAAAGTCACACAGCCCGTTCAAGGTAATGGCATATTGTTGTGTTAATAAAACACAGCGGCCAGACTTGAAGCGTTCAATCGAATTGAGGGATGCTTCAGCCTATTGCCAGCATTTTACGAGCGGATCGTATCATATGTCTAGCTAAGCGGCTGCGTCGTGTTATGGTACCCCCTTACTTGTACGACGTATAAAATGCATTATTGATTTAACCCTATACAACAGTTTTAACGACCATGAGGAAGAAGGCTTTTAAAGACATTGTGAAGAAAAGGAGAAAATGCTTGTAACCAGCATTTTCTCTTTTTTTCCTCAACATTTAGTATCCTTCCAAAAGAGAATTTGAATTTTGGAGTACCATTTATTTTGTTGTCTGCAAATGCTTTCAATTTGGACCAGTCTAAAATTTGGTCGTTTGGTAAAGACTTAAACTGGTCTAATATATATTTTCAGATTGCACAATTAGCCGAAGATTCCATTCAAAATGATCAAAATTATTTTGTATTGTTCTCTGCCTTTCCTAGTGTCTGCAGCAACAACGACAAAAAAGGCATGGGTATCACCGTCCTTCCGCCATAGTCTGGAGTGCCCCATTTATACCAAACTGAATCAGTACAAGGTATACTTCTTTTTTTCGATTAGTGGAACTCTTCAAGTTAGAGGCCTATTTAGACTTATTGCCGGGACCACGAGTAAACAAGTAACAATGGCAACATATACGAAATATGATCAAATACCATTATCTTTACTCACGGAGGCTCATTTCATTGCGATACAGTGTCTGATAAGTTTATTCAAGCTTTTATTTCTCATTTGCTATACTCTTTATGGATTAGAAAATGCTTTGTCTACATTACGGGTAGCGTATCTGCCGCAGTAATATCGCGTTGTCTCGCGAGACTTGATCATTGTCTTACCAAATATGCGGAAGAGTGCTCAAAGAGAGATATCTCTGTCGGATTAAGGACAATAAGTATTCCACATATTTGCTATAAGATCGGGGTCCGTACTCACCAACCATTCTTCAGAACATTCTTGGTCTTTTTCTCCAAGATATTCCAAATTTGAAAGTAACACACCTTCTGATTCGCTGAACCATTTGTTTAGCAAATCAGAAGTTGAGTTACTTTCTAACTTGGAAAATCTTGAAGAATAAGTCTAAGAACGTTCCTAAGAATGGTTGGTGAATACGGACCCAGGTGGGATGTTACTGTACCTGTTTGAATATTATTGATTTGATTTGATTATTGCTTTGCGATAGCCTGGCGCGAAATGTGTCGATGCCAAAAGAAGCCACGTATCACTTTAAGGAAATACCATTAGATTATTTTCCTATCACTTCTGTTTCTTATTCATTAATGGTTTACACACTGAAAAAAAAAAAAATAGGCAAGAAAGTAAACAAACGATAGTGATCTGGCAACTTTTAACCTAGCTTTGAACTTTATTTCTCAGCCAGCGACTAACGCTTGGACCGACCGTACAATAATGGTCTGTCATCTTAAGTTTCCATACTTTTAAATGGTATGATTTAAATTTAAATGCATTTAACATCCCTTAGTTTACTTCCTTGGTATAATGCATCGCGGAGATGCATTAAAGTCCCTTTTGCCAGAGCACAGCTCATATATAAGAAGCTACTGTGCTAGTTTACGAGGCAAAGAAGCTGTGTCAAGTAAACTGTCAATTTGTAACGTTTCGAACCAGGTCAGCCTGCGGGGACTGCACGGCTGGCCTGGGTCAATACTTTGTGCAGATGCATTAAATGCCCGTTTCACAGAGCATGGCTCATATCAAAATAATCTCCTTTCACCAAAATATTTCCAAACTTGGTCTCGTAATGTATTAGACAAATAAGAATTTGCAGATGACAGTTCTAACACGCTGCAGTACTTAAATACAGTGAGATGACCAGACGAAATGCAATTTGTCTGGGTGCCAATATGTTTATTATTCGTGGGAGTTCTTTGCCTAACTCTTTACCAGACGATGAAATTCTTGAATTGTCCAGAATGAAAGTCTTTCCAGACGAAAAATCAAATATACAACTCAAATGATGAGATCTGGTCTTTGGATGACCAGAAAACATTATGGGAAACGGAGGAAATGCTGGTTACCAGCAATTTTTTTTCTCTTTCCCATAATGTTTTCAGTAAAGATTTTTCCCAAAATTGTTAAGAGGCGATTTTTGTGTGATTAAGAATTAAATCTTTACCAGGCGACAAAAATTTAGATTTATCCATTTTGAAAGCATTTGCAGACGACAAAATAGATATGGCTGAAAATGGAGTTATGTTCCTTGAAAAGGATCGAAAACATTGTAGGAATAGGAGAACATGCTGCTCACCAGCAATTTCTCCCTTTCTTTGTCCCACAATGTTTTCAAACGGCTTCCTTCTCAGGGTAGTAAATTTTGTAAAAGGTTAATATGCGATCGAATACTCCAATTTGCTTCATTTTGCGTCGAACTCTTGGACAGCTAATGGCGAGTTACATGCTCTTAGTGGGCGGCGTAGATCAAGATCAGACTACACGGAAGGTACACCTGATCTTGGCTCAACAATGTCCTCCACTAGATACTTCTTCTTCTGTTACAGTTGTCGTGTCCCGATCTTGTTTTCGTTGAACGTGAAGAAGAAGAAGAAGGAGAGGAAAATGTTTTCATTTGTCGTTGTTGTTGTTGTTATTCTTCTTCTTCAATTACAATCAGAACACTAGGAAAAAATAGTAAAGTCGCGGAATCAAGATTTGAGTGCTTGCTTGAGGCCTAATGCTGTTTGCATCATTTTTAGTCATAGCGCAGCGCCGGTGCATCTATTCATGCTAACCGTTCGACGTTTCTGTTCTTTGTACTTTGCACCATATTCCTCCTTAGCCATTGGCAACTTCCTCACACCGTCGACACAATGATCAGGTGTCAGAGAGGAATTAATTCCCTCGAAAAGAGATCATTAACCCTCGGATAGAGATTAGCTGAACTTGAGATTCGAATCAGCGACCCCCCCACCCCCGGTTCCAAACTCAATTGAGCTACTGGGTTCGGCTTAATCAAGTCGAAACTTGGGACCACTTTTTACTTCTGAAATGAGGTGCTGTGTGATAAAAATGCAAGAATTTGCAACCGAGAAAGCCCGTGTTCGATACTTACTCGAGGCATTGGGCCTTTCGCAGGAGTGTCTTTGGGCAAGATATTTAAAGTGCTTTCGCTTAGTATCTGTGAAACCCCAGGACACACACTGTTGCCGTAATTTTACTGAAATAATGTTGAAAGAGGTTAATTAGTTAAATCGTTCAATTAATTAACCATTCTTACAGATGAACATAACAATAACATGTTTCAATGATCCGGAGGAGGAGGACTGGTTACGGGCATTTTCTCCTGTTCCAACAATGTTTTCCACCTAGGCAAACATTGGGCCTAGCCCGGTAGCTCAGTCGGAAACCTTCAGGGCTTAAACGATCCTCAGGAGGAAGGCATTTGAAAACATTGTAGGAAAGGGAGAAAATGCTGGTAATTAAGATTTTCTCATTTTCCCACAGTGTTTTTCACTTAGGCAAACATTGAGTCTAGCCCAGTGGCTCAGTCGGAAATGTTCAGGGCGTGATCGATCCTGAGAAGGGAGGCGTTTTAAAGACACTGTTGGCTAAGGATTAGCATTTTCGGCTTTTCCGACAATGTTTACCATCCAGACAAACATTGGGCCTGCCTAGCCCGGTAGCTCAGTCAGAAACGTTCAGGGCTTTAATGACCTTGCCGCAGACAGCTTCAAAGACATTCTTTAAAATGTGGATAATCACTATCTTATTAGAAGGTTTGTCACCTGAATATGTTTGAAAAAGTCGAGACAAAATTTTCTCTGCTTCAAGGTGAAATAAAAAAAAAATGTTTGCCAGTGAAATGACATGGTGATAACTCAGTGCCACACAATCACCAATTTGAACGACCGTGAGAGAGAAGGCCTTTGGAAACATTATGGTAAAAGGAGAAAATGCTGGTAACTAGCATTTTATCCTTTTCTCACAGTGTTTGGTACCCTTTGGCAGATAAGTTTCATTATTTAAGTTATAATTACTATGTCGCCTGCTGACACTTTAAATTTGAACCACTTTAAGAATTTGTCGGTAAACTCTGCCACACTGCAAAATTTAAGACTTGTCAGTATTGAAGGAATTTACAGACAACAGTTTAAATGTTTTCCAAATGATAGTATTCGTCCTTGAAAAGGTAGAAAACATTGTAGGAAAAGGTGAAAATGCTGGTTACCAGCATTTTCTCGTTTTCTTACAATGTTTTTAAAAGGCTTTTCTGGAGCGCGTTTTCATAACATTGTAGGGATTGGAGAAAATGCTAGTTATTAGCTTTTTTCTCTTCTTATCACGATGTTTTCTACTCAGACAACCTCTTGGCCTAGCCAGATAGCTCAGTCGGTAATCTGACATTTTGATTCTACATTTCAAAACTCTACTTCTGATTGGCTAACATATTTTATCTTTGCCAGTTAGATTGTCGGCCTTGAAAATCTAGAATGAGAAAAAAAAAAAAATATTGAAAACAGATTGGAAATGGGGCGTTGGGAAATTGTTTTCTGGACATTTTAATGGTATGTTTTGACCTTGACTTTTTGAAGGTCATGATAAGGTCATGACAAGGTCATGACTATAGTTACCAATAAAATGTCCAGGTGTTGATGGTAGTTCGATAGTTTGAATCTCAAGATTTTGAAATCCATGAGTTTGAATTCGCAGTTTGTCCAGGTTTTAGATTTACATTCCTCTAAAACTTTAAGATTTTTATCATCCAAGAACTGAGTTATTAGTAGAGATGTAAATAGGCCTTCCTAATCTTTTTCCCACACTGTTTTCTATTCCACGAAAGACCCTAGGAAAAGGGGCTTTTGAAAACACTATGGGAAATAGAGAAAATGCCGGTAATTTTTTTCCCACAATGTTTTCTATTCCATTTCATGACTGAGTAACATTTAATATGTCGTCTGGGTTGTCCACAAAGTATATAGACTTTTAACGTAACTCGAATATTTTTCAACAGTTTGATATCATAATTTGGTGACGTATTATTGGATGTGTCATTGATACATGCTACAAATTTCATCAAAGTGCAATAATCCAGTAAAAAGTTACATGGGATTTAAAAAATACCACAAACTGCTACCTGGCACACGACATAGGACCATTTGGCGTCGCTTTGAAAAGTCATCTTAAACTTATTCCACGTAGTCACCACCAGTATGTATACATTATCTACAATAGGCAATACTCTTGTTGCACGTGGCAATGCAGAAATTGTCTATCGAAGAAAGGGAAGCCACAATCTGCAGTGTTTCCGCATCATGACATCTTTTGCAATGTCAGAAACCCTGCCCTTTGGATGTGTCTTAATCTACGCGGAAGTGAGCAAGAGTTGAAACAGCTGACAAGCTCATATAAGGGTAGCAGTCTTAGTTTTGATTGTTAGTGCATTTTATTTATTTACCTTAATGAAGTATGGCGAATTATCTGTCTATTCACCTGGTTCTCTGTGCACTAGCAGCATGCCTCGGCGTTTCGTAAGACCAAAGACATACATGTATGTTTCCCGCAAGCCTTAGACAAACTTTCCTTCATCTGCGGTAAGAGTTTCGGTGTATTATAATAAATCTAAATGGCTAAGTTTATTCACACAGACCGCAGTACATTTGTTTTTCATAGAAAGGAGAAAGATTGCGCGAACGATGGAAAAAACACTAATATTCCTCTCTATGGAAAAAACGTTTAAGAGGACTTTTCTTTGCAACGTCAAAGTGGTCTTACCTTGGGCGCCGAGTTGCTGCTAATGGTGTTTTTAAATCCTTTGAAAATCTTTACTCTTTCATTGTATTTTAGTGAAATTCGTAGCACGTATCAAAGATGCGTTCAACAAATTTTGGTATTGAACTGTTTATAAATAGTCGAGTTATGGAAAAGTCTACATACTTTTTTGAACAGCCCACGTGCGCAAGCTTTTTCTGATGTCTTAGTCTAGCGTACAGTGTGGATTTAAGATCAGACTTTCTTCTTTGCATATTTTGTGCTGTATGATCTTGATCCACGCTGGCCGCAAAAGCCATTGTAGTAGTTTAAGTCATGCAAGTGTTGTGGTTTCATTCAACACTTTTCTATTTTATCTTTTCTTAAATATCGTGGAAAGAGGAGAAAATGCTTACAAATTCTTTTGGTTAGGACGGCTATAAAATGTTGTCATGCGGTTAAAAATGTATACAAACATATATTCAATCACTTACAAAGAAATAACTTTTTCACGCCATGTCAGTCTGGATTCCTTCCTGGGGATTCAACAGTCAACCAGTTGACTTATTTGTATAATAGGATTTGTAGCGCTTTGGATAACGGCCGTGAAATAAGGATGGTATTTTTTGATATTAGTAAGGCATTTGACAAGGTGTGGCACAAAGGTCTCATTTTTAAATTACATGCTGCAGGTATAGATGGTAAAGTTTTATCTTTTCTACGGGATTATCTGTCTAACAGAACTCAAAAAGTGGTTCTTCCTGGAGGATCTTCTAAATTATTACCTGTACGAGCTGGAGTTCCACAGGGGTCAGTATTAGGTCCATTGATGTTTTTGGTTTATATAAATGATATTGTGGATGACCTTGAATCCGTAATTAATTTGTTTGCTGACGATACAAGTCTTTCCATAGAAATCGATACTCCAAATATATCCGGAGCTATTCTACAGTCGGACATCGAAAAGATTAACAACTGGGCGAATAGATGGTTGGTTAAGTTTAATCCCTCGAAATCGAAATCATTGTTAATATCTCGTAAACGTAACAAACCTGATCACCCAGTCCTTACTATGTCAAATATTGCTATTCCGTCGGTCCAGTTTCATAAACACCTCGGTATCTGTCTATCTTGTGATGGATCCTGGGACCAACAAATTCAATCTATTGTTGAGAAGGCATGGAAAAGAATAGGTGTCTTACGCCGTTTAAAATTTCTGCTTGATCGCCTTTCTCTGCAGACTATATACTTTTCATTCATCAGACCTATTCTTGAATATGGAGATACCGTTTGGGACAATATGCATGAATACCATAAGGAAGAACTCGATAAGATCCAAAACGAGGCAGCCAGGATAGTAACAGGATGCACAAAACTAGTGTCTCTTTCAGACCTTTCTAGAGAATCTGGCTGGGAGACATTAAGAGAACGCAGAAACAAACATAAACTTATTCTTTTTTTTCAAAATGGTTAATGGTCTAGCTCCCAACTACCTATGCTCTCTTGTTCCGTCCACTATTGGAAGTAACACAACGTACAATCTTCGTAATTCTAATGACTTGGCAAACATAGTTTGTAGAACTAGCCTCTATATGAATTCTTTTCTGCCATCAGCTGTAAACGTATGGAACTCTTTGCCACAAGCTACAAGAGAAACTGACTCTCTCTCATCGTTTAAACGTTTGCTGAACATAGACAAACCCACTCCTTGTAAACTGTATTTTTATGGGGAAAGAAAAATGCAAATTATTCATACTCGACTTAGAAATAATTGTAGCGACCTAAAACAACATCTCTTCTGGAAAAATATTGTGGCTTCTCCTCTTTGTCGTTGCGGGGAAGTTGAATCTAATACACACTACTTCTTTGAATGCAGATTTTATTGTAACATTAGAACAACATTCAGACAACATATCAGCGCAATATCTGCTTTTAATATTGATACAGTTCTTTTTGGAGACAATGAACTCTCCCTTGTTGAAAACGAACAGATCTTCCATGCGGTTCATGATTACATTGATAAAAGCAAGAGATTCTCTTAGTTTTAATCCAATACATTAAAGGTTAGATCCGTTGCTCCTCTTTTCTGACAATGTACTGTCGAGAACACACACACACACACACACACACACACACATATATATATATATACAATTTTGTATCTTTTGTTGCCGCTCTGCTCAATCACGAATCACCAATCACCATTCCTTTTTCTCTTTTTACTTTTTCAGATAATGGAGCTTTTTTTTTTTTTTTTTTTCTTCTTCTTCTTTTTCTTTTGTTTTACACTCATTACTATTTTTTTTTTTTGTGTGTGTGATAATCTTTTCTTCTTGATATTATTTGATATTATTGGCGTATCACGTGATTCAACTTGGGGAGAGGAACTATATAAGCAACATGCTTTCGTTCCGATCCTTTTCACATTTATTTCTTGTATTGTCTATGTAAATGTCAATGTATATTGAATAAAATATGTTTAAATTAAAAATGTTTTAAAAGAAAATGTTTAATCAATATTGAATAAATTTGATGCACAACAAATCAAGCAGATTATGCAGAAGCCGTAGATCAAAATTAGACAGAACGAAAAGTGCATTCTGGTCTTTTACGTCCATCGTCCTCTATTTAAATGCATCTAAAACAGCTCAACATTTCTTTTGAATTTTGCTTTATTTCAAACTAAGAATAAAAACGAGTCGATCTTCCGTGTTGATTCAAAAACGTTTAAAAACATACGCAGACGAACTTATCTGTTTGACATATCGATTTTTCTTAATCTTACGCATTTTTTATATGAACATTTAAAAACTTAAAAAAAAAAAAAAAAAAAAAAGATAAAATAATAATAATAACCACGTTAAAAAAAGTGAGATATAAACGAACTTCTCGTTAACTTTCTTGATTATGCATTAATACATCTTTCCCAGCGATATAAGTTTAGACTCGACCATATTCAAAGCATTTGCAGGCGACAAATCACATTATGGTTTATATGATGGAATATGTCTAAAAAGTTTTTGAGATATTGACATGAAATTTATACTATTATTATAGAATCATTTTGTCTACAGTATGTATACATTTCGTCGTATTTAACAAATATTTGAGAAAAAGACTTTTCCGCGTATTTTTTAAACAGGCCTCGTACATTTTTCCCAGAATATATAAGTTTAGACTCGACCATATTCAAAGCATGTGCACATACGGTTCATATGATCGAATATGTCTAAAAAGGTACAAGAAAAAATGGGGGATAATGGGACAAAAGAAAAAAAAAGGGGTGAGGGGTAATGGGAGTATAAGGAAAAATGGGGATGGGGACAATGGGGCAAAAGAAAAAGTGGGCATTGGGGATAATGGGGGTAAAAAAGAAAACGTGGAATTGGGAGGAATAATGCTGGTTCCCTTTTTTCCCCTTAACACAATCGTTTCAAAAGTTTTCTTCAAGTGGGTCATTAAAACGCATTATTGTTGGTTAAAATGTTGAAAATAACCCGGTCTGAAGTATCACCGAGGTGAGAGCTAGGCTGTCGTGGTAGGCTATATTTATGGCTTAACGCTTAGACACACGACAGACATCAGGTTACAAAATTCTGAAATGGTGAAAGGTGTCTTTTACAGAATCGAAAAGGTGTTGGAAAAGAAGGAAAATGCTGGTAACCAGCACTGTCTCCTTTTCCCACATCTTTTTAAGCGGACTCGTTTAACAAAATAAGGAATACTTGTAAAAGGATCATAAGATGGCTGGTTCAGTTCAAACACTGTTTTCAAACATTATTTTGACTCTTATCCTGCTAAATAAGTGGAATGAAACTAAGGCGATAGCAAAAAACCAAATTTGCTATTTCAAAGGTATTTTTGAGGGAAAGATATCTTCTGACCGGACAGTGTAGATCCGAGATCAGACTGCATAGAGCGTACAGTCTGATCTTGATCTACTCTGTCAACAGCCTAAGAGTTAATAGTTTTTTATCCTTGAAAGCCAGCAGAAATATTTATAAAACAATGAACAATGTCTGTGAAAAGAGTCTGATGTTGGATTCAGAGATTCTGACCAAAAGCACAATAACTTGCAACTTTTTTTTCAAGCTCTTTTGTAATCGTTTTAAGAATAAATCCGCCTTGCTGACCAGTCTCCCGTTACTTTAAATAAGTGATTAGATCTAGATGAAAATCCCATTTCCCAACCCGTTCTATCTTCGGATTTAACGATGGCACACATTCTTTGATCATTCTGGTCAGTATACTGCTTAAACTTTCACATCTAAATGGGCCATGCTCAGACAGAATGGGGTTAAAAATCCCGTTTCCCAACAAGTTTTAACTTCAGATTTAACGATGGCACACATTCTTTGATCATTCTGGTCAGTATGCTGCTTAAACTTTCACACCTAAATAGGCCATGCTCAGACAGAAGTGGGTTATTCCATCTACGTGATGCGTCTCACCAAGCAAGCCGTGTATACATATAGTATATATATATGGATCCATAATTTTTTTTTTTTGTCCAATAACCGACTGAGCCATGAGGTAGTCTTTGGACATGCAGACAATTTACAAAAAGCCGTGAAAAAGTTTTTTTTTTTTCAAAACACCTAATCATTGGTAATTTTCACGAACTATGAACATCCTCCAAATATCTGTTTTATTCGTGCATTTGGCGGATTTCAGGCTGTAGCTATGCAGTCATAATCGGATGACGGAAAATGCAGGATCTTAAATTTGCATATTCATAACTTTGATGACGTCATCATCTAAATGACGTAGAGCAGTTGACCAAATTGCAAGTTCCGCTGTCCCAAAAACAATCTGCACGTGTAAGTACGTTTATCATTGTTAAACTTTTGTTTTTGTTTTTGTAGATGTCTTGAAGTCTCGCAAGCATTTGAATTATTTTTTTTTTTTATGTAATCATTTGGTGCGATAATTTTATAGCTAAACTCTACTGTATTGCAGCGTTAAATCACAATATATGTCTTTAGTTTTCGTGACCATATTTCAAATAATGCAATGTTTGGTTAGATACAACCAACTGTTTTGTTTAGCCAATCAGATAAGTGACTTTCAAATTTGGAAAGTTTTGGAGAATAAGAATGAGAACGTTCTTAAGAATGGTTGGTGAATACAGGCCCTGATCTTGAGTGTCTCAGCACAGTGAACAGTGTAGATCAAAGATCAGAATGCATCTTTTGTGAGATCTGATCTTCGGTGTCTCAGCGCATTGAACAGTGTAGATCAAAGATCAGAATGCATTTTTTTTTTTTTTAGATTTGATCTTTAGCATCAGAGCACAGTGGACAATGTTCATAAAAGATTGGACTGCATAATTATAATTTGTGTGATCTCAGCGTGCCCATTAGCACTGTAGCCCCTAGGATTTTAACTGGGGGTACAAAAGAAAAAAAATAGAGGTACAATGTAACTTTGGGATTTTTCAGTTTTATTAATATATGATAACACCCCTAGCTCCTTTAGTTTACTTTTATGAATGGGCTCTTAATTTAATTATTTTATTGAATTGTGCATTTGGTGATTATATGGATGCATCATATGTCTCTAGGGCATGCACGTGGAGCGGGTGTACCTTTTACCGAACACCTAAGGCGCATTTTTGACTGTTCGTTAATACAGCCACCTACACTGAACTGCTTGTCACCTATGACAATGTCAATGCATAGGGCACATTTTTATTGTAGATCGATTCCAATAAATAACATCTAATGGTAGATAAGCGCTTCGGAAAGCTTGGTGTAAATGGTTGCAGTTTCGAACGATGGTTTGAAATCTGAACACGAGCGGTCCCTCACGGTTCTAATTCCAAACATTAACTTTTTTTTTTTTTTTTTTAAGAATGACACTTACGCTCAGAAAGAACAACCACTCATTATTAGCCATTAATTTAAATCAAGTTGTGAAACTTCGTTTTGATCAAATTATTGGATGTAATTCCAAAAGAAGCTTTAGTGAGTTTAAGTGGTTGTATTTACGAACAGTCAAAATGCAGCTTAGGTATTCAGTGATAACCACACCCACTCATGTCTGCATTTACTAGCAAAAGCAGACATAAATATTAATGTGGATTGAAACCACACTTTAAATCAAATTTACTGCTCTGTAGATCAACTGTAATAAGGTAAAATTGTACCAAATCACTGTCAAGAATATTACCATTTGGAATAAAACCCAAAAGAATAATAGTGGTTCAAACCCCCCTGTATTGCACTAAATACTGTATATGTCAGGACGAGCCCTCCTTAGACTCCTTAGAGTAACTTCAAAACATCCGAAAAAATGGTTGACAATAGAAAAAAACAAGCGCTAGTGCACGATGAGAACCTTAAGAAACATCTATGGTAATATTACATCTTGCGTAACTTTACTTACCTTCTCGGTCTAGACCAGCACTTTCTCCCCTTCCAACAATGTTTTCAAAGGCCTTCTTGTTCAAGGTCATTGAAACTTTGGATTGTGTGGTATAGGGTAAATCAACAGTTAACCATGAGTTGAAAATTAAAAAAAATAAATAAATCTTCATTTCTTCCATTCATCAGTACTAAGAAATTTTGATTTAATTGAAAAAAAAAAACATTGAAATTTTACTTCACCTATAAAAATGGTTAACATTTTATCCAGTTCAAATCCAGTAAATCACAAAAATAAAGTCAAAAAGTGGCAAGAACAGAGCTTTCACTCTATGTGGGCCAAATAAACGAAATCAGCCTTGTGCAACCTAATCTTGAACATGCAGTCTAATCTTGATCAACGCATGTCTTGATAACAACAATAGCTTAAAAATGCATTTCAAAGGGTAACACACTTTATTTAATTTTGCAAAGTAGTTTGGTTAGAATGTTTGTCTTGATGTAACCTAGTACAAGTTCAAAATTAGGCCATATCAGGTCAAAAATAGGTCATTGGGACAAATCTTAGAAAAACTTTGTGTGCACTCAGGAGGCTACATTTCAGACCAATACTCATGAACTGTTGGTCAGAATGCTTGTCTTGATGATATTCTAGACAAGTTCAAAATTGGGTCATGTCAGGTCAAAAAGTAGTTTACAGGGACAAATCTTAGAAAAACCTCTAGAGGCCGCATTTTCCATCAGATACTCATGAAACACTGTCAGAATGTTTGCTTGATGATATCTCTGACAAGTTAAAAGATAGGTCAAGTCTGCCAAAAGGTAGTTCACCAACACTCATGTGTTTTACATCATTATGACCAGGGTCTCTTCAGCTTTATCAATCCTAGATGATTTTACTCAGGTGAGTGCTTTAGGGCAAATGGCCCTCTTGTTGTTTGTATGGTTTTAACACCCTTTTCAATATTATTTCAGATATTTCACGTTGAAAACTGATTTCTTTACCAGCTCAGTGTTTTTCCCAAGCCACTGCCTGCTTTCCCATGTAACCATTGTTGAAACAATGAACACCAGTGAGAGAGAAAAGAATCCTGTCACAATGACAATCATCAATCCTCGGAAAGATTTTGATTGAGCTGGAGATTCGAACCAACAACTCCTTGTTCTCGACTTTTGTATGTTACCTCCTGGGCTCGGCATCTGGTATCTTGAAATATCATTTCAGGTAATACAAATGACACCATTGAAAGTATACAGAAATATGGAAATGTGTTCTTTTGGAAGTCTTGCCTTCTCAAGTAAGTATCATGGTGACAGTTTACTTATTTACAACTCTCTTTGATTTTACTAGTACCAGACTGGGGCATTGCATTGCCTTGACCAAGGACAGTGCTAAGTGACCAGTGCCACCAGCTGCAATATTTCTATAGATTTCCTGGTTACACATCAAACACCTTAGAGCATCAGAAGATCATATAACATTCTGTTACTATTTTACAGCAGATGGCTTTTAACTTTGTACCAGACAACATTATTTTAGACTGGTCCAAATTGAAAACATTTGCAGACGACAAATTACATGTTCCAAATGATTTGATTCGTGTTTTATAGGATAGAAGATTTTTTATTTTTGTGAATAGAGAACATGGTGGTTACCAGATTTTCCCACATTGTTTACAAAAGGTTTATTCTGAGGAGTGGTTAAAACTCAGGATTATGTGATAAAGGGTTAAAACATCTTTGTATAATATACATGTAGATAATAAAAAAGACATGCATACTTGTGAAAACACTAAGGCAAATGAAGATGTTGCTCAAAGTGAACCATTTCTTTTTTTGTTACAATGTTTTCAGTAGAGGAATACTGCAAAACAAAGAAAGTGGTTTGCTGATGATTTGTTAATACTATACAACTGACTTACAGAGATGGTGATTTGTTAATACTATACAACTGACTTACAGAGATGGTGATTTGTTAATACTATACAACTGACTCATAGAGATTGTGACTTGTTAATACTATACAACTGACTTACAGAGATGGTGACTTGTTAATACTATACAACTGACTTGACTTACAGAAATGGTGACTTGTTAATACTATAGTATACAAATGCTTACAGAGATGGTGACTTGTAAATTCTATACAACTGACTTGATTTACAGAAATGGTGACTAATTAATATTATAGTATACATATGCTTACAGAAATGGTGACTTGTTAATACTATACAAATGACTTACAGAGATGGTGACTTGTTAATACTATACAACTGACTTGACTTACAGAAATGGTGACTTATTAATAGTATAGTATACAGTTGCTTACAGAGATGTTGGCTTGTTAATACTATACAACTGACATGACTTACAGAAATGGTGACTTGTTAATACTATAGTATACAAATGCTTACAGAGATGGTGACTTGTTAATTCTATACAACTGACTTGATTTACAGAAATGGTGACTTGTTAATACTATAGTTTACAAATGCTTACAGAGATGGAAACATTGTGGGAAAAGGAGAAAATGCTGGTAACCAGCATTTTCTCCTTTTCTCACAATTTTTCCTACCCTCTCATCAACAAATCGCATCATTTAAGGTAAGTTACATTTGTTGCTTGGAAATGTTTTGGACTTGAACAAGATTTAATTTTGATGTCTGGTAAAGAGTTAAACTTACGCTGGTAAATACTCAATTTTTGAGCCATGCTGTTTTTAGCTCACCTGAGCACCACCTGCTCAATGTGAGCTTTTGTGGTTGTCCAATGTTCGGGGTCGGTCGTGCATTGTCCATCATCAACATTTTCAATGTTTGTCTTGATGAAATCTCGCATGAGTTTGAATTTGGGTCACCTGGGGTCATAAACTAGGTCACTAGGTCAAATTAAAGAAATACGTTGTGGAATATCTAGAGGCAACATTTCTTACTCAATTGACCTGAAAATTGGTCAGGATGTTTGTCTTGATGAGTTTGAATTTGGGTCACCTGGGATGAGTTTGAAGTTTGGTCACCTAGGGTCATAAACTAGGTCTCACTAGATCAACTTACAAAAATTCCTTGTGGTCACTCTAGAGGCTACAATTCTTATTCAATTGACCTGAAAATTGATCAGCATGTTTGACTTGGTAAAATCTTGGATGAGGTCAACATTGGGTTACATAGTGTCATAAACTAGTTCACTAGGTCAAATTTAAAGAAATATCTTGTGGATGCTCTAGCGGCCACAATTCTTGCTCAATTGACCAGAAAATTTGTCAGCGTGTTTGTCTTAATGATATCTCGGATGAGTTCAAAATTGGGTCACATAGGGTCATAAACAAGGTCACTGGGTTACATTGAAGAAATACCATGTGGGCACTCTAGAGGCCACAATTCTAGCTCAATTGACTTGAAAATTGGTTTACATGTTGGACTTGATGATATCTCCGATCAATCAGAAATTGGGTCTCATAGGATCATAAACAAGGTCACGAGCTCAAAGTAAGGAAATGTATTGTAGGTGTTCTAAAGGCCATAATTTTTGCTCAACTGACCTGCAAATGTGTCAGCATGTTTGACTTAATGATATCTAGGGTTATAATCTAGGTCACTTGGTCAAATTACAGAAATACCTTGTGGGCACTGTAGAGGCGGCAATTCTTGCCAAATTTACCTGAACCTTGGTTAACAAGTTTGTCTTGATATCTTGGATGAGTTTGAATATGGTCACATAGGGCCATAAACTAGGTCACTAAGTCAAATTGAAGAAATACATATTGGACGCTCGAGAGGCCACATATTCAGCTCAGTTGACCTGACAGTTTGTCAGAATCTTTGTCTAAATATAATCTCCAATGAGTTTTAAATTGGGTCATTATGACCCTGGGGTAAAATTTCGCTTATTGACTCAGGTGAGCGATCCAGGGCCATCGTGGCCCTCTTGTCTATCTCACCAGTATTTTCTCCTTTTTCCTGAATATTTTCAAAAGTTGTCTTCCTTTGGGTCATAAAACCAAAGATTGTTTAGTACAGAGTGAAAGGGGCACTAAACAAGATTTATACCCATTTTTTTGGGGAAAAAGAAAGTTAATAGGTTGTAAGGACTTTTAATCATTAGTGAAAAAAAATGTCAAACAAAAAAATTAGACTCGAACATGCGACCTTTAAAATCAAAGACCATGACTGTTATCACTGAGCCATTGAGCCATTCAGTTATCCTTTTTGTTAACTTTAATGCACCTTTTAACTACTTAAGCTACCTTTATGGCCACTTTAGATTAAGATTACACTGCACAAAATATGCAGTCTGATCTTTGATCTACACTGTCTGCTTTACTGAAACACTGTTGACAAAACAACATCCCAAAATTTTCTGGGTCTCATTCTTGACTGAAATTTAACAGTGTAGTATTTACTTACAGAGTTGATACACTTAAATATACACACAACCACTCAAAAGTTTAGCCTGGCTGTCTCTGAACTGTTCTTGAATATGGTGAAGGAGAACTATGAACAACAAGCTGATGCATTTTAAGGTATTTGGTCTCTCTAGACTTCTTCATTTCATTTTTTTTTGTGTTTATGCCACCTCAACAGTATTCCAGTTCAAGTTTCCAGCTTGACTAATTTCATTCTAAAGATTGATCATAGTCATTGTGACTCTTTCAATTCCTCATTCCACTGGTCATTGTATCAAGAATGGTTAAGTGGGAAAGCAGCCAGTGGCTTGTGGAAAATATTGTTCAGAGTAATGGTGAAAGAAATCTCTGGCTGCTGTGATATAAGTATAATAATGTTAAAACTGGCATGGTGTTAAACACCTTAAAAGTCAGTCATAAATCTGACGGTTTTTAGTTTGGTCTGCACCCAAGATTTAGAGTTGCCAACATTTTCTTCTTTTCCCACAATGTTTTCAAAAGCCTTCTCGGTCCATGCAGCTAAAGCATGAGATTTGTTTATCTACTCTTTACCACACAATCCCTTATAGAGAAGGCTTTCGAAAACATAGGAGGAAAAGAACATATTGGTAAATATTATTTTCTCCTTTCCCCACAATGTTTTCTACCCTTTCAAAAACAAATGTCATCATTTTAGCCACATTTATATTGTTGTCTGCAAATGCTTTGAATTCCGACAACTCTGAAGCGTTGTCGTTTGGTAAAGAGTTAAAGTAAAGGGTTAAGGTAAAGTAAACCCAGCAATGATGATTCATGCAATGTAATCTTTAAAGAACAATCATCAGGCTGTGCATTCATAAACCTAGATTAACAGGAAAATGTCTATCCATCCATCTGTAACACTTTCTTGTCCGCTGCATATCTCCTGAACCCTTTGAAAGATTTTCATTAAACTCTAATCAAATGTTTCTCTCAGTGAGACAGTGTGCAGTGCACAAGACTTCTAAACCTGTCTTCATTGCTTTTGGAGTTATTGCCCTTTGTCATTTTACAAATTTGATTTTTGTCCACAGCATAACTTCCAAAGTATGAAATCTATCAACTTCAACCTTCATATGCAGCTAAATCACATTGAGGACAAGTGTGGTGCAGAAGATCTATAAGTATGTCTTCATTTTTTGGAGTCATTGGCCTTTGTTATTTTACAATTGGATTTTTGTCAACAGCAAACTTCCAAGGTATGAAAGCTGTCAACTTCAAGCTTCATATGCAGATAAATCAAAATGAGAAGTGCAGTGCACAATATTCATAACTCTTTCTTCATTACTATTGGAGTAATTGCCCTTAGTCATTATACACATTGGATTTTTGTCCAGAGTGTAAGTTCCAAAGCTTAAAAGCTATGAACTTCAAACTATATATGCAGATAAATCACATTGAAGAGAATTGCAGTGCACAAGATCCATAACGCCGTGTTCATTTTTTTTTTTTTTTTTTTTTATTTATTGCCCTTTATTATTTCCGTGTTGATTTTTTTTTCTGGAGCATAACTTCCAATGTATAAAGGCTGTCAGCTTCAAACTTTGTATGCAGACAAATGACATTAAGGAGAAGTGCAGTGCATAAGGTCCATAATTCTCTGGTCATTATGTTTGGAGTAACTGCCCTTTGTTTTTTTTTACTAATTGGATTTTTGTCCAGCAAATAACTTGAAATGCATGAAAGTTAGTGACTGCAAGCTTCATATGTAGATAAATCACATTGAGGACAAGTGCAGTGAACAAGACCCATAACTCTGCCTTTGTTATTTTTGGAGTTTTTGCCCTTCATTGTTTTACATGTTGGGTTTTTGTCCGGGGCATAGCTTCCCAGGTTTAGAAGCTATAGACTTCACACATAAGATACATACAGATCAGATTGATTCATGAGATATTGATCTTAGTTAAAAAAAATGTGCAGAACACATATCCATTAAAGGTCACAATTATTTGATGGCCAAGGTCCCAATCATGGGTCTAATGTTTGAATCTTGGCTTTCATGTTTTGAGCTTTTGTGTTTGCAGATTTTGTGTTCGTGGGTTTCATGTTTATTGATATATTATCAAGGAATTATATTGACATACCATTTTTCTTTGAATTCATCAATGCAGCCAAAGATTTGGATAGATGGTTGGGGTATTTTATGTCCATCAACAGTATTTCAGTCATGATACGATGATAAAAGGATGATTAAAAAGGCGCAGTGCAATAAAGTGCTGTCTAGCTGCAGCTACAGCAGGGGATATAGCTGTCCTTCAGACTGCCTTCTTGTTTATTATTGCAGCCATCAGATTTGATTTGGAAACAGACTGGAAGAACAGTTTTCCTAACCAGAGACAACAAGACAGAGAAGGTATAAATTAGTTAAACTTTGGTTAACTGTTTTCCAAACTTGTCCATATGGAAAGCATCTGCAAAAGACAAATTAATTTCAGCTCAAATGATGTGATTCATTTTTAGCTCCACTGGCCAAAGGCCAGCGGGCTTATGTCATGGCCCGGTGTCCGTCGTGCGTCCGTCCGTCCGTCCGTCCGGTCGTCCGTCCGTCCGTCTGTCCGTCCGTTAGTCTTTTTCTTGTTTACGCGATAAAGTCTGCATTTGTTGCCGGATTTTCATGAAACTATCTCATCAATAGCTTCAACCCTATTGAATTTGAAAAAAATCCAACAAACAGTATGGGAAAAGTAGCCATTTCAAGTTGAAAATTTCCAATTCTTGTTTACGCGATAAAGTCTGCAAATAACTTCAGATTTTCGTGAAACTTGCACAGTTTGTTTATTTCATCAATAGCTTCAACCCTATCGACTTTGAAAAAAATCCAACAAATAGTATGGGAAAAGTAGCCATTTAAAGTTGAAAATTTAAATTTTCTGTTCTTGTTTACGCAATAAAGTCTGTATTTCTGGTAAGATTTTCATGAAAATCACACAGTTTGTTTATCTCATCAGTAGCTTCAACCCTATTGATTTTGAAAAAAAAAATCGAAGAAACAATGTGGGAAAAGTAGCCATTTCATGTTGAAAATTTCCAATTCTTGTTTACATGATAAAGTCTGCATTCCCTGCCAGTAGAGCATATTCAGGCCCTTCAGGGCCTTCTAGTTTTTGAAATGCCCTGTCATGGAAAAAGGGGGCTTTGTGCATATTTCCATTATGAACCGATATCTCTGTTACTACTGGACAAAACTTCATGGAACTTCATACTTATATTGTTTATCATAAACAACAGACAATCATTATTCCTTTTATTTAATGAAATTCCATGTTATGGAAAAAGGGGACTTGATGTATAGTTTCATTAGGGACCAATAACCATTTGTTAGTCCATCCATCCATCTGGACAGATATCTTCTAAGATCCTTGTCAAAAATTTATAAAACTTCATACATATGTTCATTAAGATAGTCCGCAGATACTGCATTTTTTTCGCTTTTTAGCTCACCTGAGCACAACATGCTCAAGGTGAACTTTTGTGGTCGTCCGATGTCCATCGTCCGTCATCAACATTTACCTAGTGGACACTCTAGAGGCGACATTTCTTACTCAATTGACCTGAAAATTAGTCAGAATGATTGTCTTAATAAAATCTCGGATGAGTTCGAATTTAGGTCACCTAGAGTCATAAACTAGGTCACTAGGTCAAATTAACGAAATACCTTGTGGACACTCTAGAGGCCACATTTTTTGCTCAATTGACTCGAAAATTGGTCAGAATGTTTGTCTTAATTAAATCTAGCATGAGTTTGAAATTGGGGATACCTGGGGTCAAAACCTAGGTCACTGGGTCAAATTAAAGAAATACCTTGTGGACACTCTAGAGGCCGCATTTCTTACCCAATTGACCTGAAAATTGGTCAGAATGCTTGTCTTGATAAAATCTTTGATGAGTGTGAATTTGGGTAACCTAGGATCATAAACTAGGTCATTAGGTCAAATTAAAAAAATACCTTCTGGGCACTCTAGTGGCCACATCTTGTGCTTAGGTGACTTGAAAATTGATCAGAATGTTTGCCTTAATTAAATCTCGGATGACCATAAACTAGGTCACTAACTCAAATTGAAGAAATACCTTGTGGGCACTCCATAGGCTACATTTTTAGCTCAATTGACCTGACAGTTGGTCAGAATGTTTGTCTTAACTCTTTACCAAACAACAATCTTTTAGACTGGCCCAAATTGAAAGCATTTGCAGAAGACAAAATAAACGGGACTGAAAATTTGAAATTTCTTATGGATAGGGAAGAAAAAATTCGGGGAAAAGGAGAAAATGCTGGTAACGGAGAAAATGCTGGTTACCAGCATTTTCTCCTTTTCCCATAATGTTTTCAAAAGGCTTCTTTTACAGGGTCGTTAAAACCCATGATTTTGTGGTAGGGTTTATATTTGTTGTGGTCGAGCTAGGTAGCATAGTCAGTACCGTACAGGACTTCTAACCACGGGGTGGCTGGTTCAAATCCCTTGCTCATTTAATGTCTTTCAGAGGATTGATGTAAGTCATTGTGACAGGAATTATCACTCTCTTACCGCTAATTTTTGTTTTGATGATGGTTATGTGGGAAAGCAGCTAGTGGTTTAGGAAGAATATTGTGTGAAGTACCGGTGAAAAGGAAAAACTCTAGGAAAGCATGGATGGGTGCACTGGCCACCACAGTACAACTGAAATAATATTGAAAATGGCATTTAACATCATGGAAACAAAGAATACTCTTTCACTAAACTGCTGTCACCAATCTTGAGGTAACGAAAGAAATATTTATTGTATAGGTTTGAGGGGGGTATGTTACATGGGGGATTTTTTCGATTCATCTGAAAGGAAGTCATGTGCAAAAAGGTCTGCATCTGTTTGATAAACTAAAATATGCTGTTATAGAAGCCAGTAAGTTAACACACAATGGGGATGGAAAGGCTGGAGGTTGCTGACTGTGTAGATATGTAATCTGGGCTAGTAGCATTCCATGTGTGGTTTTGTATTGCTTTGTGATGTGCTCTTTACCACACAATCTTAACTTTTAACAACCCTGAGAAAGAGGCCATTTGAAACATTGTGGGAAAGGATAAAATCCTCGTAACCACCATTTTCTTTCCTTTCGGACAGTTTTTTCCATTTTTGAGTAATATTCAATTGTGTTGTTTGTGAATGCTTTCATCTTGGACTGGGCTAAGATTGTCATGTGGTAAAGAGTTAAAGATGCATTAAACCAGAGTTGGACCCATTTTTTATTGAAGGAGGGGGGAGGGTTAGAAATTTGATGTTTTGAAAAGAAAAATCATAAAAATGTTACTATTTACCTTTAGATAGAAAAAAAGAAAAAAGTTGAAACACAGTCTTTAGTTGGATTCAAACCCATGACCTTCAAAACCAGAGTCGGTCAACTCAACCAACTGATCTATTCAACCAACCAATATTTACCTGCCAATGTTGCTTTGGATAGCTTTTGCAGTCTGATCTTTGATCTACACTGTCCGCTTCTCGATGCGAATCTTTGATCAGGATCGGCTTAAATCACAACAGAAAATATACTTTAAGACTCTAATACTCTAAAAAAGTCTAACCCACTTATTTGTCAGTGAAAGAGTTGAACACGTTAGGTTAAAACAGTTATATCTCTATCGTGCACTTGTCTGGGATATTAAGTCACTTTTTTTGACCATTTTCTTTCTTTTTCATACTGTTTTTAAAAGCAGTCTCTCTCAGTGTCATTAGGTTCTTTGGTTAAAAGGTTAACCTTTTACCACACACTCCTGAGTTTTTTCGGCTCTGTGGAAAGATGCATTTAAACATTTTAGGAAACGGAAAAAATGCTGGAAACCAGCATTTTCTCCTTTCCTCACAATGTTCTCCTACCTTTTAAGTGTAAATCCAATCATTTAAGCCCCATTGGATGGGTCGTCTGCAAATGCTTTTAATTTGGACAGGTCTAGAGTCGTGTTGTTAGGTAGAGGGTTAAGACAATAAAAGACAATGTATTAATTTCAGATGAAGACGCATTAAATGAGCTGACGAAACTTGGAATTTGGGAATATTAGTTATAAAATGCATGGGAGCAGGAAAACAGAATACCCACAGCTCGAGAGAGAATTCTGAAACTTGAACATGTGACTAGCACTCTGGCAAAAGGGAGATTCTTTGATATGCACTATAAACAACAACCATTGCATAATATAGATCTTTTTTGTCTGAAAACTGGCAGAGTCATAAGTTGGTGCGGTCTTTTGACACGCAGAATGCGACTCAGTTAATCTATGAATATTTTTGGTATTCATACATCCGATTTACGGTGATGGTACTCTCTGTTTGATGCTGTGACTCTTGGCTCATGTCAGATTAAGAAGGGTCTTGTGTCGGACTGAAAGGCTTGCATGCTTGTTTGCTAAACCCTTTACTGAACTATAAACTGTTAGACTTGTCCAAATTATTTGATGTGTATGTAATGGTTGAATTTCTTTTGGGGTCAAAACATTGTGAGAAAAAGAGAAAATGCTGGTTCACATAATGTTTCCAAAAGACTTCTTCTTTAGGGTTGTTAATACTCACATTGTGTGGAAAAGGGTTAACTCTATGTCATTGGACAGTGATTGAATTGAAAGGTGTTTTACTCCACTTTCAACATTATTTCAGCCATATCACAGCAACAGCTCACATACTCATATACATACACATCTTCGGTATCATTAGTACTAGACTAGGGCTCTGAAATGTCTTGCACAAGGACACTCCTACGAATGACTGGGTGCTCCAGTTAGGCTCCAAACTGGGGCCTCCAGGTTACGAGTACTACACTTTACCTGTGAGCCACACAGGACCCCTATGTCCCTGGACAGATAAAAACATTGTGGGAAAAGAATAGAGTGCTGGCTAGCATTATTTTCTGTCTTTCCCACAATATTTTGGAAGGTATTTTTTTTTTTTGGGGGGGGGGGGGGTCGTGAAAACACATGAGTGTGTAGTTAAGGGTTGAAAAGCATTTTCTTGACTGATTGGATAAGGTTTTATCTCAAATGCCAACTGATGTCATAACCTATTTTTTTAGAACGGTTAGTCTAAATTACTTTTTTCTGTAGAAATTATGAATCAGTGTTAAATGCACATCAGTTAAACAAATGGTCTATATGTACAGTTTACACAAATGTTTTTAGCTCACCTGAGCACAAAGTGCTCAGGATGAGCTATTGTGATCACTCACCGTCCGTCTGCGTCCGTCTGTCCGTCTGTCCGTCCACATTTTCTTGTTTACACTCTAGCATCTACAGATATTAACCAATCAGCACCAAACTTGGTCAAAATGTATATGACCATAAGATCTCGGATGAGTTCGATTATGGGTCTAATCGGACTAGAACATCTGGAGTTATTTGCCCTTGAATTAGAAAAATTGCTATATTTGACTTTGTTTACACTCTAGCATCTATAAATATTAACCCTTTCCCAAATGACAAATTTTGGACTGGTCCAAATTGAAAGAGTTTGCAGAGGACAATTTCAAATTTGATGAAAATGACAGAAAGTTTTCCAAAAGGGTAGAAAACACTGTGGGAAAAGGAGAAATTGCTCGTTACGAGCAATTTCTCCTTTTCCCACAGTGTTTTCAAAAGACTTGTACTGCAGACACGTGAAAACCAGGGCTTGTTTGGGAAAGGTTTAACCAATCAGCACCAAACTTGGTCAAAATATATATGACCATAAGATTTTGGATGAGTTCGATTATGGGTCTAATCGGACCAGAACAACTGGAGTTATTTGCCCTTAAATTAAAAAAATTGCTGCATTTGACTTTGTTTACACTCTAGCATCTACAAATATTAACCAGTCAGCACCAAACTTGGTCAAAATGTATATGACCATAAGATCTCGGATGAGTTCAATTATGGGTGTAATTGGACCAGAACGACTGGAGTTACTTGCCCTTGAATTAGAAAAATTGCTATATTTGACTTTGTTTACACTCTAGCATCTACAAATAATAACCAATCAGCACCAACCTTGATCAAAATGTACATGACCATAAGATCTCGGATGAGTTCGATTATGGGTGTAATCGGACCAGAATGACAGGAGTTGTTTGCCCTTGAATTAGAAAAATTGCTATATTTGACTTTGTTTACACTCTAGCATCTACAAATATTAGCCAATCAGCACTAAACTTGGTCTAAATATATATGACCATAAGATCTCCGATGAGTTCGATTATGTGTCTAATCTGACCAGAACGACTGGAGTTATTTGCCCTTGAATTAAAAAAATTGCTACATTTGACTTTGTTTACACTCTAGCATCTACAAATTTAAGCCAATCAGCACCAAACTTGGTCAAAATATATATGACCGTAAGGTCTCGAATGAGTTTTATTGTAGATCTAATAGGACCCGTTATTGCTGTGTCATGGAAAAAGGGGACTTGACGTATATTTTCATTGTGGACCAATATCTCTTTAACTACAGGGCAAAATTTCATGAAACTTCATCTTTTTATTGTTTATTGCAAGCCACAGACAATAGTTATTTGTTTTTATTTCATGAAACGCCATGTCATGAAAAAAGGGGGCTAAATGTTTAATTTCGTCATGGACCAATGACCATCTGTTTGTCCATCTTTCAGGACAGATATCTTCTAAAATCCTTGACAAAAACTAATAGAAATTCATACAGGTGTTCCTATTGATGTCCGCTGATATTTATTGTTTTTTTTTTTTGCCTTTTTGATATCAAATACTGTCTCATAGGAAAAGGGGGCTTCATGTATATTTCTGTTAAGGATCAATATACATGTATCTTCAACTCAAAATCCTGGACAAAAATTTGTGAAACTTCATACATGTGTTCCTTATGATAGTCCGCCAATATCATTAGTTTAGCTTTTTTTATTAAATGTCATGTCATGGAAAAAGGGGGCTTCACATATATTTTCATTATGGATTAATATCTCTTTAACTACAGGACAAAATGTTATGAAACTTCATCTTTATGTTGTTTATCACAAGCCACAGACAATGGTTAGGCCTGTTTGTTAGCTCACCTGAGCACGAAGTGCTGGGTGAGGTATTGTGATTCGTCGTTGTCCGGCGTCCGTCTTTCCACAATTCCTCTAAGAATCTTCTCATCCTAAACCAATCATGTTGAAACTTGACAGGCATATTCCTTGGGTGAAGTTCTACCAAAGTTGTTAAAAGAATTGAATTAACCCTTTAACTCCAGGGGTCACAATTTTGGGCAAAATTGTATATAGAGCAAACTTTAAAAATGTTTTTGTCTGAAACTAGAAGGTCTAGAGCTTTGATATGTGGTATGTGGCATTTCCTTGTAGACTTCTACCAATTTTGTTCAAATGATGCCCCTGGGTCAAAAAAGGACATAAAGGTATACAGAATGAACTTTAAAAGTCTTGTTCTATTTAACCCTTTACCACACAATCCCAAGTTTTAACGCCTGTGAGAAATAAGGCTCTTGAAAATATTGTGGGAAAAAGAGGAAATACTTGTAACCAGCATGTTTTCCTTTTTCCACAATGTTTTCCACCCAACCAAAATCAAATTTAAATTTTTGAGTCACATTTATTTTGTTGTCAGCAAATGGTTTGAATTTGGACAAGTCTTAACCCTTTAAGCGCCTTTCACTACTATAGTTGCCTTTGTGTCTAGTGTAGATCAAGATCAGACTGCACAAAATGTGCAGTCCGATCATTGATCTATACTGTATGCTTTGTTGAAACACTGCAGACAAAAGGCACCCACGCAGTTGTTATCATCTTGGACTCATTCTGGAATGAAAATGGCATTTGGGTTTAAGGATTAAATTTTGTTGTTTGTTAATAATTTTAGCCAAGCCTGTTAGCTCATTACCTACAGGGCTAGCTATGCATGGATGTCAAGTTTAAATCTCAGTTGGGCCAAGCACTCAGGTAACCAGGATTTTTTTAACTTTTTCCACAATGTTCTCTACCCATCCCAAATCTAAGTTCATTTTTTGAGACAAATTTATTTTGTTGTCTGCAAATGCTTTGAATTATAGACCAGTCTAAAATTTTTGTTTGGTAAAGAGATAAAGATAGACCAAGTAATATGCATTTCAAGACTGTGTTGTAGGCAATACTATCCTGCAGAATATAAGGCATATATATCCAAGATCCAACTGCAGTCTGATCTTTATCTACACTGTCTGATAAAACATCCTGTCTTGCGTACCCCTAGCCTTGGTTCCCACCTGATCATTTTTTCCTTTTATCTATTCAGGACTGACAGATGCAGTTTAAATTTGACATGAAACCCCCTTTTTCCATGACACAGCAATAAATTCCAAAATCCTGACAATATGTGCTAGGTCACTTGATGTGTGAAAATTTCATCCAAATCTGTTGAGATACATGTATGTCCAGTAATTAAAGAGATATTGGTGAAAAATGAAATATAACATGAAGACCCCTTTTTCCATGATGCAGCTATAAATTGCAGAACCTTGACAATATGCGCTAGGTCACATGATAAGAAACATTCTGTGAAAACTTTTGAAAACATTGTGGGAAAAGGAAAAAATGCTGGTAACCAGCATTTTCTCCTTTTTCCCACAAAGTTTTCTACCTTGTCAAAGAAATATTGTGTCACTTGAGCCAATATGAGAATGTTGTCTGCAAATGCTTTCAGTTTGGACAGATCTAAAATTTTGCCATGTGATAAAGGGTTAAAGGCTTTGACAGCATTTTTCTCTCTGGCTGTTAGGATGTATCTTTGAACATTGTGTTCATTGTATTTTGAGTTCATATTTGTTCATTCATTTAACTCTGTAGTACAGATTTTATCTTGTAAATCTTAGAAGTCATTATAATTTTTGTTCTTCAGTTTGTGGTGTTTGTCTTAATTTATAAATAAGTTTATGACCCCACCCCCCAACCCCCCCGATAGATTTTGGGCATATACTCCACCATGAATTGAAGTACCATTTGAAAGATCTGTTCAGGTAGGGCCAAGGTCAATGTCACACTTGAAGGTCAGATTTTTGTAAGCTGGATGCATTGAAAGGTTGGTGCAAGACTATTGCAGGTGTAAATACATTGTTTATGTGTTTTACAATAGCAATTACCCATAAACATGTCCCTGGACAACCACTGTAGTTGGTGGTGTCTTTAACAACATTATAATACTAACTTGTATAGAAAGTCTTGAATCGGCAAACATTCTCTACTAAGTTTGTTCAAATCGGGCAACTTTTTGCCACACACCAAAAAAGCCTAGAGCTTTGTTATTATTCCTTCAAAACTCTGTTCTGGATGTATATAGGAGTCAGCTTGTCGGTCCATCCATCCATCCATCCATCAGTCTTTCTGTAGCATTTTCTTGTCAGAGCTAGTTCTCAACTACTACAGGACAGATTTCATTCAAACTTTAGAGAGACTCGGTGCCAAGCAAGAATGTGCATATTATATTTTGGTGACGGTTCATTGAAGTTTTACAAAGTTATTTTCCTTTGATGAAATTTCTTGTTCTCCCTATTTTTCAAAAACTATTGGACAAATATCATTCAAACTTCTTACAAATATTTATATAACCGGGTTTGGTTAAGAAAGATTATCTTCTTGTCTAAACCAAGAAGACCTAGAGCTTTGGCCTTGCACTTCGATATTTGGTATTTATCTTCATTGTAGACCTTTACAGCTTGGTACTCAGGTGAGCGATATAGGACCATCATGGTCCTCTTGTTTTTTTTTATTACAGTTGTCTTTTATGAACCACTTCATGAATAATAATTACCTTGCCACATTTTGCATTTGTCTGTTTTATACATTTAATGTTGGTTTAGTTGTTTTTTTAGCGACTTAAATTTGAGGTAGAAATTAAGAGGTAATGGTCTTTATATTTCACTTTACACGACAAAATTTTCCATGTGAAGGTCTTTTGTAAGTATGTGGTTTTGAATTCATTTTCCACAATGTTTTTAGAAGTCAATTTTAGGTTGTAAAAGCATCAGATTGTTTGGTTTAGGGTACAAAGAAATTTACTAGAGTAAATAGGTATTTTATTGAGATATCAGTCATTTGATTTACAGAAACACAAATCATTATTACCTGAAGATGGGTTGACGACAGTGATGCAAATATTACATGGCTTCGCAAAGGACACATAATTTGTAAAGATGTACAACTCATTAACACACAACAGAATATTAGTGATGTCAGTATTCGAGGCCTTTGCAGATGACAAAAGTGGTTTAACCCTTGTCCTGCTGAGTAAGTTATATAAAACTTTAAATCCGATAATAAAACCCGATCTATATTATTTTCAAACTAACGTTTGTGAGAAAAATACATCCTTATTGGATAGTGTAGATCGAAGATCAGACTGCATGTTCTGTGCAGTCTGATCTTGATCTACATTGTTTGCTAAAGGTCAGTGAGTCGCGTTTAGGAGCTTAAGGGTTAAATGAAACAGCATTTTCTGCTTTTTCTACATTTCTTTCTACTCTTTCAAAGACGAAAAAAAAAAAAAGAAACTCACTTTAGCCACACTTAGTTTCTTTTAAAATTCAAATTGCTTGAAATTTGTACCAGCCCAAAATGTTCACGTTTGGTAAAGAGTTAAAAGTTTTTGCCTCTAATCTAAAGTAAGGAAGCTCTGCATGGATGAGCAGCTTGTATGTATCAATTAATAATCCAGAAGTTTCGAGTTTGATCCTCATTAGTTGCACTGAGGTCTTTTGAAGGAGAAGGAAATGGAAAGGCATTTAATGACCCGAACCTTTATTAGTTGCCACAGTAATATGGCCAAAATAATGTAGAGATCCACATAAAACGGCATTTATTGAAGCAGTAATCTCAAAAAAGTGACATTTTTGAAAAAAAAAGAAAAAAATGTTTTGAGTTAATAAGCGCCTCGTAGAAGGTCATTCTGTGACGAGCTTTATACAAAGACTTTTAATCCATTACTGTACAAAATTAATGCAACCCTACAAAGAAATGCCTTTTTAAAACGCCATGGTAAAAGAAGAAATGCTGGTGAGCAGCATTTCCGCCTGTTCTAACAATGTTGTCTACTCTAACAAAGACAAACCCTACCTTTTAAGCCACATTTGGTACGTCGACGACAAATGCATCTAATCTGGACAGGTCTCAGACATTGTCGTAAGGCGTGACAGATCAAGCTCAGTGACTGAGGCCTGGTTAGTTCCACTTGTCCAAGGCCAGCGAGCTTATGTTGTGGCCCTGTGCCCGTCTTGCATCTGTGCGTTGTCTTTTAATTCAAGCAACTTCTTCATTGACATCATCTAAATGACTTGGCGGGGGATTTGCTACTTTCTTTATGAAAGTTTATTGCCATAAAGATTTCTCATGATTTGCTTCTCTGTCATTGCCAATTGAGCACATGATGTATATCTTTAAAAGGCAGTGGAGCAACACGGGGCCATCATGGCCTTCTTGTTTTTTTATAATCTATTCAGCTTGTGTAGCTGGTTGTGTGGTCTTCCCTTTGACAAAGCACCTTTGTATTTGTAAAACGAAAGAAATTAAAAAGCTAATATTGTTATTTGATAAAATAAATTTATGATCCACTTCCATTTGTTATCATTGCTTCTGACAACTTATAAATTTGTCTTACTGCTTTTTCTGCATTTTAGAATAAACAGTGGCCACAACTTCTACAAATGAGAAGAAGACTTTATCTTACAAACAATAAATGACCTATTGGTTACACAAGGACCCAATGTTCATTGTACGTTGGTTGTTCTAAGTAGAAAAAGAATAATTAAAAATTCCTCTTTCAGATTAAGCAGAAGCCCTACAGTAATGTATAGAGCTCAGACAAAAATGTTTACTTGTATAAAAGTTAATATGAAGAATTCAGGGGTAAACGTTTCTTTTTTAATGACACTTTATTACTTTCAATCATCAGTTGATGAGACAAAGCTACCGGGTATAAAGTTAGGTACCGGTATTTCTGCATGAATTCATTCGATTGATAAGTTTCATGGAGATGGTCTAGTCCTTATCTATAGTCTTAGCTGAGCTTAGTAACGTTTGTTTGTCAACGAGTTTGTAATATTTTACCTCAAAGTAACAAAAAATGTCAGATTCCTTTTTAGCTCACCTGAGCACGAAGTGCTAAGGTGAGGTATTGTGATCGGTCATTGTCCGGCGTCCATCTGTCCGTCTGTCTGTCCGTCCGTCCGTTTGTCCGTCCATACATCCGTCTGTCCACAATTCCTTTAAACATCTTCTCCTCCTAAACCGCTGGGCCAATCTTTATGAAACTTGGCAGGGATGTTCCTTGGGTGAAGCTCTACCAGAGTTGTTCAAGAGATTGAATTCCACCCATAACTCATGGCAACAGAAAGGAAAAAAATAGCAGAATATTGGAAAATCTTCTTCTCTGATTCTAGAAGGCATAGAGCTTTGATATGTGGTATGTAGCATCTCCTAGTAGACCTCTACCAAGTTTGTTCATATGATGCCCCTGGGGTCAAAACTGGCCCCGCCCCGGGGGTCATAAGTTCGAACATAGGAACAAAGACGGACATTCTTCTTCTCTGAAACTGGAAGGCGTGGAGCTTTGATATTTGGCATCTATCATCTCCTAGTGGACCTCTACCAAGTTTGTTCATATGATACCCCTGGGTTCAAAACTGGCCCCGCCCTAGGGGTCAAAAGTTCGAACATAGGAACAAAAAAGGAAAACTTTGAAATTCTTCTTCTCTGAAACTGGAAGGCATGGAGCTTTGATATTTGGCATCTATCATCTCCTAGTGGACCTCTACCAAGTTTGTTCATATGATGCCCCTGGGGTCAGAACCGGCCCCGTCCCAGGGGTCACAAGTTCGAACATAGGAGCAAAGAAGGAAAACTTTAAAATTCTTCTTCTCTGAAACTGGAAGGGGTAGAGCTTTGATATTTGGTATGTAGCATGTCATAGAGGACCTCTACTAAGTTTGTTCATACGATGCCCCTGAGGTCAAAACTGGCCCTGCTCCGGGGGTCACAAGTTCTAACATAGGAACAAAGAAGGAAAACTTTAAAATCCTTCTTCTCCAAAACTGGAAGGTGTAGAGCTTTGATATTTGGTATGTAGCATCTCCTAGTAGACCTCCCACAAATTTGTTCAAATGATGCCGCTGGGATCAAAACCGGCCCTGCCCCGCGGGTCACAAGTTCGAACAAAGGAACAAAGAAGGAAAATTTTAAAATTCTTCTTTTCTAAACCTGGAAGGCATAGAGCTTTGTTATTTGGTATGTAGTGAACCTGTTCTAAGTTTGTTAGCCCACCTGAGCACAACGTGTTCAGTCAGTTCGAAATTGGGTCACCTGGGGGTCATAAACTAGGTCACTATTTCAAATTAAAGTAATACCTTGTGGGCACTCTAGAGGCCACATTTATTGCTCAAATGACTTGAAATTTGGTCAGAATGTTTGTCTTGATAAAATCTCACATGAGTTCGAATTTGGGTCATTTGGGATCTTAAATTAGGTCACTAAGTCAAATTAAAGAAATACCTTGTGTGCACTCTAGAGGCCACATTTATTGTTCAGTTGATTTGAAAACTGGTTAAAATGTTTGTCTTGATGAAATCTAGGATGAGTTCAAAATTTGGTCACCTGGGGTCATAATCTAGGTCACTAGGTCAAATTAAAGAAATACTTTGAGGGCATTCTAGAGGCTAAATTTCTTGCTTAACTGACTTGAAAATTGGTCAGAATGTTTGTCTTGATAACATCTCAGGTGAGTCCGAATTTGGGTCAACTGGGATCATAAACTAGGTCATTAAGTCAAATTCAAGAAATACCTTGTGGGCACTCTAGAGGCCATATTTTTTGCTCATTTGACTTGAAGATTGTTCAGAATGCTTGTCTTCATAAAATCTCTTGAAAAAATCTACGATGAGTTTAAAATTGGGTCACCTGGGTCATAATCGAGGTCACTGTGTCAAATTAAAGAAATACCTTGTGGTCACTCTTGAGGCCACATGTCTTGCTCAATTGACTTGAAAATTGGTCAGAATGTTTGTGTTGATAAAATATTGGATGAGTTTGAAATTGGGCCTAACATCATATTCATTTGGCATGTTGTACTTTCAATTATGACCCTGGAGTGAAATTTCGCCTATTGACTCAGGTGAGCGATCCAGGGCCATCATGGCCCCTTTATTATCATGAAACTGTATCTCAAGAATTATAGTTCATGTTAAGACGAAGGCCTACATTCACATGTGTATTGAAATTTACATGATGGCAATTTGATTCTTTGATAGATGTATACATCACAGACGAAAAAGAGCTCCACAGAAACTTGCGTATTGCATCTAAAGATGAAAACATACAGCTATGTCACTATCATCATTTTTGTCATTTAATTTTACAGGGAAATCTGGGTCAGCAAGAAATCAGACTTTGACAGAGTACACCACTCTGTGCTTATCTCAGATGTGTTAAATACAGTATAGGAAAAATGTTAATGACTGCATTACACTGGAAATATGGGTACTTGTGTGATAGAATTTGAATTGTCTATTGTTTATTTTTGTTACCAAAGAATTGGTAATTGTTCAGACCCAGAAAGGACTTGTGACTGTCTATAATTTACAGTTGAATTGTCATGAAGTTGTGTTATTCTGTAGATTACGGAGAATGTAAGAAGTGACCAGCAATGCCCTACGACAACAACTAATTAACAATGAAGGTAAACCCTAACAGCCCTAAAATATAACATTCCAGTTCAGGGATCGAACCAAGGACATCTAGGTCCGTGGGTGAATCCTCTGACACGTCGGCACGAAAGCTAACACTATAGCAGGGCAGTATAACTATTTCCTCATACAAACACAAGTTACATATATTTGAGCCATGCTCTGAAAAAGTATCAACCCAGGTCAGCCTGTGCTGTCCGCTGAACTGTATCGAAATGTTTTGCTTTTAGTAAAGTTTCTAAAGACCTTATGGATCCATGATTATGTGATGACTTGCTTGGTATCATTCACCAATAAGATATATCAAACCCCCTTTTGCCAGACCATGGCTTATGTGGGATAGACCAGTATACTACACTAAATACACCAAATGATAAGATCTTGTACGAATAGTCGGGTTACACAAATTCCTTATAACATCTTGCAAATGATTGGTCAATATAAACATTGCTATGCTAGGATTTAGGTCAATAAATATTGTGATTGGCAATCACTCGAGAAAAAAGCATAAGCAATAGTTAAGCTTCTTTTTACCCTTTACCGTAAAATTCCATATTTCTATGAACCTGACGAAGAATACTTTTGAAAACCGGTGGGAAACGAGAAAATACTTTTAACCAAAGTTGTTTTTGCCTTTTCAAAGAGAAATTTCATCATTGCAGGCTTTTCATTTATGTGATTTATACCGATATACAATTTTAACGTGGCGCGTCATACCTGTGTATATTGAAACAACCCCTCGACATTAATTTTGTCCTCTGCGAATGATTTCTATTTGGACAATCTAAAACTTTGTCACCTGGTAAAAACGTCGAAATATTAGACTCGTCCATGTTGTAAACATTTGCATACCCAAAGGTAAATGGGGCTGAAATGATGGGATATGTCTTAGAAAGAGCACAAGCCATTGTGGGATAAGGAAAAAGTACTAGTTGCTAACATTTGGTCATTTTCCAAGACTTCTTTCTGAAGATCACTAAATGTTGAAACTGTGTTGTAAACGATTAAAAGATACTAGTATATGGGCCAGTTTCATGAAACTTAACATGGGAATCGATTATGATATGGAAATTTTACATGTATCTTCTTTTGCACCCGGAACTGTATTCTTTAACCATTGTAATTGGCTTATTTTTCTTTGTCTTATGAAAAGTTCTTATATAACTGCTCGGTGGTTAGAAAGAATAATTGAAGATGTTTTGGATGATTTTTCAATGACGGAGAACGCTTGATGAAAAACTGACCAGAAAACCTGTTGAATCAGCTAAAGAAATGAGTAAGTGTTGTTGATAAATCTGTAATTATCACTTTACGAAACAACACAATTTTAGACTTGTCCATGTTGAAAGCATTTGAAGACAATAAAGTAAATGTGACTCTAAAATTGAATGTTGTTTTTTGGAAGGGTTACCAACATCCTCTCCTTTTCCACAATGTTTTCAAAAGTATTTGTCTTTATGGTCATCAAAACTCAGGATTGTGCCGTAAAATTGTAAACACTGCATGCTGTTTGACTCTTTTTGGGTCCTGCATGGCTCAATGTGTTGGATGAGAAATTCATATTGAAAGATCAGATTCAGATCTATAGCAAGCACATTAATACGACTAACCTAAGTTTGAAAGCAATGTCAATCATCATTCTATATTAGAGATTTGCGAATTAATACGAAGACGATACGGTGACGGCAACGAGAAAAATCGAGGGGTTGTTTCAATATACACAGGTATGACGCCCCACGTTAAAATTGTATATCGGTATAAATCACATAAATGAAAAGCCTGCATCGTGTGGTCTTATAAATATAGGACATTATAATCAATGATTCCAATATTGTTGACATGAAATGTGAAGTTAAGCTAAAAAAAAAAAACTTACCATCATTACACAGATTGAGAGTTAGCAAAACATATTTTAGGTGTATTCTGGGAGTCTTATTCCTATAGTTCATTCTTATCTGGACAGTTAGAGAACTGTTAACCCTTAGAATGTTGAATAAAAAACATGACCTTTTTCAACTTGGAATGATGCAAAAATAATGCTATTCCAAGGTTGTATAGGCAAGATTATGAAACATAGTAGCAAACAATGAATATCCAAGACCAGACTGTATGTTCTGTGCAGTCTGATTTTGACCTATACTGTCCGAAGGCATGTTTAGTCGGTTCAAGCGTTGTAAAGGTTAAAACATTTGAGCTTTGCACTGGTAAATGAGGTCATAAAGCATCTCCATATTGCATTCTACTATGAAAGTCATGACATACTTATGGATCCATGAAATCCATTTTGCCTTGCACACCGGCTGAATCATGCTCTTTGACATGCAGAAATTTGACCACTTACAAGAGTTTCGATCCAGGTCAGCCTATTCGGATGCAGTTGATAGCTTTGTAAAGCATTGTAAGAAATTGTTGCTCTTTTTCCCACAGTGCTTTCAATAGTTTTGAAAGTTATTGATTTACCTTAGCGTAGGTCCGAAAACGGTACTATTGAAAATTGCTATTTTCCTTTTCACTATAAATTTTGGCCAGTATGTAGGCCTGATTTGTAACAGTTCTCCAACCCTTTACCAAACATTCCCCAGTTTTAACAACACTTGGGGGAAATATTTTGAAACATTGTGCGAAAATTAATAAATGCTAACATTTTATCCGAGACAAATTCCTGCATGTGACCCATATTTAATTCGTCATCTGCAAATACTTTCAATTTGGACCAGTCTAAAGTTTTTTGTATAAAGTTAAGTACATCTAAAATTACCTGAACTGTAAGGGGTAAGACAGTTGAAATATGGGGAAAAAAAAAAAAATGAAAAAGCTTCTTTGTTAAGTGTTTATTTTTTTTTTAGTTTTACTGGAGTTAAACGCCATTTTAACAGCTCAGGTCATATCATGTCGGTCAGTGACGCACCCATGTGTTTCCTGGCTTTCTCACACAAGTACTGACACAACTTTCTTTCCAAAGCCACTGACTACTTTTCTCAAATGCATCAGAGATGAGAGGCGAAAAATCGCCGGAAAGAAAGTTTGCCTCAACTGGGTATCGAGCTCACAACCACCAGGACACGAGTACGATATGCTAACCACTGAGCTACCCGGACGGGCTCTCTTTTTTAAGGACTGGCACTTTTGATACTTCGCCGTCTAGTGTACTGCAGGTTGTAACAACAGGGGCTAGGAATATTATGAAGAATTTATTGCAGCATTGATCCATGATACATGTAGGCTGCCATGGCATATGGAAGTATTTCTTGCAACTGTGCACCAATGGCAAAACATCAGATACTGCCCAAGTGGAGCATCATGCTTTACATTTTTGTTTGAGTAGTATGTTAACTCTACCAAATAAAAAACTTTCAGACTTATCAGAATTAAAAACATTTGCAGACGACAAATGAGGATTAAATGAAGATATTGGTTTGAAAACGTTGTGTGATATGGGGAAAATGCTGTTTACCGGTATGTTCTCCTTTATTTCCTTTACCTACAGTGATTTCGAAAGCTCTCTCTCCCAGGATTGTGAAATCATGGGATTATTGGTAAAAAGTTACAGAAACATCTACGAGACAGTTGGAACGATATAGAGACATCGTCGGGAAATGTTACCTCGCGTTGTTACTATATGTTCGGGAGTTGTTTGCTTGAGAAAAGAATCGGTTTGCTTGTGTAGAAAATGGTACGTTTTATGTAGATAAGGGACCTGTCGCGCTTAAGGGACCATCTGACATCGTCGAAAAATATCAAACCTGCTCAGCCTGTGCAGTTTCGGCAGTCTGTGTGGGTCGAAACCTTTCGCTTTAAGTAGGGGATTCTATGCATTTTAAATGGCCATTCTACAGTCATTTTTTAAGATGCCGATCCGACCCCGACTCGGCCTTACCTGGCTTCACAGTTTTTTCATTTATGTGATTTAGGCTTAAATAAACATATAAACCCCGCTCGATACTATTCATAATATCGGAATTTTTCATATCAGTAATACAGGTATGTATAGGGTTATTTTAATGACTAATTTTATTGATATGTATTAGTTTTCCACACTAATTAGTAAAATTCACAATAACCCAAAGTGCACCCCTAGACGCACATGATTATCTTGATTCTGTTTTCAGAAAATTATCTCGTCACGGTACGTGATTTAAACCTGTATTCCAAACCACAAATAATAATATAAGCTGATAATGAATTGTTTATCACGTGAGAGCTATATATACACAATTTTAATGTGTCAAAGTCAAAAGTCAAAATCGCTTTAATCACCCAGTAATGTAAAACATTATACATGGGGATATGACAGAGTAATGTAAAGTTTGGTGAACATACATACACACAAACACTCACTGTGGCGAGTCACACGTGTATATTGAAACAACCCCTCGATTTGTCTCGTCACCGTATTCGTTTTCGTATTAATTCGCAAATCTCTATTACAATGAAATCAACCCTATACTATGTGAACAAAATTTCAGACTTTTTCATGTTGTTCCATTTTTTACTGTCTTTTTAAGTGTTCTCTCTCGTGGTGGAAAATAGGATCGTTTGGTAAAGAGTGCAGGATTGGAATTTAAGTTTTTATATTCCCTGTGTTGTTGCCCGCCCTATTTGCATAGTCTCAACAGACCTGTATGCTACTGCGAACATCTAAGAGCTATTTTGCTATAAGGAAATTATGTCTAGAATTTTCAATATTTATCGTGTTTATCAAGAATAGCTTGAAGAATTTATTGAAGCTTTAAACAGAGATAAGTAGCACGAAAGTCAAACTTTAAAGGCAAAGTGTTTTAACTGTTAAAGTGCTAGAATTAATGTGATGTACATTCTCAATAAGCAAAGCAGACACAAATATAGCACGTTCAGCTGGGTTTTTGTCAGAATATTTCACAAAATGGCAGATAGTAGATCTAGGTGTGCAGTCTGATCTTAATCTACACAGTCCACAGAAATAAATTATTCTTAATCTATGTTTGTCTGCTGGAACACGTTTACTCTTCACTAGTGAAACATGGCATATCTCTTCGAAAGAGTTGGAAAACATTGTGGGTAAGGAAGAAAAATGCTAGTTAGCATCAGTTTACTCATTTGCCACAATGTCCACAGTCAAAACACAGGATTGCGTAGTAAGAAGTTAAGCACATAATGCATTGTTCAGTGCTGGTATAACTCAGTGCAGACATTAATATATGAGCTGTCGCCATGATATGGGTGAAAAAGTGTTTAAAGTGGCTTAAAGCACCATTTAATCTATCTATCAGTCAATCAATCAGTTAATCAACTATATATTTTTGTTTGCAAATATCTATGTTATCTGACAGATACATTGTAACTACCTATTAACCCTCGCAGTGCCATAGTCGAAAACTGACTGTTGTGGATGGCATAGGTCAAGATCAGGCTGTATAGAATGAGTTGTCTGATCTTTGATTTATAACGTCTACTTGGTTGGTCAAGTCTATAATACAGAAAACTTTCGGAGTTTTATTGGATTGTAATCTCGACCATCGAACAATTTCGAGTTGATGAGTTTGTTGCTCAAGGAAACTCGGATGCAAAATAAAGAGCTTCAAGTGTGGAGTGAACTTGGGACCTGATGACCCCAAAATAAGTACATATATCTACAAACTGGGTCTCACTTTAGTCATAACGACATTAAAGTCGGGAAATCTCCCACTTATTTAGATCTCCGAATAGGACATGGGGTCAATCCTTTTGTAGACATTGTAGGTGAAGATCAGACTTCACAGATTAGTACCTAAATTGCTTGCTTGCCATATCTCCAAGTCAACTCACTTGTTCATGTGTTTTCCGGGTTTCGCCAGTACTATACAGGGACTCTCAGATGCCTGGCCGTAGGACTCTCCAAAGAAAAAAGTCAGAGCTTCCAGTGAGGATTGAACCTTGGACTAAATGCCCCCTCAAACAAGTATGGACAAAATAGGATTCTGTAGAGTTATAAAGACTTTTGTATTTATGAAAATTTTCCACGTCAAGATATTAGAATCGGAATTTTGATCAACGCTGGGGCTGCTAGGCATGTCTCATTTTTGCGGACAGTATAGATCTAACATCAGACTGCACGTTCTGTACAATCTGATCTTGATTTACATTGTCCGATATTTATGGCCATTTTTTTCCGTAAAAAGAATTCTTTAAACGCAATTCTTACTCAGTTGTTTACTCTTGACTGGGAATTGCTAATCGACTTATAGCAAAATACAGGATTTTGGAGATGGGCGGTCTAACGGCTCCCAGTGACCGGACATCTATATACCGCACGACAAAATGTTAAGCCTTATCCATATTGAAACATTCTGCAGACAAGTTAAATGTGGCTTAACCCTTTAGCTGCTAAGCTCGACTCACTGGCCTTTTGCGGACAGTGTAGATCAAGATCAGACTGCACAAAACATGCAGTCTGATCTTGGATCTATTGTCCGATGAGATTTTTTTTCTCCAAAAAATAAGTTTGAAATAACATTATTCGGGTTTTTACTGTCGGGTTGAAAGTTTTTATTTAACTTATTGAGCAGGATAAGGGTTAAAGGATAGTGTTATTCTTTGACAGGCCTGAAACTATCGTGGGAAAAGGAGAAAGTACAGGTTACTGACTTTTCTCCTTTTTTTACGTTTTCTCAAGGTTGTTCGTTCAGGTTGTAGAGCATTAGTGATGCCTGTATATGCTTTTACCCAGTCTAAATGTGTATAGGAGCCCCGCCGGGTAGCTCAGTGGTTAGCGTATCTGACTCGTGGCCTAGTGGTTGCGGTTTCGATACCCGGTCGAGTCTTTCTTTCCAGCGATTTTTCGCCTCACACCCAAGATGCATGTGAGATAGTAGTTAGTGACTTGGAAAGAAAGTTGTGTCGGTACTGGTGTGAGAAAGCCAGGAAAGCCTTGCATAGGTGCGCTGGTCGCCGTGATTTGATCCAAGCTGTTATAATGGTGTTAAAACCCAGTAGGATCGGGCAAGTATGTGTATAGGAACTGATTAGACTTAATGTATGATCTACACCCTCTGCAAAGTTATCTTTGGTCGAGCAGATTAAGGTTACTTGGAACTGATGTTAAGTTCTAGACTGATGATTACCAGACGGTTACTTCGGTCATTGGATTATTCAATCGTCTATCTATCCATTAATTCATGCTTCGTTTGACAAGGCTGATCAGTGTGTCGAGTCTAAGGTTTTGAACTTGCAACCCATGCGGTAGAGGCTTGATATGTCTAGTCCAAGGACTGGAACTTACAACTCCTGTATTACGGACCTGGTGTGCTACGCGCGGTACCTAAGTAAAGTACAGGGTTTGTGATCAAAAAATCGCTAGTTCGGGTCTCTGGTCGTCTTTCAGGATTTATGAATTTCAGAAAGCTAATGGATTCAGCTGTCTCTCATGATGTCTATGTGGGAAAGCAACCAGTTGCTTGCGAAAAATGAGTGAAGTACTGATGTAAGAAACTTCGAGAAAGCCTGGATAGGTGTACTTGCCGCCATGACATAACCGAGATATTGTTGAAAATGGCGTAAAACACCTAACAATCCTTAGACAGCCGAGGTTGAGATTCTTACTCATAAATCATCAAAGATGTGCCATTATAATCAGGTACCCGAACCCAGCTTAAAATATTACAAGAGGCTTTTCATTATACTCACTATGGCCTAGAAAAATATTGATAGTATGGTGTTTAACGCCGTTTTCATCATTATTTCAGTTATATCGCGGCGGCCAGTGCACCTATCCATGCTCTCCTGAAGGTTTTTCTTTTTTTTTTTTTGTGCTAGTACTACGCACCATATTCCTCCCAAGCCACTGGCTGCTTTCACACATAACCATCGTTCAAACAATGGTCAGCGCCTAGAAACATAACAAAACAACAAGTTTCCAGAAAAACAAATATTCAAAATTTATTCTTGAGAAGATAAATTCGAAATTAAAACGTACATTGAATCAGAAGGGAAAAAAAGAAAATATTGGATAATTTACTCATGTACAAACGTATTCAGTATTTAACGAGGCTATTCAGATATTTTGACAAAACTTGACATCAAAATTGATTTATCCCTGAACTAAGCATGATAACGGGTGGCAAACCATCAACAAATAAGAAAGACACGCAATAAGTAGGCTTTTTTATGGTATTTTGTCAATGAAATACGTAGTCTCTTACTGAATAAATCACTGATATTTATAAACAATTAGGCAATAACGAAGTGTAAACAAACAATTGACGAATTTCTCTTTCTTAAATCAAACATACACGAATTACAGATGAAAATAACGCAAACATTCATAAAACTCAGATTCTCTCTCTTTCTCTCTCTCTGTGGTAAAACACGAATTGGACCGGAGAATGAGCAAATGCAAACGAGTAATATAAAAATAAAATCATCTAATCACATGTGAATTATGGAGACAAGATAAGAGGACGGGTAGTCTGCGATTTGATAGCAGTTTGTGTGGTAAGAAAACATTTAGAACGGCGATAATGGTGCATACGAATTATTACTGCTGCCACATTGTTTTCCGGATAAACAATGTTTGATAGATCGACCTTTGGAACTCAAATAATGTTTATAGAATATCCAGAATAGTGAAATTTTCCAAACGGGGCGGGTAAAGTTCATAAAATAGCAAATTATTGGTACGGACTGGGTGGGGCAAGTGTGATTTGAAATGGTGTAGATAAATTAATTGAACGAAAACAGAAAGAAAAGAGTACTTGATGACAAGATTTCCAACGACAGCTTGCTTACTAAACAAAGTACAATGAAATGTTGAGAATGAAGTAATTTATCCTATATCCTGCCGAATGTCCGTTATAAACTATCACAAAAATATCTTCCGTTAAGTTTATCGGCAAAAAATGGGGATTATTTAATAAAACTTATTGATACAAAAGCGGAGATGGTAGACAAAGATCAGACTGCACGTATGTGCAGGCTGATCTTTTGTCTGCTCTCTCCGTTAAAAAACACTCCGTCACTTATGGAATATAAAAGAGACGGTAACCATGGTGACGATAGAATATATTGTGGTGCAGATTTAAATGTTAGCTGACTGAAGTACATGATGATCTACAATGTCCAGGTCGAGGTGCCGTTAAAGCAGTCGGACCACAGTAACAAAGTTACGTAAAGGTGACCCGGTATGGCTGATAAATAATTTGTCTCTGTAACAACACAGAGCCTGGGGATCCCCTATATAACCTGCAGTCTGATCTAACACCGACTTGTATCGAGTCAGATTAGAGTCCAGTTTATAAACTGTGTTGTGACCCGGTGCACATACATACACGTTGTTATCTGGATCTACACTGATTCCTGCAGGAAACGACCCTTTGATTGTAAATTCTGAGATAACTTGACCCTCAAAATTTCTACATTGTACTTTGTTATTGTCCCAATCAGTTAAATAGACTCGTCCAGAAACAACAGCGAGAGAAGGATCAGTGAAGTAACCATATATATCAATGTCAAACCTGTTTAGTGTGACTCCGTCTGTAGATTTTATATAAACAGACCAGAGAGAGTCATAAAGACCTGCTCTACAAACGGTAAAAATCTTGTCATCATAAAACTGTATAGACCAACAGTCTCTCTCTGTTTTACGTACTTTTTGTAGTTTTGCGGGTTTTTTACTTATATCTATAAACATTATTTGACGTTCCCACGGTAACGTTACCGCTATCAAACATTGTTTATCCGGATCAGCCCGGTCTGTTGCAGAAATATCAGAACTGCTGCCGGACACTAAGTTCGGCTCAGCAGAATTCTGTTTTAAATGTATTTCTGTAACACCCCAAGGTACAGAGTCAGACCCAGACCCTACAAACCGTATATAACGTTGTAACACGTTACTTCCTACTTTATAGATTTTAATACAAGAATTACGAAGATCACAGGCTACCCACCTTTTGTTCTCCAGTACACACAATCTAGTTATCCTACAATCCGTCTGATCCAATTCGTGATTTACTTCAACTCGATCATAAACAATGGCGTGGCTGTTGTTGAATATCTCCGTTCTCGTTCTTTCATCCTCATTCCAAACCATATCAATGTACTGTCTTCTCATTCTCTCTCTCTCACCCTGTTCGCTCATTCTGTCACTCTCGCTTTCCTCTCTCTCCGTTCTCCCCACATTCATTCCATCATGACCTTCATGTTCAGACATACATTTCGCGCACACATAAATCTTACACGCAAAACAAAGAAAAACAGCCACCCTTCTATACAGCTGTCTCGTGCGCTCTGACCACTCAGACCACGAACCCTCAGACCTCGGACACCCATCAGCCACACAACTCTCACATTTCGCCATTCTCCTCTCTCTCTCATTCACTCTAATTTCCTGCATCTGTGAATACATTTCTTCCTTCATTCTTTAGTGTGTGTCTGCAATAGATTTAGATCATTCAGTTAATTTGAGCTCTTTACAAAACAATATCACGTTTTAACGAACCGGAAGAAGAAAGCTTTGGAAAACATTGAAGAAAAAGGAGAAAATGCTGGTAAGCAGCATTTTCTCCTTTTTCCGCAATGTTTTCTCACTTTTCAAATTAAGGTGACCTTGCTTCACTAACATCCGATTTGTCGTCTGCAGATGCTTTCAATTTCAAGCTTTTTGATAAAGAATGGATAGATTTAGATCTACATTAAAGAAGTCATTTTACAAAGAAATGCTTTTCACTATTGATCTCTATTTCAATGATAGTTATGTGGGAAAGCAGCCAGCATCTTGAGAAGAATATTGTGCGAAGTACTGGTAGAAGAAATTCCAGGAAAGCATGAATAGGTGAACTGGCGGCTGCAATATAATCTAAATAGATGTACTGTTGAAAAACGGCGTTAAACGCCATTCAAACTGACAAAATATGTAACTCGAATTACCTGTGTTTCAAAATTCCATTCCTTTTTTCTAAGAATAGCCTTATGATTAGCCCAGATATTTTGGCTCCTCAGCCAATCAACAGACAGGTCTTAAATACAGTCAATAATTTCTAAGCTTCATTCATGTAATGATACAAAAGCCTAAAACAACAAAGCTGTATAAAATCTAGTAGACCTAGTCTAGATCTAGATCTTATATCTCCTGACAAACATGTCTACTTGTAGATCAACTGTTACCTGTTTACCTTAAATACTTATTTAGCAAGCTGAACTGCGATAGATAAGACCCAGTGCCTTGTTCTTTGATGAATTCTGGAAAAAATAATAATAAATAAAGTTAGTAGATCTAGATCTAGACCTAGAATAAGATCAAGCTTTGGGTTAAAATGAAATACTTCTGACATAAATCGTTCTTAATCTAGATCTATTGATATAATGATCTATCAGTTTTGTTTCATAAAATCATCCCAACGTCTTAATGTCAGTTAACACTAAGCTGTCGCCGTGGTGTAAGTTAGATCTGAAAGCGACATAAAACCCCATCTTACAACAATTATTTCATTACAGTCTCCAGTTCTAGCTCTATTTCTAAGAAAGAAACGCTTTTAAAGTAGCAGATAACGTAGATCTAAGATCAGACTGCAGGTTCTGTAATCTGATCATGATCCACACTCTAAGCGACAGTTCGAAAGGTTCCGTGTTCAAAGCGCACGAACAGCTGTGCAAATTTCCATTATACACGATAGAAATACCTAAAATACGACCAGAATATCCCAGTTCTCTATATATGTCTACACCTACAGTTCTGAAGCAACAATCGCTAGAAAAACAAACACATTGTAAAGAAACGCTACGCGGGAAACTGAAGACAAAAATTACGTCAGAGTTTGACGTCAGTCATAAAGACGGCATCGATAATATTGAGCGACATTAATGAATGGGCCCTCTGTAGCCTATATCTTGAAACTAAATTTATTTTCAGCTTATGTTATTACACGGCAGCCAGTGCACCTACGCAAGTATTTCCCGACTTTCTCACACCAGTACTGACACAACTTTATTTCCAAATCACTGACTACTTTTCCCAAATGCGTCAGAGGTGAGAGGCGAATAATCGCCGGAAAGTAAGCATCGAACCCGCGACCACCAGGTCACGAGCCAGATACGCTAACCAGTGAGCTACACGGGCGGACCACAGCTGTTTATAAACAACCCAAAATGTTTAATCCTGTGCTCTGTCATTTTTTTCCCTGATCAATATTTGAAAGTTGACGACTTCAGATAGATCTAAGTAGATCTAGATCTAGCCTTTCTGTGGTAGATCTATAGGGTTAGGCCCATGTTGAAAAATGGCTTTTTAAATACAAACAAGGTCTACATTTCCTCAATCGCTGCTACATAGATCGTTCTTTTCAAGCCACTGGCTGCTTTCTCACATAAATGAAGTCGAAACAACATTCCAAGGTCTAAGATCTATGAACAAATTTAATGTAAAAATGACTCGTTTATTATCAATCCTTGGACTTAATTTTTGCAGAGCCGGGTCATCGGAGTTTGTAGGCCTAGATTAAGGATCAGACTGCTTGCTCTGTGTAGTCTAATCTTGATCTACACTTTCTGTACTATCTAGGTATAAGTACCTAGGCTGACTCAGTATTGCTACTTTAAGATCAATTTATAATGTAATGGATCTAGACTAGGTCTATTAATTTGGCGCCGAACAATTCCATTTTCAACGACCCTGACATAGGAGGCTTTTGAAAACATCGTGAAGAAAGGAGAAGAGCTGGTAAGAAAAAAATATCCCTTTCACATTTTAAACCCAAATCGTAATTAGATTTTACATAGCCCTGTAATCGGATGGTATGGATTCAGGATGAGACTGCACGTATTTTGTAATCTAATCTTGATCTAGATCTACACTCTCTACCAAAGCATACGCGTACAAAACGTTTACTCGGGATTGTCAAGTGTTAAGGTACCGTGAAATAATAAAATAATACATACACTTTCAGTGCAGTCTGATCTTTCAGTGCAGTCTGATCTTGATCTGCACGATCTACTAAAGACCTGACCCACTGTCTTACTGACAGAGAATGGTAAGAGTTAATGTGCTGTGTGATATTAAATATTTAACAAAACGTGCAGTCTGATCTTTGACCAAAATCGACTTTAATCGCAACGAAACTTTTAGGCCACGAGAAAAGTTGAATTCATCTAAAATGGCAGCGAAAGAGTTAAACAATGTCATCAATTGTCGGAAACATTTTTTGTTGGGGTCGAGTAATCGGACAGTGTAAATTTAGGATTAGACGGCACATTAGGTGCATCTACAAACAATGGTCTTTCTAAGCCACTAGCTACTTTCTCACATGGATAATGTTCCACGATGTGAGAGGAACAAATCCAGTGTAACAATGACTACCAAGATTTTTGTCGAACCGGGTAAAAGGAAGGTGTAGATTCAGGATCAGAATGCATGCTCTGTGTAGCCTGATCTTAGTCTTTACGATCTGTGTAAGTTGTTTTCAATATTGACGACTTTGAAATTTTGTTGTTTGCTATTGAGTCGAACAAGCAAATAAATCTAGTTGAAATACAATACACTTGGACAATAAACAGCTGTATCGAAAAAAACATATTTGAGTTTCTTTAGAAATTGGACTCACACTCTCTCTCTCCGTCCCCCTCTCTCTCTCTCTTTTCAGTGTCACTTTGTACTATTAGATAAACCTCGGGAGAGGGCGGGGTAGGAAAGTATGGTTTGAAAATGATTATTAGTTAAATTTTTTCCTGAGTTTTAACAGCCAAAATAAAGAAGCATTTTAGAAAACGTGTTTGGAAAAAAAAAAAAAAATGGGGAAAAAGTATTTCCCATCGTATCAACCATGTTTTCTATCCTTTCAAAGGAAAAATCCTACCGTCTGAGTCACGTGTAATTTGTTGTCTGTAATGCTTCCAAATTGAATAATATGCCATTTTTGTCGTTTGATAAAGAGTTTTACTTTGTAGACAACTAAAACAATTAATTGTAGACAATTAAAACTAGACTTAAAGTTTCAATCGTGCAGAAAGTCAACAACGTCATGTCATTGGGTCACAGATAGGGTATTCAGTTTGCCTCGATTAATGTAAAAAAATAAAATAAAGATAGCACGTTTTACTACAATATTCAAAAATAGAAGCAAAACTTGTGAAACAAAACGAGAGATTGGTATATAATATAGACTGTAGGCTAGGAGAGAATCATACAGGAATATGTGTACTTACTTAATATGTTCTTATTTTTTCCTCAAGTCTGCGATCTATTGTCACCTTGTTACAACGTCTTATTCTGACGATCTGAGCACGAGAAGATAAAACAGCAAGAATAACGAAGCCCGCACAAGCGCTCGACTATAAAGATCTAGGCTATTATTGTTTAGTGTGTTGTTACCTGGTTGCCGTTGCTAGGTATAAAACATTGAATCCATAAACAGATACACGTTTTGCTAGCGTGCCTCTTTTGTCTTTGGTAGAACAAGCAGAAAAAATATTACGAAATAATGTGGCGAAAGCATGAAGTGCTGGTAACTAGCATTTTCCCATATTCTCATTTTTCAGACCTGTCTGAGCAATTGCTTTGATTTCAGAGATCAATATGCTGTCTGCAGATACTTTCCATTTTAACAAATCTACAGTTTTGTCGTCGTCTAGTAAAAAGGTGACAAACGTAAAATGTTAAAGGGGGATATCTGGATTTCTTTCAATACTTTTTAGAAATCGTTTAGTACCGACATAAATGCGTTCGTTTTCTCGTGTATTAACCCTTTATCGAATGGCAAAATTACAAACTTGTCAAAATCGAAAGTATCTGCAGAAGAAAATAAATGAGGTCAAAATAATAGAATATGTCCTCAAAAAGGATAGAAAACTCTGTCAAAAAGGAAGTTTATCGTGGTAACGAGCAGTTTCATCTTTTCCCATAATGTTTTCAAAAGCCTTCTTCTTCAGGGTTGTTAAAACTCAAGATTGTGATGGATGGATACACGGTTTAAGATCTACAAAGAGCACATAAAAAACCTTAAATTAATACATAGCATAATATTGTTTCCTCTGAAAATCATTACATGATATATATAGTCACATACTGACTTCCTGTCTAGCATTTTATCTCTAATTGATACTTATCAGAGCCCTACTAAATATTGTAAAGTAACGAATATGTTTTCTCAAATGCATCTCCATTTTATTGGTCATTTCCTGAAAAGATATGTCAGGCTAAATGTGGTAAATGTTAACTGTAATATAATTATGTAGATTTGTAAAAAAAAAAAAGCCGACGAATTAAAAACTTTCTCAACCAAACTACGCATGTTTGAATCCCCAGCTCGGCCAATATCTTTCCTAGTATTTATGAAAGTCGTTGCGCCAGTCATCCCTCTCTCACTGCTGATCGTTGTTTCAGTAACCGTTATGTTGGAAAGCAGCCAGTGGCTAGAGAAGAATATTGTGTGAAGTACTGGTAAAAGAAACCTCAAGACAGCGGGGATAGGTACATGAAAACAAACGACCAAGTCGACCAAACTACAACGATAACCGTTACTGTAACAACTAACCCTTTCAGCGCCATAGGCAAAAACAGGGACTGTTGCGGGCGGCAGAGATTAAGATCAGACTGCACAAAACAGGCAGTCTGATCGTGGATCTATACCGTCTACTAGTTAAGTCAAGCCCTTAAGATAAAACAGTTTCAGTCGACTGTTTTTTTTTTTAGCCGTCGAACGAGGTCTGGATTATTTATTTGGTGCTGAAAGTGTTAGACAATTTTTTAGATGTTATCATGTATTTGCAGCTATTCAATCTTAGAGCCTGCCCAGTGTTCGAACTCGCAACTCGCGTATTAGATATAAATTCTCACGCACAGTAACAAACTGACCAAACCTTTCATTTGCCATGATTATAAAGTAGTGATCGAGATTTTTTTTCAAAACATCAAGTCTCCTAATACTTTTAATAAACATCTGTTTTGTTTCAACAACTGCCGAAATTGCAAACCATCGATAAAAGGCGATATTCGCTTTTTTACAATGTCGCCAGACTTTAAAAATAATTCGTCACTGAATTAAATAAGGTGGTAGTTGGCGTACTATTAGTGAAGACGATTAGCAAGTGTTAAGAAATTCAATTGTATTTCCTAATGAGCTACGAAACCTTTTAATATATTTTTAGATTTCGTGCTTGAGTTTCGGAAAGTTATTTTGGGAATGTCGTGTGATCGAGTACATTTACAGGGAAAAGTGTATTCTATCAGCGTTTGACAAAAAGAAATCGAAAGAGGGCCACTTTAACATTTCTCCATAGATACAGACTGAAAAACAGTCTAACCTGAAAAACCTCATAATGACTGGCGATGTCTGTATGCAAAAGAAATCGGCCTCCACTGAGGTATTGTATTGCATATACCGTAATTTTAATGTTTGTCTTGATCGGCAGCTACACAAAGACTTTTGTCATAAAGACAGATTTTTATCAGCAATAATTGGTCTGTAAAAGGGTATTTTTCTTTAGTTAAACAAACCGTAATTTGAAAAGAGAGGATCGTTCAATGGCTTGTAATTACACTCTGATAAAATATATTTTCTCCTACAGCGAATGTTAAAAAATGGGACTGTGAGCGATATAAGCAGTATAGCTTTTGTCGTGTTTGAGACTTGTGAAATAGATATAGATCTATAACGAAAACTTAAGTACTTAGCCTACAACAAAAATCAGTCTGCACGTCCTATAAAGTCCGATACTGATTTTTTTTTTCTGTCGCTGTCTTTAAAAAAAAAAAGAGATGTTTTCGGTGAAAACAGTTTGTAAAGATCAATATTCTGTAAACATCATTTTCTTGCAATGTTTGCAGTTTAGCTGGTACATCGGTATTAAGATGTAGTGTAGAACTTAGTGTATACATGTATTTCACAATCGACCTGGTTTACTAACGAATTATAAGAATTAAGGTCTATGAAGGATAAAATCCGCATGGTTACCATTGATAGTCACAGGGAATATTGTCTGCCAGTAATGAACGGGCTTCTGTCTGCCTCCAAGATTTAATGAAGGGGAGTTTGTCCGCCATTGCGAAATAGTGAAGGGTCTATTGTCCACCTCTAAAATTTGATGGGGATAGTGTCTGCCATCATAAAAGGGGTTTTTGACCGGCTTGCCTGTTTCAGAGGTAGGGGATAATGACCGACTGAGCTTTTAACCGTTTAGCATCCGGTCTATGTCAACTCCCCATCTCTAGACACATGACCGTACATTTTGATAAATGACAGGAACAAAACCAGTATATATATTGCGAATTAAGACATTAAACAAAATAGCGGACAAGTTAGATTTAGAAATGGACACTATCCGTTTCTTTTTGTCCGATCTTGATCTTTACTGTGGGCCAAAGCGACCAAAGCTCTACTCTGTACTGTAAGGGTTTTCTATTAAAATATCAATTGCCGATATGTTTTAGGCCATGTTCATACATTCAACTGTGTACCTTAGTATTTGAAAACAAAAGATACAAAGCGCCATTTACTACTTTGGGGACAATAAGTATAGATGCTTTAACCCAAAGGCTGGAAAGCGGGACTTACAACACTTTTGCAGACATCGTAGACTAGGATAAGACAGAGCAGAACAAGTAGGCTGACAGGTAAACATAAAAGGTTCAAATAGATGTAACGGTATTCTTTAATTTTATCAGACTTTAGTTCTGTATCTTTTGGCAACGGTGGAGATCAAGATCAGACGCAACAAAAAGCGTTATTTGATCATGACTATATACTGATGGACATTGTATGAGATATTCCGTTTAAAATAATGTATATTTTGTATTTTAATGTCAGGGCTTGTTTTACAGATCAAGTACATATTTTTTGTTATACGTACTTACTTAACACTTAGGGAATTAGTGCCCTCACTGTACTTTTTACTGTCAAAGCTGTTCCCTAAATCTATGTTCCAGGTACTGATACAGATCAAGAGTCAAGATTTTTGAATACTGAAGGTTGAACATTGCATTACAAGACAAAATTGCATCTGAACACAAAAACGTTAAGAATGAGAAACTGAAAACAGTCCTTGTTCTTTCGATATTTTTAGTTCCAAAATATATGTCAATACAGACGTTTAGGACGTTGAGGAGCCATTTTTAGCGTTAAATGTATTGTAACACTTTTGGAAGTTTAATATTCTGATCAGTAACTAATACACATGTTTCAGTCTAAACTGGTAAGTGTACAAGAAAGTGAGAAAGGGGAGGATACACTCTTATCTAATGTCATGAAATACACTTGCAAATGTGTTTTGTGTCTGACTGCATGTTATTTTAACAATATATTGTGAACCAAAAATAGTAACCAAATTTACATATGATTTCATTAAAAGTTCATATGATCCCTATCAAATCTTAAGTGTGTCTTTATAAACGCATATCAATTGCATCGAATATTGTTTCATCCGTAATGTATATTTTTCCTCTTCCGTAGACCACTTAAGAGTATTGATTCCCCTTGCCCACAACAGGGTGATGTTTCCATGTGGAAAACATGATCCATAAGTCATTTTGAATTAAGTGCAGCACTTATTACATAGATGAGACAACCTAAAGACTTGTAAAAATGTTTTAAACCCCGTTTTTTCTCCCGCAAAGGAGCTGATGGCTTTCGAGAAAAAAGGTGTTTTTGCACTGAAGCGCATCTACTATTGTCTGCTTCCTTAATTGTGTTAAGAAGGAGAAACATTGCTTTCAACTTAATAACGCTAAATTGTGGACATAAAAAAAAAAAACTGTATTTTGATCAAGGCTTGATGCGTTTTTCAATATCTGATATAAAGAATGTTTCTTAGCCTTTTCGGCACAATTTCTGTTTCATCTACTAATCAAACTCATCTCTTTTATTTTCAGTAACTAAGGTGAGGCAGGATTTACTATGGACCCGATGGTTCTATGACTATTGTTTATATGTCTATCAGTGCCCCTATCTATGTGCTTGTGTTATTTCTATGTCGGGTACTGTGCACAGCGCTCTGTCCATGTACAAGTTGCTTCTATCCTACATAACCATCATAGACAGTTTGCAGCGATGAGACATTCCTCTCAAAATGACTGTCGGCAATCCTCAAGAACAGTTTGTCCCAGCTAGGGTTTGATCCCAAGACGTCTAAACTACCAGCCCCATACTTTACCGAGTAATCAACCCAGCAACTCAACCCCAACTAATTTGAGCTATTTTTGTTCCTACTTGTATGTAAGTAACCGGCATGCATTTGTATATGATTCATGATCTGGCAAAAAGGGGCTTAATTCATCTCCGTGATCCATGATACCAAGCAAGTCATCATATAATTACAGATCAATAAAATCCATTTTCTCGAACAACCGACTGAATCATCCGGTACACTGGTCCTTTTACAAACAGAAAATTGACCGAAAGCAAAACGTTTCGGCTCCTGTCGGACTGCGCGGACTGCGCAGGCTGACCTGAATCGATATTTTTTGCAGCTGCATTAAGCCCCCTTTTCACGGAGCATGGCCCATATATATAAGTTTGGGTCACATGCATTTTATTTTGAAATGTGACTTACTGTAACGACAACGATTCCCAAACCTTTCAACACAAAATAAACGACACGGATATTTTCAAAAAATACATTATCTCTACAATACAAAGAATTCGCTGCAAAATATAGGACATAATAGACCAAAGATTATATGTTAAAAGTTCTGTAGAGTCTGATCTTGCTCTTCTATGCCCACGCGTATAAAATACATTTCACATAACTCTGTGCGTACACAATCTCAGATATTTTTAAATTTTGTGTATTTGGAACGTCGCTTGTCAATTCGGGCACTGAACAAATAAAGGGATAAATGGAAGTTATTTCAGACCGACAGACGCAAAAACCATTACTATTTGTCTAGCACTCAATGCAATGCTACAGGACTTAAAAGAAGGGGGTCGCTGCTTCGAATCCCCAGTTCGGCGACGAATTTTCAAGGTTAACTATAGTCATTTTGACACCATTCATTCCTTCCGCACCACTGACCATTGTTCCGACAAATGATATTGATATTGGGAAGGCAGCCAGTGGCTTTAGAAGAATATCAAGTGAAGTATTGATAAAAGGAAACTCTAGGAAAGTCTAGAAAAGATTCACTGGTCGCCGCAACGTAACTGAAATAATGTTGAAAACGGAGTTAAACACCTTACAAACAATTCATACGATACGAACTCTTCCTTTGTTGTGACTACGTGTCTTAAAAATCACCTTGGTGTGTGTGTGTGTGTGTGTGTGTGTGTGTGTGTGTTTTCCCCCCCAACAAGCAATACATTCATTATCAAATATGATAATATAAAATGAAAATGTACATGAATGTCTCTGAATTTGAATTGAACAAAACTTAAAGGGCAAATCCGAACATTTCTTGACTTAGCTTTTTTTCCCCTTTAATCATCTGCAAATGATATCAGTAAAACATTTATACCTCATTTTCCACAATTGGCACCCGCTAACATGCTATAAATCACCATTGAATTGTCACGATGTTTCACAGTCCTTAAAATGGTGCATCGTTTACTTTCCCTGATTCGCTTACCTCCCGTCCTTGTGTGACGTCATATGCGCAGTAGTCGGTCTTCCGTTACATATGGAATCTACGGCTGCAATAGTCTGGTACCCCGCCGTACTACAAGAGTACGTTAGGCAAAGCGCAATAATGGCGGCCCCCGTTGGTAATATGCAGAGGAGATTGATTGATCGATTGAATGGTGTTTTACGCCGCTTTCAACATTATTTCAGTCATATCACGGCGACAGCTCACATATTCATGTATTTCCTGGGTTTCACCAGTACTAGGCTAGAGCTCTGAAGTGTCTTGCCCAAGGACACTCCCACGAAAAACCCAGTGGATCCAGTGAGGCTCAAACCTGGGGCCTCCAGGTTACGAGTTCTACACTTTACCACTGAGCCACGCAGGACCCCAATATGCAGAGGAGACGGGATATTGTTATTTCACATGATCAAATCGGATCATAGGCTGAATTCAAAACAGATCGCTTGCAATAAAATCATGGCAGCGAGTTCTCCTACAGGTCGTTCTTATTTAGCGAGAAAAACTCCATATCAGAAATGCTTTAAGTATCCGAAATGTCAATGGACCTATATAACTTCCGAAAACAGGGCTACTTTTAAAATAATTCATGGTAGAATTTGTATATAAACCATACCCAAACAGCACGTTTTAGATTCGGTAATGTATTTTTTGTACAAAATTGACTTCATTTTAGTTACTGATCAAACTCGATCACATGAAATTGGGGAAAACGGGGAAGCATGTAGGGGTACGATTGAGGCCGCCATTATTGCGCTTTGCCTGACCCGATAACGTAGTGGTAGGGGCAGGTAATCCAGACTACGGCTGCAACGGCGATAAGGAGATTTACAGACTCTGTATATTCAAATTTCCTAGATAATTACAAAGGAGAAAACTGCGAATCCAACATTCATAACCGGGGTCGGACAGTAACGACAGATTTTGTGCCATCGAATCATTCCAAACTGTCTGAAACACTCTGAGGACTGTCAGTGTTTAATGTATCCAAAACTTGCAAAGAAAGTTGGGTTAAAAAATTCTAGGCTGCGATTAAAACCTGACGCTGTGCCAACATTATTCGACCCTCCAAATCGGGGAGAGGTAAAACCAAAAGGCAGACACTTCTCGAGAGCCATTTCCAAAATGAAACTTCAACATGTGGTAAAGGTCTTTTTTCTTGAAATGTGAATACTTTGAATTGATATTCGTACTCTTTAAACCATTTTCTGCATTATCTTGTCGTTCTGCACGGTGTAGATCTATACTTTACTGAAACGTAACCGAAAACACTGGTTTACAGTCAAGGCGCACCGAAACGAAGACATACCCAAGTTAAAACGTACTTAAGTGCAGTAGAAACGTACATGTACAAGTGAAGTCAAAATGTACTTGTCAATGTGAAGGCAAAGTGTACACATGAGTTTTCTGGAGTTTTTATCTTTCATCGTTGTAAACATGTTAGTAGAAAGTGTTGTGTTCACCATTTAGAAGTTTATGATAGAACATATCACATTATGTCATAGCTATGTATATCCTTATTTTTTCATCACCATAAACAGACTATATATTCTATTCATTTCAGGCAAGACCTAAAAAGATGTGCTGGTGTCTCGTGCCGTAAAATTGGCTTGTCTGTTTCTTTAGGGATACATTCTCATTGCTAATAGTTTAACAGCCAATACACTCTTAACTACGCGAAAAGATTTGTACACTTTCAATGCGTTTATTGACAGTAAATAACTTGTGGCTCAAATATTGGTATTATCTTCGCAATGTTGGAAAAAAATGAGGTTAAAGGCAGGGTACTAGTATTTTGTCCTTTTCCCACAATGTTTTTAACTCGTTACCAGTCAAAAGAATAACATAGACTTGTCCAAGTTGAAAGCATTTGCAGACGACAAATGAAACATGGCTAATATGATGGAAATTGTCTTTGGAAGTTTAGACTTGAAATATTGTGTGTTAAAACTGTTTCTCATTCTCACACAATATTTTTAAATCCATACAATTCATTTTGTCTAACAAAGCAAGGTAGACTGGTCCTTTGACATGCAGAAAATTGACTGATAACAAAAAGCAAACTGTGCAGGCTGATATGGGCAAATACTTTTTGCAGATCCATTTAGCCGCCTTTGCAGAGAGCATAACTCCTATACATTTTTCACATACTTTAAACATAAGCTTTGTAACTTTCAATGGGTATGGGATCAAGTTACATCATACTACCTGAATCCCTGGGTAGACTGGTCCGTGGGACATGCCAAAAGTTGACACATAGCAAAACGTTTCTACCCATGTAAGCCTGTGTGGACTGTGCAGGCTGACATGGCTTAATACTTTTGTAGATTCATTAAAGCCCTTTTTCAGAGAGCATGACACGTATATATTGGGTATGGGATCAAGTTACATAGTAGATCTACTGGTTTCAAATAACGAATCTTCAAACCATAACTTCATTTCATGTAATTTATTTACATTTTTTAATGAATATAGCTATTTCAACTCCTAACCTGACAACAAAATTGTAGACTTGTTCATATTAAAAGCATTTATAGGCAACACTTTAAAATTTAAAAATGATAGTATTTGTCTTTGAAAGGGTAAGAAACAATATAGGGAATGGAGAAAATGCTAGTTAACAGTATTTTCTTCTTTTGCTTCAAGATTTTAACATGCCTTGTTCCAAGGTGTCCTCAAAACTTTGGAATAAATCTGAAGATGACCATTCAAACCCTAGTACTGAGGAAATTCAGGTCGTTGACAGGATATGAAATATTCCCGAAAAAGCAACAGTTGTTCATTACAAGAAATTTCTCCTTTTAAAAAATTATTTGCTGACACCTTTGACAAAGGTTTGGTTTGTTAAAGGCTAAGGAAGTATGTCATGCAAATCTCATCATTTGAGCCCCACTGCAGTTTCAAAGGATGAGAGTATTTTTTCTTTGTTGATAAGAATACTCTTTAGTAATTATTGTTTAATATGTAAATACATGCAAATCTGAAAACAATGTGCTAAAATGAGAAATTACAAAATTTCTCCTTTTACCACAATGTTTATGTTGGTTTTTAATCTAGTTTGTACCACTCTTGACTCCTCGAATAGTTTTTATGAATATGGAAGTCAGAAAACAATTAAGCCCTAACCAAGCAAGAAAATTTTAGACTTGCCTAAATCGAAGCTAAACAATTAATTTTTTACCAGATGATGAAATCTTGTCCAAATTTAAATTGTTTGCAGATGACATTGAATGTGACCCAAATCATGGAATTCGTTTGTGAAAGAGTGGAAACACTGGGAGAAGAGGAGATAATGCTGGTTACCAGTATGTTCTCCTTTTCCAACCATGTTTTCAAAACCTCTCTATTTCAGGGTTGTTAAAGCTCAGAATTGTGTGTTAAAAGTTTAACTGTGGCCCAAAGAATGGAATTTATTTTTGAAAGGATAGAAAACATTGTGGGAAAAGGATTAAATGCTGGTTAATAGCATTTACTCCCTTTCCCACAATGCTTATTTATTTATTCATTTTCTTAGGGCTGTTTAAACTCCGCATTGTGTGTTAATGGTTAATTCAAATAAAAAGTTAAACCCTTTGGCTGGGGAAAGCTAGTGTTCTAAACACAGAAACTAAATTAATTGTCATTTGACAGTTTCAATGTTATGTCACTTGGTAATTTGAGTAAGTGCCCAAATTACTGTGGGTATTTAATTAAATCCACTGTATTTCTCCGAAGGAAATGCATTCCTGATAACTGTCACTGCACATAAATGTATAATATTTTCCCACTCCTTTCTAAGTAGTTCTAATACCCATCTCACAATTCTTCTGAAGGCGTTTCTACAAAGTCTAAAATATAAAACAATGTCCAATTATATAGCAATTTAATAGCAGGAAAACTGTCACTGAAAGAATAACCAATCTTTCACATGTATTTCACATGTATGGGTCCCTGTTCAATTCTGGCAAAAACAATTTTACAAAACAGTGTTCAAGTGTGAATCATTTTATTTATGGTTTAAATTCTTTTACAATGCGCCAGTATTTGAATCTTTCAACCATGCTTGGGAGATTGTCTTGTTCATTCATCTAAAGATTGCAATAGTACTGTCTTTCATGCATTTATCCAATAAGAAAAAAAAGTTCTGTCACATGGTCATTGAACAAATAACCTGCTTCATGATTGAACCCGCAGCGGGTAAAGCACAAAGCAAGCACTCTTGTTTGCTAAAAATACTAACTGAGTAGCAAGTAGGGGTAACCTTTACACTATATTCTGGCTTCATTCACAGAAACAGCAGAGGTTGCTCAAATTGAATGAATATAGCATAATGAATAAATCATAAATTGAGACTTGCAAATTTACTTACTCCTGAATTCTTTGGCCTTCCTCAGGTGGACCTGACTGCGGTACAAGATCATTTTAAGCCACTTCCAACACTTGGATATTCAGACAATTCGCCCTGAATCATTCATGTTGTGTAATACAGACTAAACCTTCAGCCTTAATCTACCCATCAACAACTACACAGTTGTTACGTTGGCACCTGTAAAAATACATATATATGATTTTGAGAATGAGGACAAAAGTTTCAGTTGTGGAAATCAGACAGTCATTTACCATTTTTTCCATGGCTTTTGCAAATGGAAACTGTTACGGCTATTGGGCGGTAGTTACTAGGATTTGTTAAATCTTGGGCAGCTTTACAGAGGAATTGCACTTGTTAGTTGTTTCTCTAAGATATTTACTGTGTTATCAATAAAAGGTTAGATGAATGGATTAAAAATAATCACGTACTAAGCGACTCACAATTTGGATTTAGGGCTGGCAGGTCAACATCTGATGCAATTTTCATTTTGAGTGCAGTCGTTAATAACGTTTTGAATGATAAAGGGGCGATTATATTGTGCCTTTATCGATTTGAAAAAGGCGTTCGATAGTATAAATCATTGTAATCTTTGGTACAAATTGTTTAAATTAGGTATGAATGGGAAAATGTTACGTATTATAAGAAATATGTACAATAGAGTAAAAACCTGCATAAAGGGGAATAACTCGTACTCAGACTTTTTTGACTGCGTCGTTGGATTTAAACAAGGAGAAGTTATCTCCCCTGTTTTATTTTCCTGGTTTCTTGATGATCTAGAAACGTTTCTAAGATCAGATACTGAATGTGGTTTAAGCTTAGATGAAATATCATTGGTGGCACTTCTTTTTGCAGACGACATGGTTATCTTTGCTAACTCTCAAAATGATCTCCAAGATAGGCTGGATCTATTAAAAGTTTACTGTGATCGATGGGGGCTTTCTGTCAATACTGAAAAGACTAAAGTTATTGTTTTTCGAAAAAGAGGGGGTTTACATCCTAACGAACGATGGCACTATGGCCAAGATATTCTTGATGTTGTTGACAACTTGGTAACTATCTTGGAACAGTTTTTAGTTACACGGGCTCTTTCAGGGCAAATCAGGAGAAGATTGTTGGAAAAGCCCACAAAGCGCTGAATGCCCTTTTCAACAATATCAATAAATATGATATACAAGTCTCAGTTCTATTCAATTATTCGACGCTTTTGTTAGTTCGATCCTGCATTACTCATGTGAAGTTTGGGGCTCAGGCAAGTTCAACGACATCGAAAAAGTTCATTTGAATTTTTGCAAACGTATCCTTAATGTTAAAGGATCTAACAGCACGTAGGTGTATATGGGGAGTTGGGGCGCTATCCCTTATTTATACATAGATATGGAAGAATGATAAAGTATTGGTGCAAATTAACACAAAGTAATAATTCAGTTATCAAAGCTGTATCTACCCAGATGTATAATGAGTGCACGACAACTAATAAGAGAATTTGGATGTCAAATATAAAGACATTACTCGATAATTACGGTTTTTCTCAAACTTTCGTTAATCCGTACAACGTTAATTTAAAAACTTTTCATGTTACATTTCGTAACCGAGCTATTGATGTTTTTAAACAGACATGGTGTAACGAAATAGTATTGCAAAGCTCGATGTGCACTTTTAGATATTTCAAATCTTCAGCTGGCTTTGAGTCATATTTAGATCGTCTTCCGAAAAGATTCAGAATTGTTTTATCAAAGCTGCGTCTTTCATCTCACCGCCTAAATAGAGAATAGATGGTTGGTGTCTTGGATGAGTTAAGTTTATCGGGCAAGGCGGAGGAATTTATCTGGTGAGCCGAAGGCGAACCGGATAAATTCCGGAGCAGAGCCCGATAAACTTAACCCATCCAAGACACCAACCATCTATTCTATTTATCCTGTCACGCACTGTAAATGAACAAAACAAAACAAAAAACAGACATGATACAAAGACTGTACCTTTTATTCATTATTCAATATCTTATGGTACTGATACCATAAACTTTCCGAGCCGAGCCTGACAAAATTTCCTGGAATCAGAGACACTAAGTACTGTCTATTCTTCAAATTTTCCAATCCACGACACTATACTGTTTATCCTGTTTCACATTTACAAACATAAATCCGACTAGATAGAATATTTCGCTCGAAATTAAGGCACGTATTGACATCTTTCGCACTATGAAAAAACATGCTTGTATGGCGAAGCGCTTTTGGTATGCAGCTGTAATAATGACGTAATGAATAATATTGACTACGTCATAAACGTGACGTAAACCCTCGGAAGAATGTTGTGGCGAAGAATTCTAATTTCTTTTAAATAATAAGAAAAATCAACATGTGCATCGAATTTTAAGCGATAATTTTCTTTGAAATATTGATTTCGTGTACCGGCACCTAAAGAAGGAGTTCCGGCTGGTCACATGACCAACTAGCCTAATAAACCTTGATCACGTGACCAACTGACATAATAAACCTAGTCACGTGGTCAAGTGACCGTATATCACCAAGTTTATATGACCCCATGTTATACGACGGAATTTATAGGAGGTGACAAGATAAATATTGAAACCGGCCGCCATGGTAGTAACAGACTTGAACGGCATGAAAGAGTTTGTAATTTATGCACTAGAGAGGACATAGAGGACGAATTTCATTTCGTTCTGATATGTCCACTCTATTTGCATTTAAGAAAAAAATACATTAAAAAATATTTTTATGTTAGACCTAGTATGTACAAATTTATCGAACTGATGAATTCAAAAAATTTAATTACAGTGAAAAAGCTAGGGCTATATGTATATGAGGCTTTCTCCTTACGCAACGATTCGACTAATGTTTAACTCCTTTGTTGAAACTTTTTTTTTTTTTTGAGGCCTATATATGTAACCGGACTATGGATACCGGATTTTATCATTCTGTTTATTTTCAAGTATTACGTTTTCCCGGGTTCGTGTCATGTGACTTTCTTTGTCGTTTGGGTAATGCAGAAGTTTACATTGATGATTTGTAACAGCGTTATTTAGCCGTTGTGGAAATCTTGATTTGGTTTGTAGTAGCTATCGTACATTCCTTGCAGTGTATTGAAAATGTCTGTATGTCGTTTTCGCGAAAGTCCATTTAGTTTGAAGAAGTTTGACGCTATTTTGTGAAATGTAGTCGGTTTCCGCGTCCTGAATAACCCGCCCAAAACTTACCGAACCTAACCTTTGTTTTCATGTTTTTAATTTGTTGATGTTGTTTTACAGGTAACACTACACACGGAGCAAGTTAAGTTTTTGAAGCTGAGATTGTATGCAGTCAGTTCCTAAAACTGGTAAGCCATACTAGATGCTGTGAAATACTCTTTTTATCGATTGTTTGATTTGTTTTATTGAAATACTGTGGTAGAGGAACTGTACTAAGGTAGTTTCTAATTTTTTTCATTTTCAGATTGTAGATCTATAGATTATGATGTTCTGCCCTTTCGTTGAATACTGATGATAGTGCGAGAATTAGATAACTGAAAGCAGATTTTCTTTCCAGCATTTCATCCCTTTTTCCACATTTTGGACCACAAGCCCCACACCCTTAAACCCTTCAAAACAAACCGGGTAAAGAGAAGGTTACATATAAACATGTAGATCTTAACAATTGATCTGTATTCCTTGTTGTAATTGTAATTGTGTGAATTGGCTTTGGACAGCGGACGTGCTGGATCTAGGATCAGACTGCACATTTGTGCGGTCTGATCTTGATCTGCACAGTCTGCAACATCGGTCTGGGCTTATAAACGTGTAATTCTTACCAACTGAATCTTTATTCCTTGTTGTAATGGTGTGAATTGATTTTAGACAGCGGAGCGCTTGGATCTGGGATCAGACTGCACATTTGTGCGGTCTGACCTTGATCTACACGGTCCGCATCATCTATCAAGGGTGACATCTTCAGATGTTACCTGTAGGCCTGATAGCTAGAAATTTTAATTATGTCTAAATTAAGTTTGGTTTCAATATTTGCGTATGTTTTTCTTACTACCTACTGTATGATTTTGTCATTGTGTGGATTGGATTCAGACAGCGGACGGTTTAGATGTAGGATCAGACTGCGCATTTGTGCGGTCTGATCCTGATCTACACAGTCTGCAACAGCTATTCAATGTGACATCTTCAGATGCCGTGTAAACTCAAATGCTTATGTCTAGATTAATTCCAGTTTCCATCTATGCGTATGTTATATTACCAGTATACATGTATATTATACCAGTACCAGTATTATACCAGTTATATAACCAGTAGGCCTTAAAAGTATGAAAACTTAAATGTTTATATGTAAATTAATTTCAGTTTCCATATGTATATATGTTTTGTACATGGGATTTTGTTGCCTCCCGTGTATGATTCACGTTGTCGTTTGATGTTTTGATAGTTAATGTTGAGACGATGACCTGTATAGGTTAAGTCAATAAAATGATCTGTTCTGTTTGGTGTAGGAATAACAATAGCTTCTCGTTAAGAAAACACATGTCTTCCGGTTCTAATTAGAATTTGGAGTAAACAATGGTGGGAACGATAAGGTACTTGTTTAGGAAATGGGTATCACCAGACGCAACTGCAGTGTCAAGACATTTTCATGACATTTTCAAGATTCCTTCAAGGCGTAAAGAGCCTCTTTGCGCCAGAATTGAAAAGAAATCGCCCTCTACTTATGTACCTTATTATGTGTGCCATAATTATAATGTTCGTCTTGATTGGCAGCTAGACAAAAACCTTTTTCATACAGATAGATTTTTATCAGCTCAAACTGGTCTGTAAATAAAGAGTAAATTTCTAAAGTTAAATAAACTGTAATTTGATTAGAGAGGATCGTTCAATTGCTTGTGTATAATTATACCTCTAGCTGTGAAAATATTTGCTCTCCTACAGCGAATATAAAGATTATTGAAATTAGGACTGTAATCTATATTATTTGTATTTCTGTTTTTTTTTTCATGTTTCAGAACGTTTGAATTAGACATAGAGCAAAAATCTGAAGGTACTGCAGCTTATGTATAGGCCTACATAATAGCATTCATGAAACCTTTTTTTTTTTTTTTTTTTTGTAAAACAAGAACTAATTAATTGAAACACTTGTTATAATAATTGTTCATTTCCCCCGCTCGAATAGTTAAAACTATGTCTTTGTTTCGACATAGACTGTATAAAATAGATCCGTCCTGGTCCTTACTTACGTCAATTACAAATGAAATATTGATAAACAAATTGAATAAATGAAAAGGCGTGTGTGATTTTGAATGTTATGAAAGTAAAACATAAAAAAGGAACTATGGACATGTCAGAAATTGGAAGCCTTACTTTTGATCTACACTGACCGATATCCTAAGACAACGAAGACAATATGGATTTCAAGACAATTTCGGTCAGAATAAATAACAAGATTTTAGAGGTGTCAATCAAACCTTCTGTACAGATTGATCTTAATCTACACGGTCCAAACAAGCAGTCAAACCGTAGATAAAGCCCAAATTATTGCGCACTATGTCATTTGTTGGCTTCCAGAACATCTTAACTGCTACTCGTTTCAGGCTGTGGTTGCGATGTTTTTGAAATAAAATAAAACAAAAACAAAACTGAAAACTGTCCAATACCTTAAGAATAAGATTTTTAGTACTGATGGATGTATTTTGTTGACAATGCTATCATGTCTGTACATGTCGGGTTTAGTTGTTAGTTCATATGTAGGTTTAATTTGTCTATTTGTCTATTCTATATTATCATGCATTCAAAAATACTATGTTCACTGTTGCATTAACTGTATTTGTATGCCACGTGGGTCTATGACCTTTTGGAGAAATGGAATAAAACTTGAAACTTATATTCCTTCAAAGTATCGAAGTAAATGACAATGTCGGAAAAGTAGATACTGTCTGAGTGGAGAACAATATTGGCAAAAGAAAAAGTGCATGTTAGAATATTGTTTTCGTTTCCGATAAACAGACAGGCAATATCCCCTTTTCTCAAAATAGTTTTCTTGGAAAAACAAGGATATCATTTATTATTATTATTATGGAGTAATGGCTGAACGGGCGTATCTTTGAAAACTAAGAAGTCAACGTTTTTAAAACCCTTTTCTTGCAATACGCAACCATTGATGTATTTTGTAGAGAGTTTTGACAAGGATCGGTCTACGTGCAGTCTGATCTTGTTTTGCATTCATCAATTATCTGTTAATGGTTTCACTTATGTATTTCTAATCAAATATTGATCTACTAATCAAGCTCATCTCCTTTATTTCCAATAAATAAGGCAATGCAGGATTTACTATGGACCTGATGGTTCTATGACTATTGTTTATATGTCGTTTTCTTCATTTTAAATCTTATATGTATGTAATTTTACGTCTATCAGTGCCCCTATCTATGTGTTTGTGTTATTTCTATGTCGGGTACTGTGCACAGCGCTCTGTCCATGTACAAGTTGCTTCTATCCTACATAACCATCATAGACACAGTTTGCAGCGATGAGACATTCCTCTCAAAATGACTGTCGGCAATCCTCAAGAACAGTTTGTCCCAGCTGGGGTTTGATCCCAAGACGTCTAAACTACCAGCCCCATACTTTACCGAGTAATCAACCCAGCAACTCGGCCCCAACTAATTTGAGCTATTTTTGTTCCTACTTGTATGTAAGTAACCGGCATGCATTTGTATATGATTCATGATCTGGCAAAAGGGGGCTTAATTCATCTCCGTGATCCATGATACCAAGCAAGTCATCATATAATTACAGATACATAAAATCCATTTTCTCCAACAACCGACTGAATCATGAGGTACACTGGTCCTTTTACAAACAGAAAATTGACCGAAAGCAAAAACTTTCGGCCCATGTCTGCCTGCGCGGACTGCGCAGGCTGACCTGAGTCGATACTTTTTATTTGCAGAGGTATTAAGCACCCTTTTCACGGAGCATGGCCCATACATAAGTTTGGGTCATATGTTTTTTTTTAAAACTTGACTTACTGTAACGACAACGATCCCAAACCTTTTAACACAAACGGCTTGGCCAATTTTTTTCCGAGCAATGATGATAGTCAATGCGACACCGCTGTCCATTGTTTCCACGATGGTTATGTGGGAAAGCAGCAATTGGCTTGGAAAGCATATTGTGCGGAATACTGGTTAAAGAAACTCAAGGAAAGCATGGATAGATGCACTGGCCGCGGCAATATAACTGAAATAATGTTGAAAACGGCGTTAAACACCATACTATCAATCAGTTAACAAAATAAATGAAACAGATATTTCCAAAAATACATGATATCTACAGTACAAGAAAAAACACCTTTAGAATTCGCTGCAAAATATAGGACATAATAGACCCAAGGTTAGGTGTTAAAAGTTCTGTAGAGTCTGATTTTGTTCTACTATGCCCACACGTACAAAATACATTTCACATAACTCTTAAAGTTTGTGTATTTGAAACGTCGATTGTCAATTCAGGTATTGAACAAATAAAGGAATAAATGGAAGTTATTTCAGACCAACAGACACAGAAACCATTACTACTAATCTAGCACTTAATGCAATGCTGCATGACTTACAAGAAGGGGGTCGCTGCTTCGAATACCCGGTTCGGAGACGAATTTCCAAGGTTTAACAATAGTCATTTTGACACCATTAATTCCTTTCGCACCACCGACCATTGTTTCGATAATTGATATGTGGGAAGGCAGCCAGTGGCTTTAGAAGAATATCACGCAAAGTATTGATAAAAGAAAACTCTGTGGAAGCCTCGAAAGATTCACTGGCCGCCGCGATATTACTGAAATAATGTTGAAAACGGCGTTAAACACCGCACAAACATTTAAAATGCGATGCGATCTCTTCTTTTGTCTTCCTTTGCTGTGACTACGTCTCTTAAAAATCACCCTGGCTATTTTTTTTTAAACTCTGTTGCAAGCAATACATTCTTTCATAATCAAATTTGATAATATAATGTGAAAATGTACATGAATGTCTCTGAATTCGAAATGAACAAAACTTAAATCATACCATTTAAATGCATTGATATTATTGTGAGGATGACAATCTGTTAGTGTACGGTCGGTCCAAGTCTTAACGCTCTGGCAAAAAAATAAAATAAAACCAGGACAAAAAGTAAACAAATGATTGAATGATTTGGCAACTTTTTGGCAACTTTTTGTCTTGTTTTAAAATTCAAATTTCTACCAGTAACTTACATTGAGACCGACCGTACAATAACAATTTGTCATCTTAACGATCATTCCATATTTTTTAATTAAATGGTTTAAATGTATTTCAACACCCGCATCGTTTACTTTTAGCCACCATTGAACCTTTAACACATAATACAGGCACTGATTAAACTGGCTTAAAGTTCTAGCTGATTTAAGCTATTACTGTTTACATTTCCTAAGTTAAACAAAGACAATAAATGGATTCTGATTGTAATCAACATACCATACATATTACTGTATTTGACTCTGATTTATTATCATACAGTGGAGGAAAAAAAACGTTGATAGTGTAACTTTCTCATTATTTTAAGAAAATTTAATCGGACTGTGTGGTCTAAAGATCAGCCTGTACGCTCTGTTAAAGCATCTTGCATCCTTATCTTGAACGTAAGTTTTACAAAAGTTTATGAGCCACACTCTGGCAAAAGGGGACTTAATGCATCCCCGTAATGTATTATACCAAGCAAGCCTTCACATAATCATAAATCCGTAAGATCCATTTATTCTAACAATTGGCTGAATCTCGAGGTAGAATGGTCCTCGGACAGGCAGTTAATTTACAGATGACAAATAGTTTCAATCCATGTCAGCCTGACATGGGTCGACATTTTTTGCAGGTGGCATAAGCCCCTTTTTCACAGAGAATGGCACGTATGAAAGAGTGGTGAGTTTTTGAACACCTAATATACCTATAAGATGTTTTGGTTGTCGAATTGTCATTTTTAACCCGTGGGTTTCTTTCCGGACTGAAACAGGAAAGTGTTTAAATTGGTTAAACATTTTTTTTTTATGAGAAGCTTTCCTTTGACTGTATTTTCAACAATAACGACAGATATTCTATCATCGAGTGCCTTTCGAGCTCATTAAAACGGCAACACAACAAAAGCTGATTAAAGTCGTCATCTATTATAAAATGCATATTTATATTTACATGGAAATATCTAGATATGTCAGGATATACAGATAGATACGCTGGTTTTCAACGTCTTGTATAGATACATTCTAAATTTGTATAACTCTCACAAGATTGCTAAACTAAATTATCACGTATATATAGACGGTTTTATGTATTGATTTCATGAAGAAAAAGGGATCGGTATATTGTGTGAACTTGATACCTTAAACGGCATGGAAAAAAATCAAAGCCTTGCTTTTTTCAATAGTAATATAATCATTATCCCAATCATTAGGTGTAAACTTGTGTGAACGAATTTTTGGAGGACAGTCAGAGGACATCTGAATTGAATTTAATCCAACTTATTCAAGATTAGATCAGTCGATCCTTTTGAGGTGTTTGTCCGTAAATTGAATTCAAGTACGGATAAAAGAAATATCGTTATCTGCTTGAAAGACAATATATTGTACACTGACACAATAGAACGCGTTACCCTCTTGGGAACGCGGTGGCAAAAGGAGAAAATATTAGTTACCAGCCTGGAGTAGCATTAGATTTTGTTGGTGAACACTACCTAAATGTTCCTTTTATCCTTTAACCACACCGTCCCGAGTTTAAATATCCCCCAAAATAGAAGGATTCTAAAATCACTGTGGAAACAGGATAAAGTGCTGGTAATTTAATTAGTTTTCCCCCTTTTCTCAGAATGTTTTCTACACTATAAGAGAACTGAATCTCGTTTCTACCGATTACAAATTTCTCAGCTGCAGATGTTTTTAAATCGGAAGACGATAAAATCTGTCATTCTGGAACGGGTTAATCATACAAAAAAGGTCACTGTTTTTCTATTACTGTTTGGGAATGAGAGCTTTTGGGAACATTAATGGATAAGCAGAAAATGACATTAATTTAGCCAGTGTTTCTCCTTCTCCCACAATGTTTTCCTCCCTTTCAACTGCAGATTTCTTATTCAATATCAAGTCTTTAGCAGACGTTATGTTTTAGACTTGTCCAGAATGAGAGAGTCCCAGACGACAAATTTAAACTCGTCAAAACTGAGAGCTTCTCAGAGAACAAATTCATAATAAATCAATTGATGGAATTTGTCATTAAAAGGCTACCACCATTTTTACTATTTTACTATGCTTTTCATCGGCCTTCCTGCCTCAAGGTTGTAAAAACTTGGGAATCTGTAGTAAAGGGTTTATTTTGTTGATTTGCAAATGTTTTCAACTTAAAGAAATCTAAAAAGAGTATACCAAATAGTTTCTAATTATCTATCTAGCCAGAGTGCAGCTCAAGATTAGACAGCACAGTGCAATACGTTATCTCTCTTTATTATTCACATTATTAGATTGTGTTTTCCGCCGCTTTTAATCTTATTTCAACCTTTTTTTGAAATAGATTAATCTGGGAAAATGTAAGCAGGAAATGATAATTTTTGCAACAACTTGATTTTGATAACTATGTGTATTAAACTCCTTTTGCTACTATGAAATACTGAGATAATTAAGGCTGATACGGTTCGAAAACAATGTGAAAAGTCAAGACAAAGGTCATACAGGGAAATGCTTTCATTTACGCCTTGTTTCTTCAGGGAACTTGCGTGGCTCAGTGGTAAAGTGTAGAACTCGTAACCTGTAGGTCCCTAGTTCGAACCTCATTTGAAGCACTGAGACTTTCGTGGGAGTGTCCTTCTCCAATGCTCTTCACAGCTCCAGACTACTACCGATAAAATCCAGGACATAAATGACTATACGAGCTGTCGCTGTGATATGACTGAAATAATGTTGAAAGCTGCATAAACACCATTCAAACAATTATTTCTTTTGTCTTTCTTAAAACAATAAGATCACGCTTGAGCGCTTTTTTTCTCTATTTGAAGACCCCATACAGAGTAAGAGATAAATGTTCTTATCAGGGTTTAAATCTTTAACTCTTTACCACATGACAAAGCTATAGCCTAGTCAAAATTGAAAGCATTTGCAGACGACAAATTACATGCGACTCAATTTTGAAATTCGTCTCGGAAAAAGTAAAAACATTTGGGGGAAAATAATGATTATCAGCATTTCTTTTTCAAAATGTTTTCAAAAGCCTCCTCCGTCAAGGTCGTAAAACTCAGGATAAAGGATTAACAGACGGAAAAAAATAGGATCATCCAGCCTTGAAACATTTACAGACTTCAATTTAAGTGGTTTAAATGAGGGGAGAGTTCTATGAAAGAGTACAAAACATGTAGGAAAAGGAGAAAATGCTGGTTTTATAAAGTTATCTTCTTCAGGGTTGTAAAGTTCAAATGCCACTGAAATTCCATTGGTCAATCACGGGATAACGAATTTTCCTTAGCGGACACCGTTACTATAAATAGCACATTGGCAACTGCCTGTAAACTGGCAGCCTGTTACCGATCTTCGTATCTATCGGACGGTTACGGGAGATACAACGGGTACCAGTTTACGACTGCCTGTATAAACTGGTACCCGTTGTATCGCCCCTGGCCGTCCAATAGACAACAGGCAACACCCGATTTATCGAGGGCAGCTATTGGTTCATATGTACCGAATCCACCGATCAGACAGCTCGTAGCAGAACGCCTTTATTCGTATTAAAAAGAATCGAGCAATAATTTTATCTTTGGCTAAGATTTTCATGGCAAACGAAGATTTTTTTCTGACAGCGACCAATTTATTTAACTCGCCATAGAATTTAAAATCTCTATCGTTAAGATCTATCTGTGTGCATAAAAATCACAATTTGAATTTCCAAGTCTCGCGTTATCTCTTGAAATCTCGAACAGGCAGAAACTCGACTTGTAAGCATTGGGTTATCTGATGTTGATACGAAGATCGATAACAGGCTGCCAGTTTACTGCCCGTCGCCAATGTGCTATTTATAGTAACGGTGTAGATGAAAATTAATACATTTGAGTATTCCGTGATATACAGTTGATGCATCAATGTACAAATGTGTTCGGTGATTAACAAAAGGAAAATTTTAGTGTTCCGTGTTAAACCATCGAGTTTCAAAGGCCTGTGGTTAAAACACACGATTTTTAGTATAGGGTTAACTGAAGCGAATTACATGAACGTGTAGCAAATCCAACTTAGCTGGTATCAGATATTTCCTAAAAAGTCAGACCTGAGACCCTTTCACCATTACCTCAAACAAGTATTTTTGTGAGTAATACCTCACCCATCAGAAATGCTACTTTGCATGGCCTGTGATTGGTAGATCAAGAAAACATTGCAGCATTTTTTTTTTCTGGAGGCTGAAATAGACTACATCCGGGTTGGTGAATTTCCCCTTTTACGAGTGCATTGCCTCTACAAGTGATATCGGGACACGACCGTGCAAAAAGTGCATTTATTAATTTCAAAGCGAATCGTAGATACATTTTAAAAACATTGAAGGAACTTAGGTGTGGCGCGTTTACCCCAACACTTTATGGTTTTATGCATTTTCTAATTTTAACTTATCAACATTTACGCAGGTGAAGACGAAAACAGCGTTAAAATCATCGTAGAAAATGAGTGGTTGTTTTATTGGACTGACTGAATATAAAGAACTTTCATTGATGTTTACACTATTCATCCATATTTACCATATTCATTCATATTTACCATATCCATTCATATTTACAATATTCATCCATATTTACCATATTCATTCATATTTAGCATATTCATTCATATTTAACATATTCATTCATATTTACCAGATTCATCCATATTTACCATATTCATCCATATTTACCATGTTCATTCATATTTACCATGTTCATTCATATTTACAATATTCATTCATATTTACCATATTCATTCATATTTACCATATTCATCCATATTTAACATATTCATTCATATTTATCATAATCATTCATATTTACCATATTCATCCCCATTTACCATATTCATCCATATTTACAATAATAATTCATATTTACCATAATCATTCATATTTACCATATTCATCCATATTTACATTAATCATTCATATTTACCATAATCATTCATATTTACAATATTTATTCATGTTTACCATATTCATTCATATTTACCATATTCATCCATATTTACCATATTCATTCATGTTTACCATATTTATTCATGTTTACCATATTCATCCATATTTACCATATTCATTCATATTTACTATGTTCATCCATAGTTACCACATTCATTCATATTTACCATTTTCATTCATATTTACCATATTCATCCATATTTACCATATTCATTCATATTTATCATAATCATTCATATTTACCATATTCATTCATATTTACCATATTCATTCATATTTATCATAATCATCCATATTTACCATATTCATTCATATTTACAATATTTATTCAACCCGTGTAAAGTCCTTATTTTGAATACTTTTCCACGAAGCACTGGATTAATGAAAGAACCTCATCAAATAGTGGAATAAAGGAAACATTTGAGGTTGTTTTGGACAAATATTTTAACCAAGTAGCGGACATTATAGGCCCCAGGTCAGACTACAGCACAGCCGAGAATACGACTTAGGCTAAGTTCAGCTCTTTGTTGATATTATCACACTTGTCAGTACTATGATACCGGAAGCTCCTTCTCTCTGTAGAGACACGATTCACGTTTTTTTCCCGCGAAGTCGCTTAGATAAATTTAATGTTCTGACTGACATTATTTGCGTGGAAACCTTTTCACTTAGGATGTAAACAGAGGGGGAAGAATTAGCCATGCTCTGTAACAAGGGGTTTAATGGATCTGAAAGATGTGTCCACCGGGACCTAGTGGGTACTTTTTGGCTATTGGTCAATTTTCTGCGTGTCAAAGGACGATTCTACCTCAGATTTCAGTCGATTATCAGACAAAATTTATTTTATGAATCCATAATATTGTGATGACTTGTTTAGTATAGTACATCACGGAGATGCATTAAACCCCGTTTTCCCAAAGCATGGCTTACATAGATTCCGCTCAGTTTTATAAAACGGTTGACCTTCATCTTCCTTTACAAAGAAACTATCGTTTAGATTTATGCCTGGGACAAGCGATTTTTTTTCCCCCAAAAGGAAGTAACTGTCACCACACAAACCAATTCGAAAATGTTGGTAGATGAGTTACCTCTCTTAAGTGAATGGGGCGGTCCAAGTCGGGGTTTCTTCCTAGCAGTGTCGACCGCTCTCTACATCTTGCCACAACCTAGCTTTGAAAACATTGTGACGAGAGGAGAAGAAAGTTGCCGTGCAGCAGACTAACTATGAAAACAATGATAACAGGAGACATTGGTCGTCACGATCAACTTATCTGTATCTGGAAATCATAGTTAGATTTTGTTTAAGTCTTTCCAACACAATCCCGATTTTTAACGAACCTAACACTGATGATAATAATAATCATCATCATCATTATGTTAATACATCACGTGATTTTGATTAAAGGCAACTTGGATATGAATTAGCTACGTCCCACTGATTATTCGTTGTCTAATGTCTTAGGATTTATATTGGTTAATTGTTTAACCCCTTACCATACCCCGAGTCTACCCACCCAGCGGAAGGAGACTTTTGAAAACATTGTGGGAAAAGGGGAAAATGCAGATTACCAGCATTGTCTCCATTTTTTCAGAATGTTTTCATCCATTTCACAGACACATTTCAAGGCTTGAACCGTATTTATCAGATGTAATTGCTCTGAAGTTGGAAGGGTCTATTTTTTGTGGTAAAGTGTTAAACCCCAAAACATCTACTGCAGACAACTTTTAAAGCGTCCTTTTAAATTATGTACATGTATATCAACACGGAATTAGGTTTAGCACATTAATACTAGTAAAACTAATTATGTGAACAGTGTGACAAAAGGTGAAATTGCTTTCCATGAGCAATTTTTCCTTTATCCACAGTGTTTTCAAAAGTTATCTGCTGCAAGACAGAAAAAGGTCGTTTGTAAAAGCTTGCATTACGACAGAGAGCAGCAACACTGTTTTTAACATTATTTCAGTTATATCGTGGTGGAATATATCCTGCCGCAATGATAATCATCAATCCTTGGAAAGAACTTTGTCACACCGGGGATTCGAATCGGCGACCCTTTTTTTTTTTCTCAAGTCCTGTACGCTACTGTCTGCGCTACATGGCCGACTCGGCTTGTATGTATACAAGTGACAAATTATCAATGCTAGGTATACAAAACAATTTCATGTTTTTCAGGTGGTCCAATGTAAACAAAAAAAAAAACACTAAGATACATCGTAGGATTAGCTGGTGCGAAGCATTTTCTCACGACGATATCTACCGTTCCTAAGATACACATGATCATTTCAGCCACATGTAGCATGCAAATCGACTAGTCTACAGTGTTGTCTAGTCAAGAATTAACCGATTACCTCACTATGCTAATTTTAGACCAGTTATAAATGGTTCAAATGAGAATCATTTAATAGGTCTATTTATATTGTTTGCAAGGTATCGATTTCTCTTTGTTAAACAAATGTAATTCTACAAAACATACTTGTCCCTGCAAGCGTAAAGAAACTGGATACTTACATACAGTAAAACTATTGTAAGGATAAGTAAGCATCTTTTTTCAACGCTTTACAACACAATCTCGAGTTTTAACGACCCCAAGAAAAAAGATTTTCGAAAACATTGTGGGAAAAGGAGAAAAATAATTTTAACCAGCATATTCTCCTTTTCCCACAATGCTTCTTACCTTTTCAGTCACAAGTTTCATGATTTGTGCAACGTTTAATTGGTTGTCTGCAAGTGTTTTCAATTTGGAACAGTCTAAAATTTTGTCGTTTGGTAAAGGGCTAAACAACATGGAAAATAATGTGGAGGAAGACATATTTTCTCATGGGAAGCACTGGCTAATTTACCCCGAACCCTTTACCAAGCTGTCACGTTTTAACTCTTTACCAAACGACAGAAATGTAGACTTGTCCAACTAAAAACCATGCGCAGATGACATTGCAAATGTGGCTCAAATGTCTTTATTAGGGTTGAAAACAATATGGGAAAAGGAGAAAATGCCGGCAACCAGCATTTTCTCCTTTTCCTACAATGTTCTCAAAAGGCTTCTTTATCCCGGTCGTTAAAACTCGGGATTGTCTGGTAGAGAGTTAATTTTCCTGAGGAACGCCTAGAAAAAATATTTTGGGTAAAGCACAAAATGGTAATTATCAGTTCTCCTATCCCTCCAATCTTTTCTACCCTCTCTCAAAACACCAGATTTGATTCAAAATTTTCTTGTCCAATAAAGAGTTTATAATTTCAAAAAGTGTCCGAAGAACTAAGGGAAGGAGGCTAATTTTTCAGTTATCTATATAATGGAATAGCCAGCAAAGGAAAGACTTAACTTAAAACAAGAGTACGGCATGCAAGTTCCAATGCTCGGCTGCAGCTGCTTGATTTTCAGTGAAGAAGAAGGGGCGTAACTGCGTCAACAATACTTTGATAGTTACCTCAGGTTTTGAAGAAAACATTGGAATTATACAAACATTGCTCTATGGCCAATGTGAAACACATCTAAGTGAAATCTAAAATGAATCATTAATCAAAGCGTTGAAAGCACTGGTTTGGCATTTGTCAAGGGAGCCATTGTGCGGAATTAGTAATTTGAAAAAATAAACAATAGAAATAGTTTCAAAATATTCCCTTAAAAGTCAACCTACTATATAGTCACGCACAATCTTGTGAGTTGAACAAGTCAGGGCGAACAAGCCCATGAACGAACTGGTTTAGGAATGAACAAGCACGGAATCTAGTGGTCAGCAGACGAAGATTTGTGTATAACTACGCCAATAGAAGGCCATAGCAGGTCAAACTATTTCTGATAAAAAAAAAAAGAAGGATTTACACGATCGATGGCCTATTCCGATTCAATTTTTTTTTAATACGCTTTTTTCAATTTCATATCTGAGTGCAATCGGGACACTTACTTGTCTTGAAAAAAATGAGTTTAATTGGGTTTACTTCCTTCGGTTTTGCACAAAATACTATACATGATTTTCAAAATGCCGTATTGAACTCATAGTGGCATTGTCTACGACAAATGCCACAAAAATGCCACAAAAATTGAACATTGTTAATCCTTATCCTGGTAAGTAAGTGAAATCGAACTTCCGAGCCAATACTCGTAGGAACCCATTTTTTTTTTTTTTTTTTTTTTATTTTAAAGGTATTTTTGGGAAAAGATACAGTTGTACCTCCTTATCGGAGAGGGTAAATTCAAGATCGGACTGCACATTCTGTGCAGTCTGATCTTGATCTATACTGTCTGCAAAAGGCCCTTGAGTTGCGCTTAGCAGCCTGATGGTTAAAACTCCAAAGTGTACAATACTAACCATGTTGCTGTGAGTTATTTCCCTTTGACCTCGATAGAACATAGTTACTAGCTTATTCAGAAAACAGGAGGGCATTGGCCCTCAAGCACTCACCTTAATAAGGTCATCCAGGATTGACAAAGCTGAAAAGATCCTGGTCTTGATGATGTAAAACACATGAGTGTAAGTGACATACTTTTTGACCCAGCGTAACACAGTTTCAAACATGTCTGAGATTTTAAACAGACAAATTTCTGACCAAGTTTAATGAGTATCAGACTCAAAATGTGGCCTCTAGAGTGCACACAAGGTTTTTCTAAGATTTGGCCTACTGACCTACTTTAAGACCCAACATGACCCAATTACAAACTTATCCAAGATTTTATTGAGACAAACTTTCTGACCAGGTTTCATTTAAGGAATGAAGAGAATGTTTTTTTTTTTTTTTTTTCATGGAGGTATGAAAAAAAAAACTTAATCACACTTTTGTATGAAACCGCGGTTTCATACAAAAGTGTGATTAAGTTTTTTTTGTTTTTGTTTTTTTCATACCTCCATGAAAAAAAAAAAAAAAAAAACATTCTCTTCATTCCTTATAATTTAATATTACAGACAACATACGCCCACGGAAATAATTCAAACTGCATTTATTTTCTTTATTTTTAAATATAACGTCTGAGTTTAGCCCCTTCCACTCATATTTGTATGGCGCAAGAATATGTCCTGAAAATCAACCAATAAAACGCAAGTATTAACACGGCAGTGTGTAGAACCCGCACACCTTCACTCTGAGTAGAAGCATGGTGAACATTGCAGTGGGAATTAATGATTCCAAAAAAAATTGGATTGTACAATTTTCGAACGAACAGTTGGACATTATACCAGCTGATATTAGATTACTTCTGCTTTTATTTGAAATTTGGTTCGAGACAGCGACATTGGCTTGGCTTTGACGAGTACCTGAAAGTATCTGAAAGTATTTAAAAAAAAAAAAAAAAAAAGTGGAATATTGTATACATGTTTGTTTACATTAGTTTGACAGCTAAAGTAGTTCCGGCACAACGTGTTTTTTTATTTTTCATGGAGCTATGAAAATTTTTTTCAGCCAATCAGAACTCGCCAAAATTCATGAAAACAATTGATATTAAATTATTAGGATATGGCGGGAAAATGTGACCTCTAGAATGCAAACACGGTTTTTTCATGGTTTGACCTAGTAACTTTTTGACCCAACATGACCCGATTTCCAACTTGTCCTAGATTTTATCCAGAGAAACATGCTGACTAAGTTTCATGAGTATCAAGTTGAAAATGTAGTCCCCAGAGTGCACACAAGGTTTCCTCTTAAATTTGGCCGAGTGACCTAATTTTTGAACCGACATGTCCAAATTTTAAGTTAGTAAAAGATTTTATAAAGACAAACATTCTGACTAAGTTTCATGTGTATCAGGCTGAAAAAAAGTGATCTCTATAGTGCACAAAAGGTTTTTCTAAGATTTGGCCCAGTGACCTACATTTTAATCTGACGTAATCCAAAAATCCAAAATTTAACTTGTCCAAGATTTTATAGAGACAAACATTCTGACTTCCGAGTTTCATGAGGATCTGGCTGAAAATGTGGTCTTTACAGTGCACACAATATTTTCTTAGATATCACCCCGTTACCGACTTGACCCAATTTCAAAGTTGTGTGAGATTTCATCTAGACAAACATTCTGACCAAGTTTCGTGAGGATCTGGCTGAAAATGTAGCCTCTAGAGTATACACAAGATGTTAATGACCGGTTGAAGGACGCCCGATGCCGGACACAGCACGATCACAAAAGCTCACCTTGAGCACTTAGTGCTCAGGTAAGCAAAAGACAAACAAACCTCACAGCAGACATCAATTTTGGCAGATGAATTCTTTATAAAAATCTGTGAAACATCCACCCATAGATCAAGTAACGTTTTACCAAACAACATTTTTCTTTACTAAAGCATTTGCAGATGTGAGCTAAAATAACAGCATTTGCTTCTTAACATGAAAAGCTGGTAACTAGCATTTTTCACTACAATGTTTTCAAAGCCCCATTTTCCTCAGGACTTTTGGTCAGTTTTAATAAGACCTGAAGACTTTCTCTGCAAATATGTGTTAACAATGGACTAGGATATAGGGCTATCAAAATGCCCTCAGAAAAAGAGTAAACCGTTAGAAATTCTGTTTAGTGCAGTCACAGAGGTTAAATGATTTTTTTTACAATTTCATATCAAAGCCACTCTTGATACCCGGACTTTCTTTTAGACTAGTAATAATAAGATCGCTAGTCCCTCGCCATTGAGAGTGACCCAGATCCTGATTTTAACTCAAAAAACCCACAGTCACCAAATACTGCCCCACAGAAAATAATTATTTCTATTTAAGAAACTGTAATTCACTACTCCAATTTGGACGATGTATATATACATGTAGTCATAGTCATAAACTGAGCAAGATGTCATTGATTAGGAACAAGATGTTTGCTCATAAATACGAGTCAGCGATCTAGGCAAATCTGGCTCATCTTTACTTATCCCAATGCAACCTTTTTCATCTTCATGTTTCTTGCAGGTGTTTTAGGAAGATCTCATCAAGCTATAAGTTCGTCCAAGAAAATGAAAAGCATGAAAAGTTCAACTGAAAGTGAACATTAGAAAGTGTTCAAATGCCAAATCATCAAATTGATATATTCTTTATTTGTTTTTGTCAGTTAAAGATCAACACAAACAGAATTCTTTCATGATATTTCCTATTGAGATAAGTAAATGGCTGTTCATGAGAGATGGGTAAAGTCACCCAATCGAGATGGATCAGACTCAAAACACCGGATTTATGATAGCCAAACCGGATCAGCCTTAATAACCAAATTGGACCGGATTTAACTTTATAATTGGAGTGAACAATGTTTCTTAAACCTTGTATGGACCAACCAAGTTTTATCTTCATCAAGGCTGTCTACTCCACATTCGCTAGTCTGTCAGTGCTTTCAGTACTTTGATTCAATATACTCACGGACGTCGTCGGCAGTCCGGCCGCTGCAGCCATGACCGGACCTTTTTTTTTCGGCCAAATAATTGGTTGCATCTTATTTTACACCGCTTTCAAAATTATTTCAGACATATTATGTCAAATAAATAAGCTTAATATCGGTACATTAGACAACAGGGAACAAGCATAAGTAATATGACTGATAGACTCGTGATTGAGAGTATGGTAAACTCAAATCTATTCATTCAGTCAGTCAGTCAGAACGTCAGTCAGTCAGTCCCTCGCCTATCCGTCCGTCTGTTATTTCTTCTGTTTATGAATTGTGTACGTACAATTGTCATTGATAATTAAAAGGTAGTTATAATATTCAGTTTGTTTTAAACACGGTCCAGTCGAAAACTGGAGGTTGAGGGTCCGATTCCCAGCTGAGTCATTTGTCAGATTTAAGAATGAGAATTTATGGCTCTCTTTCTTATCACTGGGGTGCAGGAATCACAACAGGCTCATAATTGTGATGGTGGGGGACTTGTAGAATACGGAACTGGTTGATTGATTGATACCGGGCTAAATAATTATCAATCACAATGACGAATAGCACTTATTCATGTATTTTTAAGTTTCACCAGTAGCCGGGTGCGACTCTGATGTGCCTTGCCAAAGAATTGACACTACTGGGATTCTAACCCAGAACCTCTTTGTTATAAATACGGTGCCTTAACCTCCGTATACAAGAGGACTCTTTATGTTCAGGCATCCGCAAATGCGTCTTAAAAGATGGACAAATCAGCGTCGATGTATTTTCGAGTAGATATGCAGCTTGGTGACTTTCATTCCTTTTGTATAAAAATACAGATCTTTAATATAGTGCACATCAAAGCATTGCTATTTCGAGAGCTTTAACCGCTTCTTTAGCCGAGTGGTTAGGCAGTCCTACTTGAGAATTGGAGATAGCGGGGTCGATCCCCTGCAAATCCATTTCTAAGACTAATGAAATGGTATTAGCGCGCTCCTTACTCCTTTCCTTCTTTACACTTGGAAAGACGGGATAACATTACGACTGTCCCTTAAGTATCATGGTAAGAGATTTGTAGAGTTATGATTAAGAGAGAGAGAGAGAGAGAGAGAGAGACAGACAGACAGACAGACAGACAGACAGGCAGGCAGGCAGACAGACAGAGAGCTAAGGTAATATCACGGTGGTTAGTGATGCAACCATGTGTTTCCTGGCTTTCTCACACAAGTACTGACAGAACTTTCTTTTGAAAGCTAAGAGAGGGAGACCAGATTCTTTAGAAACCGCCTCTGAGGTGGAGAACAGAGAGGGGTAACGTTAGTGTTTTCGTGCTCATACAAACAAATTCTAATATGGTAGTAATGGAATTCCTTCCTTGCGTCTCTAGGACAGCACAACGACTGCCTCACCAGTGTAAGGATTATGGGACTTTTCTTGTGCTAGCTGGTGATGATAGCCCAGGAAAAATGTTTTGTGAACTATTGTCGTGAAAATACTGAAATAAAAGATTGATGCGACGGTAAACGCGAAGCAATCAAACATAATTGAGCCGTGCTCTATGAAAAGGGGGCTTAATGCATCTCTGTGATCCATGGTACCAAGCAAGACATCACCTTATTATGCATCAGTGGACCAGCGAGGGGGGAGGGGTTCAAGGGAGTCCGGACGCCCCCCACCCTTCCTCTAGAATTTTTAAATTAACCGCTGCCTGCCTGAAATTTTGACCAAGTAGGAAAGTTTCATACAAATTCTACATCCATGCCAAACATAAGTCAAATCCACAAAGAACTTGTAACAAGTTGAAATGCTTTAAAGAATGATGTTTAAAGTTGTACGCAGTAGCAAATTTGAAATTGAGCCATGCTCTTATAAAAGGAGGCCGAATGAATCTCCAGAGCATGTCTCATATATAATTATCTACATGTATTTTGGACCCCCTCTCGAAAAAAAATCCTGGATCCGCCCTTGTTATGGATCTATAAAATCCATTTTGTCTTATGAGCGATCGAATGATGAGTTCGAATTGCCCTTTGATATGCAGAAAATTTGAAGATATCGAAAAGTTTCGGCCCATGTCAGCCTGCACGGACTGCGCCGGCTGACATGTGTCGATTCTTTTCTCAAATGCATTAAGCACCCTTTTCACAGAGCACGGTTCATTATGTTTTCGCCTAGATATAGATAGAATAATGATGACAGCGGCGTTAACACCAGTCAATAATGGAATTCAAGGCTACGTGGCCTTTTGAATGGTAAAATTATTTCGTAAAAAACGAAAACGACAGCGGGGCTGTTTGAGTGTCAATTCTTTGGCAAGGTACATCAGAGCCGCATCCGGCTACTGGTGAAACCTAAGAATACATGAATAAGTGCTATTCGTCATTATGATTGATAATTATTTAGCCCCGCATCAATCAATCAGTCAACCAGTTCCGTACTCTACAAGTCCCTCACTACCTGAAGAATAACTCAGCTAGGAATCGGACCCACAACCTCCAGTTTCCGTGTAAAAACGAAATAGTATTTCGTAGATACGAAATATTATTTCATAAAAACGAAATGATTATTTCGTAAATACGAAATATTATTTCGTAAAAACGAAAGAAAGTTAGAAATTTGCATATAAAAAAAAAAGTCGAGCATGTCACTTTAGGGTTCCGTAATTTTGTTCTCTTGATTCATTTAATACAATTTTATATCAAATACCATCTCATTTCAGATCCTATATATCTGAAAATGGTTTCTGGTAAAGGTGACTTACTTGCACGTATCTCTCACTTTTTGCATCTAAATTTCAATGGCAAAATCAATGGATCACATTTTGCTAAGGTGATATCTAAAACATGTCACCTTTGCCTTTTGCTGTATAATGCTTGCAATGGAATCAATAGAAAACAATCCATCTACTGAAAAAAAAGCTGTATTGTACTTCTCGATTTCTTTACTTGTAACATTTCTTTTCTTTTTCTTTTCTTTAAAACGGAACAAAATACAACATAATAATACATGCTAGCTCAAGCAAAAGCAAGAACCAAAACCGCCCTGATATGCAATGACTTCATGGTTTTGCCCACCAGTACATCAAATTTGAGGATAACGCATGTGCCTAAAAAAGTGTCATTAATCAAATGATTTGAAAGGATATGAGGTATTATTTGGAATCTTTGTCACGATCATCAGCTTTGACGTTTGATTTCACGGAGAACTCATGGGTCAGCAATATTTTAAAAATTAGGGGTATAATTACAGAGCTTTGACCAACTACTTCACTGTTTGCTTAGCTCAAACATGTGCAAGATCAGAAAATTCGTAACGACTGTCTTACCCTGAAGATAAGGGTTAAATATGTGAAAAAAATCAGTGTTGGGTTGTAAAACTAATCGGTATATGTCATTGTAGTAAAATTAAACGGAAGAATATGGCCTTAGAAGTACCTATCAATTCAATGTCTGATTGGCGAAACTGGATAAGCCAGTCAGAACTTGTGTTACTTTAATTTCAGAAAATTCTTGAGAATTGGATAAGAATGGCGTTAAGACTGGCTTGTGGGCACTCTATGTAAAGTATAGTTTCTATATATGAGCCATGCTCTTTGAAAAAGGGGCTAAATGCATCTGCGAAAAGTATTGACTCGGGTCAGCCTGCGCAGTCCGCGCATGCTAATTTGGGCCGAAACTTTTTGCTATAGGTTCATTTTCTGTGTGTCAAAAGACCAGTATACCCTATCTACAGTCGGTTGTTAGACATAATGTAACTTAAGGATCTATAAGCCTTGCTCTGTGAAAAGGGGGTTTAAGTCTTTACCAGACGACAAAATTTTAGCCTTTTCCAAATTAAGCAAAAACCATCTGCAGCCGACAAATTAAATGTTATTCAACATATTTTAATGTCTTTAAAGTCGACAAATTGAAAGCATCTGCAGCCGACAAATTAAATGATATTCAACACATTTAAATGTATTTCATAGGGTAGAAAACATTGTGGGAAAAGGAGAAAAGGCTGGTTACCAGCATTTTCTCCTATTCCCACAGTGGTTTCAGAAGCCTTCTTTCTCAGGGTCGTTAAAGGTCGACATTGTGCGGTAAAGGGTTAACGATACATCCACTAAAAGTAACGACCCAGGTCAGCCTGCATAGTCCGCGCAGACATATTTACCCTAGGGGTAATAGACATATGAACCATGCTGTGTAAAAGGCGGTCTTTATGCATCTTGGTAATGCATTATACCGAGTAAGTTGTCACATAAATTATGGGTCCAGAAAAGCCATTTTGTCTGATAACCGACATAGTCATGAGTAGAGCGGTCCTGGGACATGCAGAAAATTTACCTATAGAAAAAAGTTACGACCCATGTAAGCCTGCGCGGACAGCTCATGATGGCATGGTCCGGTACTCTTTGCAGATGAGCCGAGTCCCTGTAGCTCAGTCGGTAGCGCACAAGACTTAAGAACAGGAGATCACTGGTTCGATCCCTGGCTGGGCCAATTTCTTTCTTAGGATTGATGATAGTCATTGCGACAGGATTCATTCCTCTCTCACCGCAGACCATTGTTTTGATGATGATTATGTGGGAAAGCAGCCAGTGGCTTGGACAGAATATTGTGCTTGGTACCGGTAAAAGAAACACAAGGAAAGCATGGATAGGTGTACTGGCCGCCGCGATATAACTGAAATAATGTTGAAAACGGTTTAAAACAGCAATCGATCAATCTTTGCAAATGCATTAAGCCCCTTTTCACAGAGCATGGCTCATATGTATATACCAAGTCAAGCATTAACACCCCCTCCCCCTCCTCATCATCACAACCACCAAATATGCAGACTTTCCACGTGTTTAATTGGACATGTTTTGTATTCACAGTTTAGTGTGTTAGTCGCTTGTGTAAAATGTTTGTTTATGAGACTTTTTTTTTTAATTTAATGAATTATTTAACTGAAAAGTAAATTCTGGAAAATACTAAACACGGAGGTGGGTGAATTTATTGCTGTGGTTTTCCTCTTCACCTTTTTAAATGTCATTTTTTGTGTAATATTCATCATATTCACTATCGTCTACTTTGTCGTTTGTTTTTATCCCACCCCGGGGTCCTCCGTGGCTCAATGGTTAAAGTGTAGGACTCGTGACCTGGAGGACTCGAGTTCGAGCCTTACTGGACCCACTGGGTTTTTCGTCGAAGCGTCCTTGGGCAAGACACTTCAGAGCCCTAGCCTAGTACTGGTGGAATCCAGGTAATACATGAATATGTGAGCTGTCGCCGTGATGTGACTGAAATAATGTTGAAAAGCGGAGTAAAAACATCATTCAGTCATTCAGTCAACCCACCCTATCCCCAACGAGGTTAAATGATGGTCGTCCTTATGGGCTCAGTCGGTAATGTACGGGGCTAGAAAATTTAGGAGTTGTGAGTTCGATGGCCGAACCCAGTCGCTCAGTTTGTGACAACACTTGAAAATTTGGGGTTCGATGCCGAGCCTGGTGGCTCAGTCGGTGATGTAAAACACGTAAGTTGGGTGCCTGGCTCGGCCAAAGGGTTTAAGCATGGTCGAGTAATTTGGACGAGGGATTCATACTCCGCCAGTCATGGGTTTGATCTCCAAGAGAGGGATCGGGGTTCCGAGCGAGTACCCTTGGTACCTTTGATACGAAGAAAGACACGCATCTTAGGAATATGTCGGCTGTCGCCATGACATAACAACAGTCTACAGTAATGTTAACCAAACGACAAAATTTTAGATTTGTCTAAATCGAAGGCTTTTGCAGACGACAAATTCATTGTAGCCCAAATGATATGATGTCTTAACTGGGATAGAAAACATTGTGGGAAAAGGAGAAAATGCTGGTTACCAGCATTTTCTCCTGTTCCCATAATGTTTACAAAAAGCCTTCTTATTCAGGGTCGTTAAAACTCGGGATTGTGTGATAAAGGGATAAAAGCGTCATGAACCACTAATCAGACAAAAATAAAACAGCATTGCTTGTTACTTGGAAGCCCCAAGTTCGAGCCTGACTGGCCGAGCCCCGGTAGTTCAGTCGGTAGCATGCAGGACTTGAGAACAGGGGGTCACGAGTTCGATTCCGGGCTCGGCCGATTTCGTTCCGAGGATTGATGATAGCCATTGCGACAGAATTCATTCCTCTACACTGGCCGTCGCGATATGACTGAAATAATGTTGAAACGACGTTAAACACCAAACAACCAATCAATTGATTGCAATCAATCAATCAAGCCTGACTGGAAGCGCTAGGTTTTTTGTCGGAGTGTCCCTGGGCAAGAAACTTCAGAGCCCTAGCATGGTACTGGTGAAACCCCCAAATGTGTGGGCTGTCGCCGTGATATGGCTAAAATAATTTTGAAAGCGACGTAAAAAGCCATTCAGTTAATCACACGCAAGGTGAAATGTTTGCCATTGTGACAGAAATAGTTTCTTCAAAAATCTTACATTGAGTTTTTTGAACACGGGAAAGCAGCCAATAACTTTATCACCATATACATCATTTTAAAGTCTTTATCAGACGACAAAACTTTAAACTTGTCCAAATTCGAACGTTTGAAGACGATTGATTACATTTTTGAGATTTGTCTTTCAGAAAGAATGTTAAATATTGTGGGCAAAGCAAAGAAATACTGGTTATCAGGTTATCAATGTATTTCTTGCTTTTCACCAGTACTAGACTAGGGATTTGCAGTGCTTTGCCCAGGGACACTCCTATAAGAATCGTTCAAGAATATGATTATTACAAATCCAGCACTGTAAACCTTTACAAAACATTCTAGTGTTTGAACTACCACGAGAAAGAAGGCTTTTGAACATGAGCCATACTCTGTGAAAAGGGGGCTTAATATATCTGCGAAAAGTATCGGGTCAGATCAGCCTGCGCGGTCCGCGCAGGCTGACCTAGGCCGAAACTTTTCGCTATTGGTCAATTTTCTGCATGCCAAAGGACCTGTCCACCTCATGATTTAGTCGGTTGTTAAAAAAAAAAAAATGGCTATTATGGATACAAAAGTATGTGATGGCTTGCTTTGTATAACGAACCACAGAGATGCATTAGGCCCCCTTTTGCCAGAGCATCGCTCAAATATTGTGGTGAAATGATGAAATGCTTTTCCCATAGTATTTCAAGTCTACCATGGACAAATACTGTAATGTTAGACATATTTGAATTGTCGTCTGCAAATACTTCCAATTTGGATGAATCTGCAATTTTGTCGTCTGGTAAAGAGTTAAGGTGATCGATATATAATCCAGAGGTTTTTTGGTCGATCTTCACCGGCCACACTGGTTTTTCGTGGGAGTGTCCTTTGGCAAGGCAGAGCACCAGCCTAGTACATGATCCGTATTCACCAACCATTCTTAAGAAAGTTCTTAGGTCTTATTCTCAAGAATTTTCTAAATTTGAAAGCAACACAACTTCTGATTGACTAAACCAAATGGTTTAGCCAATCAGAAGTTGTGTTACTTTTAAATTTATGGGTTAGCCAATTAGAAGTTTTGTTACTGTCAAATTTAGAATATCTTTGAGTATAAGACTAAGAATGTTTTTAAGAATGGTTGGTGAATACGAACCCTTGTAATGTTCAGGAAACACGTAGACGGTATGGATCAAGATTGGACTACGCACGACATGTAGTCTGATTATAGTCATATCCTGGTCTCTTGGTTATAGTTTGCAGTCTAGGTTTTGATAGATTGTGTTGCTACATGTATGTAATTTCGTCAGTCGTAATTGTTTATTTCTCCGCCGGGCAGCTCAGTGGTTAGAGTATCTGACTCGTGACCTTGTAGTTGCGGGTTTGATACCCGTTTGAGGCAAACTTTCTTTCCGGGGACTTCTCGCCTCTCACCTTTGATGCATAGCAGAAAAGTAGTCAGTGGCTTTGGAAAGAAAGTTGTGCCAGTACTGGTGTGAGAAAGCCAGGAAACACATGCGTAAGTGCACTTACAGTCGTGACATGACCCCCGTGATGTTAAAACTGCATTCAGCTTCAATACAAACAAACAGAATGTTTTCTTTTTTCATACTTCTTAGACAGTGAAAGTCTAAGTAAGTCTTTGTTTTCCCTAGCCAAGCCCCGGTTGCTCAGTCGAAAGCGTACAGGATTTGAGAACAGGGGGTCGCTGGTTCGATCCCCGGCTCGGCCAATTTCTCTCCGAGGATTAATGATAGTCATTGCGACAGAATTCATTCTTCCCGCACCGCTGACCATTGTTTCGACGATGGTTATTTGGGAAAGCAGCCAGTGGCTTGGAAAGAATATTGTGCGGAGCACTGGTAAAAAAAACTCCAGGAAAGCATGGATAGGTGCACTGGCCGCCGCGATATAACTGAAATAATGTTGAAAACGACGTTAAACATCACACAATCAATCAATTAACCCTTGTTTTCCCCGCATGTTGACCCGTAATTGTCGCTTGCATTGTAAGCTATTAAACACGCAAGTGCTCGTTAAAGCTGAATGAAAGTTATGAACGCGAAGTGCTGCGGTGTTATTCTGGTACTTTTGATAGCGGCATAACGTTCGACAGCCTGGGTTCCAGTCTGATTATTTTTTTCCCTTAACCCTTAGGCTGCTAAGCGCGATCCACTGACCTTTGAATGAATGAATGTTGTTTTATGGCGCATCGACAGCTTTGGTCATTTAGCGCGCATGTCTGTATTAAAAGATGGTTAAAATAGGAATTTTGAGGCAAAAAGATATGAACATAATGATGACAATAAAAAGCTTGAGTTAGGAAGGCCACTGACCTTTTGCGGACAGTGTAGATCAAGATCAGACTGCACAGAACTTTGATCTACACTGTCCGTTAAGGAGATTTTTTTTCTCTGAGAAATAAGGTTGGGTTTTCACTATCGTCTGGGAAGATTCATGTAACTTATATAGCAGGTTAAGGGTTAATTTTGAAGTTACTTTGTCAAAAATGAAAGCAAAATATAAAGCAGTAGGCCTACTACAATTTTACAGGTATTTTTTGAAGATCTGTGGAGACCTTGATAAGGAAAGATTAAGAAATTACTGGAGCCTGGACACAGCCTGAGCAGCTCCTTTTGTCACAATCTTTTCACGTGCGCTTATGTTTGGTATCATCACCGTCAGTATTTTACAAGGATATTTTCAAAGTTATCTGCTGCATACATGCTTGATTGTGGATATGCCGAGTTTTGTATTTTCAGTTGAAGCGAACGCTGTACCAGACGACAAAAAAATTAGAATCGTCTAAAATAACCGTCTATGCAGACGACACTTTGAATGTGGCTCAAATGGTTGGATTTTTCTTTGAAAGTGAAAAAAATGGAGAAAATCTTTGTTACTAGTATTTTCTCCCTTTTCCACAATGATTTCAAAATGCCTTCTCTAATGGTTGTTAAAACACGGGCCAGTTTGGAAGAAATTTTCATTGGGGAACTCAACTCACTTGGCGTTTATAGCGAGACTTCCGGTACAACTTTTTTTTTTCAATGTTTTTACAAGACATTGTATTCAAATATAAACTACAACCTTAATCCTATAGGCTCCAAAGTGGTGTAATGGTAGTGGGAATCGACTCGGAACCCGGAGAACCGAGGATCGAAACGCGCCCAAAACCCGAATAAAAAAAAAAAGGCAGAGAGAGAGAGGGGGGAAAAAATAGAGAACGGCACGTGGATAGAGACAAACACCTGGATAGAGAACGGGCAAGAAAGACACTTGGGTAGGCGATCGTGGGACCCAGTGGAATTACCTTTTACTACTCTGTGCATTTGAAATTATCAATAATAATACAGAGGCGTTTAATAAAAGATGGATATTTATTTCACTTTTTCTAAAAGTTCATAGAACTTGTTTTCTCTGTGCAGGGATCAAGTTCAAGCAAGAAGAACACAAAAATATAAAGAGAAAATATTTTAATACTCAAAATGAATTGTTGATGTATACAACTGAAACATATTGCCCAATATCAATTCCAACAACCTGAAACTTAACCCTTAACACTTTATCAATAGACAAAGTCTTAGACTGGTCCAAACTGAAAGCATTTGCAGACGACAAAATAAATGTGATTGAAAAACTAAAATTTGGTCTGGGAAGGGTAGAAAACATTGTGGGAAAAGGAGAAAATGCTGGTTACCAGCATTGTCTCCTTTTTCCACAAGGTTTTCAAAAGGTTTCTTTCACAGGGTCCGTAAAAGTCGGGATTGTGTGGGAGAGTTATAGCACCAAATAAACCTATCAGACATTTTCGTCCTAGAAATACGACCAAAATAGCTGCAATTTTATGGTTGCTTTGGTCTACAGTGTTTCAGCAAAGTGGACAGTGTAGATCAAAGATCAGGCTGCACAAAACGTGCAGCCTGATCTTGATCTACACTGGCCACAATGGCAACTATAGTCGGGAAAGGTGCTTTAAGGATTAAAAGACAGCTTTAGAAAAGATCGTGGGAAAAGGAGAACATGCTGGTTTCCAACATCACCCGTTCTCGCAATGTTTTCTTTTACCATTAACATTATCTGAATCATATTGGATTTGTCAACAGTAAATACCTTCTATACACAATAATCTAAAATTCTGTCATCTGGAACGGGGTCAGTACACAAATACTAAGTCCTAATTGATTTGACAGATTGACTGATGAAGTTTTATGCCACTTTCAACATTATTTCAGTCATATCACCGTGACAGCTCATGTATTTCCTGGGTTCCACTAGTACTAGGCTATGGCTCTGAAATGCCTCGCCCATGGACCACAACAAAGTGCAGTGGATCCAGGCAGGCTCCAATCCCAAGCCTTTAGGTCACAAGTCCTACAGTTTACCACTAAGCCATGAAGGACCCCTACAGAGTATGAAATAAAAAAAAAATAAAAAGACTGAAACAAGTTCATTATCTCTCCACCAAACAAGAAAATTTTAGACTTGTCCAAATTGAAAGACAAAAAATTGAATGTAGCTTTGAACAATGGAATTTGTCTATCAAGGGGTAGAAAAGAGAAAATGCTGCTTACAAGCACATTCACCATTTTCCACAATGTTTTCAAGAACCTTGTACATTTTTTGTTTAAAAGTAAAGGCTGGTTTTAGAAAAAGTTAAAATCAAGACATTAACCTCATCACATGACGGAATACTTTCTGACCTTTTGAAGACAGCGTAGATCAAGATCAGACTGCAGTCTGATCTTGGATCTACACTGTCCGGTAAAGTGTTATCTTTCCTCCAAAAATACCTATGAAACAGGAAAAATATGGATTTATACAATCGGTTTTGAAAAATTCATTTCTTTTATGTAGCAAGATAAGGGTAACAACACTTTTTACCAAGTTATAAAATTTTGGACTTGTCCATATTGAAAGTATTTGCAGACGACAAATCATATGTGGCTGAAATTATGCAATTTGTCTATGAAAGGGTAGAAAACATGGAGGAAAAGGGGTAAATGCTGCCTCTCAGCAGTGTCAACATTTTCCACAATGTTTTCAACAGCCTATTCGTGGTTCTTTAAACAATGCCTGGTTTAATAAAAGGGTTAAAGTTTAGGCATACCCATCACAATACAGACAATTTTAACGTTTTACTAAATGACAAAAGTTTAGTATTGTCCAATTTGAAAGCATCTACAGAGGACATAATGAAATGTCTTTCAAGAGATACAAAACACGTTGAAACAGGAGAAAATGCTGATTACAGCACTCCCACCATTTTCCACACTGTTTTCTAAAGCCTCCTACGCATGAACCATGCTCTGCAAAAAGGAGGCTTAATGCATATGCGAAAAGTATTGACCAACGTCAGCCTGTGAAGTCTGCACATGCTGACCTGGACCAAATTTTTCGGAATTGGTCATTTTTCTGTATGTCCAAGGACCAGTCTACTTCATGATTAACTCAATTGTTAAAAAAAGTAGCAATTAGAGATCCATAATAATGTGATGGCTCGCCTGGTGTAATGCATAATGGTGATGCATTAAGTCCCTTTTTGCCAGCGCATGAAATATATATTTTTTCAACCAATGGTTTGATAAGGTGTTAAAATCAATACAATACTCATCACAATACAGAATGTTTTAACTTGTTACAAAATGACAAAATTTTAGACTCATCCAAACTTAAACAATTTGGAGACGATGATTTAGTTGTAGCTCAAACAATTGGATAGGTCGTTTTTTCTTTTTCCCCCCGAGACAAATAAGTGTGACCGAAATATTGCGCTTTGGACTTGAAAGTCTAGAATGCATGATGGAAAAAGAAGAAAAAAGCTTAAAACCATTAGGCCTATTTTCTCCTATTCCCAAAATGCTTTCAAGCATCTTATTTCTCCAACTAGATAAAAGTTGTTCTTTTTTTAAAGTTAAAACATACCAACAACAGACATGAATGGTAAAATGGATAAATATTTTAAGGAAAGGTAAAAAACTTTTAAAAAAACAAGAGTGTCATGATGGCCCTGGATCACTCACCTCAGTCAATAGGCGAAATTTCACTCCAGGGTCATAATGACCCAATTTAAAACTCATGAGATATTATTAAGACAAACATTCTGACCAACTGTCAGGTCAATTGAGCTGAAAATGTGGCCTCTTGAGGTATGTCTTCAATCTGATCTAGTGACCTAGTTTATGACCCTATGTGACCATATTTCAAACTCATCTGAAATATCAAGACAAACTTGTTGACCAAGGTTCAGGTGAATTGGGCAAGAATTGCCGCCTCTACAGTGCCCACAAGGTATTTCTGTAATTTGACCTAGTGACCTAGATTATGACCTTATGTGACCCAATCTCAAACCCATTCAAGATATCATCAAGTCAAACATATTTTCAGGTCAGTTGAGCAAAAATTGTGGCCTCTAGAGTGCCCACAATACATTTCTTTAATTTGACCTAATGACCTATTTTATGACCCTATGAGACTCAATTTCTAACTTATCCAAGATATCATCAAGTCAAACATGTAGACCAATGTTCAGGTCAATTTAGCTAGAACTGTGACCTCTAGAGTGCCCACAAGGTATTTCTTTAATATGACCCAGTGACCTTGTTTGTGACACCAGGTGACCCTATTTTGAACTCATCCAAGATTTTATCAAGACAAACATGCTGATCAATTTTCAGGTCAATTGTAGCCTCTAGAGTGCCAATAAGAAATTTCTTTAACTTGACCTAGTGACCTAGTTTATGACCCAAGGTGACCCAAATTCAAACTCATCCGAATTATCATCAAAAAGAAACCATTCTGACCAATTTTCAACTCAATTGAGCAATACATGTGGCCTCTAAAGTGCCACAAGGTATTTCTTTAATTTGATCTAGTGACCTAGTTTATGACCCAAGGTACCCCAAATTTGAAATCATCCGAGATTTTATTAAGAAAAAGATACTGACCAATTTTCAAGACAATTGAGCCATGAATGTGGCCTCTAGACTGCCCACAACATATTTCTTTAATATGACCTAGTGACCTAGATTATGTCCCCAGGTGGCCCAATTTTGAACTAATCCTAGATTTCATCAAGACAAACATTCTGAGCAATTGTCAGGTCAAGTGAGCAGAAAATGTGGCCTCTAGAGTGCCCACAAGGTATTTCTTTAATTTGATCTAGTGACCTAGTTTATGACCCCAGGTGACCCAATTTCAAAGTCATCCAAGATTTAATTGAGACAAACATTCTGACCCCTTTTCAAGTCAATTGAGCAAAAAATGTGGCCTTTAGAGTGCCCACAAGGTATTTCTTTAATTTGACCAAGTGACCTAGTTTATGACCTTGGGTGACCCAAATTCCAACTCATTAAAGATTTCACCAAGTGAAACATTCTGACCAATTTTCAGGTCAGTTGAGTAAGAAATATTGCCTCTAGAGTGTCCACAAGGTATTTCTTTAATTCGACCTAGTGACCTAGTTTATGACCCCAGGTGACCCAATTTAATACTCATCCGAGATTAAATTAAGACAAAGATTCTGAATAATTTTCAAGTCAATTGAGCAAAAATGTGGCCTCTACAGTGCCCACTAGGTATTTCTTTAATTTGACCTAATGACCTAGTTTATGACCCTAGGTAGCCCAAATTCAAACTCATCTGAGATTTTATCAAGACAAACATTCTGATTAGTTTTCAGGTCTAGAGTGCCCACAAGGTATTTCTTTAATTTGACCTTGTGACCTATTTTATGACCCCGGGTGACCCAATTTCAAACTCATCCGAGATTTAAATAAAACAAAGACTATGACTAATTTTCAAGTCAATTGAGGAAAAAATGTGGCCTCTAGAGTGCCCACAAGGTATTTCTTTAAAATTTGACCTAGTGACCTAGTTTATGACCCCAGGTGACCCAAATTCAAACTCATACAGCATTTGATGAAGAAAAACATTCTGACTAATGTATTCCTTTAATTTGACCTAGTGACCTAGTTTATGAACCTATGTGACCCTTATTCAAACTCATCCGAAATTTTATCAAGACAAACATTCTGACCAATAAACAAAGACTCTGACTAATTTTCAAGTTAATTAAGCAGTAAATGTGGCCTCTAGACTGCCCACAATGCATTTCTTTAATTTGACCTAGTTCATGACCCTAGGTGACCCAAATTCAAACTCATCTGAGATTTTATCAAGTCAAACATTCTGACCAATTTTCAGGTCAATTGAGTAAGAAATGTGGTCTCTAGAGTGTCCACAAGGTAAATGTTGACGACGGACGACTGACATCAGACAACCACAAAAGCTCACCTTGAGGACGTTGTGCTCAGGTGAGCTAAAAAAACATTGGGGAAAAAAAACTGTGAAAAGGCTTATTTGCTTCTATATAGAAAACACTGGCTACTTTACAAAATAATCACATATTTTAATGACCCTGAGGAAAATATTGTGAAAAAAGGAGAAAATGCTAATAATCAGTTCTTTCTCCCTTTCCCCGAATATTTTCATCCCTCTTTCAAGTCAAAATCACTCATACAAGGCACATTTGAATTCAATTGAAGAGTTTATAACTTCAAAACGTGTCCAAAGAAATATGGTAAAGAGACTGACATTTCAGTTGTCTATACTGGGTTAACCCAGCATGGTACATAGGACATGGCATTTCATTAAATTAACAACAAATACTGATTGTCTGTGGCTTATGATAAACAATATAAATATAAGTCATGCTCTAGCAAAAGGGGCTTAATGTATCAATGTGATGCATTATACCAAGCAAGTCATCACATTCTCATGGATCCATTACATTTTGTCTAACATCCGACTGAATCATGAGGTACACTGGTCTTTTGACATTAAGAAACTTGACCTATAACAAAGTTTCGACCCAAGTCAGCCTGCATGGAGTACGCAGGCTGATCTGGGTCGATACTTTCTGCAGATGCATCAACCCCCCTTTTCATTGAGCACAGCTCATGATGTAACATAAAATGTAGAAGTTGCAATATATTGGTCCATACTGGAACATCAAGCCCCCTTTTTCCATGACAAGGTAATAAAAAGAAATACAGGTGAACTATCATAAGGAACGCATGTATGAAATTTCATAAAATTTCGTCACAGATTTTAGAAGATATCTGTCTGGACAGACAGACGGATGGACGGACAAACGGAAAAACTATATCCCCTAGCCTTTGACAGCTAACACAAATCTCACAAAGGAGAAACAGAGAAATGGAGGGAAAAACAGTTTGGGAATATGAGCAAACACTTGTCAAAACAAAATTCTCACAATGTTTTTAAAAGCTGCAAAACTGGCTTTGAGAAGTTTAAAACTATCTACATCCTTACAGTGTAATCTTTACCCTTTAACTGATCAACCCATATTTTGTGACATCTTGAGAGGAACGCTTTTGAAAACATTGTGAGGAAAGGAGAAAGTGCTGGTTACCAGGATCTCCTACTTTTCTCACAATTTGTTTTAACCCTCTCAGACAAAATTTTACCATTCATAAGTCTAAAATTTTGTAAGTTTGGTAAATATTAACTCTTTTTACCATTCACCCCTCTCAGACATAATTTTACCAAAGATAAGTCTAAAATTTTGTAAGTTTGGTAAATATTAACTCTTTTTACCAAACAGCAAAATGTTAGACATGTCCAAATTAAAAGCTTTTGCAAACGAAACATCACGTGTGGCTCAAACTTGTCTCTATTAGAATAAAAAACATTGTAGGAAAAGGAGAAAATGCTGTTTACTAGCTCTAAACTTGTCCCTAAAAGGATAAAAAACATTGTAGGAAAAGGAGAAATGTTGGTTACCAGCTCTAACCTTGTCCCTAAAAGGATAAAAAACATTGTAGGAAAAGGAGAAAATGCTGGTAACCAGCATTATCTCCTTTTCCTACAATGTTTTCAAAGGGCTTCTACTTCAGGGTGGTTAACATGCAGGATTGTGTGGTAAAAGGTTAAACAAACTCCCAAGTTTCTCCAACATTATTGACATCTTGAACCAAAAACTTGAAACTATATTGCAAATCCAAAAGTTTTTAGACAAAAGTGAAGAATCAGAAACAAAAGCATGAGGACCATGATGGCCCTGTATCGCTCCACTGGCTTTTAATCCTTAACCACACATGTCCGAGTTTTAAGGACCCTGAAAAAGAATGCTTTTGAAAAAATCTATTGAAAAGGAGAAAGTACCGGTAACCAGCATTTTATCCTTTTCCCACAATGTTTCCTACCCTATTAAAGACAGACATAATCATTGCAGCTACATTCAATTTGTCCTTTGCAATAGCTTTTAATTTTAATTTGGTTCAGTCAAAAAATCTGTTGTTTCTTAAAAGAGTAGCATAAATGTAACAGCACTACACTGGCATTGACAGAGACATACAGCATAACAAGAGGGCCATTGGCCCTAAAGTGCTCACCTGAGTAAGGTTATCTAGGATTGATAAGACTGAAAAGATCCTGGTCGTGATGATGTAAAACACATAAGTGTAAGTGATCTACTTTTTGAACAATTTGACATACTTTTTAGCTCACCTGAGCACAACATGCTCAAGGGGAGCTTTTAGGATCACGCTGTGTCCGTCGTGCGGCGTCAACAATTCTTTTAAACATCTTCCCCTCCTAAACTGCTGGGCCAATTTGGACCAAACTTGGCAGGAATGTTCCTTGGGAGGCCCTCTTTCAAAATTGTTCACAGAATTTGATTCCATCAAAAACTTTGGTTGCTATGGCAACCAAATGGAATTTTCTTATCATTTCTTTAAAAATCTTCTTCTCTGGAACCGCTGGTCAGATTTTGAAATAATTTCACAGGAATGTTCCTTGGGTGACACTTTTTAAAAAATGTTAGCGAAATTTTGATCTTTTGAAAAACATGGCTCTGGTGAATGGGGGCTACTTGCACTATACGGAAATGAAGAAATTCTTAAAAATTCTTCTTCTCTGAAACGGCTGGTAAGATTTTGAAATAATTTCACAGTAATGTTCCTTGGGTGACCCTTTTCGCAAATTGTTCGAGAAATTTTGATCCATTAAGAAACATGGCTCTGATGGCTGTGAGCTACTTACACTCTACGGACATGAAGAAATTCTTAAAAATTCTTCTTCTCTGAAACGGCTGGTCAGATTTTGAAATAATTTCACAGAAATGTTCCTCGGGTGACACTTTTTAAAAAATGTTGGCAAAATTGTGATCTGTCAAGAAACATGGTTCTGGTGGTGGGGGCTATTTGCGCTATAGAGACATGAAGAGGAATTTCTTAATTCTTCTTCTCTGGAATGGCTGGTCAGATTTTGAAATAAATTCACAGAAATGTTCCTACGGTGACCCTTTTCAAAAACTGTCAGGGAAATTTTTATCCGTCAAAAAACAACAGCCAATGTTGGCACCTGCATGTGGTGCTCTTGTTCGACTTATGTTTTTAGTCACTATCGAGCATGTGCTCTTCTTCAAGAAATTGTCCTTGGGTGATCTATCCAAAAATTTATTTGCAGAATTCTGACTCATCAAAATCATTGCTGTGGTGATGATTGTTTGGGTGGTGACAGATTTTGAAATGACTTTTACAGGTGACCTTTTCAAAATTGCTTGGCAAAATAATGATTTTGTTTCCAAAGTTTCATTACCTCAAAAAATATTGGTTATGGTTCTCTCAAAATTTCAGGTGAGCGATCCAGGGCCATCTTGGCCCTCTTGTTTAATTTTAAATCTGGCTCAAAATGTGGTCTCTACAGTGTACACAAAGTTTATCTATGATTTGGTCAAGCGACCTATTTTTTGACCCAACATGACTCTAACTTTTCCGAGGTATAATCAAGACAAATGTTCTGACAATGTTTCATAACTATCAGACTGCACATGTGGCCTTTTGACTGCTTACAAGGTGATTTAGCCCAGTAACCTATTTTTTGACCCGACGTGACCCAAGTTCATACTTGTCCAAAATTTCATTTATACAAAGAGTCCACCGAAGGTTTTTCTAAGATTTGGCCCAGTGACCTACTTTTAGACTCCACATGACCCAATTACAAACTTGTTGGAGACTTTATCCAGACAAACATTCTAACCAAGTTTCCATAGTATCGGGATGAGAATGTGGCCTCAAGAGAGCACACAAGGTTGTTCCGGATTTGGCCCAGTAAACTTCTTTTTGACCCAACATAACTCATTTTCATACTAGTCCAAGATATTATCAATACAAAGACATTGACCTAGTTTCATGAGTATCAGGCTGAAAATGTGGCCTCTAGAGCGCACACAAGGTTTTTCTTAGATTTGGCCAAGTGACCTATTTTTTAACCTGACATGACCCAATTTCGCTCCTGTCTAAGATTTTATCCAGACAAACATCCTTACTAAGCTTCATGGGTATCAGGCTGAAAATGTTGCCTCTAGAGTGCACAGAAGGTTTTTCTAAGATTCGGCCCCATGACCTACTTTTTGACCCGACACGACCCAATTTCCAATTTTTTCCTGAGATTTAATCCAGACAAACATTCTGACCAAGTTTCATGAGGATCTGGCGGAAAATGTGGCCTCTACAGCGCACACAATGTAAATGTTGACGACCAGACGACGCACGCTGGACACAGCATCATCACAAAAGCTCACCTTGAGCATTTTGTGCTCAGGTGAGCTAAAAAGTCTGTATGGCAATAAACTTGCATGGAAAAAAAATTACCTCCCCTCCTAACAATAAAAGTCATATCTCTTTCAAATGCAAAGATAATGTCAGAAAATACATACAGGTTTTCTAAATGGCATGAAAGGTAGTGCCGGAACAACAAAAAACTGAATGGTAAAAACCGTACTTTATATTAGATATTCTACTCATTTGAGAATAACTATTAGCATCAAAATTAATCGCTCTCCATAAAATTTGAAGATTTTCTATCTAGAAAACTTGAATACCTGACAAAATTCATGTAATAGTGCAGTTTGATAATCAAGGGAGGTAAATAGTAACAAACTTTATATATCTTATAACAAGTTATTTCCCTTGATTACTATATAAACTTAAGTCCCTCTATATAAGCCCATGTTAAACTTGCTGTCCCCGAGATGGGGCCACTTTTGAAACCCAGGGCTATAATTTCAAGGAATTTGGTAGAAGTCTATTATATGAAGCTACATGCTCATAATTGTAGAAGTTCTTGTCTTATTGTTTAAGCCAATACAATTCTTGCAAATCTTCGAAATTTCCCCGTGGGTTAAAACGGCCGTGAAAGTACAATTCTTGAGTCCTTTGAGGGCTGAATACATGAACAGGCCCTTTTCCGTTAGAAAAAAGAAACACCCAAAACATTGTCATTTCAATTTTGTTTTTGCCAGAATATGTAATAATGTAGCGGACAGTGCAGATCCAAGATCAGACTGCACATTCTGTGCAGTCTGATCTTGATCTACACTGTCCATGAAAACAACTTCAGTCAGTTCCAGTGCTGTATAGGTTAACTTTTCAGGCAGTTACAGGTTAAATCTGCACTCCATGGTCCCAATACTCCTAGCTGGAAAGATTCAGTTGGAAACACATCTCTAAGTCACATGGTCTTCCTGAAAATAGAAAACAAAATACAAACTGATTTCGATTCTTCTTAAACTCTTTACCACACAATCCGAGTTTAAATGACTTTGAGAAGGACGGCTTTTGCAAACATTGCTGGAAATGGATAAAATGCTGGTAACCAGCATTTTTGCCTTTTCCCGCAAAGTTTTCCACCCTTCCACAGATAAACTTCAATTTTAATACACATTTTTTTCCATCTGAAAGTGCTTTCAATTTGGACATCTTAAATTTAGTCATTTGCCTGCAGACTGACCTTGGATCTACACCAACCATTATGTTCTGTCTGAAGGCAGTTTCACAGTTTTCTGTCTAAAGGTAGTTTCACAACTATATACAGCCAATGAAGATCAAAGATCAGACTGCATGTTTACTGCAGACTGACCTGGGATCTATGCTGACCACTATGAAGAGATATTCTATCCAAAAGCAGTTTTGAAATCGCAATTAGCTGGCTTATTTTTCCTGAATGAACATTTCAATTTTGTTTACTTCGGACTTTCAGGACAAATGCATTACTAATGTTTACAATGTAAACATACCTGTAAGCACATAAAAATCTGCTGAGAAGCTAAAGATTAAGGTGTAATTGATAGTTTTATTGGAGTTTTATACCACGTTCATCATTATTTCATGCATATCACAGTAACAGCTCATTCAAGTATGCCCTGGGTTTCAATAGTATGAGACCCGCGTTCTGTCATGCTCAAGGACCCTCCCATGAAAAACCCTATCCTACATTAAATCTGACATTTCGTTTCGTTATGATAATATGTGAAATGTGTAAAATATCAAATCCAATACAATAATATTTCAGGAGATTACATATGGAAATCTGAAATTACCGAAAATGAAGTTGAAAAATGTTCAGAAATCACTTAATAATGGGTGGATTTTATCATAGATCAACCTCCAGCTGCCTGACCTATGACCTATTATTTGGCATTTTTTTCTTTTATTTGGCATTTTTTTCTTTTGTTTAAAATATCAATCCCATTGAAAATGGATTCAAAGATGACAGACACCATTTTCTTTTCTGCTAACAGGATGTCCATGACATACCTATGTACAGCAGGAATACTATTTGTCATCTGCATTACAATGGCAGGAGCATCAAAAGAACTTTTATTATTTTGAGAAAAGTTTGTAAATGTACCTCTGTCCAATATGTTCATCGCTAACCAGTCACAGGTTTGTCTCCATGGATCTGGTGTTTTATAGCAATTTCAGCAGTATACCGGTTACATCATGGCAACAGCAAACTTGATCATATGTTCTCCGAGTTCATCAGGTTTAGGCAAGGACTCTGTTATTTCCCGGGATACACCCAAGAATGCCATTGCTGCAAGTGAGGAACAAACCCAGAACCTCTAAATAACAAATCTGGAAGTATGTTCACCAGGTCACCTGTAAGTAAATAAAATATATAATAGTAAATAAGCTCTCTACCAGACAACAAGTATTGTTGTTACAGTTGTTCTAACTGAATGAATTTGTGGAAAACAAATACTGCTCAAATATGAGATTGTTTCTGAAAGAGTAACATTGTAGGAGAAAGAGAAAATGCTAGATAGGATTATCATTTTCTCCTTTTTCCACAATAGGTTATAAAACATCTTCTTTTCAAGAATTTTAAAAGAGAAAACCATGTTGTAAATGGCAATAATTTCTTGACTAAATTTTTGTAAGGCTTGTTAGGTTGTCTCAACATCGCATTCTATAATAAATGACACTAAATTACAAGCATTTTGAAATATTTATAGATTGTCTCATTCAACTGAGAGGTGGAAGTCTAAGAAATGTTTAAATTTTAAGTTAAGGGAAAATGGTTGCCTGATGATTTTAAAATGTGGAAAGTGTGCTGTCAATTGACAAACTTGTTAATATCGTTGGTGGTAGTTTGTTCAATCTTGTGATATACTGAAGACAACGAGTGGTTGAGTGGATTACAGTGGCAATCAAACACACATCCTATCAGTAAACAGTTTACCTACATACCCTTTGAAATGGCAGATGTGCTAATCCACCTAAATATGGCTAAGTCAAAAGCCGGTTTAATTAACATAAGTTGCCTTTTGAGCTGAACTTCAAAAACTGTACAAAACAGAACTTAGTCTGTTTCATAATTGAAATCTACATGTACCTTCAGTAAGGAATACACGTAAATGTTTTTAATTTAAGTAGCACATGGTTTGAATCCAAAAATAAACTGCATTTTTTTTTTGCACTCTGATTTGTATCTACACATTCAGCATTCTTCATGCACCAAGGGTCAATGTTAATGTCAAATTGAAACATTGATGACGCATGCCCCTTTTTGGATGTGCAGAAGTTATTAACTCTTCAGCAAACAAAATTTTAGACTCATCCAAATTGAAAGGATTTGCTGACAACAAATTAAAATGTGCAAAGAGTATGAAAATTGTCTTTGGAAGGGTAGAAAACATTGTGGGAAAAGAAGAAAATGCATTTCCTCGGGGTCGTTAAACTCGGGATTGTGTGGTAAAGGGTTAATCATTTACCAAACGACAAAATTTTAGACTGGACCAAATTGAAAGCATTTGCAGATGACAAATTATGTGTAGCTTAATTGGATAGGGTAGAAAACATTGTGGGAAAAGGAGAAAATTCTGATTACCGTCATTTTCTCCTTTTCCCACAATGTTTTCAAAAGACTTCTTTCTCAGGGTCATTAAAAGTCGGGATTGTGTGGTAATGGGTTAAACAAGGTTGGCTATTTGAGTGAACATATTTTCTTTTTAGTATTTCATATATTTTACCTTTGTTTTACCACTGTAAATCATTTCATGCTTTTTTCAGAGAGTTTCAGAGGAGTTTCAGAGAGAAAAAAAACACTAACATTAATTAATCCATTGCGTAACACAGCGTTGATCGAAACTCTTTGCTCATGTCCCATTGTCAGTCATACTCATAATGCAATCTTGTAATCTCTTCGTATATCTTTGTATATCTCACGTAAGCCGTACACGATCGCAAACACATCTTTTAAACTTTTTCCTAAAATTCAAGCGTTTTAAACACACATATTATCGCACATCTCGAACATTAAGTCGCTTGTTTGTGAGGCGAAATAGGACACAGCAAGGCTGCACGTCAGGCCAAATAAATGCGATGACCTGATTGGTCAAATATCGATTTCCACGGATCTATGTATTGATTGTAATATGAAATCTAATGACCTTGACTTTAAAATGCTGAAATATCATGAAGTCAGACATAGGTTGAAGAACTTTAAGACTGTTTGTGGCATTTGACAATGCCACTATGAGTTCAATACAGCACTGTGAAAATCATGTATCATATTTTGTGCAAAACCGAAGAAAGTAAACCCAATTAAAATAAGTTTTTCTAACACAAATACATGTAAGTGTTTCGATTGCACTCAGATATGAAAATGAAAATGGCGTATTAAAACAAGAGGGCCATGATGGCCCTGTATCGCTCCACTGGCTTATACATATAAACCATAAAGAGAAGTCTTCACTATATAAGCCCTTATAAAACTTTGACCCCAGGGCTACAGTCAGACTAAATGGGGAATACGTGTATTAGAAGAATAACATGCCAAATTTGGGAGTTCTTGGCCTTATGGCTAGTAACAAGACATTTTCACTCCATAAATCCATGTAAAACTTGTGACCCCTGGTGCAGGGCCAAACTTGATCCTAGGGCTGTGACTTTGGCCCTCTTTGTAGTTGTCCACTAGATAATGCTATAAATATGCAAAATTTGGTAGCCCTAAGCCTTATGGCTATGTACACCAAGATTTAAAAGTTGACCCCAGGACTGTAATTTGGGCACTTTTGGCAGACCCCCACTAGATCAAGCTTAATGCAAAATTTGGTAGCTCTAGGCCTTATGGCTACGTACAAGAAGATTTTTAAAGTTTTCTCTATATAAGCCTATGTAAAAATTGTGACCCCTGGGGCAGAGCCAATTTTGACCCCAGGGCTATAATTTGAAGAAACATAATAGAGGTCTACTACATAAAGCTACATGCCTTATGGTTTCAGACAAGAAGATTTTTAAAGATTTCCAATATTTTTCAGTTTTGTTGTCATGGCAACCAGAGTTTTTGAAGAAAACAAATTCTTTCAAGAAATTCTGAAGAGGACCATGTCAGGATCATTTCTGTGAAGTTTCATGAAAATTGGATGGGTAGTTTCAGAGAAGAAGATGTTTGAAATAAAAGTTAACGCACGGACGCACGCACGCACGGACGGACGAGCGCACGACGGACACCGAGCCATGACATAAGCCCGCTGGCCTTCGGCCAGTGGAGCTAAAATTGGATTAAGCCATTGATCATGGAAATACTTCTTTTTTATTGAAAATAGCTTGATCTGCTATGGTCTTCTCTTGGCGCAATGATACACACAATCTTTGTTTCCTGACCGCTGGATTCCATCCCAAACTAGTTTGTTTCTCGTGCCTGCATTGACACAACTTTCTTTCCAAGTCACTGACTTCTTTTCCCACATGAATCAGAGGTGAGAGGCAAAAAATCGCCGTAAGGAAAGTTTGCCTCAACCGGGTATCAATCTCACAAACACCAGGTCACAAGTCAGATATGCTAACCACTGAGCTACCTGGGTGGGCCTCTACTGAATTAAACCTCAGCAGGTACAATATAGAATTGAGCTATGCTCTGGTAATAGGAGGTTTGATGCATATCTGTCATAAATCATACCAAGCAATTCATCTCATCTCAATACTGCTCAAGGTGTTACATCTGATTTGAGTTTTTATTCTCTATGATGGTTTGAGCCTAGCCCGGGCATCTCCGTGATGCATCATACCACGGGCCTTTTAAGCTTCATTGGTCAATCACGGAGCACCAAAATTTTCCATGGTCGATCATCAAAAACTTCTGACACATGAAAACCAGGGTTAAGGGTTAGGGATCCATAAAACCATTTTTTCTGACAACTGACTATATTGTTAGACAGACAGTTCCTTTGACATACAGAAAATTGACCAATTTGGCAAAAAGTTTCGGCCCAGGGTCAGCCTGTGAGGACTGCACAGGCTGACCTGGGTTAATACTTTTCGCAGATGTACTAAGCCCCCTTTTCACAAAGTATGGCACAAATACTGAACTGAACCTAACACAGTATTGATAGATATATTGAGGTTCCCTCAAAAGCAGGTATGTCAACAGTGTTTTCTCTAGGTGTAAAATTTTGTGGGTCTTTTGACACTCTATCCAGAAATTTGGGGGTCAAAAGTCAAAATTGGGGGTCAAATTTCTTTGTCTCCTTTTTACATGAATGATGAATAAACAAGTTTTAGATATTAGTTTGTTTGTGTATTGTTGACATCACCAAATATCAATATGTTCAGTCATACAAATGAACCTTGTAACTTACTGTGGAAAATAAAGGGCTTCGTCAAAAATGCCATCAGAAGTCAGTGATTGTTCGATGTGGAAGACATTTTATGCAATGTAAAAACCAAGAAGAATCAGTACCTGAGAATCTTCACATGATATGATTTTCGTTAGATTTACTATTGAGATGAGCTAATTTGCTTTTTGGTGCTAATAACATTTTCAAAAGTTGTTTTTTCTTTGGTGGTGATGACATTTTAAGTCAAGGACTAGTCAAGGTTTCTTTGATGCCTGAAATGAGACTCAATCGGTTCCCAGTTTATCGGCTGTGGTACAGCACTTGCGTTCTGAATCAAATACCAATACAACTGGTCCCCCATTTATAAAGTGTAAAGTGGAGCATAGTGGAGATTGCATTCGGGAACAAGAGCAATTTGTCATTCAGATTCATCACCTATATTTTTAATTCATAGACTTGGAAAATGGATTTCGATTCAAGCGCATCAGAAAGGACGCAACTGTAAAATTTCAGCTGGACAAGTGAGTAAAAAACATGTCAAGGACACAAAAAACATGCTCTGGGCAAATCACTGATGTCAATCTTCATAAATATTGAATAAATATGTGGAGTATTTCAGTGGAAAAAGTGAAAAATGCCCTTGTAGATCGAGTTAAATCATTTTAGTACAATACAGAATTACTGGTTAACTGTCAATTTGTATTTACACCTGCCAATCAAAGCTGCTAAGGATAGATTGTCCATCACTGATTTCTACAGAAGTGTAAAGGAGTTAATAACAGACAATTTTCCAAACTATGTAATCAACCCGAGTTTTTACTTATGGAAATATTTAGACTTACGGTAATTCTTATTTAGTGAGCCAGTTTCAATTTGAAAATAAATGTGAACATTCCAAAAATATAAAGAATTATAGAGATATGATAAAAAACAAAGTTTGAAATGGATTTCATGATTGAATGGTGTTTTATGCTGCTTTCAACATTATTTCAGTCATATCACAGTGACAGCACACATATTCATGTATTTCCTGGGTTCCACCAGTACTAGGCTAGGGCTCTGAAGTGTCTTGCCTAAGGACACTCCCATGAAAAACCAAGCAGATCAGGAGGGGCTAGAACCCAGGGCTTTCTAATACTGAATTATTTGTTTCCGGTCTACACTGAATCGGTAATACCACAGGGTCATTTAAAACTGTTAGCATTATGCAACATCCAAAAAACTTGCAAAGGCAAACAAAACGTGAAAAAAAAGGTTAAAGACTATGGCGTGTAAAATTTCCGAATGACCCCCAAACTTCCAAACAGTGAGTCACAGATGAACCCCAAAATTTATGAGCTATCAGAAACACTGTATAAACAAGGGCTCTAACTGTTGCAAGCAATGGCACAATCAAACATGTGGCACAGCAGTGTTTCCACTAGCTTTTTATTTCAAGGGTATTCTTACCCCCTTGGCTGAAAATCTGAGGGTAAGATTTCATTTTAGAGGGAATGACAATAATGATTATCAGCTAGTGGTATCGCGATCCGTACTGATGATTTGCAGCTAAAACATGCTGATGTTGATTGCTCTCCCAACAACTTTCAGTAAAAGACAAAAAACATATATCATCCTCAGTTGCCCAGATGTAGAATAGAATAGTGTTTTTTGCATACATATACAAATGTTGCTGTGTGTGTTGCGAATGTTGACATGGTAATTACTGTGTGCACAATAGTTGATGTATAATTATATACCTGTAGAATTTAAAAAACTGGCAAGTTAAAAATTTAGAAAAGAAAGTTGGACAGTAAATGATAAAAATCCCATAGTGGTCTCATGTTTTTTTCATACAAAAGGTGCTGCGTATTTAAAACCAATACTGGTTTGTGCATTTTAATTTCATAACAAGGTTTACACAGGAATATTTTCAAGTGGGAACACTGCACAGGTAAATCAATTTTTGATTCAGAATTTAGATGATGTGTAATCAAGGTGTCAAGAAGTAACCAAAAATGGTGAACAGGGTGCCCAATCACGTACTGCAGTACGTAATTCACGTACAAATTCTACTCTGTGCGTACAAATTTTTTGTGCTTACGTGCATGCACGCACTGTCAGAAGTATGCACGTACTAAAAGGAAAGTAATTACGTAAACCGCACGTACAAATTAGATACCATTCCGTATTGCATGCCAAACAAACAAAACGAAAGTAGTTTTCCTGGTAAGTGGGTACCACGCTTTGTGCTCGACATAGAGCGGGTTACCAAATATTTTCACTATATATATTTTGCAGCTCCCTCGTCTGTCTGAATAATTTTCGCTACGATTTTTTAAGGTGTCAAAATCTACCACAAGTACAGAAAATCTATCTGGTAATTAATTTTCAGTGAGAAATTAAAATCATTTAATTATGTTATGATACGCAGTTATTGTTAAAAACACATTTTTTGACATACGGAAGCTGAAAACCCGAGCTTCAAATTAAACGTGTAATTTCCGTATGTATGGCGTCTGCTGTAGAAAAAATGTCATCACAACAAAAGCTGTTAATATATTTTACAGCGTTAAGATCTGAGAAAGGTAGGTTTACAAAGTGATTCCACCATTACACATTTTGTTTTATTTTGCCCTAACACAGCATGGCCTTTATTTGACAGAGTTTGAGCTTACAATAAGCCAATCGGCCTACTCCTCTGTGATTTTAAAATAGTCAGATCTACGGACATCATCTTGGACAATGAGCATTAATATGTCTACGCTTCCTTTTAAAGCAGTTCCAATGTACTTTGCAACTTTTAGAAAGGAATAAAGGTGAAAAATCTTTCGTGAAGGCAGTCGATTATCAAAACTCGCCGTGTTTGGCTTTTAAACCCTGACCGCTGTTGCGATTATATATAAGTATGTGCATGCCCTGGAGACATATGATGCATCCATATAATCACCAAATGCACGATCTGATAATTTAATAAAGATCCCATTCATTATGGTAAAGGAGCTAGGGTGTTAAAATTCATAAATAAAACTGAAACAGCCAAAAGTTACTCTGTACCCCCTAATTTTTCTTTGTACCCCCAATTCAAAACCTGGGGGGTAGAGTGTACCCCCAATTTTTTCTTTGTACCCCCAATTCAAAACCTGGAGGGTGCATGTACCCCCAAATTGAAAACCCAGTGGGCATGCAGGTGAAGAATCCTGGACTCTATGCCTGTTAACCCTTTCCCAAACGATAAATTCTAGACTGGTCCAAATTGAAAGAGTTTGCAGACGACAATTTTAAATTTTATGAAAATGGCAGAAAGTTATCAAAAAGGGTAGAAAACACTGTGGTAAAAGGAGAAGTTGCTCGTTACGAGCAATTTCTCCTTTTCCCACAGTGTTTTCAAAAGACTTGTACTGCAGACACGTGAAAACCAGGGCTCTTTTGGGTAAGGGTTAAAAGTGCAAAGTTTAGAAATATCAGTGATGCAAAAGCATGAATAAAACAAACTGATTGATAAGTTAAATAAATCACTCTTTGGTCAAAACAGTAGGGTGCAATAATGTCAGGCGAACGTCCGAGGGACGAACATGAGAAAGAACGCACTAGTTTTGGGACGAACAAGCCCGGAACCGAATTAAAAAAAAAAATGCCGTAGGAGAGAACGTTTCAAAGTTCCTTTCTATTTCAAATTTCCATTGTTTCACTGATGATTCATTAGAAGGGTATGCATACCTTTCGTACTGTTTTGATTGATCGTATAGGTTGTATTTGCCTTTCAAAACTGAAAATTTATTTACGGCGATATTCTGCACGCGCAGCTTAGTACGTTTCCGCCGGCCTTGTTTCCGTTTCAGCTGATACCTACTTTTGGACCAGATGTTTTCGTCCGTGGACTTGTTCGCACTTACTTGGTTCGTCCCAACCTTTTGGTACACAGTATGGAATTTTTTGACAGCTGCCTAATAGCCCATCAAACTTCATAAATATTTGAAGAACACTTTAAATGGATTATTTTTAATGTGTTTTTAGATCCGTCTTTGTTTCACTTTCAAGAGTATTTATGAAATAAAGAGGATGATTATTTTTAGAATGAAGATTTTCAACGTTTTAAGTTTTCTCTGGTCTCGTTTTCATGCAAAAGCTTTGACGTTTTCTTATATCTTTCTCATAGCTGAAGGTATTTACATAAGCATTGGGCTAACTATTCACTTTAAAAGGGGAAATTCCTATCAGTCAGAAAATAAACCTGTAAATGAGCGGCACGCTGTGAAAACGTGATTTACGGTCAATAGACTAGCAATCATAAGAGCACTGGTCTATTGCCATCGAGAGATCGGGACCCAGATTCCAACGCAAACAACAACAGCAACAACAATTATCCCACAGTCACAAGAGACTGTCCCACAATATATATGGGGGGATAGACCTGTATACTACACTAAATATACCAAATGATAAGATCTTGTACGAATAGTCGGGATACACAAATACCTTATAACATCTTGCAAATGATTGGTCAATATAAACATTGCTATGCTAGGATTTAGGTCAATAAATATTGCAATTGGCAATCACTCGAGAAAAAAGCATTAGCAATAGTTAAGCTTCTTTTACCCTTTACCGTAAAATCCATATTTCTATGAACCTGACGAAGAATACTTTTGAAAACATAGTGGGAAAAGAGAAAATACTTTTAACCAAAGTTGTTTTTGCCTTTTCAAAGAGAAATCCCATCATTTTAGACATTAATTTTGTCCTCTGCAAATGATATCTATTTGGAAAATCTAAAACTTTGTCACCTGGTATAAACGACAAAATATTAGACTCGTCCATGTTGTAAACATTTGCATACCCAAAGGTAAATGGGGCTGAAATGATGGGATATGTCTTAGAAAGAGTACAAGACATTGTGGGATAAGGAAAAAGTACTAGTTGCTAACATTTGGTCATTTTCCAAGCCTTCTTTCTGAAGGTCATTAAATGTTGAAACTGTGTTGTAAAGGATTAAAAGATACTAGTATATGGGCCAGTGTCATGAAACTTCACATGGGAATCGATTATGATATGGAGATTTTACATGTATCTTCTTTTGCACTTGGAACTGTATTCTTTAACCATTGTAATTGGCTTATTTTTCTTTGTCTTATGAAAAGTTCTTATATATCTGCTCGGTGGTTAGAAAGAATAATTAAAGATGTTTTGGATGATTTTTCAATGATGGAGAACGCTTGATGAAAAACTGACCGGAAAACCTGTTGAATCGGCTAAAGAAATGAGTAAGTGTTGTTGATAAATCTGTAATTATCACTTTACGAAACAACACAGTTTTAGACTTGTCCATATTGAAAGCATTTGAAGACAATAAAGTAAATGTGACTCTAAAATTGAATGTTGTTTTTTGGAAGGGTTACCAACATCCTCTCCTTTTCCACAATGTTTTCAAAAGTATTTGTCTTTATGGTCATCAAAACTCAGGATTGTGCCGTAAAATTGTAAACACTGCATGCTGTTTGACTCTTTTTGGGTCCTGCATGGCTCAATGTGTTGGATGAGAAATTCATATTGAAAGATCAGATCCAGATCTATAGCAAGCACATTAATACGACTAACCTAAGTTTGAAAGCAATGTCAATCATCATTCTATATTAGAGATTTGCGAATTAATACGAAGACGATACGGTGACGGCAACGAGAAAAATCGAGGGGTTGTTTCAATATACACAGGTATGACGCGCCACGTTAAAATTGTATATCGGTATAAATCACATAAATGAAAAACCTGCATTGTGTGGTCTTATAAATATAGGACATTATAATCAATGATTCCAATATTGTTGACATGAAATGTGAAGTTAAGCTAAAAAAAACTTACCATCATTACACAGATTGAGAGTTAGCAAAACATATTTTAGGTGTATTCTGGGAGTCTTATTCCTATAGTTCATTCTTATCTGGACAGTTAGAGAACTGTTAATCCTTAGAATGTTGAATAAAAAACATGACCTTTTTCAACTTGGAATGATGCAAAAATAATGCTATTCCAAGGTCGTATAGGCAAGATTATGAAACATAGTAGCAAACAATGAATATCCAAGACCAGACGGTATGTTCTGTGCAGTCTGATTTTGACCTATACTGTCCGAAGGCATGTTTAGTCGGTTCAAGCGTTGTAAGGGTTAAAACATTTGAGCTTTGCACTGGTAAATAAGGTCATAAAGCATCTCCATATTGCATTCTACTATGAAAGTCATGACATACTTATGGATCCATGAAATCCATTTTGCCTTGCACACCGGTTGAATCATGCTCTTTGACATGCAGAAATTTGACCACTTACAAGAGTTTCGATCCAGGTCAGCCTATTCGGATGCAGTTGATAGCTTTGTAAAGCATTGTAAGAAATTGTTGCTCTTTTTCCCACAGTGCTTTCAATAGTTTTGAAAGTTATTGATTTACCTTAGCGTAGGTCCGAAAACGGTACTATTGAAAATTGCTATTTTCCTTTTCACTATAAATTTTGTCCCGTATGTAGGCCTGATTTGTAACAGTTCTCCAACCCTTTACCAAACATTCCCCAGTTTCAACAACACTTGGGGGAAATATTTTGAAACATTGTGCGAAAATTAATATATGCTAACATTTTATCTGAGACAAATTCCTGCATGTGACCCATATTTAATTCGTCATCTGCAAATACTTTCAATTTGGACCAGTCTAAAGTTTTTTTGTATAAAGTTAAGTACATCTAAAATTACCTGAACTGTAAGGGGTAAGACAGTTGAAATATGGGAAAAAAAAAAATGAAAAAGCTTCTTTGTTAAGTGTTTATTTTTTTAGTTTTACTGGAGTTAAACGCCATTTTAACAGCTCAGGTCATATCATGTCGGTCAGTGACGCACCCATGTGTTTCCTGGCTTTCTCACACAAGTACTGACACAACTTTCTTTCCAAAGCCACTGACTACTTTTCTCAAATGCATCAGAGATGAGAGGCGAAAAATCGCCGGGAAGAAAGTTTGCCTCAACTGGGTATCGAGCTCACAACCACTAGGTCACGAGTCCGATATGCTAACCACTGAGCTACCCGGACGGGCTCTCTTTTTTAAGGACTGGCACTTTTGATACTCCGCCGTCTAGTGTACTGCAGGTTGTAACAACAGGGGCTAGGAATATTATGAAGAATTTATTGCAGCATTGATCCATGATACATGTAGGCTGCCATGGCATATGGAAGTATTTCTTGCAACTGTGCACCAATGGGAAAACATCAGATACTGCCCAATTGGAGCATCATGCTTTACATTTTTGTTTGAGTAGTATGTTAACTCTACCAAATAAAAAACTTTCAGACTTATCAGAATTAAAAACATTTGCAGACGACAAATGAGGATTAAATGAAGATATTGGTTTGAAAACGTTGTGTGATATGGGGAAAATGCTGTTTACCGGTATGTTCTCCTTTATTTCCTTTACCTACAGTGATTTCGAAAGCTCTCTCTCCCAGGATTGTGAAATCATGGGATTATTGGTAAAAAGTTACAGAAACATCTACGAGACAGTTGGAACGATATAGAGACATCGTCGGGAAATGTTACCTCGCGTTGTTACTATATGTTCGGGAGTTGTTTGCTTGAGAAAAGAATCGGTTTGCTTGTGTAGAAAATGGTACGTTTTATGTAGATAAGGGACCTGTCGCGCTTAAGGGACCATCTGACATCGTCGAAAAATATCAAACCTGCTCAGCCTGTGCAGTTTCGGCAGTCTGTGTGGGTCGAAACCTTTCGCTTTAAGTAGGGGATTCTATGCATTTTAAATGGCCATTCTACAGTCATTTTTTAAGATGCCGACCCGACCCCGACTCGGCCTTACCTGGCTTCACAGTTTTTTCATTTATGTGATTTAGGCTTAGATAAACATATAAACCCCGCTCGATACTATTCATAATTTATCGGAATTTTTCATATTAGTAATACAGGTATGTATAGGGTTATTTTAATGACTAATTTTATTGATATGTATTAGTTTTCCACACTAATTAGTAAAATTCACAATAACCCAAAGTGCACCCCTAGACGCACATGATTATCTTGATTCTGTTTTCAGAAAATTATCTCGTCACGGTACGTGATTTAAACCTGTATTCCAAACCACAAATAATAATATAAGCTGATAATGAATTGTTTATCACGTGAGAGCTATATATACACAATTTTAATGTGTCAGAGTCAAAAGTCAAAATCTCTTTAATCACCCAGTAATGTAAAACATTATACATGGGGATATGACAGAGTAATGTAAAGTTTGGTGAACATACATACACACAAACACTCACTGTGGCGAGTCACACGTGTATATTGAAACAACCCCTCGGTTTGTCTCGTCACCGTATTCGTTTTCGTATTAATTCGCAAATCTCTTTTACAATGAAATCAACCCTATACTATGTGAACAAAATTTCAGACTTTTTCATGTTGTTCCATTTTTTACTGTCTTTTTAAGTGTTCTCTCTCGTGGTGGAAAATAGGATCGTTTGGTAAAGAGTGCAGGATTGGAATTTAAGTTTTTATATTCCCTGTGTTGTTGCCCGCCCTATTTGCATTGTCTCAACAGACCTGTATGCTACTGCGAACATCTAAGAGCTATTTTGCTATAAGGAAAATATGTCTAGAATTTTCAATATTTATCGTGTTTACCAAGAATAGCTTGAAGAATTTATTTGAACAGAGATAAGTAGCACGAAAGTCAAACTTTAAAGGCAAAGTGTTTTAACTGTTAAAGTGCTAGAATTAATGTGATGTACATTCTCAATAAGCAAAGCAGACACAAATATAGCACGTTCAGCTGGGTTTTTGTCAGAATATTTCACAAAATGGCAGATAGTAGATCTAGGTGTGCAGTCTGATCTTAATCTACACAGTCCACAGAAATAAATTATTCTTAATCTATGTTTGTCTGCTAGAACAAGTTTACTCTTCACTAGTGAAACATGGCATATCTCTTTGAAAGAGTTGGAAAATATTGTGGGTAAGGAAGAAAAATGCTAGTTAGCATCAGTTTACTTATTTGCCACAATGTCCACAGTCAAAACACAGGATTGCGTAGTAAGAAGTTAAGCACATAATGCATTGTTCAGTGCTGGTATAACTCAGTACAGACATTAATATATGAGCTGTCGCCATGATATGAGTGAAAAAATGTTTAAAGGGGCTTAAAACACCATTTAATATATCTATCAATCAGTTAATCAACTATATATTTTTGTTTGCAAATATCTATGTTATCTGACAGATACATTGTAACTACCTATTAACCCTCGCAGTGCCATAGTCGAAAACGGACTGTTGTGGATGGCATAGGTCAAGATCAGGCTGTATAGAATGAGTTGTCTGATCTTTGATTTATAACGTCTACTTGGTTGGTCAAGTCTATAATACAGAAAACTTTCGGAGTTTTATTGGATTGTAATCTCGACCATCGAACAATTTCGAGTTGATCAGTTTGTTGCTCAAGGAAACTCAGATGCAAAATAAAGAGCTTCAAGTGTGGAGTGAACTTGGGACCTGATGACCCCAAAATAAGTACATATATCTACAAACTGGGTCTCACTTTAGTCATAATGACTTTAAAGTCGGGAAATCTCCCACTTATTTAGATCTCCGAATAGGACATGGGGTCAGTCCTTTTGTAGACATTGTAGATGAAGATCAGACTTCACAGATTAGTACCTAAATTACTTGCTTGCCGTATCTCGAAGTCAACTCGCTTGTTCACGTGTTTTCCGGGTTTCGCCAGTACTATACAGGGACTCTCAGGTGCCTGGCCGTAGGACTCTCCAAAGAAAAAAAATCAGTTTCCATTGAGGATTGAACCTTGGACCAAATTCCCCCTCAAACAAGTATTGACAAAGTAGGATTCTGTAGAGTTATAAAGAGTTTTGTATATATATGAAAGTTTTCCAACATATCAAGATCTTAGAATCGGAATTTTGATCAACGCTGGGGCCGCTGGGCATGCCTCATTTTTGCGGACAGTGTAGATCTAACATCAGACTGCACGTTCTGTACAGTCTGATCTTGATTTACATTGTCCGATATTTATGGCCATTTTTTTCCGCAAAAATAATTCTTTAAACGCAATTCTTATTCAGTTGTTTACTCTTGACTGGGAGTTGCTAATCGATTTATAGCACAATGTAGGATTTGGGAGATGGGCGGTCTAACGGCTCCCGGTGACCGGACATCTATATACCGCACGACAAAATGTTAAGCCTTTTCCATATTGAAACATTCTGCAGACAAGTTAAATGTGGCTTAACCCTTTAGCTGCTAAGCTCGACTCACTGGCCTTTTGCGGACTATGCAGATCAAGATCAGACTGCACAAAACGTGCAGTCTGATCTTGGATCTACGCTGTCCGATAAGGAGATATTTTTTTCTCCAAAGAATATGTTTGAAATATCATTTCAGGTTTTTACTGTCGGATTGAAAGTTTTTATTTAACTGATTGAGCAGGATAAGGGTTAAAGGATGGTGTTATTCTTTGACTGGCCTGAAACTATCGTGGGAAAAGGAGAAAATACAGGTTACTGACTTTTCTCCTTTTTTACGTTTTCTCAAGGTTGTTCGTTCAGGTTGTAGAGCATAAATGATGCTTGTATATGCTTTTACCCAGTGTCTATACCTATATGTGTATGGGAGCCCCGCCGTGTAGCTCAGTGGTTAGCATATCCGACTCGTGGCCTGGTGGTTGCAGTTTCGATACCCGGTCGAGTCTGTCTTTCCGGCGAGTTTTCGCCTCACACCTATGATGCATGTGAGATAGTAGTTAGTGACTTGGAAAGAAAGTTGTGTCAGTACTGGTGTGAGAAAGTCAGGAAAGCCTTGCATTGGTGCGCTGGTCGACGTGATTTGATCCAAGCTGTTACAATGGCGTTAAAACCCAGTAGAATCAAGCAACTATGTGTATAGGAACTGATTAGACTTAATGTATGATCTACACCCTCTGCAAAGTTATCTTTGATCGAGCGGGTTAAGGTTACTTGGAACTGATGTTAGGTTCTAGACTGATGATTACCACACGGTTACTTCGTTCATTGGATTATTCAATCGTCTATCTATCCATTAATTCATGCTTCGTTTGACAGGGCTGATCAGTGTGTCGAGTCTAGGGTTTTGAACTTACAACCCATGCGGAAGAGGCTTGATATGCCTAGCCCAAGGACTGGAACTTACAACTCCTGTATTACGGACCTGGTGTGCTACGCGCGGTAAACAAGTAAAGTACAGGGTTTGTGATCAAAGAATCGCTAGTTCGGGTCTCTGGTCGTCTTGCAGGATTTATGAATTTCAGAAAGCTAATGGATTCAGCTGTCTCTCATGATGTCTATGTGGGAAAGCAACCAGTTGCTTGCGAAAAATGAGTGAAGTACTGATGTAAAAAACTTCGAGAAATAGGTGTACTTGCCGCCATGACATAACCGAGATATTGTTGAAAATGGCGTAAAACACCTGACAATCCTTAGACAGACAGCCGAGGTTGAGATTCTTACTCATAAATCATCAAAGATGTGCTATTATAATCAGGTACCCTAACCCGGCTTAAAATATTACAAGAGGCTTTTCATTATACTCACTATGGCCTAGAAAAATATTGATAGTATGGTGTTTAACGCCGTTTTCATCATTATTTCAGTTATATCGCGGCGGCCAGTGCACCTATCCATGCTCTCCTGGAGTGTTTTTTTTTTTTTTTTTGTGCTAGTACTACGCACCATATTCTTCCCAAGCCACTGGCTGCTTTCACACAACCATCGTTCAAACAATGGTCAGCGCCTAGAAACATAACAAAACAACAAGTTTCCAGAAAAACAAATATTCAGAATTTATTCTTGACAAGATATATTCGAAATTAAAACGTATACTGAATCAGAAGGGAGAAAAGGAAAACATTGGATAAATTACTCATGTACAAACGTATTTAGTATTTAACGAGGCTATTCAGATATTTTGACAAAACTTAACATCAAAATTGATTTATCCCTGAACCAAGCATGATAACGGGTGGCAAACCATCAACAAATAAGAAAGAAACACGCAATAAGTAGGCTTTTTTATGGTATTTTGTCAATGAAATACGTAGTCTCTTACTGAATAAATCACTGATACTGATAAACAAATTAGGCAACAAACAAACAATTGACGAATTTCTCTTTCTTAAATCTAACATACACGAATTACAGATGAAAATAACGCAAACATTCATAAAACTCAAATTCTCTCTCTCTCTCTCTGGTAAAACACGAATTGGACCGGAGAATGAGCAAATGCAAACGAGTAATATAAAATAAAACCATCTAATCAAATGTGAATTATGGAGACAATATAAGAGGACGGGTAGTCTGCGATTTGACAGCAGTTTGTGTGGCAAGAAAACATTTAGAACGGCGATAATGGTGCATACGAATTATAACTGCTGCCACATTGTTTTCCGGATAAACAATGTTTGATAGATCGACCTTTGGAACTCAAATAATGTTTATAGAATATCTAGAATAGTGAAATTTTCCAAACGGGGTGGGGGCGGGTAAAGTTCATAAAATAGCAAATTTTTGGTAGGGACTGGGAGGGGCAAGTGTGATTTGAAATGGTGTAGATAAATAAATTGAACGAAAACAGAAAGAAAAGAGTACTTGATGACAAGATTTCCAACGACAGCTTGCTTACTACACAAAGTACAGTGAAATGTTGAGAACAAAGTAATTTATCCTATATCCTACTGAATGTCCGTTACAAACTATCACAAAAATATCTTCCGTTAAGTTTATCTGCAAAAAATGGGGATTATTTAATAAAACTTATTGATACAAAAGCGGAGATGGTAGACAAAGATCAGACTGCACGTATGTGCAGGCTGATCTTTGTCTGCTCTCTCCGCTAAAAACACTCCGTCACTTATGGTTTATAAAAGAGTTAAGACCGTAACCATGGTAACTATAGAATATATTGTGGTGCAGATTTAAATGTTGGCTGACTGAAGTACATGATGATCTACAATGTCCAGGTCGAGGTGCCGTTAAAGCAGTCGGACCACAGTAACAAAGTTCCATAAAGATGGCGGCCAGTCATGGCTGATAAATAATTTGTCTCTGTAACAACACAGAGCGTGGGGTCTCTCTATATAACCTGCAGTCTGATCTAACACCGACTTGTATCGAGTCAGATCAGAGTCCAGTTTATAAACTTTGTTGTGATTCAGTGCACATACATACACTTTGTTATCTGGGTCTACACCGGTTCCTCTAGGCCCCGACCCTTCGATTGTAAATTCTGAGATAACTTTACCCTCAGCATTTCTACATTGTACTTTGTGATTGTCCCTATCAGTTATATAGACTCGTCCAGAAACAACGGCGAGATAATGATCAGGGAAGTGATCAAAGATACCAATGTAAAACATGTTTAGCGGGACTCCGTCTGTAGATTTTATATAAACAGAACTGGGAGAGTCACGATCTTCCCAACAGACGGTAAAAATCTTGTCATCATAAAACTGTATAGACCAACAGTCTCCCTCTGTTTTAAGTACTTTTTGTAGTTTTGCGGGTTTTTTACTTATATCTATAAACATTATTTGACGTTCCCACGGTAACGTTACTGCTATCACACATTGTTTATCCGGATCAGCCCGGTCTGCTGCAGAAATATCAGAACTGCTGCCGGACGCTAAGTTCGGTTCAGCAGAATTCCGTTTTAAATGTATTTCTGTAACATCATAAGGCCAGGACCCAAATCCTACAAACCGTATATAACGTTGTAACACGTCACTTCCTACTTTATAGATTTTAATACAACCATTATCATAATCACAGGCTACCCACCTTTTGTTCTCCAGTACACACAATCCAGTTATACAACAATTCATCTGATCCAATTCGTGTTTTACTTCAACTCGATCATAAACAATGGCGTCGCTGTTGTTGAATATCTCCGTTCTCGTTCTTTCATCCTCATTCCAAACCATATCAATATACTGTCTTCTCTTTCTCTCACCCTGTTCTCTCATTCTGTCACTCTCGCTTTCCTCTCTCTCCGTTCTCCCCACATTCATTCCATCATGACCTTCATGTTCAGACATACATTCCGCACACACATAAATCTTACACGCAAAACAAAGAAAAACAGCCACCCTTCCATACAGCTGTCTCGCACGCTCTAACGCACGCTCTAACCTCTCAGACCACGAACCCTCAGACTCCGGACACCCATCAGCCACACAACTCTCACATTTCGCCGTTCTCCTCTCTCTTTCATTCGCTCTCAGTTCCTCTATCTGTAAATACATTTCTTCCTCCAATGTTCCTGTGTCGCTGTAATCCGTACAGCTGTAATATTCCTCATCGTCGCTCTCCGTACTTCTGTACAAAATATTTTCAGCCATTCTCTTCTCTCTCTCATTCAAGCTGAGTTCCTGCATCTGTAATTTATACATTTCTTCCTCCAATGTTCCTGTGTCGCTGAAATCCGTACAGCTGTAATATTCCTCATCGTCGCTCTCCGTACTTCTGTACAAAATATTTTCTGCCATTCTTTAGTGTGTGTCTGCAATAGATTTAGATCATTCAGTTAATTTGAGCTCTTTACAAAACAATACCACGTTTTAACGAACCGGAAGAAGAAAGCTTTGCAAAACATTGAAGAAAAAGGAGAAAATGCTGGTAACCAGCATTTTCTCCTTTTTCCACAATGTTTTCTCACTTTTCAAATTAAGGTGCCCTTGCTTCACTAACATCTGATTTGTCGTCTGTAGACGTTTTAAATTTCAAGCTTTTTTTAATAAAGAATGCATAAATGTAGATTTACATTAAAGAAGTTATTTTACAACGATTTTTTTCACCCCCGATCTGTTTCAATGGTAGTTATGCGGGAAAGCAGCCTGCACCTTGAGAAGAATTTTGTGCGAAGTACTGGTAGAAGAAACTCGACGAAAGCATGGATAGGTGAACTGGCTGCAGCGATATAATCTAAATAGTAGTGAAACAGACGTTAGACACCATTTAAACTCTAACGCGATTTGCATGTGTTTCAAAATTCCATTCCCTTTTTTCTTTCTAAGACTAGCCTTATGATTAGCCCAGAAATTTAGGCTCAGCCAATCATCAGACAGGTCTTAAATACAGTGAGAAACTTCTAACCTTAATTCAAGTAAACATAAAAAATACTGAAATGCTGATCTAGATCCTTACAAACATGTCCCGGTAGATCAACGATCATTTACCTTACTTATATATCTTGCTGTCAACAAACTCAGCGGTGATCGTTAGTTGTTTTTCTTCAATGACTTCTGAAAAAAAGTAAACAATGAAGTTAGTAGATCTAGGTCAAGATGAAATATTTCTGACAGATAGATCTAGATCTTAAAGATCTAGATTGATTTTATGAATTTATGATCCAGATCTATCAGTTTTGTTCAATAAAGCCATCACAACGTCTGAGTGTCAGTTACCAGTCACCTGTCGCTGTGGTAGATCTACAGCTTAATTGATGTTGAAAGCGACATAAACACCCTTCTGTATAAACCATTGGTTTAATACAGTTGGTTGATCTACATCCTATAATTTCTGTGAAAGAAAAGCTTAGAAAATAGCGAATTGAGTAAATCTAAGATCAGGCTGCACGTTATGTAATCTGATCTTGATCCACACTCTTAACAACGATTCGAAAGATTTCATTTACAAAACACACTCGAACAATTAAGTAAATCTCAATTATAAACAATAAAAATACCCAAAATATGACCAGCATATCCAAGTTCTCTTTATTTGTCCGACCTAAAATGCCAAAGCGATAATCTCTAGCAGAACAAGCACATTGTAAAGAAACGCTACGCGGGAAAATGAAGACAAAAATTACGTCAGAGTTGGACGTCAGTGATAAAGGCGGCATCGATAATATTGAGCGACATGGTAATTGAATGGGCCTTCTGTAGCGTATACCTAATTACTAACTTTATTCTATGTTTTTCCTTTAAGTTGGCGATTTTGGAAACATCCTGGAAACGGGAGCATTCACTCATATCGATACTTTACGCACGGCGGTCGATAGTCCATCCAAAAAGGTTTATCCCGTCTATTGTCATTTTCCTTTGATCTGCTAGATCTAGACTCTATTTGAAGATGGACGAATTTTAGATAAATAGATCTGTGATAAAGGGTTATGATGAAAAATTGCTTTACAAATACAAGGTCTACATTTCCTCAATCGCTTCTACATATATCGTTCTTTCCAAGCCACTGGCTGCTTTCTCACGTGAATGAAGTCATGTTTCAAGGTGCGAGTTGAACAAATCTAGTGTAAAATTGACTAAATTATTATCAGTCCTTGGAACTAATTTTTGCAGAGTCGGATATCGGACTGCTTGCTCTGTGTAGTCTAATCTTGAATTACACTATCTGGAGTATCTAGGTACGGACCTAAAGTCTGACTCAGTATTGCTAAGATCAATTTGTAATGTAATAGATCTAGGTCTATTAACTTTGAGCCGAACAATTCTATTTTCAACGACTCTGACGTAGTGGGCTTTTGAAAACATTGTGAAAAAAGGAGAAGTGCTGGTAAGAAAAAAATATCCCTTTCACATGTTAAATTCAATAATCGGATGGTGTGGATTCAGGATGAGACTGCATGTATTTTGTAGTCTAATCCTGATCTAGATCTACACTGTCTACCAAAACGTTTACTCAGGATTGTAAAGTTTAAGGTACTGTGAAATATCGAAGTAATACGTGTACTTTCAATGCAGTCTGATCTTGATCTGCACGATCTACTAAAGACCTGACCTACTGTCTTATTGACAGACAATGGTAATAGTTAACGTGCCGTGTGATATTGATTATTTCACTGGCAATGTCGCCTTAGATAGCGTTTGCGGACGGCGTGGGTCAAGATCAGACTGCAAAAAATAGTGTAGTCTGATCTTTGATCTACACCGTCCGCTACCTGATGTTAATCTTTGACCAATATTGGCTTCAATCGCAACGAAAGTTTACTTTTAGACCACGAGAAAAGTTGAATTCATCTAAAATGGCAGCGAAAGAGTTAAACAATGTCATCAATTGTCGGAAGTATTTTTTGAGTGGGGTAATTGTAGATTTAGGATTAGACGGCACATTAGGTGCATCTATAAACAATGATCTTCTAAGCCACTGGCTGCTTTCCCACACAGATTACATTCCACGATGTGAGGGTAACAAATCCAGTGTAACAATGACTAGCATCAGTGATAGTAATTCATGATTTTTGTCGAGCCGGGTACACGGACGATGTGGATTTAGAATCAGACTGCACGCTCTGTGTAGCCTGATCTTAGTCTATACTGTCGATATAAGTTGTTTTCAATTTGGACAAGTGTAAAATATTGTCGTTTGCTATTGCGTTAAACAAGCATATAGATATTCTGATTCGAATTAATTCTATTTCTGTAGTCTGATCTTGATCTATACTTTTAACAAAGGCTCTACAAAAACATTGTCAGGTTAACGGACAATGTTATATTTCTTATTCAAACGTGTAGACATCTAATTATTTATAGGCTAACCGATTAATTATTTTTTATGCAGACCTAGTCTGATCTTGATCTACACTTTTGACTTAATTTACCAGACTTCCAAAAAAAACATTGTCATGTTAACATACACTGTTACATTTATCACAAACGTGTAATTATTCAAATATATCGATTAATTCGAGGCAGTTTCTGGAACACACATGTAAGAGTATGCAGCAGTTTTATTTAGTAACACGAACAAGAAGAACAGCTGCCGCACTGTACATTGCATAATATGGGAGACGTTTCACCGAGCCGGGTAATAAGACGGTGTGGATGCAAGATAAGACTGCACGTATTGTATGGTCTAATCTTGATCTACACTATCTACAACAGTACCTAAAACTTACTCAGTATTGTGAGGTTACATAATTTTAAAGTGACGTAAAAAAAACCCCAATACTATCTAGTCATTCAAACGACCGACGAATCGTTTACGAAGTCTCGAATTTAACGCCTTAATTGACCACTTTTCAGTTCCAACCTTTACTCTGCTTGGATTTTGCAGTCTCATTTTGTAATACACTGACCGCTTCTCTATTAATGGTGATGGTTTTGGCCCCATGGCTCACCCATTTACCCGGCTCCGCAAAAATCGTTAATTACTAACATTGATGACAATCATTATTACATTCGGTATATCTAAACCCTTAGTCATAAAAGTCCGCGTCATAACAACCCTGGGGAAAGGGGTCTTTGAAAACATTGTGGGAAAAGCATCATTTTTCCTTTCCTATCTATTAAAAGACAAAAACTTTCAGTTAAGCTCCAGTAAATTCGTCAAACGGGGTAACTTAATATTTCAGTGCTTATAATTCCAAATGTTTCATATACGGACGAGTCTCAACTTTTGTTTAAGAGTTTAACTGCTAAATACATCTAATAGAAATCCCCATTCAACGCTAAAAAAAAAAAAGCACAGGCATTTGTCTTTCAATAGTCAAGAACACAGACAATTGTCTTTTGGAATGGTTTATGAATTCCAGTCAGTCTTTTAGAATGTTTGATTAATACAGTCACTAAATTGAGCTTTTAGCCCTAGAAAAAAATAAATACTTGGACGTGAAAGGTATAAGAATTGTTATAACCGAGTCTTACAAACACAGTCCATCGAGAATCGTGCCAGTCAATCTTTACACCAATAATACAGGAGACCTTTCTGACTTGGGACTTTAGGGCGATTCAAATATTAAAGAAACAGGAATGAAGATACCTTTTTTACAAGTGTTACAAACAACGCTTTGTGCAGTCTGATCTAGATCTTCACGGTACATAAAAAAAAAAACCGCATAGAGTCGTGCTTAGCAGCCTAGGGGTAAAATAACAAATTGTTTGTTTGTTTGCTTACTTGTTAATTTGTATGTTGTTTAAAGCCATTTTAACATTTATTTCAGTTACGTCACGGCAGCATGTATACCTATCCCTGCGTTCCAAATTTTTTTTTTTTTAACCAATACATCAATTTACCCCAGCCACTTTCTCAGATAACTATCTTCGAAACAATGATCAACCTTGAGAGAGGAATGAATCATAAGACATTTTCTCATGAGCTTGACTAAGCAATCAGACAGTATAGATCCAAGACCAGACTGCACGTTTTGTACAGTCTGATCTTGATCTATGTTGTCAACAAAATTTCCTGTTTTCACCTATGGTGCTGATGGGGTTACGCCTTGTACGTCATTGTTTAATCTAAAGGGCTCGGTAAAAAACAAAAGCCTGAACAGTTTTAGGGTATGCGCTATGCACTAAAAACCCTTTCCTTTTCCTTGCGGAATAATGGTTGGCTTTGCAGTGCCTTACCCAAGGACATTTCCACGTAACGCAAAGCGCTACTGGCGATCAGTTCAGGATTTCCTTATTATAAATCCAGGGTACTAACCCTTTGCTGGTGTTTCAAAGATTAGCAGGGAAGAAATGCTTTAAAACACATTGCAGGAAAAAGAACATGCTGGTAACTAGCAGTTTTGCCTTTCCTCACAGAATAAACATCAGAAAGGTCGATTTGCATTGTTTCTTTTTTAAGCGACCCAACACAATAGATGCGTAGAATTGACTATAGCACGTTCAAACAAGTAAATTTGCAAACTCTTAGCTCGAAAATCAGCGCTACGACTCGCTGGTTCAATATATCCTTAGTTTCACCAGAACTAGTCTAGGGCTCTAAAGTGTCTTGCTCTAGGACACTTTCATGAAAAACACAGCACCTCGACAGAGGTTCGAATCCGAGACATCCAGGTTTTAACTCCTACACTTTCACCATGCAGGACCCCGAGCGCAATGACTGACATACTCAAGAAATTACCAGTGACGTAATTGATTACAATTCACTGAATAATGTTTTAGGCCGTGTTTTACGCCGCTTTCAACCTTATTTCAGTCATATCACGGCGACAGCTCATATGTATCCACGTATGTGCTGGGGTTCACCAGTACTATGCTAGAGGCCCTGAAGTGTCCTGCCGAAGGAAACTCCCGCAAAAAACCCAGTACTTCGAATGCTCAGTGGTAGTGTATTGGTCTTTTAATCCTCGAGAAAAGAGGATCTTCACCGCACGGGTTCCAATCCCAGCCGGGACAGTTTGTATTTCGGCTATGCTTCGTTGCGAACCTTCATTTTCGTCAGTCGAATTCAAAAACATTTGCGGTTAAATGTGTTTTAAGCGTTTGAATTCCTCTTTGATAGGATAAAAATATTTTTGGAAAAGGAGAAAATGCTGTTTTCAAAAGTCCTCTATCTCAGGGGGTGTTATTTACAACTCAGGAAGTTTGGTAAAGGTTTAAGCCCTTTTTTTCCATAATTTAAACAGTTTTTTATTCATTTATTTTGTAACTGTGCTTTCTAAATGTTCCTTTACTGTTTCAGGTATATGAGATTTTTTGTAATGGTTAAACCATCTTCCAAAAATATGTATGTTTGATTGTTCTTTTTTTTTTTTTAATCAAATCTAAGTATTCTAGCAGCACCCCTTAATTTTGTTTTACGGTAATGAAAGTTTCCTTTAACTACCCTGGACACGAGTTACTCATGCAATGAACTCGGACTCTTTCAGTAGGAAAATAATTTCTTTACTTTTAAAATATTTCTGAGCGAATTTACCTGAAGTTCAATAAAATGAGAGGAAAAAAAAAAAAAAAAAAAAGAAATAAATAAACGAAGTTTTTCTCTTTTTGCAATATCTTTACCACACAAGCGAAATATGGACTTGCCCAAATTCAAAGCATTGTGAGGTAAAGGATTAGTGGTCATAACTCGGTACATAACGTAAGGTTCCACTGATTCGCCAGTGTCAGATTAATGTGACTGGTACAGTGTAGTTTAAAATGGAATATTCCCAAATAAATGAATAAAAAAATAAATAAAAATTCATTACATACATTTAGTAACTACAACCTCATTCGGCAAATGATCGTTTTCACGAAACCGATTCGTACTGAACTTTTAATTTTTAAACCTTTACTAAGCGACAATTTTTTGGCCTTGTCGTAATGCATAACATTTGAAGACAACAAATTAAGTGTGGCCTAAATGTTGGAATTTTTCCAATAAAGGGTAATTAACATTATAGGATTGGTTAATTGGTGTTTTAAGGCGCATCGACAGCTGTGGTCATTTAGCGCTCATGAAAGTAATATTTATAAATGGAACAATAAAATGTTGATTTGAAAGTTAAAATCTATATTAGAGTCTATATTTTATTATAAAAATCTGTCTCTTTTAGGTATTCTAAAATGTTATTCTGTTTTACGTTTAAAAATAAATTTTGTAAGTTGTCAACACTAAAATGTTTTGATAGTATACGGTCGAAATTTTTACAGTTTGATAAAATATGTTTTACCGTTAAAGGTTCATTGCAGTTTATACATTGTGGTGCTCTTTCATTTTTTAAAAGATGAACATGTGAAAACCTCGAGTGTCCTACATGACATCTTGTTAAAATTACATGTACTTGACTTTTTCGGTTACAATAAAATTCATATTTGTCATTAAAATTAGGTTTGATCGCTAAAAGTTTGTTGTTAAGACATTGTTGCCATTTAATTTGACATTCAGATTTAATGAAATCATTTATTTGTTGTTTTTTGTCAGAATAAGGAATTTTTATGTTGGGTGTGTCCATATTTACGGCATCCTTTGCTTCTTGATCAGCTATTTCATTACCTTTTATATTAATGTGGCTGGGTATCCAGCAGAATATTATAGTCTTCGATCTACATAAATAAATATATTTTCTGAAAAATTGTTGAATCAATGGATTTGGATTATCAGGATATTTTAAAGATTGTAAAACTGACATTGAGTCAGAAAGAACTATGAATTTCTTGTTATTATTGTTTTGTATTGAACAGAGAGCAATGTTTAAAGTACAGCTTCTGCTGAAAAAATAGAGCTATGATCTGGTAGTCTTATTTTGGCAGTTTCTTGTTTGTGTACTGAAGCGCAACCAACTTTATTATCTTGTTTCGAACCATCAGTGTAAATTGAAATGTAATCTTTATACTGTGATTTGATTTCTAAAAATTTATTTTTATAAAATAATGGATTTGTAACCGATTTCTTATTTACATTGAGATCAAAAATAATATTTGGTGGATCTATGGTCCACGGCTCTTTTACAGGAAGTTTAAAGGGCTTAATATTCTTTACATTTATGTTTGATTCATTAAGAAGAGGTTCAACTCGTAGACCAAGTGGTTTAATAAAATTATGTTTATTTTGAAAGAGTATTTTGTTTGGCGGATTAAAGATGTCATTGTAAACCGGATTTTTTGTATTTGAAGCCAGTTTAGTTACGTACTGTAAGGATAGTTTTTTCCTTCTATCATATAGGGATGGCTCCTGGGCCTCTGAATACAAACTTTGAACAGGTGACGAACGGAAAGCTCCCAAAGCTAACCGAAGACCCTGATGATGAATAGTGTCCAACTTTTTTAGGTAGAACATTATAGGAAAAGGGAAAAATGCTTGTAAAAAGCATTTATTTTTTCATTTCCCTACAATGTTTTCTACTATTTTTCGGCAATGTTTCCAAATGCCTGCTTTCTTGGCGGTCATTAAAACTGGGGATTGTTTGGTAAAAATGCTCATTTAAAGGCTCTGCCGACAAGCTTTAGTTGTTTTGACAAAAAGATTGATCACGATCAGCCTGCACAGACAGCGCTGTCTGATCTCTGACTATGTGAGTTTTTCTGATTGAATATTAACGTTTACGATTATACATGAAACGAGTGAAATAATAATGATAACGCCAAGAAATAACAAAAATAGTACATCCTTTTGTGATTGAAAATTGTCCTTTCATTTACTTGAATTTTTTTTTTTTAGGTTAATGGCTGCTTCGAGCGAACTGATTTCAAGGTTGTACAAAAAAGTTTTATGAAACATGTTGAAACTTTTTTTTTTAATTATATGTTAGCTCTTGGTCTCCTTTTTTTAAATTTCTATTTTCTTTAATCAACAAATGTTTGAAGCTTCTGCAACATGATTCTAATTCATAGCAATTGATTTTGTGAGTGAAACTCAAATTATCATAATACTATTCTATACGATATTTTCTCTTTTCATGTTGCTTTGACAAATATCTCTCAATTTGAAATTAATCACTTTAGGACAGAAGAAATAATAATTAGCAATGGAAGAGAGATATGAATCTTGTCACAGTGATTATCCCTATTCGGCGAAAAGAATTTTGGTCGAGCTAGATATTCGGATAATGTAGATCCAAGATTTACGTGCTCATAATTGCAGTCTGATCTAGATCTATACTGTCATAAACAGTAACCAAGGTCTTACACAACATGCCAAGGTCTACCGTACATTTAAACATTGACTATACAAACATGTTATTGTTCAAATAATTAGGTTGATTTGTTGTGAGCAGCCTGACCTTATTGTACATTATCTGTCACAAACAGTGTCAGTGGTCTTACAGTAGGGTAAGGTCTACCATACAGTGAAATATTGACTTTACAAATATATGTTTATTTAAGTAAATAGGTAAGTTTGTTGTGAGCAGTCTGCTCTTATTGTACATTATCTGTCACAAGCAGTGTCAGTGGTCTTACAGTAGGGTAAGGTCTACCATACAGTGAAATATTGACTTTACAAATATATGTTTATTTAAATAAATAGGTAAGTTTGTTGTGAACAGTCTGCTCTAAATCTTAACTTTTCTCTAAAGTGCAGAAAATCTTACACAGAAATGTCAGTCTACCATACCGTGAAAAATTGATTACACAAATATATTAGCATTCGAATAGACAGATTATTTTTTTTTTTTTTGTGAGCAGTCTAATCCACGTCTTTACAGTTGACTAAAGTACCAACAATCGATTATCATTAAGTCAAATTATTGGAGTAGATTAGTTGATTTGTTCTGAGCAGTCTGATCTACGTCTTAACTTTTTGCTAAAGTACCGAGGATCATACGTAGTCAGTCTAACGTACAATGATAAATTAACCTAACAAATATGTAATTATTCAAATGACTAGATTAATCTATCTGAGCAGTCTGATCAATACCTTCATAGTTTATTCAGGTACAAAAATACATAAACAGCATTGACACGATGTTAACACTTTACCGCATCAACCGGTGTTCTAATGACCTTGGAGAAGCTTTTTCCGAGACACTATAGGAGAAGCAGAAAATATTGTGAACCAACATTCCCTCCTTTTCCCACAATATTTTCCTGACCCTTCTGAAGGCTAATCCCATAGTTAAAGCCACAGTTGGTTTGTCGTCTACAAATATTTCCCATTTGACAGGTTTGAAATTTGAAGTCTGCTAAGAACTTAACATATAGTAAAATATCGATTTTTAAAATACATAATTATGGAATATATCAAAGGCTCGATTCTGAGTAGTCCGATCTACTGCTAAACTGTTCACTATTGTACCGACCGGCGAGTGTTAGCCCTAACCCTAACCTCACTTGGCATTTAGAGTTTAACGTACAATGAAATACTGGTTATACATACACATAATTATCGAATGCATCAGTGACTCGATTCTGGGAAGTCTGATCTACATCTATACTTTTCAGCATTGTCGGCACGTACAGTGACATGTGGATTATACAAATACGTAATTATTTAATACATGAGTGTCTTTGTTCTGAGCAGTCTGATCAAAATCTATATTGTTCACATGCGAACATATGGACAAATTTCAACTGTTTGTTGAATATAAAGGCTTTAGAAAACAATACAGCAGCAATTCTGATGGTTCATACGAGCAATTAGAGCTGCTGCTGTAGGTTTTTTTTTTTTTCTGAATAGGACCATGTTCGACATTTGTATGAAGATTTACAGGCCAGATAAACACACGAACTTGTCCCTTAACAGGCCAGATAAACACACGAACTTGTCCTTTAAACAAACAGAGACATTTGTTGCGACTTCGATACTTTGTAATTTGAATTCACTGATAACTCAAAATGCAAACTGCATGGCGTTGGAACAAGTCAAAACTATTGAATAGGAATCAAATAAAATAAGAAAATCCTACCTTTTTGGTTGCGGTTGCTGTCTCTAATTAGGGAGATTGTTCTCGATTTTTTTTTTCTTCAAACAAAAGAAACTGTAAAGCTGTTAGGATAGGCACACAAAGTGGTAACGGTGAAAACTTGTATCTACGTTAAGAAGCGTTGATGTAGTACCAAGTAGAATCTGTGCGCACAGTGCGGAGACGGTGAAATATATAGCACCCAAGTGTGCGTGATTGTGAGTATCCAATCGTATTTCAGCAAACAGGTGGCGTGTTAGTTTTTGGGGCGTAATAAACCTTTATCTTGAAAGTACCTTATGCTGACACTAGTATATACAGAAACATTGAAACAAATGGAGAAATTGTCATCCGAGATTCTTCATGTACATTGCATTCCCCTTTAAGCAAGATACGTTGTAATACTTTATGCATTTTGATGTTCTTATAAGGATTGGTAGTTTGATAATATGTTATAATTTCTGCATGGGAAAAATGCAGGGCACAGCCTTGACCTTTTATAAAGCGAAAAATTATGGAAAGTTTTGCTCATGTGCTAATCTTTGCATCAGACGATCACGTGTTTCAACTAACTTGCAGAAGACGAGCTTTGAAAACATGGTGGGCAGAGGAAAAAATATGATAACCAACACTTTCTTTAATTCACACAAACCCCTTACCATCGAGCCTTTTCTTATTATTTTGTCGCGTGCTAATGCTTTGAGTTTGAAAGATTCGAGATTTTCGTCGTCTGCTTAACCCCTTTCCGTACAATTCCGAGTTTTAACGACCCTGAAAGCATGGCTGTTGAAAACATTGTAGGAAAAGGAGAAAATGCTGGTAACCAGCATTTTCTCGTTTTCCCACAATGTTTTCTACTTTATCAAAGACAGAAATAATGATTTTAGTTACATTTAAATTGTCGTCTGCAACTGCCTTCAATTTGGACCAGTCTGAAATTTTATCGTTTGGTAAGGAGTTAAACCTGAAAGTAATTCATGCACTTACAGACAAATACTTAAGTTGTGACAACCATCTTTCCTGCATGTTTGATGGGAATATCGAAGATAGACCAACTGACTGAAGAGTAAAGTATTCTTTTGAGAGCTCTCTCTCTCTCTCTCTCTCTCTCTGTGTCCTGTCTACTTAAAAGAATATATCCAATTACAAAAATTGTGCTAAGCTCGTAGGACAGAGTAAACAAAAACACTACAGCACCCCGATAGTTTGACGAATCAAAGCATTGATCGTATTATAGATTTATAGATTTATTTCAGAAATAACCTATAGAAGTAAAAATCTTACCTTTGCCTAAAAACAAGGAACGTTCATGGATGTCACAAAAAATGTAGAGACCTTTGAGGACCTAAATCGCTCTACTGGCAGTGATTTTGCTTATTTTCCTTATAATCCCTGTAAGTTACAAAGAAATGTGACTAATGATGTGGACTTTGTTGAGTAAACAATACCAAATCATCAAATGACTGCTTTTCCTAAAATGAATGCTAGATTTTCCTCATTTTTAATAGCGTTTATTCCCTCGATGATACAAATAATCTTTGCAAGTTTCAAAAGAATTGGATTAAAAATGATGACTTAATTGCGTAAACAATACATGTAAATCTTCAAATATGAATTACTACTTTTCCCATACTGATTGTCAGATCTTTTTCAAAATCAATAGGGTTCAAGCTATTGATAATAATTATAAACCATGAAAATATGACCACAAATGCTGACTTTATTCCGTGAAGAAGAAATGAAAATGTTTAAATGGCTACTTTTCCCATAAAAATTGTCAGAGTTTTTTTTTTTTTTTTTCTCCAAATCAACAGGGTTTAAACTGTTGATGATACAAGACAACTTTGCAAGTTTCACGAAAATCTCATCACAAATACCGACTTTATATCGCATAAACAAGAAATGGAAATTGTGTACTTAAAATGACTAGTTTTCCCATACTGAGAGTATTTCTTTTTTTTTCCAAAATCAGTAGGGTTTAAGCTATTGATTTCATCAACAAACTGTGCAGGTTTCATGAACATCCCATCACAAACGCAGATTTTTATATCGCGAAAAACAAGAACAAGACTAGCGGACGGACGGATAGACGGGAAATGATTCTTTCGATACAATGTATGTAAGGTCTCTGCGTGTTAGAACCATAAGAAAAGGCCTATCTTTGAAACACAGAAATCGAGACTGTCAGTCGAACTAGATCTACCATTTATACCCTTTTTCATGCTTTGAACGTTTTTTATCTTGTTACTTTCCGCGACCTTTATTAACCATAGCAAAATATACAGTATTTAACATATTTTACTCATGTAGATTTAGTTACTTGTAAATCCTCTCTCTTTAATCAATATTGTCTCGATTTATTAGCGGATTTGTATAGCAAATCCGCTTACTGTGATCGTTACGACCGGAACCAAATACATCATGCGTAACGACGCATGCGCGCTCACACCGTTCTATGATCTCGGTTCGATCTAAACCAAATATATTGTCATTCACGCTTGCGCCCATTCTACTTTCAGTATTAGCTAATATACGTCAACCTCGCTTTTGTCACTACCGTATATGCTGTCCTACACATGTATACCTATAGCCCGAAATCTAATACCAGCAAAAAGCTGCGTAAGATTGACGGATCAAGTTACCACTCCTAAACAGTAATAGGATAACAGTATCATTCAATCACGGCGACTGCTCGCATATTCATGTATTTCCTGGGATCCACCAGTACTAGGCTTGGGCTCTGAAGTGTCTTGCCCAAGGAAACTCCAGCAAAAAAACCCAATGGATTTCGTGCGACTCAAACCTGGGGCCTCCAGGTCACAAATCCTAAACTTCACCACTGAGTTACGCAGGACCCCTGTGTTTAATCCAACTCTAGTTGAAATCCAGTTGTCATACCAAATAATAGCATGTAGTATTACATTGTGTACCAGGAAGAATTAAACAGAAGCAATCATGCATTTAAAAAGACATAAGCTTTATTTGAAAATCAGAAATATTCACTAGCCTGGTTGCTTTTTTGCTGGTGTATTTCATAAACTCCATAGACATCTGATTCAGATCAATGTCATTTCGCAACCTTACATCTTTACTTTGAATGGCATATTTTCATAATCCTTGAGTAGACTTCTATTGTATCCATTGATACCTGGACATGTAAAAAACTACAACTGTCGCAAGAGGACAAATACCCCCACCTGCTTCCTTGTAACTGAATGACCCGTCCCTTTCCAAACCCAAAATGTAAATTAACAAAGGGCAATAACTCAAAAAACCATAAAGACAAAGTTATAGATCTTATGCACTGCACTTGTCCTCAATGTGATCAATCTGTACTTGCAGTTTCGAGTCAATAACTTGTATACTTTGGAAAATATGTAAACCTACTACTTAAAAAATAGTTAAATACTGAAGACAGAGTTACGGATTTTGTACGCAAGACTTGCCCTCATGGTGATCTATTTGAATTTTAAGTATGAAGTCAATAGCTCTGACACTTGGAAGTTATTCTCATGACAAAAGCTGAAAACGTAAAACAACAGAGGGAAATAAATAAAAAATAATAATAATGAAGACAGAGTTGCAGATCTCGTGGTGTACAGTGCAGTGTTATCTATCTGTAACTTAAGTATGAAGAAATTAGCTTTAAAACTTTAAATGTTATGCTCCGGGAAAAAAAAACAAAAAAAAAACTAAGGTCAATAACTCCAAAAATAAGGTGGACAGAGTTATGGATCTTGTGTAGTACACTAAAGCTCAATGTCAACTATCTGTATCTAAAGTGTGAAGTCAAAAACCCAAAAAATTGAATAACAAAGGGCATAACCTCCATACTATGTAACGAATCGTATGAACTGCACTTGTTCGAAATGTGATCTATTTTTAAAAAAAAGTTTGAAGTCAATAATTTTTATAGTTTGAAAGTAATGCTCCGCACAAAATCCAATACTTATAAAAACAAAAGTGGTGAAGAAAGAGTTATGGGTCTTGTGCACTACATTTGTCCTTGGCATGATCTATTTGAATATGAAGTTTGAAGTCAACAGCTTTTATCCTTTGGAAGTTATGCTCCACACAAAAAATCCATCAGGTTAAATAACAAAGTCCAATAACTCCAAAAATAATTAGAAAATAGTCATGGGTCTTGCGCACTGCACTTGGCCTAAACATGATCTATTTGTTTATGAAGTTTGAAGTCAGTAGCTTTAGCGCTTTAAAAGTTATGCTCCTCACCAAAATTCATTATGTAAAATAACAAAGGGCAATAACTCAAAAAATAACAGAGTTATGGTTCTTGTGCACTGCACTTATCCTTAGCATGAACTATTTGCATATGAAGTTTGAAGTCGATATCTTTTAAACTTTAGAATTTATGCTCTGAACAGAAATCCAAATCGTAACATAACAAAGGACAATAACTCAAAAAGTAATGAAGACAGAGTTGTGGTTCTTGCACACTGCACTTGGCCCAAACATGATCTATTTGTATATGAACTTTCAAGTCAAAAACTTTTAAACTTTGGAAATTATGCTCCAGACGAAAATTTAATTTGTAAAATAACTGAGGGCAAACTCAAAAATAAAATGAAGACAGAACCATAACTCTTGTGCAATGAACTTGTCCTCAACATGATCTATTTGAATATAAGGTCTGAAGTCAATAGGTCTTATACTTTTGAAGTTATGCTCTGGACAAAAATTCAATTTGATAAATAACAAAGGGCAAAAAATACAGGTAATGAGGACAGAGTTATGGATCTTGCACACTTCACTTGTTCTCAACATGACCTTTCTGAATGAAGTTTGAAGTCAATAGCTTTTATACTTTTGAAGTTATGCTCCTGACAAAAATCCAATTTGTCAAATAACAAAGGGCAGTAACCCCAAAAGTAATGAGGCCTTAGTTATGGATCCTGTGTAATACAATTGTCCTCAACATGATCCATCTATATGAAGTCTGAATTCAATAGCTTTTAAACTTAAGAAGTCATACTCTGGGCAAAAACCAAATGTATAAATTAACAAACAGCAATAACTCCAAATATAATGATGACATAGTTATGGATCTTGAGCACTGCACTTGTTGCCTGTGTGGTCAATCTGCAAATAAAGTTTGAAGCCAAAAGCTTTTATACTTTGGAAGTTATGCTCTGAACAAAAATCCAAATTGGAAAATATCAAAGGGCAGTAACCTCAAAAATAATGAAAACAGAATTATGGATCTTGTGCACTGCGCTCTTCTTCAATGTCATCTATCTGCCAGTAGCTTTTATACTTCGGAAGTTATGCTCTGGACAAGATTTAACCCTTTAACACACAATACTTACTTTTAATGACCCTGAACAAGAATAATTTTGAAAACATTGCGGGAAAAGGAGAAAATGCTGGTGGTGAGCATTTTCTCTTTTTCCAACAATGTTTTCTTACCTATCAAGGACATATTTTATCATTTCGGCCATCTTTAATTGGTTGTCTGCAAATGGTTTCAGCTTTGGCCAGTCTAAATTTTTGTCGTTTGGTAAAGAGGTAAGTGGGCATATGCATGGAAAGACGGACAAAGTGACTCCCTTTGTGGCTGTATAATGACATTTTTGGGGGGGCGGGGGGGGGGGCTTTGCTTATTTTCTCTATGAAATTTTTTATTGCAGTACAGGCTTCTGAAGCCGTGGTTACATCTTACGTAGTTGACCATAGTTGGCCATAGTTAAACGTACTAATCGTATTTGCCAATATTTAGACGTAGATAACCATAGTTCTACATAGTAATGAACGTAGTTTTAACTCGTGATTTGCCCATAGTAAGCACATAATTTTTCAACCCGCTCAAAAGTTGGTTACGGTTAATTAAGATGTCGTGACCCTTAATGTGACCGTAGTTTGAATATAGTTGACCTTAGATAACCGTAGTAGACCCTGCTTGACGGTAGATAATACATCATTTCTTTCTTGGCGGCATAGCATGATAAGCGATCAGCAATGTAATGAAATGAAATAGGGTCAACTTTGTGCATGACCGTAAATGTGACCATGGCATTAGAGATTAGTGCTCTGTCTAAGCCAACTATATCTCATTTATCTATGGGGCGATACAAGCCCACCATGGCTTTCATTTTTCCCCTCTCTCTGGATACTTCTCTCTTCATTTTTGTTTCGTTCATTTGGGTGCTTTACTTGAAAAAAAAGTGCTGTTTTCTCACGGGACAGCTGCAAATTTTGGCACAAACATCGGGCCCATTGGAAGATTTATTTTCAATCAATTTGTGCAAACAAAAACTGGCAACTATTCAATCATATCATTTATGGCAAAACATATTTGGCAGTCATTACAATTGCATCAAAATGATGTAGTATAATGTATCTTTACCAATATACACAAGGTCATTCATATTTCGAATATGGAAAAGACCGTTATCTAATTCTTCTTCTACCCTTTGCTTTGTTTGTTAGTATTGGAGTTAACGCCATTTAGCAGCTCAGGTCATATCACGGCGGTCAGTGTCGCACCCATGTGTTTCCTGACTTTCTCAGAGCAGTACTGACACAACTTTCTTTCTAAGAAACTGACTACCTTTCTCACAGGTGAGAAGCAAAAAGTCGCCTGAAAGAAAGTTTGCCTCAACAGGGTATCTAACTCGCAACCACCAGGTCACGAGTCAGATACGCTAACCACTGAGCTATCCGGGCGCGCTTCTACCTTTGCAGAGCATGTAAAGCAATATCAGCCTGCATGTACCTGCAGTCTGATCTTGCACTATACACTCTCCTGCTATGTTAGTAGTTTTGGCCATGTAACAGACGAGTCAAAAACTTGATGTTGGTAAAGAGCTAAATTATATTCAAGAATAACCTGCATACTGACATACTAGAAGCAGATTTTCTAACTCTATCGTAATGAAACAAGAGGGCCATTGGATCTTAAATGACTTACTTTGGGACCCAACATGGCCCAATTTTGAGTGTAAGTGACCTGCTTTTTGACCCGACATGGCCCAATCTCAAACTTGTCCAAGATATCAAGACAAACATTCCGACTAAGTTTCAAGACTATCAGACTGAAAGTGTGGCCTCTACAGTGTTGACAATGTTTTTCTAAGTTTTGGCCCAGTGACCTACTTTTTCCACCAAATTTCGAAATGATCCAAGAATTTATCAAGACAAACATTCTGACTAAGTTTCATGAGTATCAGGCTGAAAATGTGGCCTGTACGGTGTACTAAAGGTTTTTCTAAGATTTGACTCAGTAACCTATTTTTTGACCTGACATGACCCAATTTCAATCATGTCCAAGATATCATCAAGACAAACGATCTGACTAAGTTTCATAAGTAAGCGGCTGAAAATGTGTCCTCTAGAGTGCAGACAAGTTTTTACCTATATTTTGACCTAACATGACCCAATTTCAAACTCGTCTGAGATATCATCAAGACAGAAATTCTTACCAATCTTCATGAGTATCAGGCTGAAAATGTAGCCTTTTCTATGCACACAAGGGTTTTTTCTAAGATTTGGCCCAGTGAACTACTTTTTGACCCGACATAAAACATTTTCAAACTTGTTGGAGATATTATCAAGACAAATATCTTGACGTAGTTTCATGAGTATCAGGCAAAAAATGTACTCTCTAGAGGGCACACAGGGTTTTTCTAAGATTTAGCCCAGTGACCTACTTTTTGACCCAACATGACCTAATTTCAAACTTGTCCGAGATGTAATCGAGACAGACATTCTGACAAAGTTCCAAGAGTATCAGGCATAAATCTTGCCGCTAGAGCGCACACAAGGTTTTTCTCAGATTTAGTCCAATGACTTTTTTTATCCAATGTGACCAAATTTCAAACTTGTTCAAGATTTTATCATGACAAACATTCTGACCAAGTTTCATGAGTACCTGACTGAAAATGTGGCCTCTAGGCTGCACACAGGGCAAGTGTTGCTGACCGGATAATGGACAACGGACACAGCATGATCATAAAAGCTTACCTTGGGCACTTCGTGCTCGGGTGAGCAAAAAAGCTGAATTTTATCTCGAGCTTTTCTTCAAAGAAAAAAGAAAAATGAAAGTTTTTGAAAAAGTCATTTGGAATTTCCTAGGGCACATTTTTATCGATTTAGACTTATGTGTATTTATTTCTCTTTCAGCCAAATGCCACCATATTGTTATGATTTTCTTTTTTTAATTTTTCAACATAACAGAGCCTAAAAAATGGAACTAATTGTCAGAAATTTATCTTCATTTGATCTGATGGTGTTAACCCTTTACCAAACAATCTTTACTTTTAATAACCCTGAGGAAAAAGATTTTGGAAAAATTGTGGAAAAAGGAGAAAATTCTAGAAATCAATATTTTTTCCTTCTCCACAATGTTTACGTTCCTTTCAAGGAAAAACTCAATGATTTTAGTCACATTCAATTTGTCCACTGAAAATGTTATCAAATTGGATAAGTCTAAATTTTGTTGATAGGTAAAGAGTTGACCCACAACTGTATACACTTTTTTCCCACCTTCCAAAAAAAAAAAAAAAAAAGCTATATGTTACACACACACACACACACACACACACACAAAAATGGATAGTTGAAAGAAATCCATAATGTAATTTCAAAATACATATATTATCTAAAACATGCCTGAAATGAACAATTGTTCAGTATAACTAATTTCTCCTTTTTAAACCTTAAACAAGAGAAAAACTAACAAAAGGACCAACACGACAGTTGGACAACGGCAACCATGCTATGACATAAACTGCTGGCTTTCAGCCAGTAGAGCTAAAAATCTGCAGGGATACATAGTTGTAGGTCTTTCTTACTGGGTTTACAGTGTTTGAGTAACATTATTTCAGACCAGGTACATCTATAATTAAATGCACCATAAGTCATCCAATAGCTCTAGGGCTAAGAAAATTACTTTTCACATGATTACTTCAATCTTGATGGATGTCAGCAATGACAAAACTTTTCCGATGCTTTAACAACTTTATCGATTGATAGCTTATGTCCTGGGTTTTGCCAGTACAAGCCTAGGACCCTAAAGTACCTTGCACTAAGAAATTCGCACTAAAAGTCCCAGCGCCTCCTGTGAGACTGTAACCCAGAGCCTTGTAGGTTACAAGACCTACTGTTTACCAGTGAGCAATGCAGGACACCAACCGAATGAGTTAAGAAACTGTGATTGTGCATGACAAATAATAGAATTCATGTATAGGTATATCTTAGTTATAAGTACTACATGCATATCTGATATTCCTTAATAAATGCTGAGCAAAACAATCATTCAACCCTTTACCACACAACCAAATTTTAGCCTTGTCCAAATTGAAAGTATTTGCAGACAACAATTTCAGTGTGGCTCAAATGGTGCAATTTTTATTTGATAGGGTAGAAAACATTGTGGGAAAAGGAGAAGATGCTAGTTACTAGTATTTTCCCCTTTTCCTACAATGTTTTCAAAATGCTTCTTTCCTAGGGTCATTAAAAGTCGGCATTGTGTGGTAAAGGGTTAAGCCTTTACCACACATCCCAACTTTTAACGACCCCGAGAAAGACAGCTTATAAAAAACAATGCGGAAAAAGGAGAAAATGCGGGTAACCAGCATTTTCTCCTTATCCCGCAATGTTTTCTACCCTTTTCAACACAAATTTCAATTGTTCAGTCACATTATATAAATATTTGATGTGGCTCAAATTATTGGAATTGTCTTTGAAAAGTTAGAAAGCATGCTGAGAAAAGCATGCCAGGTAACCCACATTTTCTCGTTTTCCAACAAAGTTTGTAACAGTTTTCTTCCTCAGGGTCGTTCAAACACAGGATTGTTTAGTCAAAGGGTTAAGTTCCTATATTTTTAAGCAATAAATTTAGACATTGCCACTTTTTTTTGTTATACTTCTCAATTTACTGGACAGTGAAGATGTCAGACTTCACATTCTGTGCAGTCATGTCTAGCTCTAGCTAATCTGACCAAAAAAGCAAGTAAAAGTTAAGGATAACACTTAATTTTTACCACAAGAGCATTTAACTTTTTACCAAACGACAATATGTTTGACTGGTCCAAAATGAAAGCATTTGCAAACAACAATTTCAGTGTGACTCATATGATTTGGCTCTGAAAGGTAAGAAAACATTGTCGAAAAACGAGACAATGCTGGTTACCAGAATTTCCTCTTTTCCCCACAACGCTTTCAAATTTTCAGTTTCCCAGAGGTTAATTTCTTCAGTATTGTAGGCCACCGGACCATTATACAATTAACGTTTCAGCAATCAGCTATACATAATATTGTATTGATTATAAAGCGCTAAACACACACTACAATTTCTAAGTTTGTGACCTACATAAATCACTTCCTCTCTACAAAACTGACAGTTGTTCAAATTCAAATTTTGGTTGTTTTCTTTAATGTATTCCAAGACATGTTTCTTCCATCACGTTCTTGAAGATTTTCATCCCACACAATAATATCATTAACAATTACTTGCACACCTTCTAAATCTTGTAGATCATTACTGTCATGACACCTCGACACATCTCCGGAATCGATTTGATCCAAAAAGGAGCACGCAAAAATCTGTATCTTCCAAGTACTGTTTGGAATGTTGTTAGTTTTGAGCTTGCTTCATCCAGCTTTAATGTCCAAAATCCACCAGTAGCATCTACGGTACTAAAGAATGTTTGCATTTGGCATTTCCGCAACTATCTCCTCAACAGTTTACATTGGACAGTGCCCTCGTAGTATACTGCCTCATTTATCGTAGATTGACGTGTTTTCGACACGCACTTTTTTTCGAGACTTTTAGGTATTTTCCCTTGTTGTGACAACCGGAAGTAGAATGGCATTGTCGTTTGCTAAATCAAGGTATTCGGAAGCAGCATTCACCGCTTATCGATAAGAAAGTAAAACTGTGTCAAAAACAAGTGGGTGAAAATTATTTCAATCAATTATTCTATAAAATCACGATTTTTGCTATTACTTTTTGAAGGTTTGCATACCAATTTCGGTAAAATTCATACTAAAACAAAAATTACAAAAGGAATACCCCAAGGGAATTTCCATTTATCTGCTTTCAGAAAGTCACGTGACTGCCATGTGGCCATGGAGTTCCTAGAAATACGGGGTGTTTGCAAAATTTACCCACCTTACAGCTTTGATACTGTTTTTCTCACTGTACAGAATTGAGTTTCCTACTACTATTTTGATTTCTGATACAGTGCTGACCTTAATAAAATGCCCTTACAGTACCTTTTCTCTGACAGTGCATATGCTCTGGTCTTGTAGTATTATCCTTCATACCTCATAGGGTATAAAATTATTAGGTCAACACCCCTACATGAACTCTTTATTTTGCAGATACGAAAAGTATCGAAAACATGTTAAGGTCACTTTATTTATAGCATTTTACTTGTACTCCGTTTTCATGTTGTTAATTAATGTTTGAAACTGTATGAAAGATGATTTTATCGTTTTTATAACCAGTAGATTTAAAGCAGAATTAAAGGAAAATTAATGCATGATTGTTATTTATACGCAACTATTTTTTCTTTATGCATTTAGTGTTTACAGTGTCGAAAACACGACAATACTCAATAAAAGTCTCGGGTAGATACGAACATCTGTGTTTGGTAAAAAGCTCAAACGAAATTGAGACGGTCATCCATGACTTTTGACGTTTCACATGTTTGTCAGTTCCATACTTACTGCCATAGCAACTGCTTTTTTCATGGTTAGGTCTGCTTCTAACAATAACTTTCTCTGCATGACACTGTTCTGTAACCTATAGACAAAACTATTTCTCAGTGCCTCTTCAGAAAATGGTCAAAGCTCACAGGACTTACTTAGCCGCACCAATTCCGTCAATTACTGAGTTACAGTTTCATTTTCAGTTTGTATCTTAGAATGAAACTTCAAAAGTCGTTCTGCACCAGTGAGGGGTTTGGGTCTCAGGTGATTTAATAATAATGGTTCTCAACTGGGTAAAAGTCATACCACTAGGCTTTTGAGATGCAATCAAATTACAGAGCAGGGTTTAGGTCCAAGATCGACTGGAAAGCAAGAAAATTCCTCTTTTCAAATCATTGTCATCGATGATTATTTGCTGTGAAGTGCTGATCTACCTGTTTCTCGTACTCCACCCACTTACAGCCGAACTTGTTCTTATTTACCTGAAGTTGCCTTATTTCATGTTATATTTACTGTATACCGAGAGTATGAAAAAACCTCATCGGCACTGTAATGTTTTCAGGGCCCGGACAGTAGCAAAAAACCGGCATAAATGTCGATTTTTAGCTTTATTTACTGACATTCTTACATTATTTGGTTTCCAACCCAGGGAGCAAGCGCAATTAAAATTAATCAAAGTACATTAAATGCCATCTCCTGAACGGATGAAAGTTCTAAAATCCAACGAAACATTTTGAACAACTCACTTTTTCGTCCGATCATTCATTCGACTCTGAGGCCAGTCTGTTCCTATCACTCTCTCTGAACTTACTTGAGGTTGCTCCAAAATATCTTTGTCCTCTAAAAATTGGAATTGGATATTTTCTTTATCTGCATTGAAACCACGGTAGCGATGCTGAAGGGCGGAAGTTATGACACAAGAACACAAATTTATCGACTAAACCAAGTGTATAGTTACGCTGAAATTTACGGAAAACGTAAGGTTATTCCGTTTAGCGAATCGAGTTTTTAGACCGGATGCTTGCGTACGAAAATACTATTGCAAAATTTGTGCGTTCCGTTTTCAGTGAAAGGGCGGCCATTGTCTTTTCATGGCACTTCTTGAAGCTTTTTGTCGCTTAGTAGTGGGACCGATACATAAAAGCATATTCCTACGCTTGCTTCTTTTCTCTTATAATGTAGCCGTTTAGTCTTGCATCGATGCCGAACTGAACGCAGTGTTTTCTTAATCGTACTTTTTTGTCCGGGTGTTGATTTTGCAATGTTAGGTACCCGATAATCAGATTTTCTGGATGCAGAATCCCACTGTTAACTGTGAGGTGGGGTGCTTCGTAGTCCAAATATTTAGACGTATACATGCTTATTTTCCTTTCAACATTTATCATCGGACATTTCACATTTTATTTTTCTAAGTGCATGTAACGTCTAAACGGGCCCCTCTTAGTTCCGTGTAGCAAATCCGATATTCTAAAATCCGGGAGAATGTTGTAAAAGCACTGCATCTAATATCAAAAACAAGAGGGCCATGATGGCCCTGTATCGCTCCACTGGCTTATAAATATAAACCATGAAGAGAAGTCTTCACGATATAAGACTTTATAAAACTTTGACCCCAGGGCTACAGTCGGACTAAATGGGGAATATGTGTATTAGAAGAATAGCATGCCAAATTTGGGAGTTCTTGGCCTTATGGCTAGTAACAAGACGGTTTCTGAACTTTTCACTCCATAAACCCATGTAAAACTTGTGACCCCTGGTGCAGGGCCAAACTTGATACTAGGGCTGTAACTTGGGCCCTCTTTGTAGTTGTCCACTAGATAATGCTATAATTATGCAAAATTTGGTAGCCTAAGCCTTATGACTATGTACACCAAGATTTAAAAGTTTTCCCTATGTAAGCCTATGTAAATCTTGTGACCCCCCCACCCCAGCATGAGGCCAAATTGACCCCAGGACTATAATTTGGGCACTTTGGTAGACCCCAACTAGATCAAGCTAAATGCAAAATTTGGTAGCTCTAGGCCTTATGGCTAGGTACAGGAAGATTTTTAAAGTTTTATCTATATAAGCCTATGTAAAACTTGTGACCCCTGGGGCAGAGCCAATTTTGACACCAGGGCTATAATTTCAAGAAACATGATAGAGGTTTATTACATAAAGCTACATGCCAAATTTGGTAGCCCTATGCATTATGGTTTCAGACAAGAAGATTTTTAAAGTTTTCTCTATATAAGCCTATGTAAAACTTGTGACCCCTGGGGCAGAGCCAATTTTGACCCCAGGGCTATAATTTCAAGAACATGATAGAGGTCTACTACATAAAGCTACATGCCAAATTTGGTAGCCCTATGCCCTATGGTTTCAGACAAGAAGATTTTTAAAGATTTCCAATATTTTTCAGTTTTGTTGCCATGGCAACCAGAGTTTTTGAAGGAATCAAATTCTTTCAAGAAATTCTGAAGATGACCATGGCAGGATCATTTCTGTGAAGTTTCATGAAAATTGGATGGGTAGTTTCAGAGAAGAAGATGTTTGAAATAAAAGTTAACGCACGGACGGACGGACGGACGGACGGACGCACGACGGACACTGGGCCATGACATAAGCCCGCTGGCCTTCGGCCAGTGGAGCTAATAACTTAACTCGATCTGAATTTACCTTTATCTCACTAGATCAAGTCTTAGAGCCACGTTGATTCAATATTCCTTTAGAATTCTGTCGTGTAACTTTTTCAACACAACCACCGCTATATTTTGAAGCTTATGTGGGTTACATGAAGAACCGAAATGATTAACAACTTTGAACGAAATAACGTCTCCCCCCCCCCCTTCTACGGTTCAGTATATTAATAATAAGAACAGGTAAATCAGAAAAAGGCTAACATTTAACGACATTATTTTTATCCATCATCTGAATTTTAAACATTGTAGCAAAATGAGATGTTTATGCACCATGAATATTGATCAGCATTTCTCCTTTTTCCCACCTTCAGACCCCCAAAGCCGTCTAGCCCGAGATCGCTATGCTTATATACCCATAGAAGACTTTTTTTTTTTTTTAAAGTTTTGTTTTAAGAAAATGGTATAGACCTGGACTTTGTCGTAGATCTATATGTAATACGATGGTTATTATTATTAGCATTATCATTACCATTACCGGTATCGTTCATTTTAAAGATCGGATTTTTTTTTTTTTTTTCGATCACGCGACTTTTTCCTCGGCTCCTAGCCACATTACATGGTACAGATTTGAACACTGTAAAGATATATCTATCCATATGACTATGGTTGTTAAAAAGAAGCTAGGCTACTATCAAGTGAATTATGGTTTTGTAGACGATGATTGAAAGAATGGTGTGAAGGAGACAATTCTCATTCTACGCCATAACTTACTACCGTTTGTATGTAATGTTTAAAAATCTGAAACCATTGTCTGTTTTACGTCCGAGCAAAAGATTTGAATTTGTAACTGAATATACGGTCCGTCTTTGGTAGTATCAGCCGCAAGGATATATTTAAATCCATCAATATTCATAAGGACTGGTGCAATGGCAACTGCTTTAAAAATTATTATTTTTTGTTTGTTTCTTCTACATTGTCGACTCATCGTAGGAGCTACATGTACAAAGGGCTTTGGAAGAAAAGGAATACTTTACAAAAGTGTACTTTTGTCGGATACACTTGCAATAGCTTAAACAAAAAGAGACCTCGTCGGTAAATCGTCGCCGCATTGTTAAAAGTGGAACAAATCAGGGACAGTTCGAATGAAATCATTGCCTCAAAGGAAAATATGAAAGAGCTTGGAAGACATGGGAAATCATGTTAAAATAGCCAATCCTGGGAGAGGCTTAAAATAAAAACACCGTCAGTTAATGACCGATTCATCAGAAAAGGTGTGGAGAGCTATGATGGAAAATGGAACTATATACAACTACCAAAGGACTTCAAATGAACATCACATAAAAAAGAACCGCGACACTGAAAAACTTGCCAGGAGCCGTGCAGCCAAGGTGGTTCTAGAAACCAGTTGTTATGTCTGAAAAGCTGCACAAAATCAAAATCTGTAATTAATAAATGATCGAACACTGTGTTATATTTGTGAATGAGGATTGCCCCGTTCACTATCATCAACATTGTGTCGAGCAGAATTCAGAAAAAAATCTTTTATTGACTAATATTGATGGGAATAGCTTTTACGATGCATATCCTTGGCATACCGTCGCTTTTAACATTTTTTTTTTTTTTTTTTTCTTATCAGGTAGGCTGCCAATCGTTAGCTTCATCGTAACAGCTGCAAAGTACTGTGACCATAACTTTTGAGGAATTGTCCATCCATACTGTATAGCATACGATACGGACCGGATTACGCTGGTTTTGTCATCTGATTCGTTTAAAACTTATGATGTGAATAAGTGTTGATAATTGTTCTTTCATGAAATTTACATTTTCAACATTTGCCAAACTTGTAGTTTACACCAATGCTCGGAGGTTTACTTTCATTGCCTTTTTCGTTCCTTTATTTGCATGTCTTTATCTACTTAATTTGATGGTTAAAGAAATGTATTTAAACATGTTTGGATAGAAACGTGTAAGTTACAATTGGACTGGCAAAAGTATACAATACGATACGAATCAATAAAAAATCAAATCGAAGTCATCATTCTGAAATTTGCTGGAGTTATCTCAATGTATTTAACACACAAATTCCAGAAGGTATCGAAACTCATAAGGGACGAGCAATCCGGGGCAATAAAGCCAAAGGGCTGAACATACATTGGAATGAACTTGTCTTGGGACAAATTGCTAGGATATTGTCTCGGCATTTTTTTATTTCTCTTTTTAAATAGTCTCAAAATTCGAAAACCGCCTGTTATGGACCTCTGGGCTGTTCAGAACTTTTTGCTACACCAAATTAAGTTTGTGAATGAGGATTACCTCGTTCTTTTACACTTTATCGTGGGTATAGGAATTTCGTTTAAAACAATTCTCTTATTCGTGTCAACTACACCCTGACCAGGTCTATTGCACGGCAGTACACAACGAAAATAGGGTAGTGCGAAACAGAACCGATTTAACTCATAATAGGTATATTTTCTACAAACTATTATTTGTAATCGATAAATTATTGATTTGTCTTGTTAACAGTGTAAGTTTTAGTGGGCGTTTTGTGTTTAAAGTATCCGAATTTGCTGTTCAAACAGCGACAAACTTCGATGTCGGAGTTTGCTAAAGGAAACTATGAAGGAACCGATAAAACCCTACGTACACGATTGGTTGGTTATTTCCGTTTATTTATCGTCGCTACCGGTTGCCCATCTGAGCGACGCCCCCAGAAGACGGTTAGTTGTTACGGGGGATAGTGCAAGGATACAGGTCGAAACTACTGAGAGCTTCGCCTGGTTCTTTAACGTGCTCGGCGTATAGCACCGTCACACGGGACCTCGGTTTTAATGTCTCATCCGAAAGACTATTAGTAATTTTTAGTTGGCCAGCCGGGGATACGAACCCACAATCTGTAGGACACTATGTTCACGAGTCCTACGCTCTACCTACTGAGCTATATCGGCCGGTTGCGTACACGATGAATGTCAAAATGAAAAATAAGGTGCGTAGGGGCTTATAAATAGGACTAGGGTGCTTCGCTACGCTTCGCATCCCACCTCAACTAGACTTACAAAAGCTACAGAACTCCATTCGTACCACTTTTTTATAACAGCTTAGTTCTGGTAATTGTATTGGTTGCACATTGTTTGACCCCGTTTTAAACATTATTTCTTATACATAGCGGCGGCCAGTACACATATCCATGCTTTCCTGGAATTTCGTTTCACAAGTACTTCGCACTATATACTTCAAAAGCCATTGGCTGCTTTCCAACATAGCCATTGTCGAAACAATGATAAGTGGCGAGAGAGGAATGAATCCTGTTGCAATGACTATCAGCTGTATAAGCTGGCCTTTAACGTACTTCTTGGTATTAGTCTCGAATGTATGGTTACATATTTCTGCCATGAGATACGAGACAACTGTTGCGATAATTTCAGAAAACTATTGCGATAAAACAAACTTTCCTAGAAGTGTTATCTAGATAATAAAAAAAATCACGATAAAAATATCGCGATAATTCTCACTTTTATTACGATCATTTTGCGTTCTTACCTGCACCTGACATTCACGGAGGCATTTCGAGTAGTCTTTGTGTTTGTGTTTAATAGACTTCAGTTCATTTAATGTGTAGCCAATTGTACATAATTCAAATTCTAATTTCCCGCCAGCTTGTAAAGTCAAAAACTACCAAGTTCATCCAAACAGTAAATTTTCTATTCAAAGCTATTGAAAAACGGATAGAATTATCGTGATAGTTCTATCTGGAATGTCAGCTTCGTGCATGAATGAGAATTTTTGCGTTAAAATCTTTATTGGTCGATGTGAAGTTTTGTAGATAACATAGTTTATCGTGATTTTCTCTTTTTATCTGAAAAAATTTCACTATCTAGATAAAATTTCCAGGACACTTTGATTTATCTTGATAGTTTTCCTAAATTATCCCGATAGTTATCATGCCACCATGCGAACGAATAAACGATTAATAATAAAGAGTATTTGCGATTGATAAGAAATGTGGAAATGCTTCATCTGCGGGTACATTATGGCAAAAGTACACATGGGTTGCTACCGCCTATTTATACCCTCTGTCGCTTGTTAAAATCCAAGCAAATGGATATGGCAGGAAATGCTCCTTTTCTTATACTTATTGGTAGGTTATAATTTTCTATGCGATACCCTTTAACCCATTATTGTACAGACTACATGTATTGTCTGACACACAACTAGCAGCTACTGCTCCTTTTCAAGCAGTGATCTGAGTTTACATCTGATCTTGAAAAAAAAAAAAAAAAAAAAATCTAATCAAAATTTCAATTTTCAGCAAAATGCAGACAAATGAGGAAAAAAAAGCAATTGCTGTCACGGTTACAATTATTATTTCTCATCATACTGAACCACCAAGTAGTTTAAATCGTCACACTCAGCACCTCTCACACCATCTAGCTTTTTTGTTTTAGATAATGATTCTTGTTTCTTACGTTTTCAACATTGAATGAATACGAAAAAAATGCGAGGTTTGACATCAACAATTTATCATCACCTTTTCATTTTCTTCAAAACTTGGGACAGTGTCATAATTTAATGACTCCATAGACTTCCATTTGATATCAATAACAATCTGGATTTTTTCTTTTGCCATGTAAATGTGTGTCCATCTTATCGTCTGCAAAATGTAGGTTACTGCGACATTTAAGTAGTTCGTTTTTCCCAGTACAACGGTTGAGTTAATGCGTCCTTTAGATTGAGCTTGTGTAAAATTTCCAGAAATGAAGGCGTATGGGTAACTAATTCCATGCGTTGTTTACCGCACATAGGAAACCTAACCATACCCCCCCCCCCCCGTTTTCAGTGGAGCGGAATAGAACGAATGCCGACTTTTGCAAAAAAGATAGCAACTTTTTGTCCCTTATCCTGCTAAATAAAAACAAGAGGGTCATGATGGGCCTGGATCGCTCACCTGAGTCAATAGGCGAAATTTCACTGCAGGGTCATAATGACCCAATGTAAAACTCATCTGAGATATTATTAAGACCCAAAGGAAGAAAACTTTTGAAAATATTGAGGAAAAGGGAGAAAATACTGGTGAGATAGACAAGATGGCCATGATGGGCCTGGGTCGCTCACCTGAGTCAATAGGCGAAATTTCATCCCAGGGTTATAATGACCCAATTTAAAACTCATCTGAGATATTATTAAGACAAACATTCTAAACAACTGTCAGGTCAATTGAGCTGAAAATGTGGCCTCTGGAGTGTCCAAAAGGTATTTCTTCAATTTGACCTAGTGACCTGGTTTATGACCCTATGTGACCCTATTTCAAACTCATCCAAGATATCAAGACAAACATGTTAACCAAGGTTCAGGTGAATTGGGCAAGAATTGCCGCCTCTAGAGTGCCCACAAGGTATTTCTGTAATTTGACCTAGTGACCTAGATTATGACCCAATGTGACCCAATTTCAAACCCATTCAAGATATCATCAAGTCAAACATGCTGACAAATTTTCAGGTCAGTTGAGCAAAAATTGTGGCCTCTAGAACGCCAATAATACATTTTTTTTAAATTTGACCTAGTGACCTAGTTTATGACCCTATGAGATCCAATTTCTAATTCATCCGAGAAATCATCTAGTCAAACATGTAAACCAATTTTCATATCAATTTAGCTAGAATTGTGGCCTCTAGAGTGCCCTTCAATGTGACCCAGTGAACTTGTTTATGATCCTATGTGACCCAATTTTAAACTCATCCGAGATATCATCAAGACAAACATGCTGACCAATTTGCAGGTCAATTGAGCAAGAATTGTGGCTGCTAGACCGCCCACAAGATATGTCTTTAAATTTGACCTAGTGACCTAGTTTATGATCCTATGTGACCCAATTTTGAACTCATCCAAGATTTTATCAAGACAAACAGGCTGATCAGTTTCCAGGTCAATTGAGTAAGAATTGTAGCCTCTAGAGCGCCCACAAGGAATTTTTGTAAGTTATTCTAGTGAGACCTAGTTTATGACCCTAGATGACCCAAATTCAAACTCATCCGAAATTATATCAAGACAAATATTCTGACCCATTTTCAGGTCAATTGAGTAAGAAATGAGGCCTCTAGAATGTCCACAAGGTATTTATTTAATTTGACCGAGTGACTAAGTTTATGACCAAAGGTATCCCAAATTCGAACTCATCCGAGATTGTATTAAGACAAAGATTCTGACCAATTTTCAAGACAGTTGAGAAATAAATGTGGCCTCTAGACTGCTCAGAAGATATTTCATTAATTTGACCTAGTGACCTAGATTATGTCCCCAGGTGACCCAATTTTGATTTCATCAAGACAAACATTCTGACCTATTTTCAGGTCAATTGAGCAAAAAATGTGGCCTCTAGAGTGCCCAAAAGATGATACTTTAATTTGACCTAGTGACCTAGTTAATGACCCCAGGCGGCCCAATTTCAAACTCATCCGAGATTTAATTAAGACAAACATTCTGACCAATTCTCAAGTCAATAGAGCAAGAAATGTGGTCTCTAGAGTGGCCAGAAGGTATTTCTTTAATTTGACATAGTGACCTAGTTTATGACCCACGGTGACCCCAACTGAACTCATCCGAGATCTCATCAAGACAGACAATCTGACCAATTTTCAGGTCAATTAAGAAATGTGGCCTCTAGAGTGTCCACACGGTATTTCTTTAATTTGATCTAGTGACCTAGTTTATGACCCCAGGTGAACCAATTTCAACATCATCCGAGATTTAAATTAAGACAAACATTCTGACCCATTTCCAAGTCAATTGAGCAAAAATGTGGCCTCTAGAGAGCCCACATGGTATTTCTTTAATTTGACCTAGTGACTTAGTTTATGACCCAATGTGACCCAATTTCAAACTCATCCGAGATTTCATCAAGACAAATATTCTGACCAGTTTTTAGGTCAATTGAGTAAGAAATGTGGCTTCTAGAGTGTCCACAAGGTATTTCTTTAATCTGACCTAGTGGCCTAGTTTATGACCCCAGGTGACCCAATTTCAAACTCATCCGAGGTTTAATCAAGACAAACATTCTGACCCATTTTCAAGTCAATTGGGCAAAAAAATGTGACCTCTAGTGCCCACAACGTATTTCTTTAATTTGACCTAGTGTCCTAGTTTATAACCCCAGGTGACCCAAATTCAAACTCATCCGAGATTTCATCATTCTGACTAATTTTCAGGTCAATTGAGTAAGAAATGTGGCCTCTAGAGTGTCCACGATGTAAATGTTGACGACGGACGACGCACGACGGACGAGGGACATCGGACAACCACAAAAGCTCACCTTGAGCACGTTGTGCTCAGGTGTGCTGAAAAACGAAACTTTTAAACCTATAGTATAAACCCAAATTTTCCTATTTCAAAGGTATTTTGGGAGAATTTCTCCTTATCGGACAGTGTTATCAAAGATTAGACTGCACGTTCTGTGCAATCCGATCTTGTTCTGCGCTGTTCCCAAAAGGTCAGTGAGTTGCGTTTATTAGCCTAATGGTTAATTTGGAGTGCAATCTATAATAAAAAAAAAAAAGAAGAAAAAAGTGGCCTAAGTAGCTCTCTGTAGAAAAGGAGCCTTGAGTCTTCGGTAGCTATGACAATATCTGCATATTACATAACAAACCATTTTTTTATCAGGTATATTTATTTTTTAGTTAATATAGCTAACTCTTGACCTCTATTACATGAAAGGAATGTGGATTAAATATGTGTCTTTAGTATGAGGCTTTATCATACACAATAATTAAATGCAGTTTTACTGACATGTAATAACTACTATATCTATTGAGGGACATGAAATGAGTCTCATGGGCTGTAGGCAGTTGATTTAACTGATGAAGTAAATAATACATAGAATAATAGAATTGTTGGCTTAAAACGCATAAACAAGAAGGTCCTTTAAAAACGATGTACAGTGTGAAAGGCACTGGAATATGAATATAGAACCCTTTTTTTGGCTCAATATGAGGAGACATAATGAAAAGTAACCCACGCGAGCGTTTGCTTCTACTTCCTTATTGCTGCGTGTCTTTGAGCTATGCTCTGTGAAAACAGGGTTTAACGCATCTGCAAATAGTATAGATCCAGGTCAGTTTGATCAGTTTGCGCAGGCTGACCTGGATCGAAACTTCTTTTAATATTTGTCTATTTTCTGCATTTCAAAGGACAATTCCACCTTTTTACTTCATGATTTATTCGGTTGTTAAATAAAAAAAAAAAAAAAAAAAAAAAAAAAATATGCAGATAAGCCTGCAACAGATAGATCAAAAAGGATTTCATGCAGATAGGCCCGCAGTAGTTAGATAAAAATGATTTTATGCAGATAAGCCTGCAGTAGATCAAGAAGGATTTTAATTTGGTAAGCCCGCAGTAGTTAGGTAAAAAAGAATTTCTTGCAGATAGGCCCGCAGTAGTAAGATAAAAAAGAATTTCATGCAGATAGACCCGCAGTAGCCCCCAGAAGAAAGAGGTTAAGATTTTTTACCAATCACATTCATTTGGGACTAATACAAATAATTAGGTCCTAGGCTAGCTACCCCAAAAAACACGATATCTAAACTGTTCTTTTTTATCAGATGGGTCGCTAGAGTGGAAATTGTATCTATTCATGGAAATTAAATATGCAAAGAAATTACAAAGAAGTGTCGAAAATGATATTAAGCTAAAAATAGATTTGTTGCTAGGGTGAAGAGCGTTTCTATTTCGGTCGGTGTGGTACTGGTAAAAGAAACTCCGGGAAAGCATGGATAGGTGCACTGGCCGCCGTGATATAACTGAAATAATGTTGAAAACGGCGTTAAACATCAATCAATCAATCAATCAATCAATCAATCAAATCTATCACTTCTTTCTTATAGACCAAATAAGCTTACAAAAATACTTACGAAGTCTATATCAAAGCGCTGAAGGCCTGGGCATCAGAACGGGAGAAGAGGTAGGTAGATGAGGCCCAGAAACTTAAAGTTGCTATCACATTTGTACAGGCTTAAATACTGCTATCACATTTGTACAGCCAAATAAAAAAATATCTACATGTCTCACACTGACAGTCTGTGGGGTTGACAGCAGAATGGAAAAAAAAAACATGAATTTGTAAAGGCCAATATAATGAGTACTTTTGTATAGCCTTAGCCTCATGGTCTTTTATGGATTGAAAATAGATAATTTTCAAAGGATTTCCTGTTTCCTATTTTCTTCCTTTACGTTGCTTTGGCATTTAAACAAAATGGTTACAAACCAAAATGAGCAGCGTGAAAAAAAAAAAAAAAAAAAATCTGATAGGACAAGTCCAGGGAACATTTCCTGAAAGTGCAAAATATCTACATTGGCTGAACAATGAATCTTCTTTTTTTTTTTTTTTTGTTGTTGTTTTTTTCTTTCATTTTACCATATTCAGTCTATAAGTTGCAATAGTAACCATGTCCTTTGAGCATTGACAAGGAAAACACAAAGCCTTTAAAGGCTAATATCACAAAGCATGATTTGACAGTAAATAACTTGTCCAAGTTTCAAGTAAATATCATCAGGAAGAACAGAGATACTACAAAATGTCAAAGTTTTGCACGACAATGACCCATAGGCTTTGACAATAGTTTGATGTTTTCTTCGTAAACAGATGAGATAAAGACTACCAGTTGAATAAAATCATATGAGTGATACAAGACTGCTCAAGGAATATTTCTATAAAGTTTCGTCAAAATATCTGCTGTAAATGCCACTTTTCAATTTTCCCCTTTGAAAGTCTGTGGAATCTCTAAGTTGCCATGCGCCCGCCCGGGTAGCTCAGTGGTTAGCGTGTCTGACTCGTGACCTGGTGGTTGCGAGTTCGATACCCGGTTGAGGCAAACTTTCTTTCCGGCGATTTTTCGCCTCTCACCTCTGATGCATGTGAGGAAAGTAGTCAGTGGCTTTGGAAAGAAAGTTGTGTAAGTACTTGTGTGAGAAAGCCAGGAAACACATAGGTGCGTCGCTGACCGCCATGATATGACCTAAGCTGTTGAAATGGCGTTAAACTCCAATACAAACCAAACTAAGTTGCCATGATCAACCAAGTTGGAAAGCCGATTTTCATAAACAGGAGGGCCGTTGGACCTAAAGCCCTCAACTTAGTAAAGTCATCTAGGATTTGATAAATTTGAAGAGCTCCCGGTTGTGATTGTGGAATACACAAATGAGCAATGCTCTGGCAAAAGGGGATTTAATACATCTCCGTGATATATCATTTTGTATAACAACCGACTGAATCATGAGGTACACTGGTCCTTTGACATGCAGAAAATTTGCCAAAAGCAAAATGTTTCGACCCAGGTCAGCCTAAATACCTATGGAGATCAAGATCAGATTGCACTTAATGTCAAGTCTGATCTTCGATATAAAACGCCCACCAGTTCCTTAACTTTTGACCACACAATTCCGAGTTTTAAGGACCCTAACGATACAGCTCTCTTTTTTCCTACAAGGTTTTCAGCACTTTCATAGCCAATAACCAACATTTCAGCTAAATCTAACCGTCGCAAATGTTTTCAATTTAGGCAAGTTTCAAATTTTATAAATTTTATAAATATTAACTGGTTTTCAATGGCTCATGTTACAAACTTTAGTACATATTTAATATTGTATGCGCCGAGTTTGCTATGGGTCGGAATGGTTATGGGCCGATATGTCATATCTGGACAACTCTGACAGTAAGAAATAAAACATATATACCAATCAAATACACAGTAATAATTTCAGACACGAGGTGCACGGTAATTTTACGAAAATCAAAATCTTACCGAGGTTTTGAGACACCTTTTTCAGAGAAAGAGAACATCGTCTGCGTAAAATACGCTATCATTATTGTCATTCACAAGGTGTCTAGAAAAAGGACAAACGAACGATCTCGATTAGTGCTCGGGTACAGCACTCGTCAAAACTCGGTCGATTGAGTACCTACATCTAAACATTTGATCAACGATCACCCGAGGTTTGCCAATTGTTTCTTTCAATGTTAAGCGCACGAATTTGCAGTCATGAATAAGCTCACCAGGACCAAAAATTCTTAGTCAACACTTTCGTACGATTAAAATCGCACATCTATCAAAGTATGTTGTGAAATTAAACCTTACTATGATGTTCCTATGGCCTTGGGCAAGCCAAGCCCAGGCCAATAAGATTTCATTTCTGTATTTACAAGTAAGCAGTAAATATTTCAAATAGGGTCTGTGATTTTTATACTCTTATAGAACGGATTTCAGTATTCAACCCGTAAAAGAGACACATAACTATTCTAATGTCAAAACCAAGGCTCTCTCAGTAACTTACAGGGGCCACCAACATCCCGACTTGTGTCTAGATACTTCTAGATCTAGAAAATAGTATATTTTCAGACTGGATGAGCCATTTGGTTATATCTAAAATTAGAATATCAATGAGAATTATATTAAGAATATTATTATGATCGTGAATACCGGCCGAGATCTTGAAATGCCGATTTTCAGTTGTTTGCCAGAATAATTTCTTTCCGAGGACTGATGATAGTCATCGGGACAAAAATCATCCCCGTCTCACTGCTGGACATTGGTTCCACGTTGTCTATGTTGGAAAGCTTTGATAGAAGATACACTGGCGGCAGCGATATGACTGAGATACTCTCGAAAAATCAAACAAACAATTCTATTACAAGGCTTATTTCCTCAAGGACTAATATTAGTGCTTGTGACCCAATAATTTGGCTTTTTAACAAACAACAAAATCGGATTCATTTCTACACTGAAAGTTATTTTCAAACGATAGATTGAATAAGTTTTAACGTATAGGATTTGTCTTTTAAGGCAATGCATTGCTTGGTAAAGGGTTAGAGCAAATAAATGAACGCTAGCTGTATAACTAGATTATTTATCTAGTGTTGTATAAATCTGCAAACTGCCTATGTGTAACGCTAGATTTACCAGACAACACAGTTCTGGACTTGTTTTTTAACTTTCTAGTGTTGTATGAACCTGAAAACTGTTTACGTGTACCTCTAAATTTACCAGACAAAAATATTAAAGACTTGTCCAGCTTTCTAGTGTTCTGTGAACCTGCAAACTGTTTGTTTACGTGTACCTCTAGATTTACCATAACATAACATTACATAACATTCACTTTATTTCACCCAGTAATGTTAAACATTATACCAGACAACAATATTAAAGACTTGTCAAACTTTCTAGTGTTGTAGGAACCTGCAAACTGTTTACGTGTACCTCTAACCAGACAACACAATTCTAGACTTGTCCAGCTTTCTAGTGTTGTATAAACCTGGAACCTGCTTACGTGTAACTTTAGATTAAACAGACAACAAAATTATTGACTTGTCCACCTGTCTAGTATTGTACAAACCTGCAAACTGCTTAAGTGTACCTCTATATTAGCCAGACAACAAAATTCTAGACTTGTCTAACTTTCTAGAGTTGTATGAACCTGAAAACTGTTTACGTGTAAATCTAGATTTACCAGACAACACAATTTCTTGACTTGTCCAACTATCTAGTGTTGTATGAAGCTACAAACTGCTTACGTGTAACTCTATGAGTTAGATTAACCAGACAACAAAATTATAGACTTGTCCACCTTTCAAGTGCTGTATGAACCTAAAAACTGTTTACGTGTACTTCTAGATTTACCAGACAACAAAATTATAGACTTGTCCAGCTATCTAGTGTTCTATGAACTTGCAAACTGCTTACGTGTAACTCTAGATTAACCAAACAGCACAGTTTTAGACTTGACCAATTTTCTAGTGTTGTATGAACCTAAAAACTGTTTACGTGTACTTCTAGATTTACCAGACAACAACATTAAAGTCTTGTCCAGCTTTCTAGTGTTGTATGAACTTGCAAACTGCTTACGTGTAACTCTAGATTAACCAAACAACACAATTTTAGACTTGACCAACTTTCTAGTGTTGTATGAACCTGCGAACTGCTTAACATTTTTCCAGACGACACAATCAATGACAAACTGAATACATTTCGAATGATAGGATCCGTCTTTGAAAGGAAAGACAGTATTGTGTGAAACGGAGAAAGTGATGTTTTTTCCCCCTTTTCCACGACGTTTCAATAACCGTCTCCGACAAATATATATGCTAATAAAGAAAAATTGTCTTGTCCAATAATTCTCTCTATTCCATTACTTCTATTACTGTTAGAAATAGGTAACAGAAGTATTTTATAACCCCGTGTCAAAACAAGATGGAAAGCACTAAGTTATTCATTGAATATACGTTTGATTAGTGGTCCCTTCTTTCATACGGCACATGTTCTCAAAACAGGCTCATTGTCCTGACACTGGCTGCTTTATTTCGCTTAAAATGACAACAGAAACAACTTTTTTTGTGAGTGTGTTAAATGTTGGGTTATTCAGACCTTTGAAGTCGTTCCGTATTTCACAAATGTTTTATAAGAAGAATTCAACATGACAATAAATTATTATACCTCTAGTAAATAAGGTGATCTTGGCCGAGCACTTATGAAAACTTCCGGTAATTCTAACGATAAGTGCTTCAGCTTTCTATATCTGCAACAAGATCTCGGTCAACTATTTGTTACATGGTTAAAGGACCACCCTATCAATTGAGGCACATTTGACATCTGTAAAAGCTCTTAACACGAATAAAGCCGAAATTTTGTCCTAAAAAGATCAAGATAATTATGTAGTGGAGTAAAGCTTTACCTGTAACTAAAGACGGATATGGAAAATTTAGCTCTTGTCTTGATGCCCCACTTTGATAAACAGATTTTAACTTGTGAAACTAAATATGTCCCATTTTAGATCACGTGGTACAAGCTTTAAGATATAGTTGATTTTTATCCTTATATGGCATGACTGATGATATCTCAAGGCGGGATTCTTTACCAAGTGACATGGGCTTGCCGATATTGAGTGCATTTGCAAAAGAACAGTTTACTTCAGCTGAAATGACGAAAAATAGAAATCATTATGGGAAAAAGGGAACATTTATCATTTTCTGATGTCCCACAATCTTTGTAAAGGGTATTTTTTCGAGGCTGTGATACCATAGGATAGTTTGGTAGGGTAAAATTAAAAGAAATCCATCTGTATCATGTGATAAAACACAAGCATCTGATATGTAGTTTGAAGATATGCAGTTGCTATGACTCCCAAAACTTTTATCCTCAAAAAATGCACGCGACCAAATTGAAAGCATTTGCAGACGACAACTTGAATGTAGCTAAAATGATAAATTCTGTCATTGATAGGATAGAAAACACTTTACAATTCATTTCAGTACAAACGGGCATCATTCCTCACCGTTTTTTAATGTTTTTAGTAGAAACGGGCATAATACATCATCTTCCCGTAAATACTTCATTATAAATTGGTATTATACGTTTTGGTTTCGTAAATGCTTTCAATAGAAACGTTACACAATAGGTCGGCCTCAAATCGACGGCTAAAAACAAAATACCACGGAGAAAGAAGGAATAACCATCGATCCGGAAACACCTCGACGTAAATAAGCGAACAAAGTAGATTCAGGAGTGTGCTGCCTGTTTTATACTGTCTGATATTTATTGATGTCGGTTGCAAATGCCCCAAATTGTATCATAGCCTTTCTATTGGGAAGAGGGTAAACTTGAGTACGTTCATTATTCTAAATGACATGTAGTACTTCTATATGGTAAGTTGTTGACTCGAACCCTGTAATAACAAACTGTCAAAATATTTGAGCGGCACTCTAGAAAAGGGGGTTTAATGCATCTCCGCCATGCACAATATCAAGAAAGCCATTAAGTAATATGCATCTATTTTGTCTAAATTGTCTAAAAGCCGACTGAATTATTATATTGAACTATCCTTTGCCATTCAGAAGAGTCATTTATGGCAAAAGGTTTCAATTCAGGTCAGCCTTGGTGGAAGGCGCTCACAGGGCTTGACTTATTTCCATAGAAACACATTTTACACCAACACCTATTTAACAGTTTTTTGTGACAAAAAATAATGTATAACTGAGGTTTTATACCTTAATCCTGAACTTTTTCAGGGTTGAACAAATAAACTCGGCCTCTTTTCACAGCTACAAAATACAGACCACTGACACTCAGAGAGATTTTTTACCTTAGATACCTGACTAAAGAGTCAGAATTTGACAGTTATCGTTCGAAGAATTTTACTCTAGACGCTTAATTAAGCAAGCAGACGGTATAGGTTCAAGATCAGGCTTTACATTCTGTGAAGTCTGATCCTGATCTGAGGTTTTTTCTCAGATGTTCATCCTTGACTAAAACAAGCGTGAGATATAGGTTCCAAACAAAAAGGCTATACATTCTGTAGAATCTGGTATTAATCTGCGTCTTGGAACTACATAATTCTTGTTTCTATCTATCGGGTTAAGGGTCAACTACATGAAAAAACATAATTTAGACTTATTCCTTTCTAAGGCAAACATCGTTAACGCTCGGGGGAATAAGGAGATAGTAAATAGTTTAAAGTTTAATTTGAACTTTTAAACACGCTTGCTTGTCAAGTGTAGGTACCCAATTTCTAAGGAGTCGACATCTTAAAGGCCCAGTAGCGGCCAAAGGTAAGCAATGCAGGTCTTACAATGAATTTAATCGTAAATCATACCAGCTAAAATTATGGAAATTATTGTGACGATGACAAGCTGTTAATGTAGGCACAGTCCAATTGTTAGTGGCTAGCAGAAAAAATGAATTTTAAAACCGGGGAAAAAATGCCATTTCGCTCTATCTTTTGTTCACTTATAACACGGTTTTAAAATCCCTTTTTTTTCTGCCAGTTATTTTCATACTTACGGAATGATTCAAATTCAATTGCTTGTTAACATACACGTCTTGTTTTTCTAACTTTTGACCACTACTTGGTCTTTAAAAGGTGAACAATGAAGTTTGTTTGGCAGACGAAGTAGATCATGACCGATCCGCAAAAAAAAATGTAGTTATATCTAAGACTATAACGCCCTACTTACACTAAATGACCAGAACGTTCTCAGAAACCCTAACTCGAGTATTTGAGGTTTTTTCGGGGGGGGGGGTGTGAAAGTTTTTTTTTTTCCTTTTATTATTATTATTTATCTCATTGGTAATCACTTATTTTACATAATCAGGTGCATTCGACGCCGGGGTTTTTCTCGGGTGTGGTAAAGAAATAAACCATTTGCCTGTTTAATAAAATCGGTTGTGCCCAAACAATTAGTACCCATGTGTCTTTAAACAAGTAATAGGGGCAAATAGCAAATATCACTGAAAAAAAAAGTCAATTTGACGTGTTCGATACTGTCGCCGAGCGTAAGTCAGACAAGTAAAAAGCGATAAAGGTATACAAAAACGTACAAGACGGTCTCACAAAAACCTTCATAGGTTTATAACTAATCAAAAATTGATTTGCATACTTGTTAAAAGTTTTTTTTTTTTTTTCCATTCTGATTGCTATTTCATTATTTGGTGAATCTGTAAAAATTCGTGTCTCCCAAATCTGTGAAATATTCGTTAATTCTTTTATTTGTCAACATACATTTATACGTGCATTTTCTTTTTCCTTTCAGATTTCTGTTGTTTGTCAACATCCATTTAAACGTGCATTTTCTTTTTCCGTCCAGATTTCTGTTTTCAGAAAAGCTAATTAAGTTGACTTTCGTATGATGAAGAAACAAGTAACACCTGAAAATGCGTCCTGAGGCAGGATAAACTGATTGAAGATTTAGTTGAATTGCTGCCCGTTTTAGTGTCCGCATTTAAGGTTGTCGACGACAGATTGGTCAAAATACACCTACAGGAGTTAGATGACAATCTACATTATTTTACCTTACCTAACAATCCCATGCTTTAACGATTTTTAAAACATTTAGCAACAATCTTTTCTACTTTTTAATCGTTTGCCGAGCCCGTTAGCTCAGTTGGTAACGTACATCGCTTTCAAGAACCAAGTAGGCTAATGATTAGAACTCGGCCATTTTCTTACCAAAGATTGACCATAGCTATTACGATAGGACAAATTTGCTTATCACTTATGATCATTGTTTCGTCAACGGTTATGCTGGAACAAAGCCAATGGCCTTGGAAAAATAGTTGTATAGCGCTAATAAAACTCTGACAACGCAAAGATAGCTGTACTGACTGCCATCATGTAACTGAAATAATGTTGAAAACGTTATTTTACACCATAGAAACAAAAGACAAAGAAACTTAAAGCCTTCATCAGACGACACAAGTTTAGACTCGTACAGTTTGAAAGCATATGCTTGCAGATGACAAATTAAATGAACATGCTTAAATGACTAAATTTGTCTTTGCTGGGGAAAAAACAATGTGGAAAAAGAGAAAATGTTGGTTACATTATCAAAGAATGATTTCAAAAGCCTTCTTTTTCAGGGCAGTTTGGGATTTTGTGGTAAGGTAAAGGACATTCCCTATCAATTGAGACACACTTGCTGTAATATGGACGAGCCTATTTTTTCATGTAAAGGCTTCAGTTTACAGCAAAACATTAGGGTATTTTATACTATGACAAAAAGCAAGGCCGTACCTGTAACTGAAGACGAATACGGGGAATTTTCAATCCCGACCTGATGGCTTACTTTTATAACTGAATTCTAACTTGTGAAACTACCTTTCTCCGATTCCACTGATCACGCGGTACAGTTTTTAGAAATGATGGCTTTAATCCTTGTATGGTGCGACAGTTGACATCCCAAGGTCCTAATTCTTTTCAGGACGACAGTATTTCACAGTCATCAGTACTGAATGCATTCAAGACGACACATTGTATTTGGATCAAATGACGGTAAAGTAAACAAAGATGTGAGAAAAAGAGACTTTAAGTTTCCAACATGTTCTGCATTTCTCACAGTGTTCTTTCTATATTTCATTCAGTTAACTTTCGTAAATTCGGACTGATTTGATACTTTGAAAAGTCCACTGACCTGTTTATCTCTGAGTTCTAAACAATGTTAAGGATTGATTAATAATTGTAAAAAAAGAGAAATACAACACACAATACTGTAGGAGAATTAGAAGTTAATTTTACTTTTCAAATACGTTCTTAGACGAGGAAGGAGAAGTAAGAAAAGTGTTATACAGCTACATCTAAAAACTGTAATAGCGTTTTTGTAAACTGATGCAATCTACAAGTTTCGGTTTCGGTTGGGGGGGGGGATTTTCTCAACATTATAGATAACTTTGGCTTAAAATTCGACAGCGAAAGGAACATGTTACATGGAAAGAAAAAAAGAACAACGCGATCGCGATATGGCTCAGATAAAATTAAGTAACACTGTCGATTTAGGAATGTGCTGCACTTTTGTTACTGTCTGCTATTAATCTACGCTGTCTATAAATGCTACAAACTGTATGGCGTCTGTCCCGGGATGAGGTTCAACTTGGGTACGTTCATTCACCATTAAACCGTTAAATAAACCTTAATAAAATTCTCCACTGAATAGTAAATACCCAAATACTGAGGTTTCAAAATTGATTTCACCGGAAAGAGATTACCGTATCGGACAATGTAGATCCAAGATAAGATACATTTTGTGCAGTCTGATCTTGATTGTCCGCAAGAGCGCCCCGAGTCGCGCTTAGCAGCCTAAGGGTTAATTCAAACGTGTAGTAATTCTATACGGGAAGTTGTTGACATGAAAACTCTATTTACAAACTGTTGAAATACAGTTGAGTGACACTCTGGAAAAAGGGGTTTAATGCATCATTTTTATGCACACTACCAAGCGGGTCCGGTTGCACAATAGTTGTCTAAAATCCTTCTGAATCGTGAGATAGAACGGTGGAAAAGGCTTAGAGCGAGTGTAAAGTGAGTTAAACAATTAATGTGAATTTTCCAAACATGCTTGTTTATCATTTTTACAAAGGTCCATTTTCTACACAGTCGATACGTCATCATTTTGAAAGGTAAAGACTGGAGTTTCTAGAACGGACAATGTAGATCATGGTCAGACTGCACATATCTTATATTAACCCTAAGGTTATACCCTCACATACTCACTAGACACTCTTATCAATACCGCCTTAGAAATTGAATATCTGCTTTTCCCCCAGGCTGAGTATCTCATCGAAAAAGTCTGTAAAAGTAAGCACGAACCGTGTAACGGCCTCTAATCTCTGGCACCACCTCGTTTTTGCGATGTATTGATTCGAGTATAAAAAATCTCTCATCTTGAGCAAAGGACAGGTAAAAAAAAAAAACGCTGCAACAGTAAACTCCTCAAAAGGACCCACAGGCACTTTTCGGCAGAGCCAACAAGTCTTCAAAACACTTGTTACCCACAAAAACACAAATGATTTACACGTATTTTCATTATGCCCTGAATGATAAGATTTCTAGTAAAAGATATGATCGGTGGAAAACCATAGCTATAGTAAATATGGTCAAATTCCTTTGTCTGACAACTATACTCAAGGGCGCCTATCTGTAAATTTACAAATACAAAAGGAAATATAAGTGCTTCGAAAATTTAAATTCATGCTAAGATTCGGGGCACATGACAAAGTAAGCCATTGTTACAAAGTGAAAAATCAAAGCGCTGAAGGCGCTGAAGGCCTGGGCATCAGAACGGGTGAAGAGGTAGGAAAATGAGGCCCAGAAGCTGAAAGTTGCTATCACATTTGTACAGGCTTAAAAACTGCTATCACATTTGTACAGACTAATAAAAAAAATCTACATGTCTCACTCTGACAGTCTGTGGAGTTGACAACAGAATGGAAAAACAAATTTGTAAAGGCCAATATATAAGGAGTATTTTTGTATACCTTGGTCTCATGGTCTTTATGGATTGAAAGGAGATAATTTTCAAAAGATTTTCTGCTTCCTATTTTCTTCCTTTACGTTACTTTGGCAACAAATCATGGTAATAAACCAAAATGAGCAGCATGTAACAGCAGGGAATATTTCTCGAAAGTGCAAAAGTCAACAATGGCGAAGCAATTAATCATATTTTTCTTTCATTTTACCACACTCAGTCTATAGGTTGAAATAGTAACCATGTCCTTTGAGCAATGACAAGGAAAAACACAAAGTCTTTAAAGGCTAATATCACAGAGCTGACAAGAGCTGAGAAGACAATCTTTTACGTATGTCTTTTTATTTTTAATTTTTGGTTTCTATGGCAACAAATAAAAAGACGTCCGCATTCAGGCGCCAATGCTCGGTTGATTTTCATTGAAAACACAAAGTTGAAAAGGGGGCATAACTTGATAGTTATTTACCCTTATTGTTTATGTTTCCCTTTTGATAGTTAACAACTTGTCCAAGTTCTAAGTGAACATTTTCAGTAATAACAAAGATATTGTAAAATGTCAAATATTTTGCATGACGACGACACAAACGACGAAGATCTAGGGCTATGAAAATACCATGTCTCTAAAAACAGCTGAACTAAAAGTTCTCAGTCGAAAAAGGGGCATAACTAATTGCTTTGCCAAAAATATTTTGGTGGTTACCTACCTCTGTTGTACTGAATAAAATCCCCTTTTAATGGTTTTCCAAAAGTTCAAGTTTGAAGTAAGTATCTTCATTAATGACAGATATTATAAAATGTCAAAGGTTCTGAAAATGTAAAGCACTAAAATAGGGGGTAATATTTTGATGGTTGCCTGCCCTGTTATATGGGTACCCCTTTTGACAGTAAATAACTTGTACAAGTTTGAAGTAAATGTCTTCAGGAATAACAGAGATATTAAAAAGGCAGAGGCTATTTACAGTTAACTGTAAATAGCCATATATAAATCGTAGAAATGGCTATTTACAGTTAACTGTAAATAACCAAAAACCGTTAAAATGGCTATTTACAGTTAACTGTCAATAGCCAATTCTACGTTTTTTTTTTTTTGCTACTTACAGTTAACTGTAAATAGCTTAATTTACGTCTTTTGGTTTTTTACAGTTAAACTGGGTTTTAATTCTGTAATATGCAATATGAGTTACAATTTCATGTATCTTTTTGAGAATCGGATCCACATAGCGACATTAATTTTTTCCCGGCTTAAAATGAGCATTGAGGTCTGATCCTTTGTATTGTTTTACTTTCAACACACATAGTCATGTTTAAAAAAAAATCGAGCAAATATATTTCATAACTAAGATGAATACATTTTGAAAAGCTAACTGAATTTTCATATTATGCAGCAAACTTTGCCTTGGTTTTGGTGTTGCAAATTGTTGGTTTTGTCTTCCTTTACATGCATAAAAAATCAACACTTATCCATGATGATTATTCTTATGGCAGATTTTTTCTCCTTTTTCAAATTAGTGTGCTGGATTTTTTTTTCAAATGAAGTAATCATTAAGACTATTACAACTGTTGCTGATAGCACACAGTTAAGGTTTGGGCTTTCAAAACCATATAGTTGTTACTTTGTATTGTAACGATGCATTTCCATATAGTTCAAATTTAAATCCTAAATGTTTTGTTAGTGTTTTTTCTCTGTTCTGTCCTGTCAAATAACTGATGCATCATTTCAGCAAAGTATGAACAAAACACAGTCGGCTAAATGTTTCGTGGTCAACTGTTGAAGTAAATTACGACTGGTAAACTGTCATAGAAAGGGACAATACTGGTGAGCAGCTGAAATTTCATTTTGTACCACTGAAATAAGAAATTGTAACATAAAATTATCACATTTCAACTCATGAACGGTTTATTCCGATTCAAGCTTGCGACCCGGATACATGTATGTGAGACAGCGAAATTATCTATACATCATGTCTTGTATGTTAATTTAAGCCAAATTATCCATTTCTTTTTACTGTAAATAGCCAAAAAACGTAGAATTCGCTATTGACAGTTAATTGTAAATAGCCAAAAAACGTAAAAATGGCTATTGACAGTTAACTGTAAATAGCCAATTCTACGTATTTTTGCTATTGACGGTTAACTGTAAATAGCCATTTTAACGTTTTTTTTTTTTTTTTTGCTATTTACAGTTAACTGTAAGTAGCCACTCCGTATTAAAAAATGTCGAAGTTTTTGCACGACGACAATGACGCATAGGCTTTGACAATAGCATGACGCTTTCTTTGTAAACAAATGAGCTAAAGACTACCAGTTAAATAAAATCATATGGATAATATAAGACTGCTCAACGTACATTTCTATAAAAGTTTTGTCAAAATATCTGCTGTAAATGTCACTTTTCAACTTTCGCATTGAAAGTCTATGGAATCTCTAAGTGGCCATGATCAAGCAAGTTGGAAAGCCGATTTTCATGAACAAGAGGGCCGTTGGACTTAAAGCCTTCATCTGAGTAAAGTCATCTAGGATTGATAAATTTGAAGAGCTCCTGGTTGTGATTATGGAAAACACAAATGAGCCATGCTCTAGAAAAAGGGGTTTAATGCATCTCCGTGATCCATCAATCGAAACTAGCCATCATATATTCATGGATCAATAAAATCCATTTTGTGGAGCAACCGACTGAATCATGAGGTACACTTGTCCTTTGACGTGCAGAAACTTTGCCAAAAGCAAAAACTATCGACCCAGGTCAGCCTAAATACCTATGGAGATCAAGATCAGATTTCACTGAATATCAAGTCTGATCTCCGAAATAAAACGCCCACCAGTTACTTAACTCTTGACCACACATTCTCGAGTTTTAAGGACTCCGAGGATATAGCCTCATGAAAACCCTTTGGAAAAAAAAAATGCTCTCTTTTTTCCTACAAGGTTTTCTGCGCTTTCACAGCCAATAACCAACATTTCAGCTAGATCTAATTTGCCGTTCACAAATGTTTTCAATTTAGACAAGTCTAAAATTTCATTGTTTTTTTAAAGATAACCGGTTTTCAATGGCTCATGTTACAAACTTTAATACATATTTGGTATTGTATGCTCCGAGTTTGCTTTGGGTCGAAATAGTTATGGGCCGAGATGTCATATCTGGGCAATTCTGACAGGAAGAAATAAGGCATACATATCAATCAAATACATACTTGTAACTTCAGACTCGAGCTGCACAGTAATTTTACGAAAGTTAAAATCTTGCCAAGGTTTTGAGACACCTTTTTCAGAGAAAGAGCACATCTGCGTAAAATATGCTATCATTTTTGTCATTCACATGGTGTGTAGACAAAGGATATACGAACGATCCGGATTAGCGTTAGCAACAGCACTCGTCACAACTCGGTCGATTGCTTACCTACATCAAAACACTTGATCAACGATCACCCGAGGTTTGCCAGTATTGTTTCTTTCACTGTTAAGCGCACGAATTTGCAGTTATGAATAACCTCACGAGGGCCCCAACACTGACACAAATTTGTTGCAAAATAAAAAGACGCACATGTTCGTTTTTCGGACAGAGTAGACAATGATCAGACTACACTAAATGTGTAGCCCGATCCTAAATATACATCGTCCGGTTTAAAAAATGAAATTTTATTGGGCCTTCCACTGATGGATAAATTTTAGTCCCTTTATTTATCAATTTTAACAATATCAGTAAGCTGTAGAGATAGGTAACCCTTAGGCTGCAAATCACTACTCGATGACCTTTATAGGACAGTGCAGATCAAGCGATCAGATGGCACAGAACGTGCGGTCTGATCTTGGATCTAGACTGTCCGACAAGCAGATAATTTTTCCCTTAAAAATACCTCCGAAATAGCCAAGTTTGGGTTATCAGTATCAGCGGGAACGTTCCTCTTCACTTCTTTAGCTGGTTAAAGGTGAACCAATAGACACTTTTTAATTTTCATGATTGTGGATACGTAAATTGCTACTTTTGTTACAATAACAATATTATCACATGGCAACAACCTATAAAAACTATTAATCTTATTTCTATCTGAATACCATACATGTAAATACAATAAAGCTTGTCTTTCGGCAGAGAATTGTTCACAATGAAAAAAATGCGTGGAATTCATCTTCGACCATTTCGATGTCTTTTTGAAATAAACGAAATGTACGTAAACACTTTTCTCTTTCAATTTTAAACTGCCTTCCCATTTCAATATTAAAATTATGACTAGAACATCGAAACCGGGATAAAGCCTTTATTAGACACGGAGATATGTATACAAGAGAAGATATTGCTCCGTGTGCAACGAAGACCGTATATTTTTTGTAAAAATCACATCTTGACGAATTGTTTATTCTTTCTTGAATATTTTGTAAAGCGCAGTCGGATAGTCTTTGCTTGAACTGTTTCATAGATACGTGGCCATCTCCAATTTCCTGTATTAGCCAAACAAAGCTAAACCCAAAAGTTTGAAGCAAGGTTTTTACTTTTGTTGCCCAAACGATGTTTCCAATTCCGTCAAGAGATTTCAACATTTTATAACATTGCTTTACGATACGGGAATCCTGTATGAGAAGCGATGTACACCAATGTTTAACTACTTTAGTCGTGTAAATAACATAAAAATAACATATTAAGTGTAACTTTGAGAAATGACTGTCACTGAATAACCCTCAAATTTGCACTTATTATGTCCCTGGGGTTACAGATTGTCCATCAACGGAACACAAGTACCCCCGCTATATGTTTAAAATTGTTTGTAATAATTCAGTCGACAGATTAGGGCCATAAAATGCCTTTTAGTATCTATATTGAAACATTAATGATTGCTGAGTGGACTTCTTTTAGATTCCTGGGTAGAAACTTTATCTGTATGTCAAAAGCAAGGCGACAGTGCTTCATTTTTCATCATTTCTTTTTAAATTAAGCAACAAACAGTTTTTCACAAACTACTAGTATATATCTACTGAATATGAATGGCCTCTCAATGAACTTTTTTTCAAGTTTATATATAGAGCCCTGATTTATTTAAAAAGGAAAACACGTCTATAAAAGCGTGTTTGGTACTTTATAGACTATCCTTGAACAATTTGTCAAAGAATTACTGATTACAATTAATCGATATTATGTTGTAGCCATTTCTTGTTTTGTACTGCTTTCTTCATCCACCAAAAAAAGAAAAATATTAATGATGGGTGAAAGCATTGCACTACAATTTTTCTGGAATAGTGCAAACACAATAATGATATTACCCTCTGGTTTTTTCTCACATAAAGAAATAAAAGTTAGCATACGTTCCCGTGGGGTGACAGTTATTGGGGGCGAATGCAAAAGGCGAGATGTTACGAATTTGTAAAACTTACAGTACCGACCTTTCCGGGAAAAGGGTGACTTTAAGTGATTCATTTCCAACAACTCGTATTTATTAATAATCAAAACACGTGCAATTACAAAAATAACCAACTCGATGTGATAATTCTTTGAATGTTATGAAAAAAAGGAACAAAAACTCGGTTGTATTGCTCGGGGAAGTATACTTTGATTCCGATCTTAAACGGAATGCAACTTTGTTATCACTGATATTTTGGATTATTCGAGAACCGCGATAATTCGAACATTTTGCTTGTCCTCTTGGAAATTCGAATTTTCGAGCTTTTATTGTATATTGTATGGTGATTAAAAAAAAAAAAAAAAAACTTATCAATAATCCTTATTGATTACTTAAAACTTTAATTTCACATAGATTGTATTTAAAAATTACTATTTTGATTGTTGGCTAAAAATAAATTTTTCTTGCAAAGCAACAGATGAATATTACTTGATATATATTTCGTTGCAAGTTGGATGATTACTTGCACCAAATAAAAGGCGTTTTTTCGTTTAAATACCGGGATAGATCTTTGCCATTGCTAACTCCTTTTGTATAAGACCAGAAAAGATTTAAAGCTAAAAATTCGGTTTGATTTTAAAACTTTTAGTTGCACCCCGAGCAAACAGGGAGAGTTTCTACAGTTGCTAAATACCCAATACAGATGATATAGGTAATGACGTACATAATGAAACAGTTTAACCCTTTATCAAACCATCCCGTGTTTAACGACCCTGTGGAAGAAGACTTTTGAAAATAATCATTGACGATACTTTTTACTCACAAACCCTCTGCATAGCCAAGTTGCTCAGTCGCTTGAAGGTTCAGGGCTTAAAACCAGGGGTGTCTGGTTCGACCCCCTAGCTTGGTCAATTTCTTTCCAGAGATTGTTGATTATCACTGTAATGGGATTCAATCATTTTTTCATTGCTGATCATCGATTCCACGACGTTTATGTGGGAAAGCAGCCAGTGGCTTGGGAGAATATTGTGCAAGGCACTGTTGAAAAACACCTCAGGAACACATGGATATGTGCACTGACCGACAACATATAACTGAAAGAAAAAATTGAAAACGGCATTAAAGACCACCCAAACCAAACAGAAAAACCGAAGTCATTTAGAAGACAACACAGTTTTAGACTCGCCCAAGTTTTAAGCAGACGACAAATTAAATGTTGCTCAAAAGACTGGAACTGTCTTTTCAATGGTAGGAAATATTGTGGGAAACAACTTGTCTCTCCTTTTCACACCATGTTTTTAAACGTTCCCTTTGTCGGGGTTATTTGAACTCGCGACTTTTTGCATATACCTTCGGGGTCGAGCCACGGTATCAAAGTCTGTAATGTCTAAAATTTGAGACCAGAGTGTCGTTAGTTCTAATCCTAAGCTCGGCTAATTTCTCTTGATGATAGACTTTGCGACAGGATTCATTCCTCTCCCACCGCTGATCATTGTTTCGATGACGGTTATGTGTGAAAGCTGCCAGTGGGTTGGGAAGAATATTATCCGAAGTACTAGTAAACGAAACTCCAAAAAAAGTATATATAGATGTACTGGCCGCCGGGAAACAATGTTGAAAAGGCGTTAAAATCTAAATAAACAATCAAACAAACATACAAATAAATACTTCAAAGACAAATCACATCAATTGAGACACGAGTAATTTGTCATCTATAAATGCTTTGAATTTGGACGAGTTCAATTTTTTTAGGTTAGTTTTTTTTTTTTATATTTCATTTCAGATTTACAATTTAGCAAATCAAACGCAAACAAGACTGATTCTGTGTACTAACATCGTCATACTTGGCAAAAAGTTCCATTAAGGAAATGCTTCATTGAGTTTGGCATTAATGCAAACGATACTATGAGACAAGGTTGGACGTGCCCTCGGTGCATATTCGGTTATCTCCGTACGCTATTATTATTACAGCCGATAACAGTAACGGAAGTATAGCTCTCACTCGATAAAATTTTCATTATCAGTTTATATTATTGTTTATGTTCAGGATAACAGGTTTAAAATCATGTATCGTAACAAGATAATTTATAAACCCAACTCTATAACGTTTATATTATCTCACCACGGTTCGTAGTTTTAAAAATGTATTCCCAAAAAGAAACAATAATGTAAACTTTTACTGTAAGGTTTATCGAGTTATAAATGAAGGGCAAGTTGAATTGTGTTTACTAATACACGGCTTGCACGATGGATATGTAAACAAATACGCTATACCATAAAAGAATTTAAAGCAGAGCGTTGGGACAGAGTACTATGTACGATAAGAGGAAAGAAGCAAACGGGGGGATTGGCGGTTTTGTAGGCCTATCATCCCCAGCTCGGCGAAATTGTTTCCGACGATTGATGATAGTAATAGGGTAAGGATTCATTCTTCTCTCACCGCTGATCATAGTTTCGACCATAGTTATGTGGGAAAACAAGAACAGCGATTGGTCTTTATTGGAGTTTAATGCTGTTTTAGCAGCTTAGGTTATATCAAGGTGGTGTACGTGCATGAGTTTCCTGGCAAATTCACACCAGTACTGACAAAACTTTCTTTCCAAGCCAGTGACTAATTTCTTACATGTATCGGAGGATAAAGGCGAAATATTGTCGGAAAGAGAGTTTGCCGGGTATCAAACCCGCAACCACTTAGTTGCAAGTCAAATGCGCTTACCACATAGCTACCCAGCCGGGCTCAAGAATTGCGAAGGACAATGTGTGAAGTAATGGTAAAAGAAACGGCAGGAAAGCATAGAAAGACGCAAAGGCCACAGCATTACTGTTTAAACGATGCTTATGTAGGGAAAAAGCCAATGGCTTGGTAAGCATATTGTACGATGTACTGGTAAAAGAAACACCAGGAAAGCATGGATTGGTTCACAAATAATCCGTAATTAGCTTAGGCATAGCACTTATTTGTATGAAGTCTGCACTGCCATAAAAATCTCAGGGAAAATATGCCAAGCCCAAAACATGTCATTCTTTTTACAACCAAAGATATGAATGGATACCAAGAAGGTCTAAACAAGGACAATTCACACAATAGATCAATTACATACAGTCTCTATACATGGTTTCATTGTTTGGGGGGCAAAAGGTGTACTTTGTTTGACTTTACTTGAAAAAAAATTTAGAACAAAAAGATATAATGATAAACATTCGGCTGCACGTTGAATAATACAAGCATCTGAGTATAACGTTTAACATCAAAATAAAGTAGGAACTTCTTTTTTTCAAAACAGCTCCCTAAAAACTTTGACCTTCCGCCCTGCTCAAGTCCTGCACACTACCGACTGAGCTACCGGGGCCCGGTCTAACTTAGGACTTAGGGAGGACGGTAAGATCATATTTTTAAATGTTTTGTCAAAATAAATTCAGGGAAGTAAGCAGACTGGTTGACAGGTCGAATTATGATTTTCTCTTGCAAAAGCACACATAATCAAACCCATAATGAACATATTAATCACTGGAAAGGGGAAATCTGTCTTTTTTGGCTTGGCTAATTGCAGATTTCCTCGTTTAAAAAAGCTGACTCCATGCAATACAATTAAGAAAAAGAGACGTTCCCAGGAAAATCTCAGAAATTTGTCTTCCACCGTAAATTTGATTAAGGAGTTTTCCTCTTTTTTGACGCCTTTAGCGCCTATATTTCTCTTGTTTCTATTTGGCATAGCCAAACAAGAAAGATGTTTTGAACATAGCCAATTTTCCGCAAGATTTATTGGTTAAGAACATATTTACTGAGTAAATTCTATAACATTCTGTCAGGGGTATGAAACTGTCAGGAATGAAATGTAACTATAACCTTCTTAATTGACTTAAAGTTGAATCAGATGTAGATTTTTTGCCTGGGCCTGGCTTGCCAAGCCCAAGGCCATAGGAATCGTATGCCAGAATTTCAACCCTATCCAAGCATTTACGGAAAAGCCCGAGTAAAAGTGAAAAGTACCGCTTGCAGTCCATCTCACTACGCTGAAAGAAACGACCCCTAAAAATAATAAAAACTATTTTGATTTGAACATCATAGTAAGGTTTAATTAAACAAAAAACTTTGATAGATGTGCGATGTCAATCGTACGAAAGTGTTAACTAAGAATTTTGGGCCCTGTGAGCTTATTGATAACTGTAAATTAGTGCCCTGTAACAGTGTAAGAAAGATTCGGCAAACCTCAGGTGATAGTTGATCAATGTTCGTAAAATGACTGTGTACCTCGCGTCTGAAGTTAAAACTATGTATTTGATTGGTATGTATGCCTTATTTCTTCCTGTCAAAGTTGTCCAAATATGACATCTCGGTCAATAACCATTTCGATCCGTAAAAATCTCGGCGCATACAATATCAAATATGTAATGTTACGCATTGTATATAAGTTTGTAACATGAGCCATTGAAAACCAGTTAATCTTTATAAAACGATGAAATTTTGGACTTGTCTAAGTTGAAAAGATTAGCGGACGGCAAGTTAGATTTAGCTGAAATGTTAGTTATTAGCTGTGAAAGTGCAGGAAACCTTGTAGGAAAAAAGATATCATTTTCTTCTTTTCCCAAAGGGTTTTTATGAGGCTATATCCTTAGAGTCTGTAAAACTCGAGATTGTGTGATAAAGAGTTAAATAACTGGTGGGCGTTTTATATCGAAGACCAGACTTGACATTCAGTTCAATCTGATCTTGGTCTCCATAGGTATTTAGATCTAATTGCTGACTAATTTTGACCTGAGTCTAGTATCATGTGGTTGACGTTTCATATCAAAGATTAGACTTCTTACTAAGTGCAATCTGATCTTGATCTACGCAGTCAATACAGGATATTTAAGTCTCAATAGGCAGTGAAAGCGTTAGATAAACACATTGCTAGTGGATATTGGTCACTGCCAGTTTTTGTAGACACATTTTGTACTATTTCATCAGTCAAAATACTGCTTGCAAATGGACCCGACTCCCCCCCCCCCCCCCCCCCCCCCCATCCCCCAACTTGATAGGAACATATTTCAAAGCTGATGATTTTCAGCAGGTGATGGAGTGCAGGGCAGTCCAAGACCATCAATATCAGTACCCACCTGTATAAATCTGCACTGTGACTAAGAATAATGTAAGAAAAGTATTTCATTGTCTGATCATGTGTTTAGTTGCGGGGTTGTTTGTCCCAAAACTAGTTCGGTCCTGGGTCTGTTCGGCCCTGGGCTTTTTCGCTCACGTTTGTTTTTCCCGTTATTGGATGCTATTTTACGGACCAAGAATAATGATAAGTAAAACATGAATTTAATAATCAAGTAACATAATATATCTACTCTTAGGGTGATTTATTTTTTTATTTTTTAATTTACGCAGGTTATGGCGGTCAAAACCACCCCTGCTCTGTGAAAAGGGGCTGAATGCATCTACAAAAGGTATCAACCGAGCCGAAACTTTTTGTTTTTGGCAAATTTTCTGCATGTCAAAGGACCGGTGTACCTCATGATTCTGTCGGTTGTTGAGCAAAATTGACTTTATGGATCCATAAATATATGACGGCTCGCTTGGAATGATAGATAACGGAGGTGCATTAAACCCCATTGTGCCAGAGCTTGGCTCATTTGTGTTTTACATAATCACAACCAGGAGCTCTTCAAATTTATTAATCCTAGATGACTTTACTCAGGTTAGGGCTCGAGGTCCAACGGCCCTTTTGTTTATGAAAATCGGCTGTCCAACTTGGTTGATCATGGCAACTTTAAAGATTCCACACAGTTTTAATGGGGAAAATTGAAAAATGGCATTTACATCAGATATTTTGACAAAACTTTATAGAGATGTTCCTTGAGTAGTCTTGTATCATCCATATGATTTTATTCAACCGTTAATCTTTAGCTCAGCTGTCTACGAAGGAAACGTCAAGCTATTGTCAAAGCCTATGCGTCATTGTCGTCGTGCAAAAACCGAGACATTTTATAACATCTCTGTTATTCCTGAATAATGTTTTGGACAAGTTGTTTACTGTCAAAGGGGGTACCCATAAAGCAGGGGCAGGTAACCATCAAAATATTTTTGACACACTTACGCCTTTTTTTTTTACTTTGAATTTTCAAAACCTTTGACATTTCATCATATCGCTGTCATTAATGAAGAAATTTACTTCACACTTTGACTTTTTGTTTGGACGTTTTGTTAACAATTACAAGGTAAACTTATATCAATACAACACAGGCAGGTAATCACCAAAAGATTTTTGGCAAAGTAGTAAGTTATGCCCCCTTTTTAATAAGAACTTTTAGCTCAGCTGTTTCTAGAGGCATGGTATTTTCATAGCTCTAATGTCATCATCTTCGTCGTTTGTGTCGGCGTCATGCAAAATCTTTGACATTTTGTAATGTCTTTGTTATTACTGAAGATGTTCAATTCAAACCTTTCAAAAGAGAAACATAAACAATAAGGGTAAATAACTATCAAGCTATGCCACTTATTCCAGTTTGTATCTTTAATGAAAAACAAGCAACTGCAGCCGAGCGTTGGCACCCGCATATGGTGCTTTTGTTACCCAACGCAACTGTTGCCGAGCATTGGCGCCCGGATGCGGACGTCTTTTCATTTGTTGCCATAGAAACTAAAATGCAAAAAATAGAGAAAGAACTGTGAGACCATTTGATTTGTTTCCAAAGCAACGTAAGGGAAGAAACTAGGAAACAGAAAATCTTTAAAAAATATCTCCTTTCAATCTATAAAGTCCCTTAGGCCAAGGCTTTACAAAAATATTTATTATATTGGCCTTTACAATTTTATGTTGTTTTTTTTTTTTTTCCATTCTGTTGTCATTTCCACAGACTGTCAGTGTGAGACCAAGTAGATATGTTTTATTAGTATGTGCAAATGTGATGGCAACTTTGAGCTTCTGGGCCTCATCTTCCTACCGTTTCACCCGTTCTGATGCCCAGGCCTTCAGCGCCTTCAGCGCTTTGATTTTTAAATGCACAGGCAAGAAGCAATCTGGTAAATAGATATGTAAAATGTAACACATGATGTATATGAATCCTCTGATCTACAAATAAACCCTTTTTTTTTTCAAACGTTTATTTGCTTCTTTTGAACTTTTGTGGAATATTATGCAACACTGCGTGCTTATCAATTTGTGTAATATAAGAATTTTTTCTGGCCTCACCCCACTTCAGCAGGGCTTTCCGTGCTTGCATTTTCTCTCCTGATACGTTTACTACAGTCTGGACATTCAGGGTGTATTTATACCGGAGAAAGAGTAGAGCTACGCGTATACCTGTAATTGAAGAAGGATATGGTTATTTATTGCGTGCCTTGATGCCCAACATTTTCAAGCAAATTTAACAATCCTTTACTGATCATGCGATACAGGTATGAATAAATTGCAGGTCCTTATTCCTTATATGGTGCGAGTGATAACATCTCAAGGTGTTTTTAAACCCTGTACCGGGCAACAAAAGTTTAACACTTGTCAAGAAAGAATGGGTTTGCAGACGACAAATCAGATTTAAGTAAAATTAAGGTTAAGAAATTTTAAGAAAAATAATTCATTGAGTTTCTAGTTTTTACCCTATTTCTCACAGCGTTCTCTTTCAAAGCGTTCTTTTTTCGAGTTGCAAAACATGGGATAATTTGGAGAGGTAAAATGAATCACGCGCTCTTTGCATATAGTTTGAAGTTAGGCAATGTTAGAACCCCCCCTTTTACAAAAAAAAAAAAAAACGTAGTTATACGCAATTTTCTATACAATGGTAAACTGGTGAAGGACAGTTCACGCTGCAAAATATCTATACAAATAATGAAAATGACAAGTTGGCTTCTTTCAAAAAGAAGCCACGAGAGGTCAGCATCAATGATTTCAAATAGTTTATTCGCTTTTAACCCATAGACTGCTAAGACCGACTCAATGACCTTTTGCGGACAATGTATAGATCAAGATCAGACTGCACAGAACGTGCAGTCTGATTTTGGATCGACACTGTCCGATAAGGAGATATTTTCTAAAAGAAAATACTAGTACCATTTAAATAGATATAGAACATTCGGATTGAAAGTTTCATTTCACTTATATAGCAGGATAAGGGTTAACTTCAATACATTTTGGTACATGTAAACAAACATTAGATGCATTAAATTATAACCGCTGCGTAGAAACCTCAAATGCGTGTCACGACAGTCACATTACCTTCTTCCCGCGTTTTCAAGTCGCCTGATCTTTTCCCGTGGCGTCCTTTTACATTTTTTAACGAAAAAATCCCCCCTTCTTTTTGCTTAGATTTATTTTTTTAATGAAAAATTACAATTACTGGAGAGGTACTTTGTGATCAAATAAACACGACAATTTTTTTACCCATATAAACAAGTCACCTCTATTTCCTATTTCAGTTTTTAACTCTACTGGCTGTAAGCCAGCAGAGCTTATGTCATGGCGTGGTTTCCGTCGTCCGTCCGTCTGTCCGTCCGTCCGTTTTTCTTTTTTACGCGATAAAGTCTGCATTTATGGTCGGATTTGTGGTTAAATTTTCATGAAACTTGCATAGTTGCTTTATGTAATCAATAGTTTGAACCGTATGGATTAAAATAAAATCTGAAAATCAGTATGGGAAAAGGAGCCATTTAAAGTTGAAAATTTACATTTCTTATTTATGCAATTAAGTCACATTTTTAATCAGTCTTTTTAAAATTGCAAAGATTATTATTTATAATCAAGGGATTGAACTCTATTAAGAATGAAGAAAATTTAGCAATCGGTTTAGGAAAAGCAGCCATTTGATGAATTAGAATTGTTTACTCAACAAAGTCCACATTATTGGTCACATTTCTTTGAAACTTGCAGGGATTGTTTAAAACAGTGAGTACTGATACCCTATCAAATTTGACTGGATTCCAAACAATTGGTTTTGAGAAATTGTACTTCAGTTTTTTTTTCTTTCACTATTAATTTTGTTCAATTCACCATGCCTACCTGTGCTATCTTAATGGGTTCAAGCCCTGTTGCAACAACCCTTTCCCCCATTTTTTTGTGTGTTTGCTTTTTTTTTTTTTTCCCCTTTTTGCATCATGAATTCATAGCCTATGCTAAAAAAACAACACAATCATGCCAGTGGAGCGATTCAGGCCCTCAAGGGCCTCTAGTTTTTTTATTTCTGTTTTTTATAAAACCATGACAAAACAGACTGCATATCAGAACAATTTCGCAAAATAAATGTGACTCAAAATCAAAGTTTGTAGATGGAACAATACTAGTAATCATGATTTTCTCCTTTTCCCACAACGTTTTCAAAAGCCACCTTCTCTAGGGTCGTTATTTGAAAACTCGGGATTATTTGGTAAAGGGTTAATTGGCCAATAGTGTGTTAAAAGTTTTGACCCAAAACAACCCCTCAAGTTGCTGTCTGATCTTATTCCTTTACTTCTGATAGTGTGTGACGGTGTGGATCTAATATTTTTTACAAGCGACAACTCTATTCCACATTCTTTTCAAAGTTTTCCCATGACAGTTACATCAAACATCTTACTTTTCTTTTTGTAAGTTTATTCTTGAAATTCAAGCTAATATTGCCCTTACTTTTCAACGAGTTTATGTTCTATCTGATCTTGATCTAAACTCTCTGACTTAGCACCTGCTGTTATCCCATGAAAGTAATAATAATTTAAGCAAATTCATTCTCCATAACAAGTCTTAAGTCATTGAATCATCGTTAGTCTGCAATAGATTTTCTTTTGATCATAGACACGTTTAGGGATGTGTTGTTTAGTTGATTTGTGCCTGCATAGCTGCGGGGGCGTGTGTGTGTGAAAGAGAGAGCGAGGGAGAGAGTGAGAGAGACAGAAAGAGAGAGAGAGAGAGAGAGAGAGAGAGAGACTCTGTACGACTGTATAAAAAACAATATTATTTGAAAAAGCAGTTTTCTATATGACGATGTACAAATATGTATAAGTCAATAAAGATTCTGATGCTGACATTTTTAAGATTCTTTTTTGAGGTGTAAAGAGCCTATACGGTTCGAAAAGAACTCGTCAGCCACATGTGTATCGTTTTACGTGTACGATAATTATAATGTTTGTCTTGCTTGACAGCTTCCCAAAAAAACCTTTTCATCAAGACAGATTTTTCTCAGCTATAACTGGTCTATAAAAATAGTATTTTACTTAACTTAAATAAACCTTCACTTGAAAAGAGAGCTTGTGTATGATTATACCTCTAATTGTGAAAACATGTCCTCCACTACAGCAAATATTCATTAAAATTGAGACTGAAATCAATATGGTTGGTATTGCTTTGGTCATGTTTCAGAACGTTTGAACCATGCTCTGTGAAAAGGGGGGCTTAATGCATTTGCGAAAAGTATCGATCCAGGTTAGCCTGTGCAGTCTGAGCAGGGTCGATATTGTTCGTTATAAGTTAATTTTCTGTATGTCCAAGGACCAGTTATCACTCGCAATATTATCCCCTCAAGGATAACATATGTCACAAATTACATCAGTTATATAAAAAAAAATGTTTTTTGGAAAACTTCAATGTTTGGTATGTTCCACTATGCTTAAGGTTGTCTTTTGAGTAGTGGAACCTGGTTGTAAATCTAGAAAATAAGTTTTCTCATGAACATATTGTGGTCTGTTTACTTCCGTTGTTCATTTCTTTTGTAACTTATTTTTTTGTTATTGCAATATTCTTCATTGTATGGCACTGCCGAAGTTGCCCTGGTAATATTAGTACACAGCGGTATTCTTTTTCACCACCTCTGTTTTTCAGCATTTTTGTTGTTGGCATCTTGGTTATAACTTCAAAATCGTTGTACCAAATCACACAACAGCTGCATTCTGAAAAAGATTATTTCTTCTTTTGACATGATTTCCCCTTTTTTAAAAAACTGTTTTTCGGTCAGAAGTTCATTGCCCATGAATTTAAAAGAAATGCATTTTGAGCTTGTTTTCAGCTTGTTCAAAGCTTACTGAATGTATTATTGGAAAATAACATGAAAAAGAATAGATTTGCCAATATCATTTCATTATAGCCCCACAACTCTTTGTAAAAACCTGAGCCTGTACTTGAATGCCGGTAGAGCGGTTCTAGCCCTTATAGGCCTCTTGTTCCTAGAATATATAGCCAGTGTTGACTATGTTCTGTTTTGTGCCTTTACACCAGAAACATTAAAAAGGGAAGTATTATTTAACTCATTCATTTAATGCCTTACTTGTTTGTCTACATTTACTAAAATATATTGAAATTAAAGCCAATAAACTATTTGAAAACATTGATGCTGACCTCCTCTGGCTTCTTTTTTTAAAGAGGCCAACTTGTTTAAGTATTTTCACGACACCGTTCCCATGTAACTGGCTGCTATCCTACATAACCATCATAGAAAGAGTGTACAGTGACGAGAGAGGCAGGCACAGACCAATGATTATCATCAATCCTTCAAAACAATTTGGTCTAGCTGGGATTCGATTCCGAGGCGCCTAGATTACTACCTCTATATTATAATTGACTTGCCTACTTAATACTTACCCTTTGCTAAACCATCCTGGGTTTTCACGACACAAGAAAAGAAGGTTTATGAAAACATTGTTGGCAAAAATTCTGGTAAGCAGCACTTTCTCCTTTTCCCACAATGTTTTCTACTCAAAGAGCTGTACAAATGTCGAAATTATCATCTGCCGATGTTTTGAATTTGAAAGAGTCTAAAATTTGTTGTTTATGTGTGATCCTTTTTGTTTGTGAGTAACTAACGTGGGGGGGGGGGGGTATCTTTGTACATGTCTAGATCACGTGCGTCTTAAAACGTGATCTACCCCGACATATCATACAAACATACACACATGTCTATGTCGCGTGCCTTTAGAATGTGACTTACTCTAAATGCCTCCAAGGAAGACCAATGTTCTGAATCTTTCAAGGCTAAATCAATGCAACAGACATTTTCAATTTCGTAAAAAAAACATATTAGGTCTACGATATTTTCTTTTCATTTGTCGCGAAATAGTGGACATTGTAGATTCAATATCATATTCCAAAAGTTCTGAGCAGTCTGATTGACAAAACAGTTCTTCTTATCGTTGTAAGGGTAAAGTATCGGATACCTTTCAAATCTGTATAAATGAAATGCCGGTTGTCAAATTTGGTACAGAAAAAAATAAGATACAATTGACTTAAAGTTAATTCAGACCAATAGACACTACATCTGTATTGTTATCTGTACTACTTTTTCACACGACCCGTGCTGTGTGACCTGTTTTTCTTTTGTTACTCAACGTTTCTACCTTGACTAAATTTCGACTTGATTACAAAGAAAAAAGTTGACAATATCAACTTCATGTGTTTCACACATTTCAACGTTAAAAATACCCTTTCAAGGACAAATCCTATCATTCTAACCACATTTTACTGGTCGTCTGCAAGTGCTCTTGATATCCCACCGTTCAATAATGTTGAAACGAGGACGCCATTATTGGCTTAGGGTAGCCGGAATAGCTTACGTGGTAGGGCATGAACCTTGTAGGCGACAAAGCTCGGGATACTTGAGAGTGTGGGTTCGATTCCCACGACTGGCCAGCTAAATAAGATAGAGATCTAGTATTTCGGATGAGACGTTAAACATAGGTCCCTTGTAACGTTGGTATATAAACGGGTTAAGAACCAGGCTTTACTTGCCATGCAGGATTGGCTTCGTTCTTATCTTACACATACATACACAGAGCACAACTAACTGCTCCTGGGCGTCGCCAATGTGGAAAAACATCAGACTATAATTTGCGTGAGAAATAAAGAAATGTTGAGCAGATGTTACTTGTTCTAAGAACCCAAAGAGAGCAAGGCAGGCGCGTACATGTTTGTATTATAAATATAATGGTAATAATTACCAACACACATAAAAAGATTCAAAACATATTTTGACTCTGGATAAACACCGAAAACCGCTAAAATATACGATAAAGAGGCACAAAATCGGACAATTTATTTGTACATTTTATATACGTAATACCGACACATCTAAACTGTATAAGGGGGGGGGGGGGCAACAACTATATTTTACCCTTTTAATCCCGAGTTTTAACGACTCTGTTTTGGAAAATATCATTGGAAAATGGATACAGAACTAGCCTTAATTTTTCTTTTTTTACCCAGTTTTTTTCTTGTTTAAAGGCAAATGTCATCACATTTATACGCCATACAGGTATTCGATTTTCCCTCAATGATTTCTAACCTTTTAAAGATATATCTAACAGTTTGACCTTCATTCAATTTGTCATCTGCAGTTTTTACCATTCTAAAATTTTGTTGTCTGCAAGTGCTTCGAATTTGACAGGTTTAACATTTTGACGGCTTAAGAGCACCCGAAAGCCAATGACTAGTTTGCAACATGACCATTGTCGAAAGAATGACCATTTTCATATTTATGGTAAGTAGCGCCGTTTTCACACCATTTCCGTTATATTGCGGCCCCAGTGCGCTTTTTCATGCTTTGATAAAGTTTATTTTACCGGAGGTCGCACAGTATTCTTCCCAAGCCGCTAGCTGGATATCCTACATTACCATTGTCGAAACAATGATCAACAATGAGATGGAAACGAATCCTGTTTGCAATGACTATCATCAAAAATCTGTCATCTGAAAGCAATTGGCCCAGCTTTGGATAGAGAAATGAATCCTGTTTGCAAACATCTATCTTAAAACCATGATGCATTCTTACAAGTGGTCGCCAGAGCTAGAGACAAACACTATACACACATGTACATGCATTATCAGATCGGCTAATGCTGGTGGAGAATATGTCCTCGCCCTCGCTGGAAGGAGTACACTAGATATAGGTCCCTACCCGCTAAACTGGTCGGGTGTGGGTGATATAGATGTTCAAAGATACTATTTGGTAGCACCTGGTGAGGCATATAAGCATACTGTTATTTCTATTTTCCGACGTAGCGCTGGCTTTTGACCTGCTTCTTCATATTGATAAACTCGAATAAATTACTAATAGTAATTTGCAATTCGCTAAAATGTGGACATCCTTATTCTGTTGGCTTATTTGCAAAGACTTATTTACACCATAGCAAATAAATATGATAGGGGATTATCATTTTCTTGTACTAACTGGTAATTTGATATTTTGTAAGCTTGACCCTATACCCCATTAACAACTGTATGTCTAGTACATGACTGTTTTTTTCAGACACACCATTTTTAGAAGCAAAAACTTCTTTTCCGAAAATGGTTTGGATTAACATCTAATCTTGAAAAAATACAAAAATCTATAATTGAATTTTTGCTTTCAGGCGATATGCAAAGCAAGGAAAAAAATGTGGTTTCTGGCGATCTTACCTCTCATTCTTCCGCTTCATATTGAATCCCAAAAGTGTTTTGACAGTACATGTATTAATATTCAAGTGCCTTATACGCCATCTGTCTAAGTTCAGAGATATTTCTTGTTCAACACGTTTAGATCTATACAAATTTTGGGGATAGGTTATACACCCCTGCATTGCAAAATGAAAGTGATCAGAATTTCCTAAATACACAGGGCCATCATAAATACGGGTTCACTTATTTGTATGTTTGTTTGATATTAATGCCACTTTCAACATTGTTTCAGTTATATCATTGCGAACATTGAATCTATCCATGCTTTCATGGGATGCCTTTCATCAGGATTTCGCTGTAACTTCTTCCCAAGCCACTGGCTGCTTTTCCTCTTAAACTTCACTCAAACAACGATCAACGGTAACTGGGGGTTAATTCCTGTCGCAATTACTATCATCAGTGCTCAGAAAAAAAGTTAGCCCAGCTGTGGATTCTAACCCGTGACACCTGATAATTTGGAGCTAAAATTCTTCATGGATATTAGGAGTACTGCAATAAGAATTTGCTTGGCTATGTCACATGACCATATCTGAACTGATCAGTTTTGTATCGATTATATTTGAATATGTTTGAGAAAAAAGTATCTTTCGCCCGTTTCTAGGCTTTGCCTATTTTCATATTATTTTTGCATATAGTAATGTTTTTACTCTTTATCAGATAACAGAATTCGAGACGTGTGCAAACTGGTGGCAATTGGAGACGTTGAATCAAATGTAGCTAAACTGATGAAATTTCTCTTTATAAGGGTACATCAAACTGACGGTTTGTTGCTTTGCAATATTAAGCCTGTACCACACAATCACAAGTTTAAACGACCTCCAGGGAAAGGACTTTTGAAAACATTGTAGAGAAAGGAGGAAATACTAGTTTCCCACAATGTTTTTTACCCTTACAAAGAAAAATGTCCAAATTTTAGCAACATTTAGTTTTTCGTCTGCAAATGCTTTCAACTTGGACCAGTCAAAGATTCTGTTATTTGATAAAAAGTTAAACCTTGTATTTTTACGAGATCAAATGTGATGTCGTCATGCATATTGAATACAATCCCTTGCAAATTCTGTTGCTGGTTACCAGCATTTTCTCCTTTTCCCGCAATGTTTTCAAAAGCTTTCTTCCCTAAGGTTGTTATAACTCAGGAATATGTTGTAAAGAGTTAACCCTTTACCATACAATCTCGACTTCTAACAACCCTGAGAAAGAAGCCTTTTGAAAACATTGTAGAAAAAGGTGAACATGCTGGTAACCAGCATTTTGTCCTTTTCCTACAATGTTTTCTACTCTTATAAAGGCAAATTTCTGTTTCTGAGTCACAATTATTTTGTAGTCTGCATTAGATTTTGTGGTATCTGACCTAGGTTATGTGTATTTCCCAATATCAGTTTTCATACACACCTGGCTTTAACACTTTACCAAACGGCAATATTTTAGACTTTTCCACTTTGAAAGTTTTTGCGGACAAATGTTACCCGAAAGCTGACATTTGCTTTGGAATAGTAGAAAACATTGTCGGAAAATGAGAAAGGTTTGGTTACCAGCACTCCTTTTCCTACAATGTTTTCAACAGGTTCTTTCCCCAGGGTCGCCAAAACTCAGGATTGTGTGGTAAAGGGTTAACTTGTACCAGACAATAAAGTTATAGATAGATTGATTGAATGGTGTTTTATGCCACTTTCAATATTATTTCAGTTATGGCATGGCAACAGCTCACATTTCTGGGTTTCACCAGTACTAGGCTAGGGCTCTAGGATATCTTGCCCAAGAATACTCCCATGAAAAAACCAAATGCTTCCTGTGACTCTTGAACTGGGAACCTCCAGGTTTTGAGTTACACTTTACCTGAATCAGCCATTCAGGAAAAAGGTTTAACTCTTTATCAAAAGACAAGACTTTAGACTCCTCAAAATTTAAAGCCTTTGCAGACGACAAATCATAAGTGGCTTAAATCAGCGAATATGTCATTAATAGGGTAGACAACATTGTTTTCAAAATTATTCTTCCCCAGGATCATTAAAAGTCAGGTTTGTGTGGTAAAGAGTTAAACTTGTCCATATTTAAAATATTTGCAGGTGGGAATTGAAATGTGGCTGAAATGATGGCATTTTGCCTACTAAAGGTTGAAAATCCTGTTATCAGCACTTTCTATTTTTTCAACAGTGTTTTCCAAAGCATTCTTCACCTGGGTTGTTTCTTTACACAACAATCCCGAGTTTTAACGACCCGAGAAAGAAAGCTTTTGAAAACACCGTGGGGATAGGAGATAATGCTGATAACCAGCATCTTCTTCTTTTTCCACAATGTATATTACCTTTCCCAACACAAATTTCAATGTTTGAGTCACATTTTAAACAAGTGACGAATGTGGCTCAAATGGAATCTATCTTTGGAAGGCTAGAAAACATTGCAGGAAAAGGGGAAAAAAAGCTGGTAACCAGTACTTCTCCTATTCTCACAATGTTTTGGAAAGCCTTCTTGTCTAGGGTGGTAGAACATGTTTGATAAAGGTTTGATAAAGGTTTCGTAGACCAAGGTATACTCATCCAAAGGATTAACCCTTTACCATACAACTCTGAGTTTACGACCCTGAGAAAAGAGGCCTGTGGCAAACAATGTGGGAAAAGGAGAAGGTGCAGGTTACCAGCATTTCTCCTTTTTCCGCAATGTTTTCTATTCTGTGGGGGACAGATTTCATCCTTTGAGCAACCTTTAAGGCCAGTTTATACGACTTGCTTTTTCAAATCTGTTGCAACACATGTACTAGAACACATCGCGTAAACCCTCTTTTAATGGCAAAATTGTAAAGCAGAGCAAACAGGACATGTTCTATTTTCCCTGTTTTTTCAGAAAGAACGGACAAATCAGTGCTCAGTATGGTAAATTCCAGCCCTTTATCTTGATATTAATTGTACTTTTAGTACCATCCAAATGATTACTTTTGTTTTCTATACGCTAAACAGACCCCCTGTCTTTTGGAAAGTCACATACAATTACACAACTGACAGGTGGTGATTTATCCCATTGAAGGGGTAAAATAGATAATAGAAAGCAGATCTTCTGAACATACGGGTAAACGTAAAATACAGATATGCTTGAAATTAGACCTATATTATCATTCTGTTAAAACATACGGTGTAAACTAGTCTCTAAAGGCCATTTTACACGACTTGCTTTTTCAAATCTGTTGCAACACATGTGCTAGATCACATCGTGTAAAGCAGAGCAAATAGGACATGTTCTATTTTCCTATTTTCCTTTTTTTTTTTTTTTTTTTCAGAAAGAAAGGACCAATCAGTGCTCAGTATCGTAAATTCCAGCCCTTCATCTTGATATTAATTTTACCTTTAGTACCATCCAAATGATTACTTTTGTTTTCTATATGCTAAACAGACCCCTATCTTGTGGAACATTGAAGGGGTAAAATAGATAATAGGAAGCAGATCTTCTGAACATGCCGTGTAAACGTAAAATACAGATATGCTTGAAATTAGACCTACATTATCATTCTGTTAAAACTACCGTGTAAACTAGTCTCTAAAGGCCATTTTACACGACTTGCTTTTTCAAATCTGTTGCAACCCATGTGCTAGATCACATCGTGTAAACCCTCTTTTAATGGGAGATTTGCAAGCAAACTTGTAAAGTAGAGCAAATAGGACATATTCTTTTTTCCGTTTTTTTTCTTTTTTTTTTTCAGAAAGAACGGACCAATCAGTGCTTAGTATCATAAATTCCAGCCCTTTATCTTGATATTAATTTTACCTTTAGTTCCATCCAAATGATTACTTTTGTTTCCTATGTGCTAAACAGACACCTATCTTGTGGAACATTGAAGGGGTAAAATAGATAACAGGAAGCAGATCTTCTGAACATGCCGTGTAAGCGTAAAATACAGATATGCTTGAAATTAGACCTACATTATCATTCTGTCACAACATACCGTGTAAATCAGCCTTAATTTGTGGTTTGCAAATGCAAGTCCAAAACTTTGTAGTTTGGTCAAGAGATAACTTTTTGAATGTAAAATACTTTTCGGCTTAACTGAAAGTAGTCCAACTAACACACGAGCTTGTAAGAGAAAGCAGTATGAAACTTCATCTGGAAGAACATAGTTGAAAATAGTCACAAAAACAATCACTGATGTGTGTGTGTGTGTGTGTGTGTGTGTGTGACATTCGTTGGCTTTTGAGGAAAAATTCTATCGACAACTCGTCGACAAAATATATTATTGAGCTCGTCAAAGGCCCGCTTAAAAAGTACCATTTTTTTTCTTGATTCATTTAATACAATTTTATATCAAATACCATCTCATTTCAGATCCTATATATCTGAAAACGGTTTCTGGTAAAGGTGACTTACTTGCACTTATCTCTCACTTTTAGCATCTAAATTTCAATGGAAAAATAATACATGTGAACATCAATTTACAAGAAATATGGAGACCGTCATTTTGTCATTTCAGTTGTTTCATGCTTTTCCTGCAGCTGTTGGTGAAATTAATATCGAATAATTTGATCATTGTTGTAGAAGGTCTATTGTAAGAAAACAACATCAAATGGAAATTTATCATTAGATATTTGAACTCTTTCACAAACGGTGCCGACATACATGTAAATAGATTTTGCGAATGACGTGGCTCAAGATCAAACTGCACAAAAAGATCTAATCTATTTACTTGGCAGCGAAATTGTCAATCGATCATTGCACGTGAAAAGTATTTTTTTTTTTTTGTGTTGGGATATATAGGATCTAATATGAGTTGGCTTTTGAGGTAAACTTCCGTTCAACGAGTCTAGAAAAATGTTGTCGAGCGAGCCTATGGCGAGCTTGATAACGATTTTTGACGAGTTTAATAAAAATTACCTGTAAAACCAAACATATGCCAGATTTGTTTTTATCACATAACTGTATTGCAAGAATCATAGTTCATGATATGCCCATAAGAATTGAATTGTATTGAAATTTACATGAAACCCATTCGCTTCTTTGACAGGTATTTACATCATGAATGAAAAATTGTTCCAACCGAACTTGAATATGATGATTTTATTTGAATCTTTGGACGATAAAATTCGAATCTTTGTCACGATCATCAGTTTTGACATTTAATTTCACGGAGAACTCATGGGTCTGCAATGTTCTAGAAATAGGCGTCTAATTACAGAGCTTTGACCAATTATCTCACTGTCTGCTCATTTCAAACGTGTGCAAGATAAGAAAATTCTTAACGACTGTCTTACCCTGATGATAAGGGTAATTATGTGAAAAAAATCATTGTTGGTGTGTAATAACAATCAGTTTATGTCATTGTAGTAAAATTAAGCGAAAGAATATTTATTGCTAGGTCAAGTTAAAGGCCTAGTAGCGACCAAAAATAAACAATGCGGGTGTTAAATGCATTTGAATTTAAAAATATGGAAACTATTGTGGAGATGAATCTGATATCATACGGTCTGTTCAAACGTTAGTCGCTGGCAGAAAGAAAATGTAATTAAGATCTAGGTAAAAAGCAAACAAAAGATAGAGCGACTTGGCAACTTGTTACCTAGTGTTTCTGCTAGCGACTTACCTTGACCTGGGTTTGGAATAGACATGGAAAAATAATCCACGTACGTAAGTATTTTTGTTCTTTTGATACGAACTTTGAATATCAAATAGACATTATTTATTTGTTTGTTTGTTTGTGTATGGTGTTTAACGCCGTTTTCAACATTATTTCAGCCATATCACGGTGGCCAGAGCACCTAACCATGCTTTCCTTTAGGTTCTTTCTACCGGTATGTTTACTTCGCACAATACTCTTCTCAAGTCACTGGTCGCTTTTCAACTCAAATAGATATGAAAATAATTTAGTTATACAGCAAATACAAGAAAAAACTATACAACAATATGACTTCTCTCGAGTTTATAATACGGCTAACAGAAAACAGTTAAAATGTGCATTAAGCTAGAAATAACACCAAGAACACGTGTGATAATAAAAGTAAAGTAAAATTAATTCCTGTAATAATTTATGGTAAATCTGGAATTTTTGACCGGTCATTTCGCATTTTTTCGCAGAAAAGAAAACATGCATTAAGATTTGTTCACATGGCATAATTTTTAGCAAGACACTTTGTACTTCATGTCTTCTAATGATTCGTAGCTACTCTGCGTCATACGAGATGCTACTTTGGAATTGATAGTATGAGCAATACTTTGGAATTGATAGTATAAGCAATCGTGTCTTGCCAGACACGATTGCTTATACTACCAGTTCCAAATAATACCTCATATCCTTTCAAATCATTTGATTAATGACTCTTTTTAGACACATGCATTATCCTCAAATTTGATGTACTGTTAGGCAAAGCCATGAAGTCATTGCATATCAGGGCGTTTTTTGTTCTTACTTTTGCTTGAGCTAACATGTATTTTTATGTTGTATTTTGTTCCGTTTTAAAGAAAAGAAATTGAAAAAAATAAATGTTACCAGTAAAAAAATCGAGAACTAAAATACGGCTTTTTTTTTGTAGATGGATTGTTTTCTACTGATTCCTTTGCAAACATTATACAGCAAAAGGCATAGGTGACATGTTTTAGATATCACCTTAGCGAAACGTGATCCAGATGAGCTATTGTGGTCGTGCTGTATCCTTCTTTCGTCGTTAGTATCTGAGGTACATGTATATGCATCACAGAGGCTAAACGTTTAGTCCAACGATCATGAAACTTTGTCAGAATAACCTGGACAATATCTCGGTCGAGTACGTAAAAGGCTAACTTCTTATCAAAATCTTAGAAAGCCCTTTTTTGTTGTACAGGCCACATTTTCAATTCAATTTTCATGACAAGAACCTTGGTACACATATTCCGCTTGTCTATTCCTACTTTTAGTCATGTGATCCCTGTTCACTATCAATACGTATAAGGCAGTCTATTTTTGTAATTGTCAATATACAATTGCATCAGTATAATGCTTGTTAAGGATTCAGGATTGGTGTCAGACTTAAAGTGACATGTTCATTTTTTTTTTTTTAGCAGTGAACAATAATTTCTTGTAAAACACTAATAAGACCTATTACTTTACCGGAAGTTAAATATATAGAACATTGTAGAACCAAGGTCAGATTGTATGTTCAAAGAAGTGGTCTTCCCTTGAATTACTATTTCTGGCGACCCCATTGAGTCGCGCTGATAGTCTAAGACTTAATATTTACGTCTAAAGTACGTAAACGGAAAGTAACTGTGAGTTTACTACATCAGTACTTCTGGGCCTATATTCGCCAACCATTCTGAATCGTATTCCTTGTCTTATTCTGGCTTTAGAAGTACCTATCAATTCAATGTCTGATTGGCGAAACCTTTGGGATAAGCCACTCAGAACCTGTGTTACTTTAATTTTAGAAAATTCTTGAGAATTGGATAAGAATGGTGTTAAGACTGACTTGTTAGGACTCTGTGTAAAGTATAGTTTTTATATGTGATCCATGCTCTTTGAAAAGGGGGCTTAATGCATCTCCGAAAATATTGACCCACGTCAACTTGTGCAGTTCGCACATGCTGATTTGGGCCAAAACTTTTCGCTATTAGTCAGTTTTCTGTATGTCAAAAGACCAGTCTACCCTGTGATACAGTTGGTTGTTAATGGGTTTTGTGAATCGTATATATGAGCCTTCCTCTGTGAAAAGGGGGTTTAAGTCTTTACCAGACGACAACATTTTAGCCTTGTCTAAATTGAAAGCATCTGCAGACGACAAATGATATTCAACACATTCTAAAGTCTTTCATAGGGTAGAAAACATTGTGGGAAAAGGAGAAAATGCTGGTTACCAGCATTTTCTCCTATTCCCGCAGTGGTTTCAGAAGCCTTCTTTCTCATGGTCGTTAAAAGTCGACAAATTGAAAGCATCTGCAGACAAGAAATTAAATGATATTCAACAAATTTTAATGTCTTTCATGGGGTAGAAAACATTCTGCGAAACGGAGAAAATGCTAGTTACCAGCATTTTCTCCTATTCCCACAGTGGTTTCAGAAGCCTTCTTTCTCAGGGTCGTTAAAGGTCGACATTGTGCGGTAAAGGGTTAATGATACATCCACTAAAAGTAACGACCCAGGTCAGCCTGCATAGTCCGCGCAGACATATTTACCCTAGGGGTAATAGACATCTGAACCATGCTGTGTAAAAGGCGGTCTTTATGCATCTTGGTAATGCATTATACCGAGAAAGTTGTCACATAAATTATGGATCCAGAAAAGCCATTTTGTCTGATAACCGACAAAGTCATGAGAGTAGATATATAAATACTCATTCTAGCTCATCCCCCTTAACCAACGCACGCGCATTAAGAAAATAACCCGTGGTTAAGTGAGCCAGCCATTTTAAGTTGCGCATGCAATTATGAATTTGCCCATTGCTTAACAAAATCAACCACGCTTAAGGTTAATCAATGCATTTATGTAATCCCACCACACTTATGTTTATAGTTAGTGCTTAACAAATCCCCCATGCTTAAACAATCAACCGACGCTTAAGCATATGGTTATCCCTTATACAACAATGTAACAATAACAATTTTATGTAACATTAACATGCACATAAAATTAACAGTTATCATACTTATGAAAAACTACCTAATTAAGATCAATAAATCAGTTGACATAACCTTTTTCTTAAACGTTTTGACTTAAATTCAATTTTTAAAAATTCTTTAATTTTTCCAAAATTACCAGGCTAACCCCTTCCACAAAAACATATAAAAAACCACTAGCCTTTATTACCCCCTGTGCAAAACAATTAACTCACGCATCAGGCTAACCGGTAAGCAATTAAGCCCGGCTTAAGCGTGTTTGTGTGCCTTAAGATTTTATAAAAAAAAAAAAAAAAAAAATTAAAAAAAAAAAAAAAAAAAATAAATAAATAAATAAATAAATAAAAAAAATTAAAAAAATAAAAATTTAAAAAATAAAAAATTGAATTTTTGTTTGTTAAGTACATATAGGTATATTATAAAAAATGAGTGTGTTAAATAAATTTTTTAAAAAAGATGATCATTTTTTTACCAAAATGTATCATACATGTGGTGAAAAAGCTTATACATCATATAACCATAACATGAAAAAAATAAGTTATGATTGGGAAAATAGGATAATGCCTTATGGAGCAGAAGGACCAGATAGAAAATTTTATTATGAATATAGCAAATTTATAAAAGAAAACCTTGATAAAAATTTTTGGTTAAATTTATGTGTAAAATTTAAAGATACCAATGCAAGATTATGTTTAACAAAGTTATTTTTTAATCATGAAGAAAATGATGTTAATTTTTTAAAAAAACTTAATGAAACTTTTAAATCTATAGCTAGATATGAAGAAGTTATACATAATAATTTTGGTTGTGGTGACGCAACTTTTTTTATCTATTTTCAAACTGAAGAAGATGAAAATTACCCTTCATTTACAGAATTATGTGATCTTACTTGTCATATTGATAGAGATATGGGTGAATTAAGTGAAGAACAAGATGAACAAGATGAAGAAGATGAAACCCGCTTAAGACAAGTTCTTGAAAATCTTAAAAAACAAAATGCTCCTAAAAAAACTTTTTATGAAGAAAAATGTGTTATTTGTCTTGAAGAAATATAACTTTTTTAACAGGAATATCGGGGGACGTATTTATCCGAGGATAAATTCTGTGAACCCCAAACACAGAGAGTCTTAAACTTTGATATTCCTGTCTTAGCTAATGTTGAAAAACGTTAAACTATCTTAAGAATCACCTTTAACTCTGTTTTCTATACCTTAACATAAGAAAAAGTATAGATAAAGTAAGGCGAGTCATGACACTACCATGATATAAACCATTTTTTCATGCCTCCTCACCGAAAACGAAAGAGGAAGTTATTTAATGCACAACCCTTTAACTTTTGCTTAACACACCAAAAACTGAAAATGGTAGTACATTATAATATTAACAAAAATTTTTACCCTGTTTTTTTTTAAAAATGTTTAACTTGTACAGTAATAATTGTATAAAATACTTATTATTGTTTTTTAAACAGCAGTCTTACAACATTGTGATATGGTATTAACTTACGGGCTGTTAAACCACGCCAGAGGTTACCCTGTCATTAGTAATAAAATTTTTTACAACAAAGAAGTAAGACTGCTTTATTATCATAAATAAATTATATTTTATACAATTACCATATACAGTTCATTTTTTGGAAAAAACAAAAGCAAAAAAATTATTAATACCATCTCCCTCAAAAGTCCAGTCTAAAGTGATATTATATGCGTAATACACATTTCAAAATATTGGAAAAAGTTGTGAAATACTATACCACGTGATATTGGTGTGGGTGTAAATAAACCCATTTTAAATATTTAACCCTTTACTGGGTTAAATATTTTTTTACAAGTCCAACTCTATCAGTATTGACACATGCGCGTTTTTTGTGTTGGATTTGTTGGACCTTGTTATAAAGTTTATAGTATCGCATTGTTTTACTTCTAAAGGTTGAGGAAAAACTATGCAACTACAACCTTCTCCCTCCTTTTTTACTATGGAGTAGTCAACCTTTTCAACACCGTTTAAGACTATGTTAATTTCTGCCTCTTCTTTTAGGTTACCACCAACTGTAACAACCTTTAAAGACCCCCTTATAATTCTGCCCGAGGCTGCCACGCAATAGCCACCTAATTCATGATGTATTCCCGTGCTTCCATTACCGAAAGAAAACTCGTAATTACCATTTTTTAAACCTCCTTGTTGCTCAGCATGAACGCTTATAACGGGTTTAAAGCCTATTTTTCCATCCACATAGGATTTGTCGCTAAATCTCTCTCTTCTACCGGTGCCGCAGCGTTTTTTAGAGAAAAACCTTGAAGATTTACGTTAGCTACTGCCGAGAAACTCCCATCTGGATTTTTTATGATAGCTCCACCATTATCGACGTAATTTTTATTGGCAGCAGCGCCACGGTCAATGGGATTTGGTAATCCGGTAATCGAGTGACCACTCATATTTATTTCACCAGCCATTGAAAAAGAACCGTCTTGGTTTTTTGTCAAAGGTTTTTCACCTGCGGTAGCAGCCTCAACGGTGCTATCTATGTAAAGCTTATTAGCGGCTTGGTAGTTTTCTAAAGGCGCTCCGACGTTGAAAATTCTCCGCCCACCCATAGAAACGTCACCACCTGCTATATACCACCCTCCGGGTCCATAAACAAAGGCTCGATTGGCAACATCTACGTATCTTTTAGTTGCAACGTCTTATGGTTCTGCGGGGTCTATAAGATTTGTTAAAGAATACCCCCGCATATTTATATCTGCAACAGCGGAAAAAGTGCCGTCTCGTTGTTGAACTATTCCTTTAGCACTATTATCCACGTATTTTTTAGTAGCAGCTTCACTCGGCTCTTCAGGATTGGCTAAGTTTTTTATTTTATTAAAACCCATGTTTAAATACCCCGTCATATGGTATCCTCCGTTTTCATCCAACAGTCCTGAGTTGCCATCAACATAACTCTTTGTTGCAGCATCTTGTGGATTTACTGGATTACTAACCCTTGTTAATGTGTTGCCATTCATATTTATAGAACCGGTAACGGTGGTTGTTCCATCTTTACGTAAAAAATTATTACTTATGTAAGCAAGTGACACACCATCACCGCTTGTTTTAACATCATCCATTCTTCCAAATTTATCAACGGGCATAGTTTTATATTACTAAAAAAGTCTATTTAAAACGTTTTGAAATTTATTACCTAAACCCAGTTCTTTAAGAATGTACAAGCATAAATGACTACAAAATACTTGCCCAGCTTGTTGTAATTGATCAGTATTGTAATGTAATGGACTTTTTAAATAATCTCTAACTTCAAAAGGTGGTTGTATGCCATAACTGTCAAAGTAAATTTTAGTTTTACCATTTTTATACCAGGCAACCCAATGTGTGCCAGGCCCACTCAAGTCATCAAGATTTAATATACCGCATTCTTTTTTAGGTAGAGTGTTTCGTAAAAAAACCCCCCTAAAATTTTTTATTTTTAATTTTTTTACTGTGTCCTCAAGTTCAAAATTGCTTAAAGGTTTGTTTGGTAAAATTATATTATCAATTAAAATATCTTGCATTTTTTTTATATATTAAATATTTTCAATAGCACTATTATCAATCCATGAATTAAACTCATCAGAATAACCTTTCCACTTTACAAGAGATTTCTTTTTTCCCTTTTTAATAACCTTTTCTATCCTATACAACTCTTGACTAGTTTTTTGTAGTTCAGGTTCATAAAAGGTTCCTTTTATTTCTTCTCCATTTAAATCTTCAATTTTATATGTTACAGGTGATGTATGTTTTACTTCTGAAACTGTAAAAAACTCTTCAGTCCATCTTGTGGTATAACCTTTTTCAAAAGTCTTTTTCGTTTTACTTATCCTTACTTTGTCTCCAACAGAAAACTTTGGTTTGATATCTTTTTTTACTTGATTATAATCAGGATACAATGTTTTCCAAACTTTATTTTCATTCTTCTTCTTACTTGCTTCAGTTGGCGTCATCTTAATAGAAGAATGTCTTGTGTTATTATATTCTTTAACAAGGTCTTGTAATACATCAATATAAATGTTTGTTGAGTGAGCAGAGAAATACTTCCACATTTTTTCTTTCATTGTTCTAATCCATCTCTCAACAACACTGGATTTTTCCTCATTTTCAGTAGAATATAATTCAATCAAGTCTTTAACATCTTTATTATAAAACTCTTTGCCCTTATCCACCCACATTTTATCAGGTTTTCTTTCCTTAAAAATACTCTTCAATGCAACAGAAACAGATTTTTCTATTTTGTCTTTTAATGGTATCAACCATGCGTATTTTGAAAAGATGTCAATGACAGCAAGAAGATATTTTACACCATGATTAAATTTAGAAAAGGCTTGCATGTCTGCTAAATCTGCAGCCCATATCCTATCAATACCATTTACTCTAACTCTCTTTTTCTTAAATTTTCTTTTTACGGGTTTGTGTAATTCTTCTGCTAATATTTTATTTTCTGAATTTTTTTTTTAACTCCCATTCCAAATTTAGCCTTGGTTCCTATTAATGAGCTAACTAACCCTCGTTCCATTTTATCCTTAATAGAAGGATTGTAGATTCCTTTTAACTCCTTTAACATATTTTTATCACAAACAGCATTTCTTGTAGCAGTATCATTATGTTTAAGATAACAGATATCATGATGATATGCTGCTTTATCAATACGATTTACAGGTTTTGACCATTCTTTCGGTGTTAAATCAGGATTTAATCTTTTCTTTAACTTAGTGCCCGGACCAGTAAAATTATGACCAGGTAAGTGCATTTCAACAGGTAAGTTATTAATAACTTTATTTAGTAATGAACCACCTTCTTGTCTTTTAATAAACTGGGCTTTAGTTGTTCCACATTCAACACATTTTCCCCGTTTCATATTTCTACCATTTTTACTTACCACATATTCAATATTAGTTGTATCAGTTTGTTTTTTACACTTAACACAATACATTTTTTTATATTAGATTAAATTTTTTTAATATAAAATGGATATTGTTAATTTATCATGGAATGAAGCGTTAGCAAAAAGATTTAACCACCCCCTTTTACCAAGAAGTATTAGAGGTTTAATAGTAGGTAAATCAGGATGTGGTAAAACTACACTTTTACTTAACCTTTTGTTAAGACCTGATTGGTTAGATTATAACAACTTATGCGTTTTTGGTAAAAGTTTGTTCCAACCATAATATCGCATACTTAAAAAAACCTTTGAAGAAAAAATACCCAAAGAATATATATTAAGGTTGTTTTCACATAAAAATGAAGTTCAAAACTATGATGTTTCACCTACACCGTTAGTTGAAGAGTGGAGCAAAACAATTAAAGAAAAATCTGATATTAACTGTGAATTTTTTGAAAATGCTTGTGATGTACCTGACCCAAGAGATTTAAACGGGCAAAACAAAAAAAATAATAATTTTTGACGATTTACTTTTAGAAAGACAAAACAAATGTGAAAGTTATTACGTAAGAGGGAGACATAGTAACGCAGACTGTTTTTATCTATCACAAAATTATTTTAGATTACCCCGTCAAACTATTAGAGAGAATGCAAATTTTATTTGCTTGTTTAGGCAAGACTTAAAAAATCTTAATCATATTTATAGTGACCATGTAGGGGATGATATGACAAAAACCGAGTTTGTTAATTTTTGTAAAAATTGTTGGGAAAGACCACATGGTTTTGTTATCATTGATTTAACCAATGATAAATATAATGGTAAATATAGAAATGGATTTTACAACTTTTATATACCACAAAATTACAACAACTATTATTAAAAATTGAAAATAACTTAAGAAGATTTTAAGTATATAATTATAAAAAAATGTCAAAAATATTAAAATCAGGTCTTGATAAAAAGATTAGTGAAGAAAATTTAAGTTGTTATAGTGTAAATCAGATTAAAGTTATAATGAAAATTATAGTAGAAGAATTTTTACCACGGCAATTTGAAGAAAATTGTACAGGAAGATATTTTAGAAAAATGTTTGTTGCGATAAATTTAAGAAAAAAGTTTTTTTCTTATGCTAAAAGTTTTATAGGTATGGATGAAAAAAATGTATGTATTTTTTTTTTTCAAAATCATGTTTCTGAATTACTTACTAATATAAATCGGTTAGTAGAGATTTTTGAAAAAGAAGAGGAAAATAAAACTAATACAAAACATATAAGACAAAGAAAAAAAAATAATGAAATATGTGAATAAATTAAGGCAAATATACTTCATAACTTTTTACAGCCTTAATAAATCTTGTGACCAGCATACACGCACCTATTGCGAAAGGGCATTAACATTTACTAAAGATGCAACATTTTAATTTAAAAAAAAATATATCTTAAGCAAAAAAAGATATATTTTTGCGCATATAACATTTTTTTGTTAATATAAAATGCAAGAAGATTTACTAAAACAAATAGTAAAAAACACTGACCATAAAACATCATTTCAAATTATAGTAAGTGACAACAAAACAGAGTTTAAAACAAGATTTACTCCACCACTTCAATTAGAAAAAGATAAAGAATATGAAATAGCATTGGTTAATCTTGAAACTTATTATTCATTTCCAAATATTGATAAAAATAATGATATTTTTGTTTATTCCCCAGACAATGGTGCTTCATGGGAAAAAATAAAAATACATGAAGGAAGTTATGATTTAGTTGATATTAATGATTTTATTCAACAAGAAATGAGGAGAAAAGGACATTATGATGAAGTTAATGAAGAATATTATATTAACATCTCAGCAAACACTAATACTTTAAGTCTGTTCTTTTTTTAGAAAATGGTTATCAGGTAGATTTTAATCAACCAAATTCTATTGCTAAAGTTTTAGGATTTACTCGTACTAAATATACACAAGGATTTCATGAATCAGAAAATGTAGTAAATATTCTTAGTATTAATAGTTTGCTCGTTAATATTGATTTAATCTCAGGTAGTTATGTTAATGGTTCGCAAAAAAACACTATTCATTCATTTTTTCCAAATGTGCCACCAGGGTATAAAATAATAGAAAATCCAGTAAATTTAGTTTATCTACCATTAACATTAAATGAAATACATAACCTTAATGTATCAATTACAGACCAAGATGGAACATTACTAAATCTTAGAGGTGAGAATTTAACAACCAGATTTCATATAAGAGAAGCGAGATAAATAAAAAAATATATTAATATAAAATGGCAAACTATACTACAGTAAAATTAAATATATCAGATGGGCAAAAAGAAAAACTTAAACACGCTTTAAAAAACAAATGTCCCGTAAGTCTTCGTTTAAATTATGATGATTTACACGGTAATGATGTTGTAGCTATAACCCAAAGTCAAGCAAAAAAAAATAGCAAAAGCTTATGAAGCTGGCAAGGGAACCACGATTAGAATGACAGAAAAACAGCTTAGGCACAACATGAAAGTAGAAGGTGGTTTTCTTGGAATGTTAGCTGGTTTAGCTTCATCAGTTCTACCTACATTAGCAAGGACTGTTTTACCAGCTATAGGAGTTGGTGCCCTATCTGGGTTAGCCTCTTCAGGCGTTCAAAAAGCAATGGGTAACGGTCTTTACCTTAAAAAAGGTGGTTGTGTATGTCAAGTAGAAACTGATGGTGAAGGTTTATATCTTGGTCCAGCTAAAGGTAAAGGATTAGGTTCTGTTGGTGATGGATTGTATTTAAAAAAGGGTGTCAGAATTTATGATGGAAAAGGTCTTCTTTTAGGACCTAATATCCCATTTGGAAATATTCCTATATTAGGAGCAATATTATAAATTAAAAAATATGAATTTGCATAAATTTGGAGTTAAACCTAAAATGGTTCAACCAAAAACTATTTTTTGGAAACCTGTAGAAGTTAAGCACCCAGCTAAAAAAGTTAATCCTGTTACTTGGGATGTTTTTACTCAACAACCTCTAATATTAAAAGCTTGTGAAACTAAAACCATTGTTTTAGGTTTTGGTTTTATGATGAGTAGAGAAGCTGTTTTAATTTCTCTATCATTTAACTTAAAAATTAGGCAATTAAGTATAACAAATGAGGTAGTGTTGGAGGAAACCCCAGATATGGTTACCACAATTACAAACAACTCTGGTAACCTATTAAAAATTAATGAAAATGAATCTTTATGTCGTCTTTTCTATTCTATTTAAAAAAATAGTTGTAATTAATAAAATCGAACTAAAAGAAAAGATTTATCCAGTCCTACCAGAAGCACGAAATATACCAAATGCACCATCACTAGAACCAGTAATTACAGCAAATGACAATGGACAATCCTTCAGACTACAAAAAATGTCAGAAATTCAAACATTTCTTGAAAATGAAGTAAAAGTTAGAGAACAGTTGGCTAAAAAATATTTAAATATTAGTAAAACAGTAGATAACGTTGAAGCTGGTTTAACTGCTTTAGCATTAGGTGCAGGAGCAGGTGGAATAGCCCTTTTAAGTACCGTTGTAGCAATTCCAGCAACAATAGCTTTAGAAGGTTGTGCTTTAGCTGTTGGATTTGCAGCATTAATAGGTAAGTTTTTGGTTAGAAAAACTAGAACAAAATCAGAAAAACATCTTCAGATTAAGATGTTAGCTGACTCAAAGCTTAATATACTATTTACACATATATCTAAAGCTATCAGTGACAACAAAATCGAACATTCAGAATTTACTTTAATTATGGATGAATTGGAAAAATACAAACAAATGAAGGAAGAAATACGTGTTAAGTCAAAGAAAAAAAGCAAGCTAGAGGAACAAGAAAGTTTAATCGAGAAGGGGAAACAGGAAGCACGGGAGGAATTCCGCAGACTAGTAGAAAGAAACAATGGAACCCATTAAGACTAAAACTAAAACCACCTAAATTTAAATGTTCTTGTGCATGTGAGATAGGTAATACTGATTAAAAAAATAAGATAAAAAATTTTTTACTTAAAAAAAAATATGTCATTTTTAAAGATAACTGACCCTGTGAAAAGGGACCAAATAGTAAAAGAATATCTTGCAACAAAGAAAAAAATTCGTGATAACCAACTTGCAGAGAAAACAGGTGAAATTGAATTACAAACAGACCTTTCAAACCTATTACAGAAACACAAAAAACTGCAACAAAGGAGATTACAGAAGGGCTTAAACCTATTAAAGAGGGGATTGAACGGTTACCCCAACAATTAATTTCTAAAGAGGAAGAGGAAGAGGAACAAGTAAAATATTCATTATTAGATGAAAAATATAGAGAATTAAAAGAAGAATATGAAGAAAATGCTGATAAAACATTTGGTATTAAAAGGAAAGGTATTAATTATTATATAGGTAATAAAATGGTTGATTATGATGGTGACTATATTTGGATTGGTGCAGAAAAATATAAATCGACAGATGGATTATGGGAAGTTATTATGACAAAAAATCCAAGTAAAAAATATAATTTTTCTAGTGATGATCTTATTAATTATGAAAAAATATTAATAAATTCCAATGTTATTTTTCATGGGAATGACCCAGACCGCCGTCCTAAAAGCAGTGGTGGAATCAAATACAATATTTTTTATTAAACCTATTCATAAAGAAATCAAAGCAAAAAAAGAAGCAACTGGAAAAGGAATTACCATTATTCCATCTGACCCTAACGCACTATTAAAAAGACTTGACCTTTTAATGGCAAGTAAAGAAGCTGGTAACACAGGTGTAAGAAATGAATTGGTAAGCATATGTGATGAATTAAAAAGACAGCGTGTATTAAATTCAAAGAGTTATAAAAATTTAATGTCTATATTATAAAATGATTACATCACAAAAAAGAGGATTTAAAAGAAATTATGCTTACGGTGGTGCAGGTATATTTGATACCTTAGCTAATTTTCTTACAAGGCTTTTTACTAGTAGTGCAGCTTAACAAATTGCAAGCTCCGCAGTTGATGTTGGTAAAAGTGTGGCTAAGAAAGGAGCAAAGAAAGCGTTAGAGGTTGGAAAGAGTGCCGCGGTTGATGCAGGTAAAAAGTTAGTTGAAAAGGCTTTGACACCAAAATCTAAAAAGATTTTAGAAAAATATACTCAAAAGCCTACTACAACAACTCAACCTGCAACACAAAATATTAGCACCTTAATAGATGGTAGTGCCATTGCTATTCAAGATTTAGTTAAGAAATTAAATAGTAAGGGTTCAGGAGTTAAAGTATTATGAAAAAAATGAATTTAAGTTAAGCAAATTATTACATTAAATAAAAAAGAATGTCAAAACTAAAATTTAAAGTAACAGAATATGAAAAATACAATACGAAAAGGGTTGGTATCCTTTTTGCAAATTTTAAACTAAATGAAGATTGTGAAGTTTTAGAGAGTACCAATACAAGTTATGATTATAAAAAGGTTGTTTTAAAATTGTCACCTGAAAAAGCAGATATCATTAAGGAATTTGAAGAAGATGTAAATCAATATTTAGAAGAAAATGATATACCAAAGGTAACCATTCTTTACGGAAATAGAATTTATCCTAAAATGAGAAAAAAGTTTTCTGCAGAAAAACTTAAAAATATTAAACTTAAGGGTGTTTTTGTAAATGATAAAAACAAATCATTCCCTCAACTATGGCTAGAATATTAAAAACTCAACTCAATTATAATTTTGACTTAAAAATTATAATTGCATATTATAAAATGGACATTTTAAACATTAAAGCACCAATTTTAAAAGATGATAGTATTGATGAATATGAATACCATGAGTATGAACCTATTACAGGAACCAATTTAAACAACTCTGGAGGAAATATTAGGATTGATATCGAAACACAAGATATTTTTTATCATCCTTCTGAGTCTTATTTACAAATTATGGGTGAATGAGTAAAAAATGATGGTACCGTTTATGGTGCAGCTAATGAGGTTACCATAACAAATAATGGTCTTTTATATCTGTTTAAAAATATCAGATATCAACTTAGTGGGCAAGAGATAGAATCCATTAATTATCCTGGTCAGGCTACAACAATACTTGGGCTTTTAAAATACCTGGATGACTTTTCTAAATTACAAGGGTTAAACCAACTGTGGTATAAGGATACCGGAGTCAATGCAGCCAGTGCTACTAATGCTGGTTTTTCAGTAAGAAGACAGTATATTTTTAGTTCAAATCCAGTTGGAACATTTAGTTTTAGGGTGCCTTTAAAACATATATTCGGTTTTTGTGAAGATTACAACAAAGTTTTATATGGTATGAAACAAACTTTAACCTTAACAAGAAATGATGACAATGACGCAATTTTTAGAGCTGGTGGTACCGATGCTGGTAGAGTTAATTTACTGAAGGTATCTTGGTTTATGCCTCATGTAGAGCCGGAAATTGGTAATAGGTTGGAACTTACAAAATTTATTGAGAAGAAAGAAAAATTCCCAGTTGGGTATAGAATGATACAAAGCGACTCTATTGCGGTTCTACAGGCAGCAACAGGTTTTACTTGGAGGCTATCAGCTAAATCATCTCCTGAGGTGCCACGTTTTTTAATTGTTGGTTTTCAAACTGGTAAAAGTGGTGATCAAGAACAAAACCCAGCTATATTTGACAACTTAAATGTTAAAAATATTTATGTAATGTTATGTTAAAAAAAATATCCGTTATATGATTATGATATAAATTTTGCTGCTAATCAAATTAGTAGAATAAATAGTGAAGCTGCTTTGTTTAGAAAAAAGTTTTTTAACATGGATGAATTGGTATCAAACCCTAATATTACTCCTTCAGATTATAAAAATCTTTTTCCTTTGTTTGTGTTTGACGTATCAAAGCAAAGTGAAAAGTTAAAGTATTCTGTAACTGATATTCATATTAAAACAACATTTACTGCAAATCCTCCTGCAAATACTGAAGCATTTGCGGTTTTACTTATTGATAGGTTAATTAACTTTCAAAGTGATGGAAATAAAATGAGTGTAGTCTATTAAGTAATTTTTTATGTTATATAAAAATGAAAAAGATTGCTGATTTTAAAAAAAATTTAACAGATAACAATATTAAGTTTTATTCATATTGGAACAAGAAAAAGTATATTGATGTTTTAAAAGAAAATGGATTGTATCCTGAAGAAATTATACCACTTAAAAAAGAACCTAATTATGATAGATTAAAAGATATAGGTAAAAATCCTAAAACGGTAATATTAAAGGATGTTGAAACTGAAGAAGAAACAACATTTCCATCAATTTACAAGGCTAGTAAGTTTATAGACCGTTGCCCTCAAATGATTGAAAATTGGAATAGTAGGGTTTGGAATGGTAAATATAGAATTGATATTCAATAATTTTATTATTTTAAAAAAAAAAAAAAATAAAATTTAAAAAAAATTGACTTAAGGAGTAGATTTTTAATATTAAAAAACAAAAATGGATATCAATTTTGATTTATATACAGTAAGAGGATTAAAAGCTTTAGCAAGAAGGGAGGGATTAGGGGGATATAGTAGTTTAAATCGTCAAGATTTAATTCAATTTTTAATTAATAGAGGTCGCCCTATATTAGATGAAAGAGTTAGAAATATTAATGCTCCAATATTACAACCAACGGTTGCTCAACCTTTACCATCAACATCAAGACAAAGGCCAACCACTCCACCATCTACTTCAGTTAATGATTTGTTAAGAAGCTTAGAAAATGTTAAAGTGATACCACCTAGTATTTCACCTGAAGTTGGAGCTCTTAAAAAGAAGATAAAAGATATATATAGTAAAACAAACCAAATAGTTGTTGAAAAGGGCCGTTCAGCTCTTAAAAACTGGGCTGAAGAATATAAAATACCCGGTATCCCTGTTTCTTCACCTGATGAGTTTTTAGAGTTGTCGCGACCATCAATAATAAATATTTTAAGAAGTAAGCGGGGGACTAAAGTAAAAATGGTTCTTCGGTGTTATATGTATAGATATGAAGAGGTTGATAAACCGCAAGAAGCTAATTTTTCTTCTGATGTAAATAAGATTAATTTAAAAGGAACCGATGTAGATGAACTATACAATATTATGGTAGGAAGAATTTTAGAAAATTATGCTGCTTTTTTAAGAAGGGGTAGCGGTTGGACTTTTCATAGTGTAATACATTTAAAGCTGCATACAGTTGTTTATGAACCTTTAAAAGCTTCAGGATAAATACCACTACCTGATTGGATTAAAAACAAAAACGCGTGCATTAATATACACAATAAAAATGACAATTTTTGTTTTTCTTATTGCATTTCAAGAGCACTTCATCCTGTAGATAAAAATGCTGAAAGAGTTGATTCATTGTTAAAAAAACAAATAAAATAATTAAATATGAATGGAATTGAATATCCTGTTTCAATTCATTCAATAGATAGGTTTGAAAAACAAAATCCAGAAATTAGTGTTAATGTTTTTGAGTATGATGATAATAAAAAAATCAAGCGTATCAGAGCTATCAAAAGTTTAAGAAAAAATCATGTAAATCTGCTTTTTATTGATAATGGAGAAAAAACACATTATGTTTTAATAAAAAAAATTAATGCTTTACTAAGAAAGCAAGTAAGCGACAATAGTGGTATTGAGTATTGTAGCTTTGTATTAACCATTTTGGTAGTAAAAGACTTTTAGAAAAGCATATGAAATATTGCTCCGATCATGCTCCTGTTAATTTAAAAATGCCAAAAAAGGGAACCATTTTAGAATTTAAAAATTATCATAATATTATTAAGGTACCATTTGTTGTAACATGTGATTTTGAAAGCTTATTGGTACCTATACAAACGTGTAAAAAGAAAAAAAGTTATACTATGAAAACACAAAAGCATGTTCCTTGTAGTTTTGTCTATAATATAAAATGTTTTCATGATGAGGTTTGTCCTCCTATATTAAGAAAATATTCAGGAAAAAATGCAGATGAAGTTTTTATAAAAATGTTAATTGATGATATTAAAGAAATTTATAAAAACTATTGTCAAAATCCGGTGAAAATTAAGATAACAGATGATGAAAAAAAAAAAAAAAAAAAAGAAAAAAAAAAAAAAAACACATAAAAAAGAAACGGGTTGTTGGATATGTAAAGAAGAATTTACTCATGAAAATTATAAAGTAAGAGATCATTGTCATTTTACCGGTAAATATAGAGGAGCCGCTTGTAATGAATGTAATCTTAAAGCAAAAATTCCTGATTTTACTCCTGTTTTCTTTCATAATTTAAGTAATTATGATGCTCATCTTTTTATTAAGTTTCTCGGTCAAACTAGTGGTGAGATTAGTTGTATTCCTATCAACGAGGAAAAATATATTAGCTTTAGTAAGCGTATTAAGATAGGAAAAACAGGCCATAAAATAAGGTTTCTTGATAGTTATAAGTTTTTATCTAAAAGTTAGGATGAGCTTTCAAAAACTTTAAGTGATGATCAGTTAAATATTTTATCAAGATATTTTACGAAAGAACAATTACCATTAGTTAAAAGAAAAGGGGTTTTTCCTTACGAATATTTGGATTGCTTTGAAAAGTTAGAAGAAACACAATTACCACCTAAAGAAGCATTTTATTCAAGTTTAAACAAAGAGGATATTAGTGATAAAGATTATGAGCATGCACAAAATGTTTGGAAAACTTTTAACATGAAAACGTTTAGGGATTATTTAGAGCTTTACAATAAAATAGATGTTTTACTTTTAGCAGATTTAATTGATAACTTTAGAAATCTTTGTTTTGAACATTATGGATTAGACCCTTGTTGGTATTATACTTTACCTGGGTTTGCATATGATGTAATGCTAAAAATATCAAAAATAAAACTCGAACTTTTATCAGAGAATGATATGCTTTTAATGATTGAAAAAGGAAAAAGGGGTGGTGTATCTATGTGTAGTAAAAGATATTCTAAGGCAAACAACAAATATATGGGTGATGAATATGATCCAAATAAACCATCAAAATACTTATACTATATTGATGCAAACAGTCTTTACCCTTGGGCTATGAGTCAATTATTGCCTAGTTCTGGTTTTAAGGAGATGAGTAAAGAGGAATTAAAAAATTGGACTAATTATCCATGCTTTTTAAAGGTTGATTTAGAGTATCCTAAAGAGTTACATGATTTACATAATGATTTTCCTTTAGCACCTGAAAAATTAAAAGTAGAAAAAGTAGAAAAATTAATGCCTAACTTAAACGATAAAGAAAATTATGTCATTCATTATAAAGCTTTAAAAACATACTTAGAGTTAGGTTTAAAAATAAAAAAAATACATAGAGGAATTAAGTTTAATGAAAGTAATGATATTAAGAAATATATTGATAAAAATGTTAAGTTAAGAAAAAAGGCGAAAAATGATTTTAATAAAGAATTATTTAAGTTTATGATGAATGCAGTTTTTGGTACAACAATGGAGAACTTGAGAAATAGAGTAAAAATAGAATTAGTTAATGATACAAATAGTTTTCGTTTTAAAAAACTCACCGCTAAACCAAACTATCATCATACTACAATATTTGATGGAAATTTAGTTGCTTTTCATTCAAAGAAACTAGGAATATATTATAATAAACCAGTTTATTTAGGTGTAAGCATATTAGATATTAGTAAAACTTTAATGTATTTAACTTTGTATAATTACTTTAAGAAAAAATATGGATATAAAGTAAGGATGTGCTACACAGATACAGATAGCTTCATTCTTGAAATAGAAACTGAAGATTTATATAAAGATATAGCTTGTGATGTTGATACAATGTATGATATGAGCGATTACCCAAAAGAACATGAGTTGTATAGTGATAAAAATAAAAAGGTGTTAGGTAAGTTTAAAGATGAATTAAAAGGTGATATTATGATAGAGCAAGTTGGTTTAGGTGCAAAAACATATGCTTATAAAAAATACCTATAAAAAGAGAGGAAGAAACTGAAGAAAATCCAAAACCAAAACCAATTTTAGATGAAAATGGAAAATTAATATATGAAGGAAACAAAGAAGATAGAAGATGTAAGGGGGTTAAAAAGTCTGTTGCTAAAAATGAAATAAAATTAAAAAATTATAAAGATTGTTTGGAAAGTGGAAAAGATTATTTTAGAACCATGAGCATATTAAGAAGTCGTGAGCATGAAATATTTACTGAAGAGATAAATAAGAAGGCATTAAGTTTTGAAGATGATAAAAGGTATATATTAGAGGATGGTATAAACACTTTAGCACATGGTCATTATTGGATTGAAAATATTAAAAAAAGAAGAAAATAAAAAATTAACTGAAGAAGAAAAAATGAAATATGAGCAACAGGGAGCAAGACCAAAAACATATTAAAATATTTAACCTAGTAAAAAAAGGTTAAATATTTATCTTTTTCTTATGATATTACTTACAACTTTACAAACGGGGCATTCTTTTTTATTGTAAGAGTTGTTACAAGAACTACAAATACATATATGACCACAACTACAAAACATAACATTAGGTTTTACGTTTTCATCTAAACAAAGCACACAGGAATCACTTTTAAAAGTTTCTTTGTCATTAATAGATAAAGGTGTGGAAGATTGTAGAAATGTTCCATTTTCATCATTTTCATTATTTTCATTTGTTGCATGATAAAATCAAAATATTGGTCAGGAAGTTCATCATATCCGAGATGATGATCCATATGAGAAAGTTCAGATTCTGTATAATCATATAAACCACCCCAGTATTCATCATAATATGTTACAAAAGAAGTAAAACTACAATATTTAGCAGGATGAATATCTTTAATGTTAATAATGGATGTATTTGATAATTAGTAGGCTGTCTTTCCCTATCTTCATCTTCAAGTAATTTAATTAAAGCATTATTATAAACACTAAGAAAATTATCACTTTGGTTAAATGGTATTCTAATACCAGTAAAAGCAGGTCTACCTCTATAACGAAATTGCCTTTCAAAACCCACTGCTTGCCCTAGGTCTGGCCAGACTGCAAAAACGGTTGTATCAAAACCAGATTCTTCTAACTTACGCTTGCTATTTTCATGATAAATAAAAGGTTTTAGTTTAGCAAGCATGTAAAGAAAATCCTTTGAATTATCATTAATATTAAATTTAAATAGTTCTTTATCTGAATCATAACTATGGTATAAATATTTTTTATCTTCTAAAGTTTTGATTAACTTTCTTCTAAAGAAATCTGAAATTTTATTTAACACATGCATTTTTTATAATATAGCTATATGATCTTAAAAAATGAAATTCAAATTTTTTTAAAAGAATTATTTTTAAAAAAAAATCTTTTTTTAATAAATCTAACTTCTCTTTTTAAATCATCAATAAACTCATCCATATCTTCATAACGAATTTTTCTTTTAGTAAATCCATCAAGATATTCAAGTTGTTTAGTTAATACTATAAAAGAACCTTCTTTTAAAGGAGGAAAATCATCCATGAATCTTTTACCAGTTTCTGCTAGAAAGTTAATTACGCTTTTATCATAAAGAAAATTATACTTTTCTACTAAATCATTAAGTTCTTCTATTGTTGCCATTTTAGTTAATATTTTTTAATATAAAATAAAAAACAAAAAATTCAAATTTTAATTTTTTTTAATTTTTTTAATTTTTTTAATTTTTTAAAAATTTAAAATTTAAGTAATTTCTTCTACAATATATTAGCCCTAATTTACCATCTTGGGGTTTACCCTTTACTCTCACCATCTGGGTTATGCTTCACTTATTTATAAAATTTTATTGTTTTTGCATTCATCTTATTAAATATTTACTTCTTGTTAAGTAACTATCTAGTGATATTTTTATCAAAATCTTAAGGCACACAAATACGCTTAAGCCGGGCTTAATTGCTTACCGGTTAGCCTGATGCGTGAGTTAATTGTTTTGCACAGGGGGTAATAAAGGCTAGTGGTTTTTTATATGTTTTTGTGGAAGGGGTTAGCCTGGTAATTTTGGAAAAATTAAAAAAAATTTAAAAATTGAATTTAAGTTAAAACGTTTAAGAAAAGGGTTATGTCAATTGATTTATTGATCTTAATTAGGTAGTTTTTCATAAGTATGATAACTGTTAATTTTATGTGCATGTTAATGTTACATAAAATTGTTATTGTTACATTGTTGTATAAGGGATAACCATATGCTTAAGCGTTGGTTGATTGTTTAAGCATGGGGGGGATTTGTTAAGCACTAATTATAAACATAGGTGTGGTGGGATTACATAAATGCATTGATTAACCTTAAGCGTGGTTGATTTTGTTAAGCAATGGGCAAATTCATAATTGCATGCGCAACTTAAAATGGCTGGATCACTTAACAACGGGTTATTTTCTTAATGCGCGTGCGTTGGTTAAGGGGGATGAGCTAGAATGAGTATTTATATATCTACTATGAGTAGAGCGGTCCTTGGACATGCAGAAAATTTACCTATAGGAAAAAGTTACGAACCATGCAAGCCTGCGCGGAAGGTTCATGATGGCATAAGCCGGTACTCTTTGCAGATGAGCCGAGCCCCCGTAGCTCAGTCGGTAGCGCGCAGGACTTGAGAACAGGAGGTCGCTGGTTCGATCCCTGGCTGGGCCAATTTCTTTCTGAGGATATGATGATAGTCATTGCGACAGGATCCATTCCTCTCTCACCGCTGACCATTGTTTCGACGATATTTATGTGGGAAAGCAGCCAGTGGCTTGGAAAGAATATTGTGCTTTGTACAGGTAAAAGAAACTCCAGGAAAGCATGGATTGGTGCACTGGCCGCCGCGATATAACTTAAATAATGTTGAAAATGGCGTTAAACAGCAATCAGTAAATCTTTGCAGATGCATTAAGCCCCTTTTCAAAGAGCAGGGCTCAAATGTATATACCAAGTCAAGCATTAACCTCCCCCATCATCACAACCACCAAATATGCAGACTTTCCACGTGTTTAATTTGGACATGTTTTGTATTCACAGTTTAGTGTGTTAGTCGCTTGTGTAAAATGTTTGTTTATGAGACTTTTTTTTTTTTTAATTTTATGAATTATTTAACTAAAAGGGAAATTCTGGAAAATACTAAACATGGAGGTGGGTAAATTTATTGCTGTGGTTTTCCTCTTCTCCTTTTTAAATGTCATTTTTCGTATAATTGTCATCATATTCACTGTCGCCTACTTTGTCGTTTGTTTTCATCCCACCCATCCCCAGAGATTAAATGATGGTCGTCATTATGGGCTCAGTCGGTAATGTACGGGGCTAGAAAATTTAGGAGTTGTGAATTCGATGGCCGAACCCAGTCGCTCAGTTTGTGACAACAGGGCTTGAAAATTTGGGGTTCGATGCCGAGCCTGGTGGCTCAGTCGGTGACGTAAAACACGTAAGTTGGATTTCTGGCTCGGCCAAAGGGTTTAAGCATGGTCGAGTTATTTGGATGAGGGATTCATACTCCGCCGGTCATGGGTTTGATCTCCAAGAGAGGGATCGGGGTTTCGAGCGAGCACCCTTGATACCTTTGACACGAAGAAAGACACGCATCTCAGGAATATGTCGGCTGTCGCCATGACATAACAACAGTCTACAGTAACAACAGTCTACAGTAATGTTAACCAAACGACTTGTCCAAATCGAAAGCTTTTGCAGACGACAAATTCAGTGTGGCCAAAATGATAGGATGTCTTAACTGGGGTAGAAAACATTGTGGGAAAAGGAGAAAATGCTGGTTACCAGCATTTTTTCCTTTTCCCATAATGTTTTCAAAAGCCTTATTAAAATTCGGGATTGTGTGATAAAGGGATAAAAGCGTCATGAACCACTAATCAGACAAAAATAAAACAGGCATTGCTTGTTTCTTGGAAGCCGCAATTTCGAGCCTGACTGGCCGAACCCCGGTAGAATGCAGGACTTGAGAACAGGGGGTCACGAGTTCGATCCCCTGCTCAGCCAATTTCTGTCCGAGGATTGATGATAGTCATTGCGACAGAATTCATTCCTCTACACTGGCCGCCGCGATATAATTGGAATTATGTTGAAACGACGTTGAACACCATACAATCAATCAATCAATCGAGCCTGACTGGAAGCGCTAGGTTTTTCGTGAGAGTATCCCTGGGCAAGAAACTTCAGAGCCCTAGTCTGGTACTGATGAAACCCAGGAAATACACGAATGTGGGGGGCTGTCGCTTGATATGGCTGAAATAATTTTGAAAGCAACGTGAAAAGCCATTCAGTTAATCACACGCAAGGTGAAATGTTTGCCACTGTGACAGAAATAGTTTCTTCAAAAATCTTACATTGAGTTTTTTGAACACGGGAAAGCAGCCGATAACTTAATCACCATATACATCATTTTAAAGTCTTTATCAGACGACAAAACTTTAAACTTGTCCAAATTCGAACGTTTGAAGACGACTGATTACATTTTTGAGATTTGTCTTTCAGAAAGAATGTTAAATATTGTGGGCAAAGCAAAGAAATACTGGTTATCAGGTTATCAATGTATTTCTTGCTTTTCACCAGTACTAGACTTGGGATTTGCAGTGCTTTGCCCAGGGACACTCCAACAAGAATCGTTCAAGAATGTGATTATTACAAATCCAGCACCGTAACCCTTTACCAAACATTCTAGTGTTTGAACTACCACGAGAAAGAAGGCTTTTGAACATGAGCCATACTCTGTGAAAAGGGTACTTAATATATCTGCGAAAAGTATCGGGTCAGGTCAGCCTGCGCGGTCCGCGCAGATGACCTAGGCCGAAACTTTTCGCTATTGGTCAATTTTCTGCATGCCAAAGGACCTGTCTACCTCATGATTTAGTCGGTTGTTAAAAAAAAAGTGGCTATTATGGATACAAAAGTATGTGATGGCTTGCTTTGTATAACGAACCACAGAGATGCATTAGGCCCCCTTTTGCCAGAAAATCGCTCAAATATTGTGGTGAAATGATGAAATGCTTTTCCCATAGTATTTCAAGTCTACCATGGACAAATACTGTAATGTTAGACATATTTGAATTGTCGTCTGCAAATACTTCCAATTTGGATGAATCTGCAATTTTGTCGTCTGGTAAAGAGTTAAGGTGATCGATATATAATCCAGAGGTTTTTTGATCGATCTTCACCGGCCACGCTGGTTTTTCGTGGGACTGTCCTTTGGCAAGGCGGAGCACCAGCCTAGTACATGATCGGTATTCACCAACCATTCTTAAGAAAGTTCTTAGGTCTTATTCTCAAGAATTTTCTAAATTTGAAAGCAACACAACTTCTGATTGACTAAACCAAACGGTTTAGCCAATCAGAAGTTGTGTTACTTTTAAATTTATGTGTTAGCCAATTAGAAGTTTTGTTACTATCAAATTTAGAATATCTTTGAGTATAAGATTGAGAATATTTTTAAGAATGGTTGGTGAATACGAACCCTTGTAATGTTCAGGAAACACATAGACGGTATGGATCAAGATCGGACTACGCATGACATGTAGTCTGATTATAGTCATATCCTAGTCTCTTGGTTATAGATTGCAGTCTAGGTTTTAATAGATTGTGTTGCTACATGTATGTAATTTCGTCAGTCGTAATTGTTTATTTCTCCGCCGGGTAGCTCAGTGGTTAGAGTATCTGACTCGTGACCTTGTGCTTGCGGGTTTGATACCCGTTTGAGGCAAACTTTCTGTCCAGCGATTTTTCACCTCTCACCTTTGATGCATAGTAGAAATGCAATCAGTGGCTTTGGAAAGAAAGTTGTGTAAGTACTGGTGTGAGAACGCCAGGAATCACATGAATACGTGCACTGACCGCCGTGATATGACCCATGATGTTAAAACAGCGTTAAACTTCAATACAAACAAACAAAATGTTTTCTTTTTTCATACTTAGACAGTGAAAGTCTAAGTAAGTCTTTGTCTTCCCTAGCTAAGCCCCGGTAGATCAGTCGGAAGCGTACAGGATTTGAGAACAGGGAGTCGCTGGTTCGATCCCCGGCTCGGCCAATTTCTCTCCGAGGATTAATGATAGTCATTGCGACAGAATTCATTCTTCCCTCACCGCTGACCATTGTTTCGACGATGGTTATTTGGGAAAGCAGCCAGTGGCTTGGAAAGAATATTGTGCATAGTACTGGTAAACGAAACTTCAGGAAAGCATGGATAGGTGCAATGGCCGCCGCGATTTTATTGAAATAATTTTGAAAACGACGTTAAACATCAGACAATCAATTACTCCTTGTTTTCCCCGCATGTTGACTAGTAATTTTCGCTTGCATTGTAAGCTATTAAACACGCAAGTGCTCGTTAAAGCTGAATGAAAGTTAAGAACGCGAAGTGCTGCGGTGATATTCTTGTTCTTTTGATAGAGGCATAACAACAGCCTGGGTTTCAGTCTTATCATTTTTTCCCTTAACCCTTAGGCTGCTAAGCGCGATCCACTGACCTTTTGCGGACAGTGTAGATCAAGATCAGACTGCACAGAACGTGCAGTCTTGATCTTGGATCTACACTGTCTGATAAGGAGATTTTTTTTTCTCTGAGAAATAAGGTTGAAATAACACTATTCGGGTTTTCACTAGCGTCTGGAAAAATTCATGTAACTTATATAGCAGGTTAAGGGTTAATTTTGAAGTTACTTGGTCAAAAACGAAAGCAAAATATAAAGCAGTAGGCCTACTACAATTTTACAGGCAATTTTTGAAGATCTATGTAGACCGTGATAAGGACAGATTAAGAAATTACTGGAGTCTGGACACAGCCTGAGCAGCTCCTTTTGTCACAATCTTTTCACGTGCGCTTATGTTTGGTATCATCACCGTCAGTATTTTACAAGGATATTTTCAGTGATATCTGCTGCATACTTCCTGATTGTGGAGATGCTGAGTTTTGTATTTTCAGTTGAAGCGAACGCTGTACCAGACGACAAAAATTTAGAATCGTCTGAAATAACCGTCTATGCAGACGACACTTTGAATGTGGCTAAAATGGTTGGAATTTTCTTTGAAAGTGAAAAAAATGGAGAAAATCTTGGTTACTAGCATTTTCTTCCTTTTCCACAATGTTTTCAAAAGCCATCTCTAATGGTTGTTAAAACACGGGCCAGTTTGGAAGAAAGTTTTAATTGGGGAACTCGACTCACTTGGCGTTTATAGCGAGACTTCCGGTACAACTTTTTTTTTTCAATGTTTTTATAAGACATTGTATTCAAATATGAACTACAACCTTAATCCTATAGGCTCCAAAGTGGTGTAATGGTAGTGGGAGTCGACTCGGAACCCGGAGAACCAAGGATCGAGACGCACTCAATACCCGGAAAAAAAAAAACGCACAGAAAAAGGGGGGAAAAAAAAAAAGAGAACGGCACGCGGATAGAGAACGGGCAAGAAAGACACTTGGGTAGGCGATCATGGGACCCAGGGGAATTACCTTTTACTACTATGTGGATTTGAAATTATCAACATTAATACAGAGGTGTTTAATAGAAGATGAATATTTATTTCACTTTTTCTAAAAGTTCATAGAACTTGTTTTCTCTGTGCAGAGATCAAGTTTAAGCAAGAAGAACACAAAAATATAAAGAGAAAATATTTTAATACTCAAAATGCATTGTTGATGTATACAACAGAAACATATTACCCATTATCAAATTCAACAACCTGAAACTTAACCCTTAACACTTTATCAAACCACAAAATTTTAGACTGGTCCAAACTGAAAGCATTTGCAGACGACGACAAAAATGTGATTGAAAAACTAAAATTTGGTCTGGTAAGGGTAGAAAACATTGTGGGAAAAGGAGAAAATGCTGGTTACCAGCATTTTCTCCTTTTTCCACAAGGTTTTCAAAAGGTTTCTTTCACAGGGTCCGTAAAAGTCGGGATTGTGTGGTAGAGCTAAAGTACCAAATAAACCTATCCGACATTTTCGTCCTAGAAATACGATCAAAATAACTGCAATTTTATGGTTGCTTTGGTCTACAGTGTTTCAGCAAAGTGGACAGTGTAGATCAAAGATCAGGCTGCACGTTTTGTGCAGCCTGATCTTGATCTACACTGGCCACAATGGCAACTATAGTCGGGAAAGGCGCTTTAAGGATTAAAAGACTGCTTTAGAAAAGATCGTGGGAAAAGGAGAACATGCTGGTTTCCAACATCACCCGTTCTCACAATGTTTTCTTTTACCATTAACATTATCTGAATCATATATGATTTGTCAACAGTAAATGCCTTCTATACACAATAATCTAAAATTCTGTCATCTGGAAAGGGGTCAATACACAAATACTAAGTCCTGGTTGCTTTGACAGATTGACTGATAAAGTTTTATGCCACTTTCAACATTATTTCAGTCATATCACCGTGACAGCTCATGTATTTCCTGGGTTCCACCAGTACTAGGCTATGGCTCTGAAATGCCTTGCCCAAAGACACTCCCGCAAAAAACTGCAGTGGATCCAGGGAGGCTCCAACCAGATCAGAAAATTTTAGACTTGTCCAAATTGAAAAACAAAAAATTGAATGTAGCTATGAACAATGGAATTTGTCTATCAAGGGGTAGAAAACATTGTGGAAAAGAGAAAATGCTACTAACAAGCACATTCACCATTTTCCACAATCTTTTTAAGAACCCTGTACATTTTTAGTTTAAAAACAATGGCTGGTTTGAGGAAAAAAAAAGTTAAAATCAAAACATTAACCTCAATACAAGACAGAATGCTTTAACCCTTAGGTTGCTAAGTGCGATGCACTGACTTTTTGCGGAAAACGTAGATCAAGATCAGACTGCACAGAATGTGCAGTCTGATCTTGGATCTACACTGTCCAGCAAGGAGTTATCTTTCCTCCAAAAATACATTTGAAATAGGACAATATGGATTTATACAATCGGTTTTAAAAAATTCTTTTCTTTTCTGTAGCAGGATAAGGGTAACAACACTTTTTACCAACTTATGAAATTTTGGACTTGTCATTATTGAAAGTATTTGCAGACGACAAATCATATGTGGCTGAAATTATGCAATTTGAAAGATAGAAAACATGGAAGAAAAGGAGTAAATGCTGCCTACCAGCAGTTTCGACTTTTTCCACAATGTTTTCAAGAGTATATTCATGGTTCTTTAAACAATGCCTGGTTTAATAAAAGGTTAAAATTAAGACAATCCTGTCACAATACAGACAATTTTAACTTTTTACTAAATGACAAAATTTTAGTATTGTCCAATTTGAAAGCATCTACAGAGGACATAATGAAATGTCTTTCAAGAGATACAAAACACGGCGAAACAGGAGAAAATGCTGATTACAGCACTCCCACCATTTTCCACACTGTTTTCTAAAGCCTCCTATATATGAACCATGCTCTGCAAAAAGGAGGCATAATGCATATGCGAAGAGTATCTACCAAGGTCAGCCTGTGAAGCCTGTGCATGCCGACCTGGACTAAAATTTTTCGGAACTGGTCAATTTTCTGTATGTCCAAGGACCAGTCTACCTCATGATTAACTCAATTGTTAAAAAAAGTAGCAATTAGAGATCCATAATAATGTGATGGCTTGCCTGGTATAATGCATAACGGAGATGCATTAAGCCCCTTTTTGCCAGAGCATGAAATATATATTTTTTTTAAAAACAATGGTTAAAGTCAATACAATACTCATCACAATACAGAATATTTTAACTTGTTACCAAATGACAAAATTTTAGACTTGTCCAAATTTAAACAATTTGGAGATGATGATTTAGTTGTAGCTCCAACAATTGGATTGGTCATTTTTTTTTTTCTTTTTGCCCCCGAGACAAATAAATGTGGCCGAAATATTGCGCTTTGGATTTGAAAGTTTAGAATGCATGATGGAAAAAGAAGAAAAAAAGCTTAAAACCATTAGGCCTATTTTCTCCTATTCCCAAAATGCTTTCAAGCATCTTATTTCTCCAACTAGATAAAAGCTGTTCTTTTCTTATAGTTAAAACATACCAACAACAGACATGAATGGTAAAATGGATAAACATTTTAGGGAAAGGGTAAAGAACTTTTAAAAAAACATGAGTGCCAAGATGGCCCTGGATCGCTCACCTCAGTCAGTAGGTGAAATTTCACTCCAAAGTCATAATGACCCAATTTAAAACTCATCTGAGATATTATTAAGACAAACATTCTGACCAATTGTCAGGTCAATTGAGCTGAAAATGTGGCCTCTGGAGGGTCCAAATTGTATGTCTTCAATCTGATCTAGCGACCTAGTTTATGACCCTATGTGACCATATTTCAGATTCATCCGAAATATCAAGACCAACTTGTTGACCAAGCTTCAGGTGAATTGGGCAAGAATTGCTGCCTCTAGAGTGCCCACAAGGTATTTCTGTAATATGACCTAGTGACCTAGATTATGACCCTATGTGACCCAATTTCAAACCCATTCAAGATATCATCAAGTCAAACATATATTCAGGTCAGTTGAGCAAATGTTGTGGCCTCTAGGGCGCCCAAAATAAATTTCTTTAATTTAACCTACTGACCTATTTCACAACCCTATGAGACTCAATTTCTAACTTATCCAAGATATCATCAAGTCAAACATGTAGACCAATTTTCAGGTCAATTTAGCTAGAATTGTGGCCTCTAGAGTGCCCACAATGTATTTCTTCAATGTGACCCAGTGACCTTGTTTATGACCCCAAGTGACCCAATTTTGAACTCTTCCAAGATTTTATCAAGACAAACATGCTGATCAATTTTCAGGTCAGTTGAGTAAGAATTGTAGCCTCTAGAATGCCAATAAGGAATTTCTGTAAGTTGACCTAGTGACCCAGTTTATGACCCAAGGTGACCCAAATTCAAACTGACCCAAAATTTCATCAAGAGAAAAACATTCTGACCAATTTTCAACTCAATTGAGCAATACATGTGGCCTCTAAATGTCCACAAGGTATTTCTTTAATTTGACCTAGTGACCTAATTTATGACCCAAGGTATCCCAAATTTAAACTCATTTGAGACTTTATTAAGACTAAGATTCTGACCAATTTTCAAGACAATTGAGCAATAAATGTGGCCTTTAGAGTGCCCACAAGGTAGTTCTTTAATTTGACCTAGTGACCTAGTTTATGACCTTGGTTGACCAAAATTCAAACTCATTCAAGATTTTATCGAGTCAAACATTCTGACCAATTTTCAGGTCAGTTGAGTAAGAAATGTAGCCTCTAGAGTGTCCACAAGGTATTTCTTTAATTTGACGCAGTGACCTAGTTTATGACCCCAGGTGACCCAATTTCAAACCCATTTAAATAAAACAAAGACTCTCACCAATTTTCAAGTCAATCTGGCAAAAAATGTGGCCTCTAGAGTGCCTACAAGGTATTTCTTTAATTTGACATAGTGACCTAGTTTATGACCCTAGGTGACCGAAATTGTAACTCATTCGACATTTCATCAAGACAAATATTCTGATGAATTTTCAGGTCAATTGAGCAAAAAATGTGGCCTCTAGAGTGCCAACAAGGCATTTTTCTTAATTTGACCTAGTGACTTAGGTTATAACCCTAGGTGACCCAAATTCAAACTCATCCGAGACTTTATCAAGACAAACATTCTGACCAATTTTCAGGTCAACTGAATAAGAAATGTGGCCTCTAGAGTGTCCACAAGGTAAATGTTGACGACGGACGATGCATGACGGATGACAGACATCAGACAACCATAAAAGCTCACCTTGAGCACGTTGTGTTCAGGTGAGCTAAAAAAAGAAACATTGGAAAAAAAAATGTGAAAAGGCTTCTTTGCTTCTATATAGAAAGCACTGGCTACTTTACCAAACAATCACATATTTTAATGACCCTGAGGAAAATATTGTGAAAAAAAGGAGAAAATGCTAATAATCAGTTCTTTCTCCTTTTCCCCGAATATTTTCATCCCTCTTTCAAGTCAAATTCACTCATATAAGGCACATTTGAATTCAATTGAAGAGTCTATAACTTCAAAACATGTCCAAAGAAATATGGTAAAGAGACTGACATTTCAGTTGTCTATACTGGGTTAACCCAGCATACTACATAGGACATGGCATTTCTTTAAATTAACAACAAATTCTGATTGTCTGTGGCTTATGATAAACAATATAAATATAAGCCATGCTCTAGCAAAAGGGGGCTTAACCCTTTCCCAAACAAGCCCTGGTTTTCACGTGTCTGCAGTAGAAGTCTTTTGAAAACACTGTGGGAAAAGGAGAAATTGCTCATAATGAGCAATTTCTCCTTTTCCCACAGTGTTTTCCACCCTTTTTGAGACCTGTCTGCCATTTTCATCAAATTTGAAATTGTCGTCTGCAAACTCTTTCAATCTGGACCAGTCCAAAATTTGTCGTTTGGGAAAGGGTTAATGTATCAATGTGATGCATTATACCAAGCAAGTAATCACATTCTCATGGATCCATTACATTTTGTCTAACAACCGACTGAATCACGAGGTACACTGGTCCTTTGACATTAAGAAACTTGACCTATAACAAAGTTTCAACCCAAGTCAGCCTGCATGGAGTGCGCAGACTAATATGAGTCAATACTTTCTGCAGATGCATCAACCCCCCTTTTCATTGAGCACAGCTCATGATGTAACATAAAATGTAGAAGTTGCAAGATATTGGTCCATACTGGAACATCAAGCCCCCTTTTTCCATTACAAGGCAATAAAAAAAAAAAAAAAAAAAATACAGGAGGAACGCATGTATGAAATTTCATCAAATTTCATCACAGATTTTAGAAGATATCTGTCTGGACAGACAGACGGACAGATGGACGGACAAACGGAAAAACTGTATCCCCTAGCCTTTGATAGCTAACACAAATCTCACAAAGGAGAAACAGAGAAACAGAGAAATGGAGGGAAAAACAGTTTGGGAATATGAGCAAACACTTGTCAAAACAAAATTCTCACAAAGTTTTTAAAAGCTGCAAAACTGGCTTTGAGAAGTTTAAAACTATCTACATCCTTACAGTGTAATCTTTACCCTTTTGTGACATCTTGAGAGGAACGCTTTTGAAAACATTGTGGGGAAAGGAGAAAGTGCTGGTTACCAGGATCTTCTTCTTTTCTCACAATTTGTTTCACCCCTCTCGGACAAAATTTTACCATTGATAAGTCTAAAATTGTGTAAGTTTGGTAAATATTAACTCTTTTTACTAAACAGCAAAATGTTAGACATGTCCAAATTGAAAGCATTTGCAGACGAAACATCATATGTGGCTCAAGTGATGAAAATTGTCTCTAAAAGGATGAAAAGAAACTTTGTAGGAAAAGCAGAAAATGCTGGTAACCAGCATTTTCTCCTTTTCCCACAATGTTTTCAAAGGGCTTCTCCTTCAGGGCGGTTAACAGGTGGGATTGTGTGGTAAAAGGTTAAACAAACTCCCAAGTTTCTCCAACATTATTGACATCTTGAACCCTGCCATCTTAAACCAAAAACTTGAAACTATTGCAAACACAAAAGCTTTTAAACAAAAATGAAGAATCAGAAACAAAAACATGAGGGCCATGATTGCCCTGTATCGCTCTACTGGCTTTTAATCCTTTACCACACATGTCCGAGTTTTAAGGACCCTGAAAAAGAATGCTTTTGAAAACTTTTATTGAAAAGGAGAAAGTACTGGTAACCAGCATTTTCTCCTTTTCCCACAATGTTTCCTACCCTATTAAAGACAGACATAATCATTGCAGCTACATTCAATTTGTCCTTTGCAATAGCTTTCAATTTTAATTTGGTTCAGTCAAAAAATCTGTTGTTTCTTAAAAGAGTAGAATAAATGTTTTAAGCACTACACTGGCATTGACAGAGACTTACAGCATAACGAGAGGGCCATTGGCCCTAAAGTGCTCACCTGAGTCAGAATATCTAGGATTGATAAGACTGAAAAGATCCTGGTCATGATGACGTAAAACACATGAGTGTAAGTGATCTACTTTTAGAATAAGTTTATCTAAGATCTGGTCAAGTGACCTACTTTCTGACCCAACATGACTCAAACTTTTCTGAGATATAATCAAGACAAATGTTCTGACAATGTTTCATGACTATCAGACTGAAAATGTGGCCTTTTGACTGCACACAGTGATTTGGCCAAGTAACCTATTTTTTCACCCCATGTGACCCAACTTCAAACTTGTCCGAGATTTCATTTATACAAAGAGTGCACCCTAGGTTTTTCTAAGATTTGGCCCAGTGACCTACTTTTAGACCCCATGTGACCCAATTACAAACTTGCTGGAGATTTTCTTCAGACAAACATTCTAACCAAGTTTCCAGAATATCGGGCTGAGAATGTGGCCCCAAGAGAGCACACAAGGTTGTTCCAGGATTTGGCCCAGTAACCTACTTTTTGACCCAACATAACTCATTTTCATACTAGTCCAAGATATTATCAAGACAAACACTTTGATCTAGTTTCATGAGTATCAGGCTGAAAATGTGGCCTCTAGAGCGCACACAAGATTTTTCTAAGATTTAGCCCAGTGACCTATTTTTTGACCCGACATGACCCAATTTTTCTTCTGTCTAAGATTTTATCCAGACAAACATCCTTACTATGATTCATGAGTATCAGACTGAAAATGTTGCCTCTAGAGCGCACACAAAGTTTTTCTAAGATTTGGCCCCGTGACCTACTTTTTGACCCGATGTGACCCAATTTCAAACTTGTTCAAGGTTTAATCCAGACAAACATTCAGATGATTCTGACCAAGATTCATGAGGATCTGGCGGAAAATGTGGCCTCTAGAGTGCACACAAGGTAAATATTGACGACCAGACGACGCACGCTGGATACAGCATGATCACAAAAGCTCACCTTGAGCATTTTGTGCTCAGGTGAGCTAAAAAGTCTATATGGCAATAAACTTGCATGAAAAAAAATTACCTCCCACCCCCAACAGAAAAAGCCATATCTTTTTCAAATGCAAAGATAATGTCAGGAAATACATACAGGTTTTCTAAATGGCATGAAAGGTACAGTGCCAGAACAAAACACTAAATGATAGAGACCTTACTTTACATCAAATACTCCCCTTATCTGAAAATAACTATAAGCAAAACAGCCTTGAAAGTACAATTCTTGAACCCTTAGAGTGCTGAATACATGAACAGGCCCTTTTTCGTTAGAAGAAAAAAAACATCTAAAACATTGTCATTTCAATTTTGTTTTTGCCAGAATATGTAATAATGTAGCGGACAGTGTAGATCCAAGATCAGACTGCACAGAATGTGTAGTCTGATCTTGATCTACACTGTCCGTGAAAACAACTTAATGTAATAATGTAGCGGACAGTGTAGATCCAAGATCAGACTGCACAGATTGTGCAGATTGTGCAGTCTGATCTTGATCTACACTGTCCGTGAAAACAACTTCAGTCAGTTCCAGTGCTGTATAGGTTAACTTTTCAGGCAGTTACAAGTTAAATCTGCACTCCATGGTCCCAATACTCCTAGCTGGAAAGATTCAGTTGGAAACACATCTCTAAGTCACATGGTCTTCCTGAAAATAGAAAACAAAATGCAAACTGATTTCGATTCTTCTTAAACTCTTTACCACACAATCCTGAGTTTAAATGACTTTGAGAAGGAAGGCTTTTGCAAACATTGCTGGAAAAGGATAAAATGCTGGTAACCAGCATTTTTGCCTTTTCCCACAAAGTTTTCCACCCTTCCACAGACAAACTTCAATTTTAATACACATTTCTTTTTCCATCTGAAAGTGCTTTCAATTTGGACATCTGAAATTTAGTCATTTGCCTGCAGACTGACCTTGGATCTACACCAACCATTATGTTCTGTCTAAAGGCAGTTTCACAGGTTTCTGTCTAAAGGCAGTTTCACAACTATATACAGCCAATGAAGATCAAAGATCAAACTCCATGTTTACTACAGACTGACCTGGGATCTATGCTGACCACTATGCAGAGATATTCTATCCAAAAGCAGTTTTGAAATTGCAATTAGTTGGCTTATCTTTCCTGAATGAACATTTCAATTTTGTTTACTTCGCACTTTCAGGACAAATGCATTACTAATGTTTACAATGTAAACATACCTGTAAGCACATAAATATCTGCTGAGAAGCTAAAGATTTAGGTGTAATTGATAGTTTTATCGGAGTTTTATACCACTTTCATCATTATTTCATGTATATCACAGTAACAGAACATTCAAGTATGCCCTGGGTTTCAACAGTATGAGACCCGCGTTCTGTCTTGCTCAAGGACCCTCCCATGAAAAACCCTATCCTACATTAAATCTGACATTTCGTTTCTTTATGATAATACGTGAAATGTGTAAAATATCAAATCCAATACAATACTATTTCAGGAGATTACAAATGGAAATCTGAAATTACCGAAAATGAAGTTGAAAAATGTTCAGAACTCACTTAATAATGGGTGGATTTTATCACAGATCAACCTCCAGCTGCCTGACCTTTGACCTATATTTTGTCATTATTTACCTGTGTTTAACATATCAATCCCATTCAAAATGGATTCGAAGATGACAGACACCATTTTCTTTACTGTTAACAGGATATCCATGACATATCTACAGACTACAGGGATACTATATGCCCTCTGCATGTACATGGGCAGAAGCATCACAAGAACTGATTATTTAGAATAAAGTTTGTACATGTACCTCTGTCCTATGTTCATCTCCAACCAATGACAGGTGTGTCTCCATGGATCTGGTGTTTTACAGCAGTTTCAGCATTATACCAGTTACATCATGGCAATAGCTAACTTGTTCATGTGTCTTCTGGGTTTCATCAGGCTTAGATTAGGACTCTGCAGTGTTATTTCCTAGGATACATCCATGAATACCATTGTTGCAAGTGAGGAACAAACCCAGAACCTCTAAATAACAAATCTGGAAATATGTTCACCAGGTCACCTGTAAGTAAATAAGATATATAACAGTAAATAAGTTCTCTACCAGGCAACAGTTATTGTTGTTACTGTTGTTCTAATTGAGAGAATTTGTGGAAAACAAATACATGTACTGCTAAAATATGAGATTGTTTCTGAAAGAGTAAAAATACACTGTAGGAGAAAGAGAAAATGCTAGATATGATAATCATTTTCTCCTTTTTCAACAATAGGTTATAAAACCTCTTCTTTCTAAGAATTTTAAAAGAGAAACCATGTCATAAATGGCAATAATACTAAATTAGCATAAAACGTAAGTTTTGACTGTTAATATGGCAGCATAACTTAACAAAACATTCTGAAGAAATTTGCAGTCATCTTTCCCCTTCTCAATGAGTGCATCTGATGTACCCTTACAAATAGGTCCATGCTTCTTCCAAAGCTTTTGACAACATTACTGGAAAAGATATAAGCTTGCATTTTCTCATTTCCCACAATGTTTTAAACCCTTTTAAAACAAGATAAATTCCATCACATGAATCACACTTTTTCATTAACTCTTTACCAAACGACAAAATTTTAGACCAGTCAAAATTGAAAGCAGTTGCAGACGACAAAATAAATGTGACTGAAAATTTGAAATTTGTTATGGGAAGGGTAGAAAACATTGTGGGGAAAGGAGAAAATGCTGGTTACCAGCATTTTCTCCTTTCCCACAATGTTTTCAAAAGGTGTTTCTCGTAGGGTCGTTAAAAGTCAGGACTGTGTGGTAATGAGTTAAAAGATACTTTCAATATGGATAGATTTATGATTTAAATTCTCTTCAACACTTTCCAACTGTCAATGGGACCCACATGATGTGTTCAGTTTGGAAAGTTTTGACTGTAACCTTCATTTGTTTATGTTAAGTGCATCAATTCATTGTCATATGAGATCTATTGACCTTGACTTTAAAATGCTAAAATACCATGAAGTCAGACGTAGGCTGAAGAACTTAAAGACTTTTTGTGGCATTTGACAATGCCACTATGAGTTCTTTACAGCATTTTGAAAATCATGTATCATGTTTTGTGCAAAACCGAAGAAGTGACCCCAATTTTCCTAAGACAAATAAGTGTTTTGATTGCACTCAGATATGAAAATGATTGATTGATTGTATGGTGTTTAACACCGTTTTCAACATTTTTTCAGTTGTATCGCAGCGGCCTGTGAACTTATCCATGCTTTCCTGGAGTTTCTCTTACCAGTACTCCACACAATATTCTTTCCAAACCACTGGCTGCTTTCCCACATAACCATCGTCGAAACAATGGTCAGCGGTGAGAAAGGAATGAATCCTGTCACATCAATTCTCAGAAAGAAATTGGCCAAGCTGGGGATCGAACCAGCAACCTCCTGCTCTCGGTATCCAGTCATTTTGACACCCGGTCATTTCGACACTATTTGGTCGTTTCAACCCCTAATTTGGTCATTTCGACACCCAACAGAATTTTTTTGCATAAAAATGGTCGATTCCTCCCTCCTCGAAAATTGAAAAAAAAAAAGGTCATTTTTTGCGCTGTATGTTGTAAGATGTACCGGTTTCAAAATTTTGGTGTATTTTTGGTGCGTATATATAGCGAAAGTTGCTTCTTTTCCAAACTTTGTGTTAACTACTTTTGTTATTCTATTGCAGATCTCGACTGATACATAAGTGGAATTCTACACGAGGAGGTTGTTAAACGCAGAAGACATATATTTCTAGTAATAATCAAACACCTGTATCTTCTTTTATGCTCTTTCATGAATATGCTGCTTTCAAAAATGATACTTATGAAATGAGCTGTTGGTTAAGTTGAATTAATTATTTTGTTTGATTGAACTGAATGTGTTGATTGTTTTTCACAAGTTATACCCTCACATTTCTGTTTTGCTTCAATTTGAATGTTATAGTCAGTAATTTCTTAACGAATTGTCTTTCATGTAATTGATTGTTAACCCTTTACCACATGACAAAATTTTACACTTGTCCAAACTGAAAGCATTTGCAGGCGACAATTTAAGTGTGGAATTTGTCAATGACAGGGTAGAAAACATTGTGGGAAAAGGAGAAAATGCTGGTTACCAGCATTTTCTCCTTTTCCCACAATGTTTTCAAAAGGCCTCTTCCTCGAGGTAGTTAAAACTCAGAATTGTGTGGTAAAAGGTTAAAAGATGAAAAAGTAACATTAAATTTGTTGAAGTTGTTTTGTGTTTATTATTGAAGTTTTGTAAATAAACAGGAGTTTGTAAAGGTAGTGGTCGGGAGAAGACAACTGGCAAGGCCGTCATCGCTAGTTCGGCACTTTTTTTGTCGAGTATGTTATTGGCTGTACCACTTTTTTTTCATTTCTGCCGATTGTTCTTTTGTGCTTAAACCTGTGATTATATTGAATTGCATCATCAGCAGTGCCGAAAGTCATTAATAAAATTATCAACAAGGGTAGTTGTTCGTGTCATCATTATCAATAGACCTGACCAAGGTGGGAAAACAAGCAGTCACACACCGGGCAAAACAATGTAAATATCATAACGACACCTGCTTGATTGATATCATATTCGTTAAAGGAGACATGATAAACTCTTATATACGATAGATGCGAGTTGAGAATGGACTACATAAAGGTGCGATCGATCTAGATTCTGCACAACCTTCAAAAGCAGCCATACAATATTCTTCTTTGTCAGAAGATTTGATTCAATGAAAATGGCTCCCTATTTCTATTTTTACAACCATATTTGGAAGCAGTGTGAGGTGAGATCGAATTGCTTAAAGTGCGGTCCTATCTTCATTCTACATCCTTCCACATGTCGAATTTTGCCGACTGAAATAAGCTTCGCTAGGCAATTATTTATTAGACCTATTTTGATGGAAAATTTCATATTACAAGTAGTTATTGCCAGCGTAAATCAGGATTGGACTGCACCAAAGCTGAGGATCACGCGTTTCTGCTCAGGTATCGAATTACTGGTAAAAGATAGTAGAGGAAAGCATAGACAGATGCAATGGTCGCTGCGAAATAACTAAGTGTTGAAAACGGCATTAATTAAACTCATGTATCATTCCAAGTCTTTGCGAGACTCTGACCAGTGCGACTGATATCTATGAATCATATGCTTGGAAAGAATAATGTATGGAGTACTGATAAAAGAAACTCAAAGGAAAGCATGGATAGGTGCACTGGTCAGCGCGAAATAACTCATCAATACAAAAGCAGAACATTGATAAAAACAAGAGGGCCATGATGGCCCTGTATCGCTCCACTGGCTTATAAATATAAACCATGAAGAAAAGTCTTCACTATATAAGCCCTTATAAAACTTTGACCCCAGGACTACAGTCGGACTAAATGGGGAATATGTGTATTAGAAGAAAAACATGCCAAATTTGGGAGTTTTTGGCCTTATGGCTAGTAACAAGATGGTTTCTGAACTTTTCACTCCATAAACCCATGTAAAACTTGTGACCCCTGGTGCAGGGCCAAACTTGATCCTAGGGTTGTAACTTGGGCCCTCTTTGTAATTGTCCACTAGATAATGCTATAATTATGCAAAATTTGGTAGTCTAAGCCTTATGGCTATGTACACCAAGATTTAAAAGTTTTCCCTATGTAAGCCCATGTAAATCTTATGAACCTCTCCCCCCCCCCCCCAGCATGAGGCCAATTGACCCCAGGACTATACTTTGGGCACTTTTGGTAGACCCCAACTAGATCAAGCTAACTGCAAAATTTGGTAGCTCTAGGCCTTATGGCTAGGTACAGGAAGATTTTTAAAGTTTTCTCTATATAAGCCTGTGTAAAACTTGTGACCCCTGGGGCAGAGCCAATTTTGACCCCAGGGCTATAATTTCAAGAAACATGGTAGAGGTCTACTACATAAAGCTACATGCCAAATTTGGTAGCCCTATGCCTTATGGTTTCAGACAAGAAGATTTTTAAAGTTTTCTCTATATAAGCCTATGTAAAACTTGTGACCCCTGGGGCAGAGCCAATTTTGACCCCAGGGCTATAATTTCATGAAACATGATAGAGGTCTACTACATAAAGCTACATGCCAAATTTGGTAGCCCTAACTTGGAGCTAACAAGAGGGCCATGATGGCCCTGTATCGCTCCACTGGTTTATAAATATAAACCATAAATACTAAACATTTCAATTCTGAGCCAAATGGTTTCAAAATGAAGACTTACAAAGTTTTCTCTGTAAAAGCCCATGTGAAAGTTGAGACCCGCAAGGCAAAGCCATTTTTGATCCCAGAGCTATAATTACTTGAACCCTGGTAGAGGTCCACAAGATAAAGCCACATGCCAAAATAATACAAGTCTATGCTGTATGGTTATAAATAAGGTGATTTTCAAGTTTTGTCCATATGAAGCCTCTGTAAAACATAAGACCCCTGATGCAAGGCTAATTTGAAAAAAAAAACAAGAGGGCCATGATGGCCCTGTATCGCTCCACTGGCTTATAAATATGAACCATGAAGAGAAGTCTTCACTATATAAGCCCTTATAAAACTTTGACCCCAGGACTACAGTCGGACTAAATGGGGAATATGTGTATTAGAAGAATAACATGCCAAATTTGGGAGTTCTTGGCCTTATGGCTAGTAACAAGACAGTTTCTGAACTTTTCACTCCATAAACCCATATAAAACTTGTGACCCCTGGTGCAGGGCCAAACTTGATCCTAGGGCCGAAGTTGTCCACTAGATAATGCTATAATTATGCAAAATTTGGTAGTCTAAGGCCTTATGGCTATGTACACCAAGATTTAAAAGTTTTCCCTATGTAAGCCTATATATATCTTGTGAAACATCCCCCCCCCCCCCGGCCACCATGAGGCCAAATTGACCCTAGGACTTTAATTTGGGCACTTTTGGTAGACCCCAACTAGATCAAGCTAAATGCAAAATTTGGTAGCTCTAGGCCTTATGGCTAGGTACAGGAAGATTTTTAAAGTTTTCTCTATATAAGCCTATGTAAAACTTGTGACCCCTGGGGCAGAGCCAATTTTGACCCCAGGGCTATAATTTCAAGAAACATGATAGAGGTCTACTACATAAAGCTACATGCCAAATTTGGTAGCCCTATGCCTTATGGTTTCAGACAAGAAGATTTTTAAAGTTTCCTCTATATAAGCCTATGTAAAACTTGTGACCCCTGGGGCAGAGCCAATTTTGACCCCAGGGCTATAATTTCAAGAAACATAATAGAGGTCTACTACATAAAGCTACATGCCAAATTTGGTAGCCCTATGCCTTATGGTTTCAGACAAGAAGATTTTTAAAGATTTCCAATATTTTTCAGTTTTGTTGCCATGGCAACCAGAGTTTTTGAAGGAATCAAATTCTTTCAAGAAATTCTGAAGAGGACCATGGCAGGATCATTTCTGTGAAGTTTCATGAAAATTGGATGGGTAGTTTCAGAGAAGAAGATGTTTGAAATAAAAGTTAAACACGGACGGACGGACGGACGCACGCACGCACGACAGACACCGGGCCATGACATAAGCCCGCTGGCCTTCGGCCAGTGGAGCTAAAAATCAAAACTGGAAGATTTCTTAACTTGTCACTATGTAAGCCTATGTAAAACTTGTGACCCCTGCGGCAGGGCCGATTTTGACCCCAGGGCTAAAATTTTGGCCTGCTTGGTAGAGGCCCACTAGATATAGCAACATGCAAAATTTGGTAGCTCTAGGCCTTATGGCTAGGTACAGGAAGATTTTTAAAGTTTTCTCTATATAAGCCTATGTAAAACTTGTGATCCCTGGGGCAGAGCCAAATTTGACCCCAGGGCTATAATTTGAAGAAACTTGATAGAGGTCTACTACATAAAGCTACATGCCAAATTTGGTAGCCCTATGCCTTATGGTTTCAGACAAGAAGATTTTTAAAGATTTCCAATATTTTTCAGTTTTGTTGCCATGGCAACCAGAGTTTTTGAAGGAATCAAATTCTTTCAAGAAATTCTGAAGAGGACCATGGCAGGATCATTTCTGTGAAGTTTCATGAAAATTGGATAGGTAGTTTCAGAGAAGAAGATGTTTGAAATAAAAGTTAACGCACAGACGGACGGACGGACGCACGACGGACACCGGGCCATGACATAAGCCCGCTGGCCTTTGGCCAGTGGAGCTAACAAGTTACAGTAAAACCTCAGTAATTCGTAGCACAAGGGACCGGAGTATTTTATTCGAACAAAAAGTAGAACGAATAAAAAAGTGTGGCCGTGTTCGGGTATTTTCGGCGCCGTAAATATACGGAAATAGAAAATCAGATTTACGCAGCATATCTTGCAGTACTCTGCACTGGTTCTGACTATACATGTATATCTCCCGTTCCTTCATCCTAAAGGCTTGATCTCGTGTTATTTTTGTGATTGTTACTCCACTCACCTAGCGAAGAGACGTGTGAAAAACATAGGAGCAAGCTTCTGAAACGGGGGTAATATCACGTGATCTGATACAAGAAGGTTTACTTATCGGTTTTTTTTTTCATCCATCTATAAATACTGTACATTTTTATCATAATGAACAAGCGAAACAAATTTATCCATTGCTTTTATGTTTGTTGAAATCCATCAGAGTGATTTCCCCTTCTAGAGATCAAATCACTCAGAGGACTTTAGACCGTGTCACCAGCAGAAAGACCGGAAAACACCAAATGGTGCTTTCCAGCACATTTAGGGAGTTTAGCCAAGTAAAAGGTAATATCCTGCCCCCATATCCGCAATGACCAGGTAATCATAACGAAATGAAAATGAAGCCCTTCCAACAGTTTACTATATGGTTTGCTTTTTTCCCTGATTTTTTTTTTTTTTTTTTTTTTTTTTTTGAAAAGGGGGGGGGGGGGGGGGCGCAACGCAATGATTTTCGGCAAAATGAAAAGGGATGATGTGGTATCAGTGGTATTTTTCGGCGAGCACAGGTTCATTACTTCTTTCACCAACACCCCTATTTAACATATAACCCTACTTTTTCGACACTTTCTCCCTTTCGATATGTATTTTGCTGTATTTTGTGTTTTTTTCGGCGTTTTCCTGTGTTTTCCGGTCATACGGTGTTTTCCGGTCTTTCTAGTAATCGCGGCAGACCGTTATACGTTTAGACCTTGTCGGATGTTTTAAGGAATTTTGGAATTATTGTCCTTTTGCCTTTTGATTGATTAATTGATGTGACAAACCAAATAATGCCTTTAATTACACTTGCGCGCAGTTGACGACTGAATGATACCAGTCGACATTGTCAATCAACAGGTGTGAAAATCAAGGTTGGTCACGGGTTTTCACACCTTCCTAAGTTTGCAAGGGGATTAATTGTATACCAATTAAAGGTAGGAGTCTGCGTTAAAAAAACTGCTTTGGGGGCATGAAATACACTACGAATTACGGATCACTGACGTTCGAAGTACTCGGAGAAATTTAACAATGATAAAGAAGCATAAAAATCGGGACCGGAGATAGCATACAAACCAACACATACCTTCGAATAAGCGAAGTGCGAATTAACGAAATTCTACTGTATTTAAATTGTCTAGGAAAAAAAGGTGATAAAAGCAAGACATTGGTCATTTCGGCATCCACTCTCAGTACTGACGTTGCTGATTAATTATGCCTATTATTTAAATCTTCCTATGGAACAAAACACATATTGAACACGCCCTTAAAACAAAATTACAAAATAAACATTAAGAGTAATTAAATTACATGAACTCAAGTATAAATAATGCTCGGAAAAAATATTGGGTGTCGAACTGACCAAATTTTGCAAAAAAGAATTTCACTGAGGGGTCGAAACGACCAAACAGTGTCGAAATGACCAGGTGTCGAAATGAGCGTGTGTCAAAATGACTATCATTCCCTGCTTTCAAGTCCTGTACGCTACCAACTGAAGCAAGGGCTTGGCAGATATGAAAATGAAAATGAAAATGGCGTATTAAAATGAATTTGATTAGGCCACTTATCATGGAAATACTTCTTTTTTATCGAAAATAGCTTGATCTGCTGTGGTCTTCTATTGGCGTAATGATACACACAATCTTTGTTTCCTGACAGCCCGATTCCTTCCTAAACCAGTTCGTTCCTGGGCTTATTTGTCTCTGGACTTGTTTGCCAGGTCTTGTTCGTCCCACAAGATTGCACGCTACTCGGTTGGATTGTGCATGACTATATAGTAGGTTGACTTTCAGCAGAATATTTAGAAACTATTTCTATGGTACATTTTTTAAATAATTAGTTCCACACAATGGCTCCCTAGACAAATGCCACAACAGTGCTTTCAATGCTTTGATTTATCCATGGGCTTGTTTGGCTGGGCTCATTTGTCCAGACACATGCTCTACTGAACGAATTTGTTTGTTTGTTTGTATTGAAGTTTAACACTGTTTTAACAGCTTAGGTCATACCATGGAGGTCAGTGCACCTACTCATGTGTTTCCTGGCTTTCTCATGCCAGCATTGACACAACTTTCTTTCCAAGTCACTGACTACTTTTTCCACATGAATCAGAGGTAAGCAGCAAAAAATCGCCTTAAAGAATGTTTGCCTCAACCGGGTATTGAACTCACAATCACCAGGTCAGAAGTCAGATACCCTAACCACTGAGCTACCTAGGCAGGCCTCTACTGAATTAAACCTGGTACAATAAAGAATTGAGCCATGCTCTGGCAAAAGGGGGCTTAATGCATCTCCGTCATGGATTATACAGAGCAATTCATCTCATCATTATGGATCCATAAAAACCCATTTTTTCTGACAACTGACTCTATCGTAAGATAGATTAGTCCTTTGACATACAGAAAACTGACCAATTTACTGAAAAGTTTCGGCTCAGGTCAGCCTGCACAGGCTGACCTGGGACAATACTTTTCGCAGATGCATTTAGTTCCCTTTTCACAACACATGGCTCAAATACTGAACTGAACCTAGCACAGTATAAATAGATATATTAAGGTTCCCTCAAAAGCAGGTATGTCAATAGTGTTTTCTCCAGCTGTAAAATTTTGCTGTTCATTTTAACCCTCTATCCAGAAATTTGGGGGTCAAAACTGGGGTCAAATTTCTTTGTTTCATTTTCAAATAAATGATGAATAAACAAGTTTTCGACATTCTTTTGTTTGTGTTTCGTAAACATCACCAAATATCAATATGTTTAGTCATACAGTGAACCATGTAACTTACTGTGGCAAATGATGGGCTTCATTAAAAATGCCGTCAGAAGTCACTGATTGTTGGATGTGGAAGACATTTTATGCCATGTAAAAGCCCAGAATCAGTACTTGGCATCTTCACATGATATGATTTTCGTTAGGATTTACTATTGAGATTAGCTAATTTGATTTTTGGTGCTAATAACGTTGCTTCTTCTTTGGTGCTGACTAGTCAAAGTTTCTTTGACGCCTGAAATGAGACTCAATCGGTTCCCAGTTTATCAGCTCTGGTACAGTATCTGCGGTCTGAATCGGATACCAATACAACTGGTCCCTAATTTTTAAAGTATAAAGCGGAGCGTAGAGGAGATTGCATTCGGGAACAAGAGAAATTTGTCATTCAGATTCGCCATTCATTTATATACTCAGAAAATGGATTTCAATTTAAGCGCCTCAGAAAAGACGCGACTGTAAAATTTCTGCCAGACAAGTGAGTAAAAAACGCATCAAATATGCAGTCCTTGTCAATCTTCATAAATATTGAATAAGTATGTGGAATCTTTCAGTGGAAAAAGTGAAAATGCGCTTGTAGATCTAGTTAAATCATTTTAGTACAATACAGAATTAGTGGTGAACTGTCAGTTTGTATTTACACCTTTATTTGTACCTGCCAATCAAAGCTGCTAAGGATAGATTGTCCAACACTGATTTCTACAGGTGTGTAAAGGTGTTAATAACAGACAATTTGCCAGTTTATGTAATCAACCCAAGTCTTTATTGATGGAAATATTTAGATTTAATTCTTATTCAGTGAGCCAGTTTTGATTTTAAAATAAATGTGAATATTCCAAAAATATGAAGAATTATAGAAATGTGATACAAAAAAAAAGTTTGAAATAGATTTCATGATTGAATGGTGTTTTATGCCGCTTTCAACATTATTTCTGTCATATCATGGCGACAGCTCACATATTCACATATTTCCTGAATTCCACCAATGCTAGGCTAGGACTCAGAAGTGTCTTGCCTAAGGACACTCCCACGAAAAATCTAGCAGATCAGGAGGGCCTAGAACCAGGACCTCTAATTGTGAGTCCCACATGTTACCACTGAGCCACGCAGAAACCCTTAAAATGGATCTCAGTGGTACAACATGTTTTCATAATGTTAGCTATGAACAAGGGTTTTAACTGTTGCAAGTGATGGCACAATCAAACATGTGGCACAGCAGTATTTCCACTATTGGAGACTTGCTCTGATGTTTTTTTTTTTTCATGACGTTCAACTAGTGGAGAAACAATTGCAAAAATATCATCAGTGCAAGACTTCGAATTAAAGGTATCATAATTTACTTGATTTGTAATTTATGTTATATTTAAAATTCATCTCGGTCAAAACAGTAGGGTGCAATCATATCAGGCGAACGAGCCGATGGACGAACATGGGAAAGAACGCGCTGGTTTTGGGACGAACAAGCCCGGAACCGAATTAAAAAAAAAACGCTGCAAAGTTTCTTTCTATTTCAAATTTCCTCTGTTACTTACCAACTTTAATTCACGGATGATTCATTAGAAGGGTATGCATACCTTTCGTACTGTTTTGTTTGATCGTATAGATGTATTTGCCTTTCAAAACTGAAAATTTATTTACAGCAATATTCCGCACGTGCAGCTTAGAACGTTTCCGCCAGCCTGGTTACCGTTTCAGCTGATACCTACTTTTGGACCAGACGTTTTCGTCCGTGGACTCGTTCGCATTTACTTAGTTCGTCCCAACCTTTTGGTACACAGTATGGAATTTTTTGACAGCTGCCTAGTAGCCCATCAAACTTCATAAATATTTCAAGAACATTTTAAATGGATTATTTTTATATGTTTTTAGATCCTTCTTTGTTTCACTTGAGTATTTATGAATTAAAGAGGATGATTATTTTAAGAATCAAGATTGTCAACGTTTTGAGTTCTCTCTTGTCTCGTCTTCATGCAAAAACTTTGACGCTTTCTTATATCTTTGTCATATCTGAAGGTATTTACATAAACATTGGGCTAACTATTCACTGTCAAAGGGGAAATTCATATCAGTCAGAAAATAAACCTCTAAATGAGCGGCGCTTCGTGGAAATGTAATTTACAGTCAATAGACTAGTAATCATAAGAGCACTGGTCTGTTGCCATCGAGAGATCGAAACCCAGATTCGAACGTAAATAAACAACAGCAACAACAATATCACACGGTCACCAGAGACTGCCCCCCCCCCCCAAAAAAAAAAAATCCTTTCTGTTTTAGAAGTCGTAATTCTCTTAAAACTAACAATGTTGACATGATAACAACAAAATCTCTACCACTCCAATTTGAAGAATGTACAGTACATGTTTGCTTATACATGTATATCAATGAAGTCAGTGACCTACGCAATCAGGCTCATCTTTACTTATCCCAACGCAACCTTTTTCATCGTCGTGTTTTTCACGGGTGTTGTAGGTCTCATCTAGGTATGAGTTTGTCCCAAAAAGTGGAGCGATTGACGATTTTTCTAAAAGTGAACTGTAGAAAGTATTCAAATTTCAAATTATCAAACTGATATATCCTTAATTTGCTTTTCTTAAATTTCAGAACAACAAACACAATTTTCTCATGCTAGTTCTTTTTTGTGATAGGTTAATAGCTATGAGTGGTGGTAAAGTCATTGGATACACTGGATCAGACTTAATGACCAGAATGGACCGGGTCGATTTAAGTTTACTAAATGTTGAGAACAGAACAGAACAGAACAGTTCTTTATTACACTCAGAAGGTACATAAAGTACAACTAGAGGATTTGAAAACAATATCATTAAAAAAAAAACATAAAGAAAACAATTCCGGTAAACGAGAGAGGTAAGGCTGAAGGAAAAAGGGAGGAAGGGAGACAAGAGTCGAAAGTGTTTACATAAGAATATCACATGATATACCTGTGTTCATTATGTGAGTAGTCTGGTAAGCGGGGAAAAAAACCCGTTAGGGGGCGTGGTTACTAAAAGATTATTTGGATTGTGCAGTTACTGTCCACTACATGAGAACAATGTGGAGTAAATACATTTTCGCGTGATCTGAAATTGATAAATAAATTACGACAATGAAACATGATGCTCCTTTATCATGTACCCATACTGGATGCTGGTAGAGTAGCAAAATGCAATGTACAGCTATAGAATGAATGAAGACTACATTACAGTAAAACAAGCAAGTGTAAGATATGGTAATCTTTGTAACTCCTTAGCAAACATTCCATGATTTCCAACTTGTGGATACATTTAGGGAATATTAGAGAAAGTCAGTAACTGTCATTCTCTACCATTGCCACCATATTGTTTCCACCATCAAGGACAAAAATCACATTTGAGGTTAAACAAAATTTGTCGTCTGCAAAAGTTTACAGTAAGGATCACTCTGAACTTTTCTTATTTGTCGAAAAGATAGATACACATAAATAATTTTATGCTGCAAGGATACTTTTGTCCAGCAGTACATGTATTTAACTATAGAACCGTTAAAGAAAAAGACTTGTAACTGAAGTAAACTGATTTGGTGGCGGTGTAGGCCAAGATCAGACTACATTTCTATGTAGGATTATCTCTGTCTACACCGCCAACTAAAGTGAGGCACTGCCAATTTTAAAACCAGAAATTGTCGTGCAATTAGATAAGGTTTGTCGTCTGCAAACGCTTTCTGTTAGGACCATATTCAACTTTTTAACATATGGTAAATAAATAGGTACAGTTTCCAACGAAAACCTAAACTAAATTTAATCGTGTCAGGAAGTCGGCAATAGTGCTCGATATTACATTTTGTTGCAAGGATACTTTCAGTCATTAGAACATGGATTTAGGATAGGAACCATAAAACGTTTGTTCAAGCTGACGTAGACTAAGTAGTGGCGGTATAGGCCAAGATCAGCCTACACTGCTGTGTAGGAATATCTTTGCTTATACCAAAAAACAAAACTAAAGTATTATTGCTCTTGGCCGTTTTTGAAAGTGTTAATCAGGGAGCATAGGCAAACTATTATATATTATTCCTTATTTAAATGCTTTCATTATTAAAGTGACAAAATGGCTAAGTTTTTTAAGTTTAGCAACCGAATAGGGATTCATAGTTGTTTTAAAATTTCTGTTATTCATGTTTCCCAAAAATAAGTTTCTTTCATTTTCAAAGGAAGTACATTCGAGGACATAGTGTTGTTCGTGGCCAATTGTATCAACATTACAGAGGTTACATTTTCTTTCCTGAAAATGTGTGCCGTCATATCGGCCTGTTTCGACGGGTAAGAAGTGATTAGCAGTTCTAAACTTTAGTAGGGGTATGTAATCTTGTCTGCTTATTTTTTTTAAGTAATCTTCAAATTTATGGTTTGTTTTGAGAGAGAGGTAAATTTTGCCTTTATTATTTGATCTTAATTGCTCACACCAATTTTGTTTAAATTGATCTATAAGGATTTGTTTAACCATTTTATGAATATTTTCTTGGGTAATTAGAAATTGGTTATCCCACAGGTCAGGCCTCCCTACTTTATAGAGTATTTCTCTAATTTTGTTTGGCCATTTGAAGGTATTATTTTGGAGATGAATCATGTATTTATATATCTTCAAACTAAATTTTTCACTTTTCCCTACTAAAATTCGATTCCAAAACGATATCATGCGACTTTGTATACTTATTGAAACAGGGTATCGGCCGAGTTCACCATATAGGAATGACATGGGCGTTGACTTTCTAGAGTTTGTTATTTTGCGTAGGAAATTGTTATGGATACGTTCTAAAATGTCGATGTTTTCATAGCCAAAAATCTCTGATCCGTAAAGTAGGATGGGGAGTACAGTATGGTCAAATAATTTCAGAGATAGGTCAAGTGGAAGATCAGCATTGTTAATTCTAGTATACAAATAGTGCATAGCTTTATTTGCCTGTTCGGCGATATGTTTGCGAGCATTAAGGAAAGAACCATTGTTCGTAAAAGTGAGACTGAGGTAATGATATTTGTTGGTCACTTCAAGAGAACGTGTACCAATTTTAAATGAATAATTCTGAAGAGTTCTGGCTCCGAAAACTACAACTTTTGTTTTATTTAATTTGATATTTAAATGCCAGTTTTTGCAGTATTCATTAAAGATGTTCAAATTGTTTTGTAGGTCATGCTGATTTGTCGAAAAGATAACGGTATCATCAGCGTAGAGTAAAATCAACAGTTTAAGCCATACAGTAAGATCATTTGGATCCTTTAGCTCTACTCCAGCTGAACCTTTTGATTCCATGTTTGATTGCAGATCATTAAGGTAAAGAGAAAATAGTGCAGGAGATAAATTTTCACCTTGCCTTACACCCACTTCCGAGATGAAATAAGGTGAGATAGACCCATTATGCTTAATGCAGGACTTGATATTTTGATACATGTTGAGAATTACTTTAAAGAATTTGCCATTTATTTCATAGTTTAGAAGTTATGCCAAAGTCCCGGCCTCCATATTTTATCAAATGCCTGTGAGAAATCGACAAAAGCGGCGAAAAGCTTCAGTTTCTGTTTTTTTAAAACTTCAAACAGTGAATAAAGGGTGAACATGTGATCAGTACAAGAGTATTGTTTTCGGAAACCAGCTTGGTTTTCCTCGAGTATTGCATGTTCCTCGAGATAAACCGTTAGTCTACGGTTCAATACAGACGTAAACAATTTACCTAGACAGCTTAATATTGTGATCGGACGGTAATTAGATGGATCATTCGGATCACCTTTGTTTTTAAATATTGGAATAATTGTTCCCTCTAGCCAAGTTGTTGGTATAAAACCAGTGTCTAGGACGCAGTTAAATAACTTACAATATAGTGGTAGTATTAGATGCTTCGTGGATTTAATATATTCGTTAATAATATTATCAGAGGGACTGGCTGCTTTCGAATTTTTTAAATTATTTATGCAATAGTTTATTTCTTCTTCCGTGATTTCTGAATTTAGATAGATATTTTGATTTTGTATGTTTTGATTTTGAGTAATTTCTTTTATATTTGAAAAGCGCTCATCTTTTACATCGTTAAAATTTATCTGTTTAAAGTAATTATAGAGTTCATCCATTGAAATGGGTTCAGTAGGCTTCCCTTTTGGTTTTAAACTATTTAAATATTTCCAGTACTGTTTTGGATTTTCAGTTGTCATTTCCCTAAGCTTTTGCGAGTTATCATGTTTTTCTTTTTTAATGAAATAATTCATAGTTCTTTTGTACTGTTTAGTTGCTAATTTTAATGATAAACTGTTTTGGAAATCTTTATTTTTGCTGTAATTGCTTTTTGCTTTTAAATAATCTTTCCTTGCTTGGTGGCATTTTTGGCCGAACCATGTTTTATTTCCTACAGTATTTTTAAGATGGTATTTTCGAGCAATTCTCTCTGGGAAGGTATTTTCAGCTGAATTTTGGAAGACTGCATTTAACTCATGCGTAATGAAATCTATAGTTTCTTGTGACTGGGGATATGAGTTTAATTGGCTACTTAAAATGTGTATTTTTTCTTGATTTAAATTATTGCAGAAATCCGCGTGCATATTTGGAACCCATTTCGGGCGAATTGTAGTGAATTGATTTTCACCTGAATTTAAAGATTCTGTACATATTTTAACATGCCACGACAGCAGACTATGGCCATCAGAATACAGCCTGTCCGTCTCTGTGATTTTGAAATGGGTTATTTCTGAAAAGCAGTTTGCACTAGCCATTACATAGTCAATTGTTGATTTCGCGCGAAATGTGAAACTGCCGATATCCCTATCATGGAACATTCTACCATTAAGTAAAAATAAATTATTATTTTTGCAAATGTCTAACAATTTAAAACCGTTGGTATTTGTTTTGTTATCTTGAGCTTTCCTTTTCAGGTTAATTGAGAGATTTTCAAGGATCTTGTGTTTGTCGAACGTTGACCGCATGTCATAATCAATATCGAAGATGCTGTTCAAGTACGGATCGGAAGGGACGTAATCGCTCATACTGCCTACTCTAGAATTTGTGTCACCTGCGAGGTAAACGTATTTATTATTGTTGCATTTTTCTGATATTTCATTTTCCAAGTTAGTAAATTGTTCTTCCGTAAGAAATCTTGAATTCTCAGGTGGGATATATATAACACCTAGAATAGAATTTTCATCAGTTTTAGTGAGATCCTTACTTATTGAAATCCATAGTACATACTCAGAAACGTTCTCAACAAGGTTGAAGTATTTAACAATTGAATCTTTTACATATATGCCTATGCCCCCAGATTTGCGCTTATAGGATTGCAATCTATTTTTTGAGAAAAATGTATAATTCTCTATGTCAACCAAGTCTGTATTGTCTAAATGCGTTTCACAAACACAAAACACATCGTAATCGTTTATAAGTTCAATAAACTCGGGATAGAGCAGACGACTTTTTAAACCGTTGACGTTTAGACAACCAAATGTCAGTAACTGTTTATTCACAGGGTTGATTCGTACACCGTTCCCCGACCTGTCCTAGTGAGTATCACCGTTAGCGGGATTAACAGTTTGTGAATGGCTTTGACTAGAGTTCACGCGATGCTGCTTTCCTGGGTTTGACTTGTCAGAGGTCCACGGACGTTGGAAGCTGTGACCGGCTTTGGGATCAGACTGCTTGGATTGAGATGCACTAGGTCTGGATGGAGCGTGATTGCGTCCTCTAGTTGGATGAGGTGACGGTGACTGGGTTCGTCTGGACTTGTGCATAGGAGCATTGTTGGTGGATGATGTGTTGTCACTGCGTGTTGGAGAACCGTTATGAGACGAATTGGCACGAGTAAAACAGTCTTGATTGGGGTCGGTGCTCATGGATACGCCCCCCCATTCTTGAAGCAAGATTAGAATTGATTTGTTTTGTGTCATGGTATAAAACGGGGCCCCAGTCGGGGAATTTGTCCGTGATTGTTCTGCCATCCATAACAATTTTTGCTGGGTATACAATGTTGACCTTTTTGCCAGGATTAGATTTCTTGAGATCTTTGTATTCTGGCCAAAGTTGTCGACGGGCATATGCTATTTCCTTCGGGAAGTCTCTGTTTATACTATAGTCAGTACCCTTAAGTTTATTTGCGTTCTCCAAAACATAACCTACATCTCTATAGTCCAGAAAATACACAATAATATGTCTAGTGTTGCCTCTCTTGTGCTGACCCAAACGATGTGCACGAGGGATTACCGGGCAGGGATCAATAAGAAGATGATTCTTAAGAAAAGTAGCAATCGTTGAGTGACAATCCTCGAATTTTTGTTCAGGAATTCCACCAAAGAGTAAATTATTTCGGCGTGACCGTGCCTCCAGGTCAATAGCTTTATAGTCCCAACGGATTTAGCACAAAACATCAACACTGTTTTGCAATGTGTGACCTTATAATTGGTTAGCATGGAACACAGATGCACAAAAGCCAGAATGATGAAACATACAAAATTCCATAACATATAATAACATAAGAAAAGTGAACTGCATGTCTCAATGAAATCCATGGTAAAGTGAACTTGGAGTAATTGATAGATATACTCGAACATAGCAATAAAACAGAAAGAAGAAATGGATTCAATTGAATATTTCTCGCTGGAATGGGAGCAGCCCACGAAAAACCCCCGTTTATTTTTTGAATTGGAGGAAACGTGTTTCCGTAGCCGAGGCTCTACCATACCTAGAAATATCGAGCAACGGAATCTCTCAGACATGCCAAAAACATAATGACTACAATAAGCTTCCATGTTCCGAATTTGAATCTGAACCCAAAAAATTCGATGCTAACCGTGCGGTGGTCAACGTAGAACTGACTATTTTTATCTGCACTAATTATAACCCAGTGCCTCTACTGGACAAACCGGTTTTGCATCTCAACCCGTTTAGACAAATATTCTCCGCTATACTACGTAACGCGGAGAATGAAAAATTCTAGTCTCTTTATACGTAAAGCATGGTCATCCAAGGATATCCCCATTGAATTGACCTTATGGCTTAAGGAAAGACATTCGTCGACCTTGAGGCTGATCCCCTTATTTTGTTGGAACATGACAGATAATTTACCATCGATGGAGAGATCCTCATATTCAATGTCACTAATGGAGCATGAACTTTGATCACCTGTACTTTTTCTTAACCGTTTTCTGTTTACAGTTACTAAATTTTCACTACTCACGGTTTCTTTGTTACAAGCATTTGTTTTGGCGCCATTTAGCTGAAAGCGATTTTGTGTCAAAATTCCATTATATTCCTCATTTTGTTCACTGTTTGTAAATAAACCTTCACTCATTTCACAGGTATCCATTTTGTGACACTTTTAATCACTAGATCCAACTTTAAAAGTAATAATTCTATTTTCCCCCGACCAGAAAAAAAAATTGACCAGCGTATAACCGGAACCGGAAATCTAGGTAAAGATGATCCTGTCGTGTCTTCCTATGACATTCACTAGACTTTGAAAAATAAAATTTTTGTTAAATTATTTTTGTTAATTAAAACAAAAAAAAAAAAACAAAACTACTAGTGCTATTACTCTTACACTTTCATATTTTTAAGATCCATTCATAACGGACAAAATTGAAAATAGGGTAATTTCATTTGAATACACACTGGAATGGTAAAACTTCGCTGTATGATAAATTAGTTGTCCGGTCAGGTGGCAGGGCACTTGGAAACTTGTTCACGAATCATTCGCCACAGCCGTGAACAAGTTTCCAAGTGCCCTGCCACCTGACCGGACAACGAATAATGTTATGTCGATGCTCTCAGTCGAATCATCTTCAATACTCTTTCGTAGTTTTAAAGCAGCACATGCCACTTGAATACTGCATAGTTTTTCAATGTGTCTTTAACCCCATCTTCTTTTAATAAACATGTTAAACGTTTCAGACGGACTATGTCTTAAGTTTACACAGAATGTTATCGCTGCACGAGTTTCATACACCATCATTTTTAAGTTATTTTTTCATTGATAGATCTCACAAACCTATCGGACTACGTTTTTTTTTTTGTGGAAGTGAGATTTAAAAAATCGCACAAAACTATTTGGTCCCATGTGTGTGTGTGTGTGTGTGTGTGTGTTATGCGCGATACGGGCCTTTACATTCAATAACTTGACAGAATGGTGGCAAAACGGGGCGAAGCTGTCGTTTGATTGTTGTTGCATTTAAATAACAAAAGTAATTTTAAAAGAAATTTTTGTGACTTATGAAATTGTGAAATAAGTATTTTTTCTATTGTTTTCAAAAAATGAACACAAAATACTTGTTTGACAGACAGACGAAATGTTACAGCCGGCTTTCATCGGAAATTTGGTCAAAGGGCATTCTTCGTGAATGTTTATAAGAATGACATCATACACAAACAAAAACACTCTCAGGTAAACAATTTTGCTAAACTTACTTGTTCGAATGTGCTAAATTCCTATATTTTCAGCATTAGTCGTAGGAAAGGCCGTTCACAAAAACGCAAACTTCGGGAAAAAAATACCGAAGTGAGCAGGATTGCCGGACTCGCAAGATGACCGGACACGACGGTATGTTCCACTTCACTTTAACTCTTTCATTTCCACCTCAAGAAATTAGACTTTTTTCCAGAACTAAAGTAGATTTCCATTGCTGTTGAATCTGCACTGGGTACTAAACTAGTATCAGGTAACGCATGATGTAGATCCAAGATTAGAATGCACATTCTGTGGTGTCTGATCTTGATCTACGTCATCCACAAAATCTATTTATGTCGTCACCGGTAGTGAAAGAGTTCAACAATGCATTAACTCTTTCTTTCGCTACTAACTAAATGTTTTCGACTTTATTCGAGGTCTTAAAGTATATTTTCGTTACGATTGAAGGCGACTCTGGTCAAAGATTAACATCAGGTAGCGGACGGTGTTGATCAACGATCAGACTGCACGTTTTGTGCAGTCTATTCTTGATCTATGCTATCCGCAAAAGCTGTCCAAGCCGACATTGGCACTGAAAGAGTTAAGTCTGTCTTCTTCTTTTCGCAATAAATAGCAACATGTTAAAAATACCCATCACCATTTTTACTCGCGCATGAATAAATAGGTCACGGTCGGTTTATCACTATGAAATACATGTTACTTGAAAAACGCATGAATACAACATGAAATATAAAGCAGTACTGAAACGTCACTTGAAGTGGCCGTTACCTTGTACGATTTTAGATTTCGGGGTAGCGGTCTTTCTAGTTGTGACCTGTAAATAGATCACAACTAAAAATGTGGGAAAAGGAGAGGATGCTGGTTACCAGCATTTTCTCCTTTTCCAACAAAGTTTTCTACCCTGTCCAGAACAAATTTCAACTTTATTTATCGTCTACAAATGCTTTGAATTTGGACAAATCTAAAATTTTGTGACGTGGTAAAGATTTATAATGATTTTTCATTTTTTTTAAGAGGTGGGAGCAGTTGTAGCAATCAGCTGAACAGCAATTGGCTTAATTTCTTTTTTTTTTCTGCTTTTGACAGCGAAAAAATTGCTGTAATTCACGTATCAGGCGAAAAACATTTTATAAGTATGTCATGAAAATTATTGTTGTCGATTGTCTCTTGAACTTGCTGGATCTTTTCGACTCATTCGTCTCCATTGTCGAATTTTGGAAGAACATTTAAACAGCAATCAGCCAAATTTCATTATGCCTGTTTGTAAATGTGAATGGACTGTCATATCGAGCCGAAAACATTTTTGTGTTGTCATACAGGGTATTGTCGTTAATGGCGTCCTTCAGTTGCTGGATCTTGGCGGCTCTTTCGTCTTCGTCGTCGAATCCAGGGAAACTCCTGTCAGGGAAACAAGTCATAAGAATTAGATTTATTTTATTGAGAAGTAAGGCCGCTGGCCGAACGTACAGTTATACATTTAGCACAAATTTCTCGAAAGTGTAAACGAAAGACATTCAATGAACATAGAACCTTTGAAATTATATGAAGACTATTTTGGATTTGGGCCGTGGACTCCCACACAGTGTTTTAAATAATGAAAGCCCAGCTTGGTATCTTAGTGGTTAGCTATCTGACTCGTGACCTGGTGGTAGTGTTTTCGATACCTGGTTGGAGCAAACTTTCTTTCTGGCGATTTTTCGCCTCTCACATCTGATGCATTTGAGAAAAGTAGTCAGTGACTTGGAAAAAAAAGGTGTGTAAGCACTGGTGTGCGAACGCCAAGAAACACATGCGTAGGTGCATTGACCGCCGTGATATGACCTAAGCTGTTAAAACGGCAGTTAAACTCCAATAAATCAATCATTAAACAATTAAGTTAAGCCCGTTAGGAAATGTTCCTTAACCATTATGAAAATACAGTAAGAGAAAAAAATCTCGAACATAACAAAGGAAGTACATGTACATGAAATATACCCACTATGTTTAACATGACTCAAATGATGACAGCTATCCTCGAAAGCATAGAGGAACACTGTGAGGAAGGAAGAACCGCGGGACACCAACATATTCTCCTTCCCCCCGCCCCTATACCCCGGTGCTTCTTTTAATAATAAAATGGTAGAGGAGTAGCCTTATCTAAATGCACATGTATAGTACAAAGGGGGTTAATTAATCAATTAATTAATTAAAGGGGGATTAATTAATTAATTAAAATGCTAGAGGAGTAGCCTTATCTAAATGCACATGTATAGTACAAAGGGGGGTTATTTAATTAATTAATTAAAGGGGGATTAATTAATTAATTAAAATGCTAGAGGAGTAGCCTTATCTAAATGCACATGTATAGTACAAAGGGGGGTTAGTTAATTAATTAATTAATTAAAGGGGGATTAATTAATTAATTAAAGTGCTAGAGGAGTAGCCTTATCTAAATGCACATGTATAGTACAAAGGGGGCTTAGTGCGTTTACAAAAAGTATCGACCCAGGTCAGTCAGCGCAGTCCTGGGTTAAAACTTTTTGCTTTTGACCAATGTTCTGCATGTCAAAGGACCAGTGTACCGCATGATTCAGTCGGCTTTCACAGAACACGGGTTTTAGGGATGTATAATACTGTGATGAGTTGCTTGGTACGATGCATTAAGCCTCCTTTAGCCAGAGCATGACTTTAATGTATGTTTACATTATCAGTTCTCTATCAGACGACAATTTTTAAGACCATCCGAACTGAACTTATTTTCATATGTTAACTTAACACCCAGAGCGCCAAATAAATCCGGCAGTCCTTTTCAGTCTAAAAGGAAAATTAAGTGTAGTTGCAATTTCAGAGTTTCTCTTGCTAAGAATGCCTTAGCAACGCGGACAGTGTAGGTCAGTGATCAGTCTGCACGTTTTGATCTTGATCTACTCTGGCCTCAGAGGTAACTATTGTAGTGAAAGGCATGCTAATGCTTAAATAAAGCTCCAATAATAAAATTTAGAATAAATAAATAACATTGAAGGGGCCCTGCGTGGCACAGTATATGACTCGTATATGACTCGTGACCTGGATCCCCCGGGTTGGAGCCTCCCGGTATCCACTGGGAGTTTTTAGTGGGAATGTCCTTGGACAAGAAACTCCAGAGCGCTAACCTAGAACTGGTGAAACCCGGGAAATACATCAATATGTGAGCTGTCGGCGCGATATGCCTGGCATAATGTTAAAATCGGCGTAAAACTTCATTCAGTCAAGCATTCAAATAACATTGCGAGGAGTAACTGGCTTACTTGACAAACACTTTCATTGCTGGGTACGTTTTGATATATATCTCTGGGTGAGTGGGTTTGGGTGGGTTAGGCTGAATGAAGAACGGAATCATAAAACTCCGGGTGATATTGACAAGTCCATCGGGTAACATGACGATCTCGTCAAGGACTGGCACTGTCATCGCAATCTCGTGACCTGAAAAATGTCATAAGGTTTATCAAGTAATATTCTTTGAGTTCTGGGCTGCCTTTCACAAATCTGCGTACGCACGAAATTTGCGTACGCAGTTTAGGTAAGCAAGCATCAAGTCTGAGAACAAGTTTCACTAAACTGTATAACATTACGATCTGAGTTAATAGTTGCATAACTTTACGCCAACTCATACCTTTGGGTAAGGCAGGGATCGTATAGGCCTATGTGTGAATATACGATCCCTAAAAGTCTGCGTAAGTCTACGCTGTTATACTTCATTGAGGCACAGCCCTGGGTCCGTATTCATCAAGCATTCTTAAGAACGTTCTTAGTCTTATTCTCCAAAATTTTCTACATTTGAAAGTAACACAACTTCTGATTGGCTAAAAAATTTGGTTTAGCCAATCAGAAGTTGTGTAACTTTCAAAAATCTTGGAGAAAAAGACTAAGAATGTTCTTAAGGTTGATGAATAAGGACCCCGATCTCTGATATCCTTAGGGGAGAAATTTGTTTAACCCACACCACACAATCCCGACTTTGAACGACCCTACGGAAAAGGGCTTTGGTAACCAGCATTTTCTCCCTTTCCCACAATGCTTTCTAATCTTCCCAAATCAAATTTCAATTTTGAGTCACATTTATTTTCTCGTCTGCAAAAGCTTTCAATTTGGACTGGTCTAAAACTGTGTCGTTTGGTAAAGAGTGAAACATTTTACTATAGATAAAAAGGGGGTGAACGAAAACTTAAAGCATTTAGATTGATTAGTTGTATGATACCTAACGCTGTTTTCCACACTGAGTTATATCGCGGCGGTTACTGCACCTATCCATGCTTTTCTGGAGTTCCTTTGTACCAGTACTTCACACACTTTTCTTTCGAAGTCACTGGCTGCTTTCCAGCATTATCATTGTCGAAATTTTCAGCTTAAACATTCCTTAATCTGCATCTATGACAGCGTGCAATAAACAATAAACATAATAAAAATGCATCATGAGACACGATACGAGTATCATATCAGAAACACGCACACACCCATACAAACTCACCCAAACGCGCTAGTCAAAAACTGTTGAGAGAGAGAGAGAGACAGAGAGATGATTTAAATGAAAAAAGGACAGTTTTCAGTATGTAGCAGAGAATCCAGCAATTTCACGGCTACCTTAGTACATTTGACGCAAATATCTTTGTAAATTCAGCTTCAGATAAATGGTCAATGATTGATTTATAGAATGGTGTTTAACGCCGCTTTTAACAATATTTCAATCATTTCACAGCGACAGCTCACATATTTGTACGTCCTTTGTTTCACCAGTTTTAGGCTAGGGCTCTGAAGTGTCTTGCCAAAGAAGACTCCCAGGAAAAAAGTCCAGTGCTTCCGGTGAGGGTCAAACACAGGACTTCAAGGTTACGGGTCCTACACTTTACAACTGAGCCACGCAGGACCCAAATCAATGGTCAAAAACAAAATGAGCCATGTTCTGAGACAAGGGGGTTTAATGCACCTGCAAAAAGCATTGACCCAGGTCAGCCTGCGCAGTCCGCACAGGCTGACCTGGGCCAAAACTTTTTGCTATTGGTCATTGTTTTTATGTATATCAAAGGACAGTCTACCTCACGAATCAATCGGTTGTTAGACAAAATGGGTTTTATGGATCCTTAATCATGTGATGACTTGCTTGGTATAATTCATCACATACATGCATTAAGTCCCCTTTTGCCAGAGAATGGCTACACGTATTAGATCTACTATACCGGCAGAGTTGTCTCCATGGATATAAGTGAAGAGTGAGTTGTACATTCCCTCGAACGCCTGGTCGCTAGGTTTAACTCCGGAGTGAGTCGTGGAAATCCACATGGATTGTTCGTACTGGCGTACTTCGTATGTCTGCCGTAATAGATTATCCAAATTAGTGTTCAAAATACACAATCGCAACATTTAGGGCTTAAAGCTTAAAACATTTACCGAGTTTCACGAAACCTGGAGAAGAAAGCCTTTGAAAACACTGGTAACAAGCTTTTTCTCCTTATTCCACAACGTTTTCTACCATATCAAATACAAAATTAATAATTTGAGCAACCTTTCATTAAATTGTGTTGTCCTCAAATGCCTTCAATATGGTTGAGTACAAAGTTGTGGCGTTTGGTAAAGCGTAAATTGGTCGAATCAAAATGATATCAGTGTCAGCCAGTATTTGTGCGTTAAGCTTTTTAACAGACGAGAAAATTTTAGCCTTGTCGAAACTGAAAGGATTTACAGACGACAAATGAGATGTGTCCTAAATGATAGGTTTCACTTTAGAAGAGCAGAAAAACATTGTAGGAAATGTTAAAAATGATGGTCACCAGCAATTTCCTCTTGTTACGTGATGTTTTCAAATGCCTATATCCTAAAAGTCGTTGAAACATGGGATTATGTAGTAAAAGGTTAACGCTGCTTTCAACAGTTTTTGTTATATCACGGCGGAAGCTATTTATTAAAGTCTTTCCGGGATTTGGCGCCGTAAAACTAAAATTATGTTTAATTGGTGTTAAACATCAAATTCTTCAAGTCGATCATCACAGGTCTAGGCTCTGAGTTGTTTTTTTCCTAGGGACACTCCATTTACAGGAGCACCGTTGAACCAGCATTTCCTAAATGGTAAAACTGGCATCTTAACCACTGAATCATGAATGATCAATTGTTATATACTATTCATTGACATGGCAACTTTAAAATAATAGCTTTTGCGGACGGCGTATATCAAGATCAGACTGTGCAGAACCTGAAGTCCGATCTTGGATCTACACGGTCTGCTAGCTTAATCTAAAATATGACCAAAACTATCTTTAATTGCTGTTGAAATCTACTCTAGGACATCGATAAAAGTCGAACTTACTGGCAGTGGAAAAGTCGATTTAGTAATGACAGTGGCATCGAGGTCAATGGCACAAGGATGTTTGTTAAGATTGGTTTCAAACTTTCATTATCGTCCAAAATTAATATGAGCCATGCTATGTGAAAAGGGGGTTTAATGCATCTGCAAAAAGTATCGAGCCAGGTCAGCCTGCGCCGTCCGCGCAGACTGACCTAGATCGAAACCTTTTGCTATTGTTATTTTCTTTCAAAGGACCACAAGATTCAGTCGGTTGTTAGACAAGATGGATTTTTTGGATCCATAATTACGTGATGTCTTGCTTTGTATAATGCATCACGGAGATGCAGTAAACATCACTTTTGCCAGAGCGAGGCTCGTATCAAATACAAGATAGAAACAACAACAATCAGATTGGATTACCGCGTATTGATTCAGTGTAGTATAAACCGGGCACGCCAAGTTATGACAGAAGGCCGGTTGCACCCATGGCGCTTTCGTGGTTGCGGCAGACACTAGATAAGCCAAAGAACAATACAAAACGACTTTGATCATTTTCTGTAACGTCTCCCGTTAGTAGTGTAGCCTGAAAGTGCATGTATATAAAATTACAGGCCCCGTATTTTAACGACTGTTCTTAATAAAATGTATAGTATAATTCTCAAGAATTGTCTACACTTTAAAGAAATGCAATTCCTCGATGGTTTTCATTGTGTTGGAAAGTAGAATTTTTAATTCGAAATATATTTCAAAATTAAAATAATCTTCGAAAAAGGAAAAAGAAAGTTAAAAATTGCGCGTATATACTGTACACATATAGCATTACGTAACGCTCAGAGAAATACTGAATTACCAAACAGCACAAGAAAAACATCATCTCCTGTCATATTAGTTAGTATACATATGCTATGGTGTGAATAAATGTCCCTGGATATTGATTAGCTGGACGAGCGCTTGTAGATTAGTGCCATAAGTGTGCTAGTGAAAAAGCCAGCAGGGCCCGCTGAATAAACATGTACACATTTTCGACCGATCGCAAACTACCATCTATTCATTCGATTTCATTATCCCTATGAGTCGGTCAAAAGGCAGCGCATACAGCTACGCCGAAAAAGGAAGTATTCCAGTAATTGCCTGACCGGGTATCTCAGTGGTTAGCGTATCTTACTCGTGACCTGGCAGTTGCGGGTTCGACAGCCGGTTGAGGCAAACTTTCTTTTCGGCGATTTTTCGCCTCTCACCTCTGATACATGTGAGAAAAGTAGTCAGTGGCTTGGAAAGAAAGCTGTCAGTACTGATGTGAGAAAGTCAGGAAACACAAGTACATTGACCGCTGTGATATGTTCTACGCCGTTAAGTCGGCATTAAACTCCAATACAAACAAAACAAACTTACCAGTGACTTCTGTCGCAATCAAAACACTGCTTTGAAAGCCAAATCTAAGTTTTTGGTTATAAATACCTTGCTACCGCACTACGTAAGAATGCCTTGACATGTTATGTAATTATTAATAGAAAGGTCTTGCCGAATTCTTTGAAACTTATCTTTGAATTTGCAAGTATAAATGAGCTTGCTCTGTGAAAAGGGGGCTTAATGCATCTGCAAAAAGTGATGACACATGTCAGCCTGCGCACTCCGCGCAGTCCTCGCAGGCTGACCTGCGCCGAAACCTTTTGCTATATGTGAATTTCCTGCATGACAAAGGACTATTTAACCTCCGGATCCAGTCGATTGCTAGACAAAATGGATATTGAATTATGTGAACACTTGCATGGTATGATGGATCACGGAGATGCTTTAAACCCCCTTTTTCTAGAGCATGTCTCAAATACCTTTTCCAAGTATAAATACCTCGTTCCCGCTCTACACAGGGATACCTTGTTATTTCATCTGTGTACAGATAAGCCCTTTACCAAACGATAGTTTTTTTCTTTTTTATTTGTCCAAATCCAAAGCATTTGCAGACGACAAAATAAATATGGCTAAAACAGTGAAAACTGTCTTTGAAAGGATAGAAAATATTGTGGGAAAAGGAGAAATTGTTGGCTACCAGTATCTTCTCCTTTTCCCACAATGTTTTCAAAATTTTCCAGGTTTTTATCCATGTTCAAGGCATTTGCATACGACAACATAACACATGGCTCCAGCAGTGGAAATTGTCTTTGAAAGGATATAAAACACTGTAGGAAAAGAAAATGCTGGTTACCAGCATATTCTCCTTTTCCCACAATGTTTTCAAAAGCCTCCTTCCTCTAGATCGTTAAAACTCTTGATTGTGTGGTAGTTGAGGGTTAAGCATTCTTTTTATCAAAGCGTATTTTGTCTAACTTTACTTGCCAACCGTTCACGCTGTTTGGTATTATTACACTTCCATTACCCCGTTTATAGGTACGATTTCATAGAAATGAGCCATGCTCTGGCAAAAGGGGGCTTAATGCATCTCCGTGATGCAATGTACCGAACAAGTCATTACATAATTATGGATCTATAAAATCCATTTTGTCTGACGACCAATGGAATCATGAGACATGTCGTTTGACATGCATAATATTGTCCAATAGCAAACAGTTTCGGCCCAGGTCAATCTGCGCGGACTGCGCAGGCTGAATTGGGTCGATACTTTTTGCAAATGCACTAAGCCCCCTTTTCACAGAGCATGATTAGCCTACTGACCCTAACATTTGTACATAAGTAAAACCTTTGACAGATTAGAAGAAGAATACTATATGATAACATAATCCAATTTTTCGACGATGTAATGTGCGAAAGCAGCCAGTGGCTTGGGAAGAATGTTGTGCGAAGTATTCGTAATAGAAACTCCAGGAAAGCCTAGATAGGTGCACTGGCCACCACGGTATAACTGACATAATGTTGAAAACGGCGATGAACATCAATCAATCAATCAATGATAGATTATTTGGGTACTCTTACAGTCAGTTTAGAACGGGTATTCCTTTTCAGAACAGAAGGAAGAAGAAAATGAGAATGAGAATGAGATGCTAAAAGACAAAGTAGCCCGAACTTGACATATTTGGGTTTATTTAATTGCTTGGAAATGTTCCCTCATGCCTTCCTTCTCTCTCTTCCTCCCTCCCTTCCTTTTTGTTCTATCTTTCTCTCTTTGCTACACTTTGGCTTTCCTTCCTTCCTTCCTTCATTTATTCTTTCCTTCTTACTTATTTATTTACCTACTTTCTTACTATTTTCTCTCTCACTCGCTCACTCACTCTCTCACTCACTCACTCACTCTTCTACCCACCCTCTCTCACTCACTAGGTTGATAATCATGCGACACGGTCAAACTGAATCTAAGAACAGAAGTTAAGACCTCAAAAACAGTTAAATGTATTTTTCGGCGAAAGAATTATGGTAATACATGAACGGGTCAGTCATTGAATTTATCCGATTCCTACTTTGTGAAAAACATATACCATCTAAGGGAGAAGACCAGGTAGCATGTGCAAAGTAAATTTTTTGTGGTTTCAATAAATTGATCTCAAATTAATGTAACACAAGAACAACAAAAAGGTAGGAGTTTTTTTTTCCCCGCTCTCCCCCCTCCTGCCCTTCTTGTTAAAGACAGATACCTGATCTTAATCACTCCTGTCTGCAAAATTAGATACAGTTGCACATAGAAGCTTTAGGTTAAAGTCCCTGTACACATGAACACATGTTCAAGTTTTCATAGCCAACCATGAAATCGCTTATTTTGAAAAAAAAAAGATGCAATCGTCAGGAACAACTGTCTTTTCAGATCGTCTTACATTGCAAAAAAAAAAAGCATATTTTCCACTTTCCCAAAATAATTCAGCTGTATAAATGTTGTTTGCAATAATTCTTGACAGGTCTTAAATCCCTTAAATTGCTTTAAACCGTCTGTATTCAAAGGTATGTAAAACAGTGTAAGCCATAGAATAAATGTATATATTACAATTACTGCTTTGTGAAAATATTACGTCTGATATTTACTTATGTAGGTATTACGAGTATTTTATGAAACATCGTTGATATAAAGTCAGTATTTAACATGTAGCCAAATTATTAGTGATTGACTTTGATGATATTGCACTGTGCTCTCATCAATGTGAACCTTTGTAAATATCAAAATTTAAGGCAACAATTTATTAAGAAATATTCTTAGATAGAAAATGCATTTCATTTTCTGGAGGCCACCAAAGAGATCACTGTTGTCGTTTCCGGTTTAAAATCGAAGAGTTTCTTTATCCTTTAAAACGGTAATTTATCAGTGTTTACACAGCTTCCTAAATTTTGAACCATTCTTCATATTATCAAAATTTAACAGCGTTTAATCTCTCTGGTTGTAAAGATGTATCTTTAAATGTAAAAGAGGACCACAAAGATGTAAAAATACCATACACCATGATACGTTGGCAAGTAAAGCTAGGTTAAAGACAGTTTAACTCTTAAATTTGATGTTAAATGAAAGACACACGATAAATCTGTAGCCATGCTCTGTGAAAAGCGAGTTTAATACATCTGCAATAAGTATCGACCTAGGTCAGCCTGTCAGGCTGACCTGAGCAGAAACCTTTTGCTTCTGGTAAACTTTCCGTATGCCCAAGAGCCTTTCTACCTCATGAAACAGTTGGTTATGAGACAAAATGGATTCTATAGTTCCAAAATTACGTGATTACTTGCGTGGTATCGAGGAGATGCATTAAACATCATTTTGCCAGAGCATAGCTCGTACATGTCCTTCTGGTTTTTAGAGCAGTTTTTGCCAATCTGATATCAAGCTAAATAACGAACTTTGTACAACCGGTTGCATGTTCTATGCTGCTGCTGCCACAGAGCTCCAGATAGAGGGAGTGGTTTTGATTTCAAAATTGAAAATATTAATCACTCTCCGCTAAACCCATCGTCTCATCGAGACGATTCTAATGAGTACCCAAAGCATAGGGTTTGGAAGAGGAATAATGAATTTAGAATGCTATCACTCCCTATTATCAGGAGGTCTGTATGCAGTATGGTATTAATCCGAATTCTCCATTGCAGAACCTTTAATAGTATTTGGTATCATTGGGGTTAAACAAACAGGTATATAAACATAAGTGGATGCCACTGGTATTTATACTCAAAACACGGGACAAACTTAGTAGCAGTTTGTTTTTAGGCTAAAACAGAAGTTGGGGTAAATCTAAATTAATTTGTTTTGTGAAATTTTATCGAGAACCAATGTTTTAAATACGAGAGGAACCAACAAATGAATCGACTTGTCAATACGTGCAAATTGTTAATGATGCCGCCAAAATTTTAAACCTGTAACAAACCGGGAAGTAGGCAGGAATGTTGAAATAAAGATGAAGCCCAATATTTGTTTCATCTTTTTTCTTCTTATATATGAGCCATACTCTGTGAAAAGGGGGCTTAATACATCTGCGAAAAGTATCCAACCAGGTCAGCCCGCGCAGGCCGACCTGGTTGGATACTTTTCGCAGATGGTCAATTTTCTGTATGTCAAAGGACCAGTTTATCTCAAGATTTAGACAGGTGTTCTATAATTCATGATTATGCAGTGACTTGCTTGGTATCATGCATCACGGAGATGCATTAACACCCTTTTTGCCAGAGCATGGCTCATATTATTTTTGCTGTTTTTCGTCGATCAAACTTAAGTATATCGTTGACAGCAACAAGAACATCTTTAATCGCTTTTGAAAACATTGTCGATTACGGTCAGACTGCATTTTGTGGCCGACATAGATCTAGATCAGACTGCACGGTCTGATCTATGATCTACACTGTCCGTATTTTGTAAAGCATTTTGGGGAAAACACGGTTGAATTTGAATCTATTTGATCTGCTTCCTTAAGAAAGTAGGTTTTATTTACTTAGCGTTTTAACATTTGATGTTGAAGCGCTGGCCTCCTGGCTTTCTGGCTTTCCCCCGGCCTAGTGCCAGCATTTTAAAAACAGCACATCGTCGTTTACCCACCATGCTTTGATTAAGTCACACGTCTTCAATTTACCTTTCGATATTTCTGTGACAAAATCTAGTATTAACATCATTGAGTAATAATGAAGTCATTATCTATTTGCAGAAATACAAAATTATGATCGAGTAAAAAATATGAAAGAGTAGCTGTATACTAGTATCCAACAGAAAATAGCAAGGGTACCTTTCAGGCCATACTTAATATTGTCCGCAACCACGTCAAAAGCATGTAATTCAGTCCACGCTCGAACATCATCTACGCTTGGCTTCAGGGTGTTCAAAGTCACACAGCCCGTTCAAGGTAATGGCATATTGTTGTGTTAATAAAACACAGCGGCCAGACTTTAAGCGTTCAATCGAATTGAGGGATGCTTCAGCCTATTGCCAGCATTTTACGAGCGGATCGTATCATATGTCTAGCTAAGCGGCTGCGTCGTGTTATGGTACCCCCTTACTTGTACGACGTATAAAATGCATTATTGATTTAACCCTATACAACAGTTTTAACGACCATGAGGAAGAAGGCTTTTAAAGACATTGTGAAGAAAAGGAGAAAATGCTTGTAACCAGCATTTTCTCTTTTTTTCCTCAACATTTAGTATCCTTCCAAAAGAGAATTTGAATTTTGGAGTACCATTTATTTTGTTGTCTGCAAATGCTTTCAATTTGGACCAGTCTAAAATTTGGTCGTTTGGTAAAGACTTAAACTGGTCTAATATATATTTTCAGATTGCACAATTAGCCGAAGATTCCATTCAAAATGATCAAAATTATTTTGTATTGTTCTCTGCCTTTCCTAGTGTCTGCAGCAACAACGACAAAAAAGGCATGGGTATCACCGTCCTTCCGCCATAGTCTGGAGTGCCCCATTTATACCAAACTGAATCAGTACAAGGTATACTTCTTTTTTTCGATTAGTGGAACTCTTCAAGTTAGAGGCCTATTTAGACTTATTGCCGGGACCACGAGTAAACAAGTAACAATGGCAACATATACGAAATATGATCAAATACCATTATCTTTACTCACGGAGGCTCATTTCATTGCGATACAGTGTCTGATAAGTTTATTCAAGCTTTTATTTCTCATTTGCTATACTCTTTATGGATTAGAAAATGCTTTGTCTACATTACGGGTAGCGTATCTGCCGCAGTAATATCGCGTTGTCTCGCGAGACTTGATCATTGTCTTACCAAATATGCGGAAGAGTGCTCAAAGAGAGATATCTCTGTCGGATTAAGGACAATAAGTATTCCACATATTTGTTATAAGATCGGGGTCCGTACTCACCAACCATTCTTCAGAACATTCTTGGTCTTTTTCTCCAAGATATTCCAAATTTGAAAGTAACACACCTTCTGATTCGCTGAACCATTTGTTTAGCAAATCAGAAGTTGTGTTACTTTCTAACTTGGAAAATCTTGAAGAATAAGTCTAAGAACGTTCCTAAGAATGGTTGGTGAATACGGACCCAGGTGGGATGTTACTGTACCTGTTTGAATATTATTGATTTGATTTGATTATTGCTTTGCGATAGCCTGGCGCGAAATGTGTCGATGCCAAAAGAAGCCACGTATCACTTTAAGGAAATACCATTAGATTATTTTCCTATCACTTCTGTTTCTTATTCATTAATGGTTTACACACTGAAAAAAAAAAAAAAAAAATTAGGCAAGAAAGTAAACAAACGATAGAGTGATCTGGCAACTTTTAACCTAGCTTTGAACTTTATTTCTCAGCCAGCGACTAATGCTTGGACCGACCGTACAATAATGGACTGTCATCTTAAGTTTCCATACTTTTAAATGGTATGATTTAAATTTAAATGCATTTAACATCCCTTAGTTTACTTCCTTGGTATAATGCATCACGGAGATGCATTAAAGTCCCTTTTGCCAGAGCATAGCTCATATATAAGAAGCTACTGTGCTAGTTTACGAGGCAAAGAAGCTGTGTCAAGTAAGCTGTCAATTTGTAACGTTTCGAACCAGGTCAGCCTGCCGGGACTGCACGGCTAGTCTGGGTCAATACTTTGTGCAGATGCATTAAATACCCGTTTCACAGAGCATGGCTCGTATCAAAATAATCTCCTTTCACCAAAATATTTCCAAACTTGGTCTGCAGCTCGTAATGTATTAGACAAATAAGAATTTGCAGATGACAGTTCTAACACGCTGCAGTACTTAAATATACAGTGAGATGACCAGACGAAATGCAATTTGTCTGGGTGCCAATATTTTATTATTCGTGGGAGTTCTTTGCCTAACTCTTTACCAGACGACGAAATTCTAGACTTGTCCAGAATGAAAGTCTTTCCAGACGAAAAATCAAATATCAAATGATGAGATCTGGTCTTTGGATGACCAGAAAACATTGTGGGAAACGGAGGAAATGCTGGTTACCAGCAATTTTTTTCTCTTTCCCATAATGTTTTCAGTAAAGATTTTTCCCAGAATTGTTAAAAGGCGATTTTTGTGTTATTAAGAATTAAATCTTTACCAGGCGACAAAAATTTAGATTTATCCATTTTGAAAGCATTTGCAGACGACAAAATAGATATGGCTCAAAATGGAGTTATGTTCCTTGAAACGGATCGAAAACATTGTAGGAATAGGAGAACATGCTGCTCACCAGCAATTTCTCCCTTTCTTTTTCCCACAATGTTTTCAAACGGCTTCCTTCTCAGGGTAGTAAATTTTGTAAAAGGTTAATATGCGATCGAATATTCCAATTTGCTTCCATTTGCGTCTAACTCTTGCACAGCCAATGGCGAGTTACATGCTCTTAGTGGGCGGCGTAGATCAAGATCAGACTACACGGAAGGTACAGTCTGATCTTGGCTCAACAATGTCCTCCACTAGATACTTCTTCTTCTTTTACAGTTGTCGTGTCCCGATCTTGTTTTCGTTGAACGTGAAGAAGAAGAAGAAGGAGAGGAAAATGTTTTCATTTGTCATTGTTGTTGTTCTTCTTCTTCTTCAATTACAATCAGAACACTAGGAAAAAATAGTAAAGTCGCGGAATCAAGATTTGAGTGCTTGCTTGAGGCCTAATGCTGTTTGCATCATTTTTAGTCATAGCGCAGCGCCGGTGCATCTATTCATGCTAACCGTTCGACGTTTCTGTTCTTTGTACTTTGCACCATATTCCTCCTTAGCCATTGGCAACTTCCTCACATCGTCGACACAATGATCAGGTGTCAGAGAGGAGTTAATTCCCTCGAAAAGAGATCATTAACCCTCGGATAGAGATTAGCTGAACTTGAGATTCGAATCAGCGACACCCCCCCCCCCCCCGTTCCAAACTCAATTGAGCTACTGGGTTCGGCTTAATCAAGTCGAAACTTGGGACCACTTTTTACTTCTGAAATGAGGTGCTGTGTGATAAATATGCAAGAATTTGCAACCGAGAAAGCCCGTGTTCGATACTTACTCGAGGCATTGGGCCTTTCGCAGGAGTGTCTTTGGGCAAGATATTTAAAGTGCTTTCGCTTAGTATCTGTGAAACCCCAGGACACACACTGTCGCCGTAATTTTACTGAAATAATGTTGAAAGAGGTTAATTAGTTAAATCGTTCAATTAATTAACCATTCTTACAGATGAACATTACAATAACATGTTTCAATGATCCGGAGGACGAGGACTGGTTACGGGCATTTTCTCCTGTTCCAACAATGTTTTCCTCCTAGGCAAACATTGGGCCTAGCCCGGTAGCTCAGTCAGAAACATTCAGGGCTTAAACGAAACATTATGGTAAAAGGAGAAAATGCTGGTAACTAGCATTTTATCCTTTTCTCACAGTGTTTGGTACCCTTTCACAGATAAGTTTCATTATTTAAGTTATAATCACTATGTCGCCTGCTGACATTTTAAATTTGAACCACTTTAAGAATTTGTCGGTAAACTCTGCCACACTGCAAAATTTAAGACTTGTCAGTATTGAAGGAATTTACAGACAACAGTTTAAATGTTTTCCAAATGATAGTATTCGTCCTTGAAAAGGTAGAAAACATTGTAGGAAAAGGTGAAAATGCTGGTTACCAGTATTTTCTCGTTTTCTTACAATGTTTTTAAAAGGCTTTTCTGGGGCGCGTTTTCATAACATTGTAGGGAATGGAGAAAATGCTAGTTATTAGCCTTTTTCTCTTCTTATCACAATGTTTTCTACCCAGACAAACTCTTGGCCTAGCCAGGTAGCTCAGTCGGTAATCTGACATTTTGATTCTACATTTCAAAACTCTACTTCTGATTGGCTAACATATTTTATCTTTGCCAGTTAGATTGTCGGCCTTGAAAATCTAGAATTAGAAAAAAAAAATAATGAAAACAGATTGGAAATGGGGCGTTGGGAAATTGTTTTCTGGACATTTTAATGGTATGTTTTGACCTTGACTTTTTGAAGGTCATGATAAGGTCATGACAAGGTCATGACTATAGTTACCAATAAAATGTCCAGGTGTTGATGGTAGTTTGATAGTTTGAATCTCAAGATTTTGAAATCCATGAGTTTGAATTCGCAGTTTGTCCAGGTTTTAGATTTACATTCCTCTAAAACTTTAAGATTTTTATCATCCAAGAACTGAGTTATTAGTAGAGATGTAAATAGGCCTTCCTAACCTTTTTCCCACACTGTTTTCTATTCCACGAAAGACCCTAGGAAAAGGGGCTTTTGAAAACACTGTGGGAAATAGAGAAAATGCCGGTAATCTTTTTCCCACAATGTTTTCTATTCCATTTCATAACTGAGTAACATTTAATATGTCGTCTGGGTTGTCCACAAAGTATATAGACTTTTAACGTAACTCGAATATTTTTCAACAGTTTGATATCATAATTTGGTGACGTATTATTGGATGTGTCATTGATACATGCTACAAATTTCATCAAAGTGCAATAATCCAGTAAAAAGTTACATGGGATTTAAAAAATACCACAAACTGCTACCTGGCACACGACATAGGACCATTTGGCGTCGCTTTGAAAAGTCATCTTAAACTTATTCCACGCAGTCACCACCAGTATGTATACATTATCTACAATAGGCAATACTCTTGTTGCACGTGGCAATGCAGAAATTGTTTATCGAAGAAAGGGAAGCCACAATCTGCAGTGTCTCCGCGTCATGACATCTTTTGCAATGTCAGAAACCTTGCCCTTTGGATGTGTCTTTATCTACGCGGAAGTGAGCAAGAGTTGAAACAGCTGACAAGCTCATGTAAGGGTAGCAGTCTTAGTTTTGATTGTTAGTGCATTTTATTTATTTACCTTAATTAAGTAGACGAATTATCTGTCTATTCATCTGGTTCTCTGTGCACTAGCAGCATGCCTCGACGTCTCGTAAGACCAAAGACATATGTTTCCCGCAAACCTTAGACAAACTTTCCTTCATCTGAGGTGAGAGTTTCGGTGTATTATAATAAATCTAAATGTCTAAGTTTATTTCACACAGACAACAGTAGGCCTACATTTGTTTTTCATAGAAAGGAGAAAGATTGCGCGAACGATGGAAAAAAAAGACTAATATTTCTCTCTATGGAAAAAGTTTAAGAGGACTTTTCTTTGCAACGTCAAAGTGGTCTTACCTTGGGCGCCGAGTTGCAGCTAATGGTGTTTTTAAATCCTTTGAAAATCTTTACTCTTTCATTGTATTTTAGTGAAATTCGTAGCATGTATCAAAGATGCGTTCAACAAATTTTGGTTTGTATGTTTATAAATAGTCGAGTTATGGAAAAGTCTACATACTTTTTTGAACAGCCCACGTGCGCAAGCTTTTTCTGATGTTTTAGTCTAGCGTACAGTGTAGATTTAAGATCAGACTTTCTTTTTTGCATGTTTTGTGCTGTATGACCTTGATCCACGCTGGCCGCAAAAGCCATTGTAGTAGTTTAAGTCATATAAGGGTTGTGATTTCATTCAACACTTTTCTATTTTATCTTTTCTTAAATATCTTGAAAAGAGGAGAAAATGCTTACAAATTCTTTTGGTTAGGACGGCTATAAAATGTTGTCATGCGGTTAAAAATGTTTTAAAAGAAAATGTTTAATCAATATTGAATAAATTTGATGCATAACAAATCAAGCAGATTATGCAGAAGCCGTAGATCAAAATTAGACAGAACAAAAAATGCATTCTGGTCTTTTACTTCCATCGTCCTCTATTTAAATGCGTCTAAAATAGCTCAACATTTCTTTTGAATTTTGCATTATTTCAAACTAAGAATAAAAACGAGTCGATCTTCCGTGTTGATTCAAAAACATTTAAAAACATAAGTAGACGAACTTATCTGTTTGACATGTCGATTTTCTTAATCTTACGCATTTTTTATATGAACATTTAAAAACTTAGAAAAAAAATAAATAAATAAAATAATAATAATAATAATAACCACGTTAAAAAAAAAGTGAGATATAAACGAACTTCTCTTTAACTTTCTTGATTATGCATAAATACATCTTTCCCAGCGATATAAGTTTAGACTCGACCATATTCAAAGCATTTGCAGACGATAAATCACATAATGGTTTATATGATGGAATATGTCTAAAAAGTTTTTGAGATATTGACATGAAATTTATACTGTTGATATAGAATCATTTTGTCTACAGTATGTATACATTTCGTCGTATTTAACAAATATTTGAGAAAAAGACTTTTCCGCGTATTTTTTAAACAGGCCTCGTACATTTTTCCCAGAATATATAAGTTTAGACTCGACCATATTCAAAGCATGTGCACATACGGTTCATATGATCGAATATGTCTAAAAAGGTACGAGAAAAAATGGGGGATAATGGGACAAAAGAAAAAAAAGGGGTGTGGGGTAATGGGAGTATAAGGATAAATGGGGATGGGGACAAATGGGGCAAAAGAAAAAGTGGGAATTGGGGATAATGGGGGTAAAAAAGAAAACGTGGAATTGGGAAGAATAATGCTGGTTCCCTTTTTTTCCTCTTAACACAATCGTTTCAAAAGTTTTCTTCAAGAGGGTCATTAAAACGCATTATTGTTGGTTAAAATGTTGAAAATAACCCGGTCTGAAGTATCACCGAGGTGAGAGCTAGGCTGTCGTGGTATATTTATGGCTTAACGCTTTAACACACGACAGACATCAGGTTACAAAATTCTGAAATGGTGAAATGTGTCTTTTACAGAATCGAAAAAGTGTTGGAAAAGAAGGAAAATGCTGGTAACCAGCATGGTCTCCTTTTCCCACATCTTTTTAAGCGGACTCGTTTAACAAAATAAGGAATACTTGTAAAAGGATCATAAGATGGCTGGTTCAGTTCAAACACTGTTTTCAAACATTATTTTGACTCTTATCCTGCTAAATAAGTGGAATGAAACTAAGGCGATAGCAAAAAACCAAATTTGCTATTTCAAAGGTATTTTTGAGGGAAAGATATCTTCTGACCGGACAGTGTAGATCCGAGATCAGACTGCATAGAGCGTACAGTCTGATCTTGATCTACTCTGTCAACAGCCTAAGAGTTAATAGTTTTTTATCCTTGAAAGCCAGCAGAAATATTTATAAAACAATGAACAATGTCTGCGAAAAGAGTCTGATGTTGGATTCAGAGATTCTGACCAAAAGCACAATAACTTGCAACTTTTTTTTCAAGCTCTTTTGTAATCGTTTTAAGAATAAATCCGCCTTGCTGACCAGTCTCCCGTTACTTTAAATAAGTGATTAGATCTAGATGAAAATCCCATTTCCCAACACGTTCTATCTTCGGATTTAACGATGGCACACATTCTTTGATCATTCTGGTCAGTATACTGCTTAAACTTTCACATCTAAATGGGCCATGCTCAGACAGAAGGGGGTTAAAAATCCCGTTTCCCAACAAGTTTTAACTTCAGATTTAACGATGGCACACATTCTTTGATCATTCTGGTCAGTATGCTGCTTAAACTTTCACACCTAAATAGGCCATGCTCAGACAGAAGTGGGTTATTCCATCTACGTGATGCGTCTCACCAAGCAAGCCGTGTATACATATAGTATATATATATGGATCCATAAATTTTTTTTTGTCCAATAACCGACTGAGTCATGAGGTAGTCTTTGGACATGCAGACAATTTACAAAAAGCCGTGAAAAAGTTTTTTTTTTTTTCAAAAGAACTAATCATTCGTAATTTTCACGAACTATGAACATCCTCCAAATATCTGTTTTATTCGTGCATTTGGCGGATTTCAGGCTGTAGCTATGCAGTCATAATCGGATGACGGAAAATGCAGGATCTTAAATTTGCATATTCATAACTTTGATGACGTCATCATCTAAATGACGTAGAGCAGTTGACCAAATTGCAAGTTCCGCTGTCCCCAAAACAATCTGCACGTGTAAGTACGTTTATCATTGTTAAACTTTTTGTTTTTGTTTTTGTAGATGTCTTGAAGTCTCGCAAGCATTTGAATTATTTTTTTTTATGTAATCATTTGGTGCGATAATTTTATAGCTAAACTCTACTGTATTGCAGCGTTAAATCACAATATATGTCTTTAGTTTTCGTGACCATATTTCAAATAATGCAATGTTTGGTTAGATACAACCAACTGTTTTGTTTAGCCAATCAGATAAGTGACTTTCAAATTTGGAAAGTTTTGGAGAATAAGAATGAGAACGTTCTTAAGAATGGTTGGTGAATACAGGCCCTGATCTTGAGTGTCTCAGCACAGTGAACAGTGTAGATCAAAGATCAGAATGCATCTTTTGTGAGATCTGGCCCCATGCTTATAAAACTTTCTTGAGCACAATCTCATGCTCAAGGAGCGGTTTCTTGCTCAACTCTGAGTCCGACTCAGAATTTTGTGCTTATAAAGAATCCTGAGCTTGAGATCGTACTCACCTGAGCATGAAACTCAAATTCTGCTGAGCATGGTCTGAACCAGACTCAAGAGAGTTTGCTCTGTCTTGTATTCCGTGATAATGAATGCCGCCGCATACCTTTGCCTCTTTAGAAGACAGGTTCGGTGTGAAAGGGGGCAAACACCGCACTGTTCTGAAAATTGAAGTTACCCCTTTGGAGTTTCGTACTCGTGACGGTACAGAATTTGAACGATATCGGTTTGGAATAGGGACCGCATAGTTTTATCATTGGCTTGCTCAAAACTGGCGCACCTGCGATTTATAAAGAAAAATATGTCCCTCCTAAAATGTTCAACCCTTCTAGTTGGATTGCTCAGAGGAATTTAGCGACCGGTGCAATTCATGATTCGTGTCGAGGACAGTTTGAATAGGCCTATTTTGGTAGAACGACGGCAGATCAATGTATGTACAAAGAAAAGACGTGTCGGTTTAAATGTTTTGCCAACATATTTACATCGTTTTCCCCATCGAAATCGAAGCTGGAAAGAGAAAACAGGAGTTTTTCCAGTTGATGCTGGTAATTTAGTTGGAATTTTGAAAACAAAAGCTCGAAGGAAATCTATTTTTAAACGAAAGTTGATTGTTTGACATGTAATCAATATTATTAAGGCTGGTTGCTACTTCTGTTATCGATACATTTTAAGGTGGGTGTCTTCTTATCTTAGAAAGTACCACCGAAGTTAGTGTATGCAGTGATTTAGTTAAAACTGCTAAAATCTTCCATGGTTTTTCCCCCAAAATCACTTTTTTTCCTCAGGGCTAGAATTCATTTTTTTTTGTGTGTGTGTGTGCAGGCTCCGGCAAACTAGCTGGATCGGCATAAGCATCAGCTGTCGACACCATCCGATTAGAACATGCTGTTTTTGTGTGCAGGACGACTGTCTAAAATCTACGTTTTTTTTTTTACGAAAAGCAGAACCAATTCCTTAAAATATCTCCTCTTTGAAATAGGCTTTCTGTCCTTTTTAAGGAATTCCATAAAGTAATTACGTCACGAAGATGGTGACTTAGTTTGAGTTTCTTAAAGTCATCCACCCACGCGTTCGTTTTGATAGTTGGGTGACTTCAAAAAAAGGCGGATTCATGCAGGTCCCGTTCCCGAACCAATAAAAGGTATAGTATAAATGAAAACAATTATAGAACTGATGTCTGTTGACAGATGAATTAATAAACAACACGATTATAACAATTTTAACTACTTTTAGACAAAAAAAAAAAAAAAAAATAAGAGGATTTTAAGTTGTCCGAGTTTCCCCCACTATTTTTCAGATTTGGTATAAATTCGGACTGGCAGCAATCAACGTATAAACTGGCATAAACCGATAGCTAATGCTAAGGTTTATTCCGATCGGTCCCTCCAAAAAACCATATTTCTGTAAATATAACAAAACTCATTGTCTGGAAAAGGGCTGATAAAGGTTCATTATAGTTTTGTTAAGTTGCTAAAGAAAATCCTCGGAATAACAAACAAGTGGATTTAGTAACAATCATCCTAATCGATACATTCTATGTCAATGATCAACTGATTAGAAAATAATAATACGCAGATTGATGAATCTCATCTCCAAAAATCTATAATTGATTATTTAGATTTTTAAACAAAAGTTCAAGCTGTCCGAATTTTACCCTGCGATAACTAACTTGTCCGGGTTTCCTCTCTTTTGAATCCATATTTTTCCTATCGGGTCCGAATTTACGCGTTTTGCAATAGGCTGAAGAAACGATCTTTCTTAACATCTTGCCTCATATTTCACTAGACACTTTGCGAATAAAATGCAAGTAAAATGATAGCCCGAATGAGTAAGGGTGGACTTGCGTCCGAGTTTCACCACTATACCGCATAATTGAACCTCCGCAAAGATGCTGCAAAAAGCGTCCGAATTTTACCCGGCTTTCCCCTACATGTACGTACATATACTTACATGTAATTATTTAGGCCTGTCTGGATTGACTGTTTATAAAACGATTACGTTTGAAATATAAACAAAAGGTATAATCTATATTATGTACCTATGCGTGTTTTTGTTCATATTTGATCCTTGACAAAAAGCAAAAGTGACAATGCTTCAGCATGCCACAACATCTGCTTATGGTAGAATCGGAAATATTGTTCAAAACACACTTCAGTTCAAGCCTTTCTCAATTTTAAGAATATTAAATGCCCAAAGAAATACTTGAATGAGTGATTGCAACTACGGTTCATATCAAGAGGGACAGGTTTTTGATAAATAACAACGAAGTTCGGTAAGAAGGATATCTATGGATAGTTAATTGATTTAAATTGTAGAAAATGGATAGAGATACTGCAGAACGGCGTTTGTCACATCTTTACCTGGCTTTCATCACCAACACCTGTCTCCAATAACGGAAAAAAAACTTAATCAATGACAACTTCTTAAAAGGTGTGCAGGGGGGGGGGGGGGGGGGGGGGGGGTCTTGGAAACATTCAAAAAATGAAATAGTAGAAATAATGATAATGAAGTACTTAAAGTATGCTTAACTTCTATTGTTATGTAATTTATTGTTTCACGGAAACCTAAAATCATTTACTATATGTGTCAGTGACTGCAGAAAGGGGTATCATGGCCAAAAAATCACTTTTTAAGTTTTTCCCATATTTGGATGCACCTACATGTCTAGAACACAATCTGTGAATATGGAATGAAAGGTGAACGTTTTGCTTCAATGCTTTAATTCATTGGTAAATAGATTGAACAATTGACTAAGAGGATTATATTTCAATGGTATCTTTAATTCATCTCATATACCTTTGTCTGTCTTCCACAGACCAATCAAACCTACACTTTAACCCTTTACTTTACCAGCTATCTTAGACTGTCCAAAGCCCATTACAAATTACATATCTAGAACAAACAGATTTACTTATAACAGAGGAAACTATTTTTTTCAGCAGCATCAAAAACATAATAAGATGATATTCAATCAACTTTTGCACGCAATTTCTCCTTTTAAAGCTTTCAGCTACATAAAAAGTTGTTTTAAGTCCAGTTAGAGAGGGATGTCAATACAAGCCTGAATGTGGTACAGTGACAAAAAACAGTATTACTACTCTAAGTTATTTATTTCTGTAGCATACCACGACTATTGATTATATATACGTAACATTTGTAATAAACTAAGCAAATATCCAAATTTGTCAAAAATACATGTACTGAAATATACAAATTAGTTTAACTCCTACCATACAATTTAACCGCTTACCACACAATCCAGAGTTTTATCGGCCCCCATCCCCAGAAAAAAAAGTCCTCTTGGAAACATTATTGGAAAAAGAGAAAATGTCAGTAACCAGCATTTTCTTGTTTTCCCCTAATGTTTTCTATCCCATCAAAAAGAGAAATCATCATCATCATTTTATCAACAGTTACTTGTCCTTGCAAATGCTTTCAGTTTGGTCCAGGCTAGAATTTTGTCATTTGGTAAGGTGTTAAATGGACTTTTTCCAGTCTAAGAAAAAAGGGCAATAGTAATATAATTACACAAGTGTCTGCCATAAGTATTGTCAACACGAAAGATACAGATCAAAGATCAGACTGCACACTTTTTGCAGTCTGATCTTGATCTACATTGTAAAAGAAGTCTGATCTTGAGCTAATTGTCAGTAAGAAAAGGAATATCTGACTGGACATTTGTAACTTACATGGTTCAAATAGCTTTGGTTTTAAAAAGAAAAAGATTGATTGCACAAGTGACATATTCAAGTATCCTTTACCAACTGTGGCACTCTGTGGACACTTATACACTAGAGTTCAACCGATTTAATGTAAATTATGCAATAGCTCTCCATGTGAGCCTCTCATAATACCAAAGCACCCGTCTGGAGAAAAAATGGAATGGTATTGTCCAGGCACCATCATACTGTACTGAATGTCTTTGTCTTTACCTATTTAATGTAGAAATGCATTCTTTTGAGGAGAGAGAATTAATTGTGTTAACCCTTATTCTGTTTTAGTATCCATAGGAAGGACTTTGTTAACAGTGAGAAACGGTGAAATGCTGATAATTGACATTTTCTCCACTAGCCACAATGTTTTATACCTTTTAAGACTGTTTCATCAATTGAGCCGCACTTTAATTTGTTGTCCGAAAATGAAACCAGTCCTTAACTTTTCAATTTGGTTTAGAGTTAAGTGATAGATGTCATCTCTGAATGACAGTTGCAAAGACCTACCCAGCTCACTTTTGTAACTTTGATGCTATATATCTATATCATGAGTGAAATTTTGCCTTTGTACACCAAAATCACCTTATATGCTCATGCAGTCTAGCTACAAACAGTAAAATTTTAGTCTCATCCTTTCACTCCTTCTTTGAGAAATTTATCACCAGAAAGTCTACTGAAAATGATTGACTGAACATGATATAGTAAACTGTACAGATTTGGCAGTTGAGGTTAAGGATAATGTTCTGAAATTAGTATTATGACTGTCACAGATATTTGTTGACCATGCTGTAACTTTTAATGTTTACTGACACCTACTGGAAATGAAAGCAACAACAACCTTTTTTTCTTATGAAAATTTTCACCTTTTCATTTCTACAAAGAAACTATCTTTGACAAGAAAATACACAAATCTGTTAAAACTCTCCACAATGAAGAAGATTTACAACAATATTTTCTTGTTGATAGTAGATCTATTTACCAAAGTGGATCCGAAGAAGATTTCACAATATGTTCCTATAACCATTGATGTATCACTGGTAATCGCTTCACAGGCTATGTATTTTTGGTGCTCATGTATGTAAATATGTCAGTTTCAGTGAGGTAGCAGTTTATTTTGTATTTATAACTGAAAAATTGCTTTAAGTCTATAAAACATTGGTATGTCTATCACTTGCAATCATACTCATAATTAGGTGAAAAAAAAAAAAAAATGCAAGATTGAATATAATCATAGAACACAAATGTGACAGATAAAGTCATCTTTGCATGTTGAATGTGAGAGAAAAGCTGCCTTTGGATGTTTATTTTTAATCTACTTTCAGATTTTGAAATAAGCTGAATTCATTTATTTTGGCAGCAAAAGAGTTAAAAGTAACATTCTGTAAGCTAGATTGTTGAACAAGACATACCTGTCATTTTCTATGAATGCTGACCTCCAGGTCTTGAAGATCAGAAATAATGCTGTGCCATGCTAACTACACTGTCTGTTCCTTCACTAACCACTTCACCATCACTCAAATGTGTCTATTTACCTGGGATGAGAATGAAAGTAATGAAAGTTTTGCACTGACAAGAAGAAAACTAATATACATACTGAAAATATACATACTAAAAATAACTTAAATGACATGAAACCTGTGTTGTGGGTACTTAGTGGAATAAAGAAAGAATATCTGCAATACAGGTTTTAGAATTTCCAATTACCATCCGATAATCTGAAACCAACCAATGGTCTGATCCTATGTCAAATTGCTTAAGAATCATTGTTGCTTTCTATATGCCTGACTGTTTACCATAGAGCTCCCACCTTCAGTTTATTTATGAAATGGTATAAATACAAGCCAAACTGAAGTCGGATAATACATAGGTAAATGATGATAAGTTTCAGAATCTAACATGTTCACCATGTTTCATTTCCATTCAAGTTTTAGTTAACTTAACAAGAGATGCAAAACACACAGTTCCACTTCAATGTCTGCCTTTGTACTGAATAACCATAAACTTTAAACGTAATAAATAAAGGCCAACACACAAACATAAAGATTCTTAGTTTTCGGTTTCAAATATAACACTGTTGGCATTGCCTGAATAATTATCGGATTCACTGTGGATCATGTCTACATTTAAAACACTGGATTCTTCATCAAGTTTGTTTTCAAAAGTTGGGTAGTTTTTTTCAACCATGACAACCGATATGTTGTTCTCAATTATTCAACAAAAATGTTTTCCTGATACATGATTATTTTATGTAAAATCGTACTGACAGTGGGAGAGTAAGTTTGCGGACTTGTTTGTTCAGTTACTTTTAAAATTTTGGCGGACAATGTATAACAAAACCGTTGCTACAAACAAAACTTGTACTAGTTAGTTACCGATGACACAACTTCCGGGTCAATGAAAGTGTCGAAAATTTTTATTTTCGCCAAGAAATATTGAGATAGAAATTCTTATCGCAAAATGTAAAAATACACAAATCTTACCTAAGGCATATTCTTGTAAGTAGTCACTGTAGTTACCTTTAAAACTGATTTTTATGTCATCGTATCTAAATGAGGTCATCGCTGTTTTCATGCAGGAAGTACCAAAACGGCCCATGACCAAAACGGCCCAATACCGAAACGGCCCACTTTTTTTGTCATGCCTTATTCGTAATGGAATTCTCTCGTCATCTTCATATTCATCACGTAGGCGTTTTTTTTTTTTTTTTTTGTAAATTAACCTCTTTTTAAATATCGATGCACTAAAGTGATTTTGCAAACTGATTAAAATTTAACCCTTAACTCTTTACCAAACGACAAAATTTTAGACAGTTCCAAATTGAAGCATTTGCAGACGACAAATTGAATGTAGCTCAAATAACGTTTATTTTCTTTAAAGGGTAGCAAAAATGAGGGGAAACGGAGAAAATGCTGTTTACAGAAAAGATTGAGGGAAAATGTTGTAGAAAACATTGTGGAAAACGGAGAAAATGCTGCTCACCAGCAGGGATCGTATATAAAATGTAATTACGACCCCTGTTACCATCATCTACTTTTCCCACGATGTTTCCAGATCATTTTTTCATGATCGTTAACAGTTGGTAAAAAGTGGTAAAGGGTTTAAGCACCAATGCTATATGCTTTAAAGTTTAATACTTGTTCAGTCAGTCCGGAGTGTGTAATAATTTTAAACCCTGGTTACGTCGATGATTGCAGCAAATGATGACACTTGCATATAGACCGTTCCTCATTAAAAGAAAGATGGACAAAAAGATGTTTTTTTTTTTTAACAACTTTTTAGGCTTTGGTCTATTTACTTTAAAAGGTTTTGCTTGGATAAATTCAATACCTTCTACGTCATTATTGGTTCGTATGGACTGGCGAAATACCGACCAGTCGTCAACTCTGAGCGTCTGTCAGAAATGTTTCTTCTTCCTAGATTATCTAATGCGTTCATGTGTTCCGTAAAGTCATTCATTGATTTATCTAGACAGACAGACAGACGTTTACCTATGCACGAGTTTCTTGTGTGTACATGTCTTCCGTCAAGTCCTCTACTGTTTCGCTCATGTACATATCGGTGACAGTTACCTGATTTTTTAAGCTTACTTGGAAAGTCATTTACAAAGCTTGAAATCTGTTAAAGTTTTTTTTTTTTTTAATTTGGATTTGTTTCCAAAACTTAACAATAACAAATTCGTTATGATAATGTCCTGATACAGTTCTCCTGTTTTGACCGAGGGAAGTTAATGAAAAATTGATTAAAATACTACTTTGTTGTATTTATATTATTTTTCAGAAAAAAAAAAAATGCAATGTTTATCGTTCAGTTTTGGACATTTTCCAATTCCGGCACATTGGAAAGGAAGTATTGCCTGTCATAAATAACTCAGTTGGTCAGTTTTCAAAACTTGTGTGTATCAATAAGGGTAATCTTTCCTCCCTCTGTATGTTTCTTCGGTGTGTTTGTCGAAACATTGTCCGGTAAGCAATGAGTAGGGAAAAACAACTTACACTAAGGTCAAGATTTGGGGGTTCTTCATACACTTCAGTTATGCTTTCAGCAACCTGTGGTACGTATAATCACAACATTACAAATCGGTACGAATTATTATTCTTACAAAGTGATCATGGTCGAATGTATATCTACACATAATTCTATTCACCTGCTAATATACACGAATACTTTGCGATCACGATTGATTAAGTGCTATTTTATGACTTTTTTTGTGTGTATTTTTTCTTCGGAAGGTGCGGTTGCGCTCTCCTCTTTATATCTCCTCTCTCTCTGTAACAACTTTGTGCAGTAATTTCCTTTGAAATCCAGTAACATACCCATCAATATACATATCCTATCTCCAAGTGTTGCGAATTCAGATTTTTTTCCAACTTAAAGGAATGCGTGGTTCAGGGATCGGAATGCAAATTATGTGTGATCTGATCTTTATTTTCGCCGTCCATTATCACCACAAACTATGTCATACCTTGTTGTTATTAATTTAATTAATTTTAATGGGTATATACATATATGGAATTGTATAGGCTAAATAAAGATTACGCTATAAAAGAAACATGTAAAGAAAAAAACATTTACACTAAGCTCCAGAACGGGCGGTTCGTCGTAGCCTATACTGCATGTGCACGTATCTCGTCCGTCTGTGGCAGCTGCAATCGTATTTGATCATTATCTTTTACGTTGTCTTTTCAACTTATAATTTTTTTTTTTTTTCTATATATTCCAATCCACATTTATTTTATTCTTCCAGTTCATTTAATAAAATGTGAAACACCGTACACACGCTGCCATCTCAAAATACGTCTTCGTTTATCATGAACCATATATCTTTTCACATCTTGTACTTAATGAAATTATCAATTGTATAAGCTACTGATGTTACACTGAATTTTAAATGCCTAATTATCATTTTGTTAGATAAAGAGAAAAAGAAAGAAAAGAAATTTACACTTAGCTCAAGAAAGGGAGGCTCGTCGTTCACCGCATCGTTGTGCACTTCCGCATCTACATGTGGCACCTGAAATAATATCTTTACGAATGAATGTTTTGCTTAAATCAAAATAGTGCATGCTCATTTTTTAAATAGTCAAAATAGTCAATACCATCGATTTGATATAAGTTAACTTATAACAACAGTATTCTACCATGCAAAAATTATCTGTATGGTTTTTTCTTTGTTACATATCTAAATTGAATGAAGAACTTCCCCGCGATTTATTTGAAAAATGATACTCATAGAGACAGAGAGAGAGAGACAGAGAAAGCGCGACAGAGAGACAGATTTTTTTTTTTTTTGTAAAGCTATACCGGTCACTTCCACTGCTTGCTGCCGTTGACGAACCTCCCAAAAACAAAGCATGCATGGAAAGTTCCTCATTTCAAAAGTGAAATTTCCGACTCGTTCTTAAATAATATGAGAAACAATACGTGTGTACACGCGCACAGAAAAAAAAAAAAGTCAAACAAAACACTCAATCAAGAAATTTATAATAGATAAAATTTATGAAAAAAAAAAAAAATCTAAGATAAACCAAGATGAAATTTTTGAAATTATATTTTAGCAATAGAAAATGATTCGAGCAGCAAGAGATAGTATGAAGATACAAACAGTTTTAAAGAAATAATGAGCTCTTTATATAAAACAAAAGAAACTTACAAAATAATGTCAAACACCTGTGATTGAAGCCATCTTCACACGTCCCAGTCTAGCATTAATTTAGAAAACGCTATCTGCACAGGAAGCAAGCAATGCGTGAAATACAACACCAGGCAAATCCGGTGATACATTATCATTTATTCTTGCATAAATCGACATTAGTTTAATAAAATCAGGGGATAAACAATAAACGAAAATGAAATAAATATGATAAGGAATAAAATACGATAAGGATCCTATTTAAAAGTGGGCCGTTTTGGTACCCATATTAGTGGGCCGTTATGGCAAAGTGGGCCATTTTGGACCGGGCCATTTTGGAAGTGGGCCGTTTTGACCCTATCCCGAAGTGATACACTCGGTACGGACTGAATGACTTCGGCGGCCTTAATTTTATCGATTTGTGACTGAAGTACGTGTAGACAGACTTAGGAGACAATATACAAACAACAATATGGTGGTAGTCGTATAAAAATATGATGCGCAAACTTTAAAACATGTTTTCTCGAAATTGACGTCGGAGCCGTAAGACCCCTTTCTCTTGCCGGCGTCACATATATATTTTTTACACCAAACGTGCCACTTCCCGAACCTATATATGCCATAAATCTGGACAAGTTATGCATAATCACACTTGGGCAACGTAACTGCAACGAATCTTCTCATTCCCGGGCCGAATTTTGAGAATATCTGGGCCGGATATTCTCTAAAAACGTGGTCGGCCATGGGCCATGGGTCGAATCTTCTTCGGGCCGAATCTGTTGGTATCGGCTATTTTTAGTAGTTTGGTCGCTTACGTTCACGAAGTTTTAAGTGCGTACTGTGCTCAGCTGAGAACGTTCTCAAGTGACGTTTATAAGCAGCGTCTGAGTTTAAAACTCCAGTGAGCAAAACTCAAGCCGTTGAGTACGGTTTTGTGCTGAGCATAAGATCGTTCTCAAGATTTCTTTATAAGCACGGGGCCTGATCTTCGGTGTCTCAGCGCATTGAACAGTGTAGATCAAAGATCAGAATGCATTTTTTTTTTTTTTAGATTTGATCTTTAGCATCAGAGCACAGTGGACAATGTTCATAAAAGATTGGACTGCATAATTATAATTTGTGTGATCTCAGCGTGCCCATCAGCACTGTAGCCCCTAGGATTTTAACTGGGGGTACAAAAGAAAAAAAATAGAGGTACAATGTAACTTTGGGATTTTTCAGTTTTATTAATGTATGATAACACCCCTAGCTCCTTTAGTTTACTTTTATGAATGGGCTCTTAATTTAATTATTTTATTGAATTGTGCATTTGGTGATTACGTGGATGCATCATATGTCTCTAGGGCATGCACGTGGAGCGGGTGTACCTTTTACCGAACACCTAAGGCGCATTTTTGACTGTTCGTTAATACAGCCACCTACACTGAACTGCTTGTCACCTATGACAATGTCAATGCATAGGGCACATTTTTATTGTAGATCGATTCCAATAAATAACATCTAATGGTAGATATGCGCTTCGGAAAGCTTGGTGTAAATGGTTGCAGTTTCGAACGATGGTTTGAAATCTGAACACGAGCGGTCCCTCACGGTTCTAATTCCAAACATTAACTGTTTTTTTTTTTTTTTTTTAAGAATGACACTTACGCTCAGAAAGAACAACCACTCATTATTAGCCATTAATTTAAATCAAGTTGTGAAACTTCGTTTTGATCAAATTATTGGATGTAATTCCAAAAGAAGCTTTAGTAAGTTTAAGTGGTTGTATTTACGAACAGTCAAAATGCAGCTTAGGTATTCGGTGATAACCACACCCACTCATGTCTGCATTTACTAGCAAAAGCAGACATAAATATTAATATGGATTGAAACCACACTTTAAATCAAATTTACTGCTCTGTAGATCAACTGTAATAAGGTAAAATTGTACCAAATCACTGTCAAGAATATTACCATTTGGAATAAAACCCAAAAGAATAATAGTGGTTCAAACCCCCCTGTATTGCACTAAATACTGTATATGTCAGGACGAGCCCTCCTTAGACTCCTTAGAGTAACTTCAAAACATCCGAAAAAATGGTTGACAATAGAAAAAAACAAGCGCTAGTGCACGATGAGAACCTTAAGAAACATCTATGGTAATATTACATCTTGCGTAACTTTACTTACCTTCTCGGTCTAAACCAGCACTTTCTCCCCTTCCAACAATGTTTTCAAAGGCCTTCTTGTTCAAGGTCATTGAAACTTTGGATTGTGTGGTAAAGGGTAAATCAACATTTAACCATGAGTTGAAAATTAAAAAAAAAAAAATAAATCTTCATTTCTTCCATTCATCAGTACTAAGAAATTTTGATTTAATTGAAAAAAAAAAAAAAACATTGAAATTTTACTTCACCTATAAAAATGGTTAACATTTTATCCAGTTCAAATCCAGTAAATCACAAAAATAAAGTCAAAAAGTGGCAAGAACAGAGCTTTCACTCTATGTGGGCCAAATAAACGAAATCAGCCTTGTGCAACCTAATCTTGAACATGCAGTCTAATCTTGATCAACACAAGTCTTGATAACAACAATAGCTTAAAAATGCATTTCAAAGGGTAACACACTTTATTTAATTTTGCAAAGTAGTTTGGTTAGAATGTTTGTCTTGATGTAACCTAGTACAAGTTCAAAATTAGGCCATATCAGGTCAAAAATAGGTCATTGGGACAAATCTTAGAAAAACTTTGTGTGCACTCAGGAGGCTACATTTCAGACCAATACTCATGAACTGTTGGTCAGAATGCTTGTCTTGATGATATTCTAGACAAGTTCAAAATTGGGTCATGTCAGGTCAAAAAGTAGTTTACAGGGACAAATCTTAGAAAAACCTCTAGAGGCCGCATTTTCCATCAGATACTCATGAAACACTGTCAGAATGTTTGCTTGATGATATCTCTGACAAGTTAAAAGATAGGTCAAGTCTGCCAAAAGGTAGGTCACCAACACTCATGTGTTTTACATCATTATGACCAGGGTCTCTTCAGCTTTATCAATCCTAGATGATTTTACTCAGGTGAGTGCTTTAGGGCAAATGGCCCTCTTGTTGTTTGTATGGTTTTAACACCCTTTTCAATATTATTTCAGATATTTCACGTTGAAAACTGATTTCTTTACCAGCTCAGTGTTTTTCCCAAGCCACTGCCTGCTTTCCCATGTAACCATTGTTGAAACAATGAACACCAGTGAGAGAGAAAAGAATCCTGTCACAATGACAATCATCAATCCTCGGAAAGATTTTGATTGAGCTGGAGATTCTAACCAACGACTCCTTGTTCTCGACTTTTGTATGTTACCTCCTGGGCTCGGCATCTGGTATCTTGAAATATCATTTCAGGTAATACAAATGACACCATTGAAAGTATACAGAAATATGGAAATGTGTTCTTTTGGAAGTCTTGCCTTCTCAAGTAAGTATCATGGTGACAGTTTACTTATTTACAACTCTCTTTGATTTTACTAGTACCAGACTGGGGCATTGCATTGCCTTGACCAAGGACAGTGCTAAGTGACCAGTGCCACCAGCTGCAATATTTCTATAGATTTCCTGGTTACACATCAAACACCTTAGAGCATCAGAAGATCATATAACATTCTGTTACTATTTTACAGCAGATGGCTTTTAACTTTGTACCAGACAACATTATTTTAGACTGGTCCAAATTGAAAACATTTGCAGACGACAAATTACATGTTCCAAATGATTTGATTCGTGTTTTATAGGATAGAAGAGATTTTTTGTGAATAGAGAACATTGTGTTTACCAGCATTTTCCCACATTGTTTACAAAAGGTTTATTCTGAGGAGTGGTTAAAACTCAGGATTATGTGATAAAGGGTTAAAACATCTTTGTATAATATACATGTAGATAATAAAAAAGACATGCATACTTGTGAAAACACTAAGGCAAATGAAGATGTTGCTCAAAGTGAACCATTTCTTTTTTTGTTACAATGTTTTCAGTAGAGGAATACTGCAAAACAAAGAAAGTGGTTTGCTGATGATTTGTTAATACTATACAACTGACTTACAGAGATGGTGATTTGTTAATACTATACAACTGACTCATAGAGATTGTGACTTGTTAATACTATACAACTGACTTACAGAGATGGTGACTTGTTAATACTATACAACTGACTTACAGAGATGGTGACTTGTTAATACTATACAACTGACTTGACTTACAGAAATGGTGACTTGTTAATACTATAGTATACAAATGCTTACAGAGATGGTGACTTGTAAATTCTATACAACTGACTTGATTTACAGAAATGGTGACTTATTAATACTATAGTATACATATGCTTACAGAAATGGTGACTTGTTAATACTATACAAATGACTTACAGAGATGGTGACTTGTTAATACTATACAACTGACTTGACTTAAAGAAATGGTGACTTATTAATACTATAGTATACAATTGCTTACAGAGATGTTGGCTTGTTAATACTATACAACTGACATGACTTACAGAAATGGTGACTTGTTAATACTATAGTATACAAATGCTTACAGAGATGGTGACTTGTTAATTCTATACAACTGACTTGATTTACAGAAATGGTGACTTGTTAATACTATAGTATACAAATGCTTACAGAGATGGTGACTTGTTAAATCTATACAGCTGACTTACAGAGATGGTGACTTGTTAATACTATACAACTGACTCATAGAGATGGTGATTTTTTGGCAGCGGGTGAAACCCGCTTTCATAGTCCCCAGGTATGAGTTACTGATTTTCAACGCTTACGATATTTATCTAGGTCGAGAATTCTTGCATCCGGCAGCTTTTTCCTGGATACGCGAGGTAAACAAAACTTGATTCCTACACTTGACTAAATAGTTCCTCCATGAATACACAAACGATCATGCATAAATACGCGCTACTCGCGCAGATGACACCCTTTCAAAACTGCCTTACACCTTACGAGTTCATCCGTAATGTTACTGTAGAATAGAAACGGAAAGAGCCAAAGAGGGCGTCGGTATCTACATAGACCGAAAAAGTGCAGAAGAAAATATTTTCAGAGCAAAAGTTTTTATTAGTCGCCGCGCAGAAGCGCGCGACTACATTTTTAATAGTTTTTCGAGTTAGGAAATGGACAATGGGAATTTCTTTTTTATAGGGGTGTTAAGGTTAACAAGGAATCTTTCTGCTTCGCCTTAAACTGGCTTTTTAATTCATTCTTAAACTACGAAGTATATACAATACGATACTATTTTTGCTCTGTTAATACTTACAACATCAAAAAATCCGCCCAAGTATTACTTTTATTTTCGCTATTCGTGAGAAATGGACTTATCCAAATAAATGCCTTGTTTCCATTGGTCAAGGCTGTACAGGTTTCCAGTCATTTCGTACCTAGTTAATTTCGTACCTAGGTCATTTCGTAGATACGATTTTGGTCATTTCGTACCTACCTATACTTTCTATTTTGGTCATTTCGTATCCAGTTGGTCATTTCGTATCCACTTTCGTCATTTCGTACACAGGTTTAATTATCATTTTGATTATTTAGTACCTAGTTTTTCCTACTATTTGTGTTTTTTGTTGAATGACCACCGCTAAAATTGTACATTGCTGAAACTGTGTTAAATTCCGCCGAAGAACGAGTATGATGGTTATGATTGTATCTAACCATTATTGGTTACTTCTTTCTAAGTTTAGTTTTTAAAACAAAGATTGTTTAGAACCCTTTTGTTTATTTCTCACCAAGTTCTAGATAAATTTACAATGTACTTTGTTGGAAAAAATCTGGAGAGAGACCAGTTTTTCGCTGTGTTGTTCATAAATCGCAATGCAAAACCAATATTCTTTATTAACAGCGTTCACCAAACAGTATAGTTTTAGACTTGTTTAAATTGAAAGCATGCCTTGCAAACTTACGTTCTCTTGAATCATACTATCCTAGGACAGCAACATTTTAGTAACTTGGCCCTGTTTTCAACACTTTCCCAAACAAACGCGGGTTATCACGTGCGCTGTCAAATTCTTTTGGAAAAACATGTTGGATAAGGAGAAATTACTCGTTATAAGCAATTTCTCCTTTAACAAATACTTTTCCCCCCACTACTAGCGAATTTTCTACCATTTTTGCAGCTTTTTAAATTGTCGTCTGTCAACTCTTTGAATTTGGAAGAGTCTGATATTTTTCGTTTGGAAAAGAGTTCAGAGAGCGCTATGCGAGGGTATTAGATACTGTAACAGAAGACACTTTTGATATAGATTCACAGTCACATCAATTTCATAATGTGTTAAAAAATCTGCTGATGAAAACTGACATTTACTTATTTGCCCTGGCTTTCTTGAAGCATTAAATAAAAAAAATTTGCGGCGACTTTGATTCTTTGCATCGACTTTTTCTTGTCGGTGTTTGTTTGCATGATGAATTTTGAGCATAGGGCATCGTAATGGGATTTGTGTAACATCGCCTTTTATCGCCAAAGTCGTACGGATTCGGCTATGACAGGCGATGTTACACGAAAAGTCACCCATTAAGCCTTTGGCAGACGGCAAAATTTCAGCTGTGTTCAAACTGAAAGCATTTGCAGACGACGATTTCATTGTGGCTCAAATGGTACAAGTTTTATTTTATAGGATAGAAAACATTGTGGATAATAGAGAAAATGCTGGTTCCCAGCATTTTCTCCTTTCCCAGACTGTTTTCACAAGGCTTTTTTCTCAAGGTTGTTAGAAGTCGGCATTGAGTGGTAAAGAGTTAAAAGTAGTTATAACTGCAAATTATATTATGCATTTACTTGTACAACACAATCTCAAGTTTTAACGACCCTTAGAACATAACTTTTTACAAACATTGTAGGAATGGGAGAAAATGCTGGTAAGCAGCATTTTCTCCTTTTCCAACAATGTTTTCTACCCTATCAAAGATGTACACTGTTTTTGAGCCATGTTTCAATTTTTGTCTGCAAATGGCTTCTTTCAGTATAATTTATTAGCAGTTAATTAAATTTAAACAGCTTGGGTCATAACAGCTGCCAGTGTACCTATGCATGCGTTTCTTGGCTATTTCCTTAAGGTCATGCACTGAATAACAACATGGCATAAATGATAAGTGGATCAGAAAGAAGACCATGCTGGAAATTTAAACCAGCGGTACCAACTTCAAGTCTTTGAGCTACAAACTCCTTAAAAGGGATCGGCAAAACTTTTATAAAGCACATTATTTGGCCTACAAGGATTTTGAGGTGTAAAACCTCAAAATTATACTAAGACTGGTTTTCAGTACTTTAAGATACCTTTCAAGAATTTCATAAATGTTACGGATTGATATAATAGAAAACATTGGTTAGAAGCACTTTCTCCATTTCCACAAATATCTTTAAAGGCCTCTTCCACAGGGTCATAAAAACTTGGGATTGTTTTGGAAAGGATTAATATCATTTATTCAAGTCTTGTTTTCTGCCTGTGCTCATGTACTAGATTTTATCTTTATTTTAGCCACAAACAAATGAGCTGTGCTTTGGCAAAAGGGGGCTTCTTGCATCCTCGTGATGGATTATACCAAGCAAGACATAAATAATTATTGATCCATAGACCGACCCTTCGATGTACAGAAAATGGACCAATGGCGAAAAGTTTCAGCCCAGGTCAGCCTGTGAAGACTGCACAGACTGACTGCCTGCACAGGCTGACCTAAGTCTATACTGTTTGCAGATCGATTAAGGCACCTTTTTACTTCAAGTCAAGTATAAAGGAAACCTGTGCAAAGAAAGTAATAAGATCTGTAGCTGGCACAAACCCGCTGCCTTCAGTGCGTCAGCGCTTTGATTAATACATGTACTATACAAATGACTTACAGAGATGGTGACTTTTTAATACCACTGACTTACAGACCTAACAATCTTGATTTTTAACTACGCAGAGGAATTAGGCATTTGAAAACATTGTGGGAAAAGGAGAAAATGCTGGTAACCAGCGTTTTCTCCTTTTCTCACAATTTTTCCTACCCTCTCATCAACAAATCGCATCATTTGAGGTAAGTTACATTTGTTGCTTGGAAATGTTTTGGACTTGAACAAGATTTAATTTTGACGTCTGGTAAAGAGTTAAACTTACGCTGGTAAATACTCGACTTTTGAGCCATGCTGTTTTTAGCTCACCTGAGCACCACCTGCTCAATGTGAGCTTTTGTGGTTGTCCAATGTTCGGGGTCGGTCGTGCATCGTCCATCATCAACATTTTCAATGTTTGTCTTGATGAAATCTCGCATGAGTTTGAATTTGGGTCACCTGGGGTCATAAACTAGGTCACTAGGTCAAATTAAAGAAATACGTTGTGGAATATCTAGAGGCAACATTTCTTACTCAATTGACCTGAAAATTGGTCAGGATGTTTGTCTTGATGAGTTTGAATTTGGGTCACCTGGGGTCATAAACTAGGTCACTAGGTCAAATTGAAAAAAATACCTTGTGGACATTCTAGAGGCCATATTTCTTACTCAGTTGACCTGAAAATTAGTCAGCATGTTTGTCTTGATGAAATCTCGGATGAGTTCGAATTTGGGTCACCTGGGGTCATAAAGTAGGTTACTAGGTCAAATTAAAAAAATACCTTGTGGGCACTCTAGAGGCCACATTTCTTGCTCAATTGACATGAAAATTAGTCAGAATGTTTGTCTTAATAAAATCCTGAATGAATTTGAAATTGGGTCACCTGGGGTCATAAACTAGCTCACTAGTTCAAATTAAAGTACACCTTGTGGGAACTCTAGAGGTCACATTTTTTTCGCGCAGTTTACCTGAAAATTGGTCAGAATGTTTGTTTAGATGAAATCTCGGATGAGTTCAAAATTAGGTCAACTGGGGACATAATCTAGGTTGCTAGGTCAAATTAAAGAAATTTCTTGTGGGCAGTCTAGAGGTCACATTTATTGCTCAATTGTCTTGAAAATTGATCAGAATCTTTGTCTTGATAAAATCTAGGATGAGTTTGAATTTGGGATACCTTGGGTCATAAAATAAGTCACAAGGTCAAATCAAAGAAATAGTTCACAAGGTCAAATTAAAGAAATACCTTGCGGACACTCTAGAGGCCACATTTCTTACTCCATTGACCTGAAAATTGGTCAGAATGTTTGTCTTGATGGAATATTGGATGAGTTTGAAGTTGGGTCACCTAGGGTCATAAACTAGGTCTCACTAGATCAACTTACAAAAATTCCTTGTGGTCACTCTAGAGGCTACAATTCTTATTCAATTGACCTGAAAATTGATCAGCATGTTTGACTTGGTAAAATCTTGGATGAGGTCAACATTGGGTTACATAGTGTCATAAACTAGTTCACTAGGTCAAATTTAAAGAAATATCTTGTGGATGCTCTAGCGGCCACAATTCTTGCTCAATTGACCGGAAAATTTGTCAGCATGTTTGTCTTAATAATATCTCGGATGAGTTCAAAATTGGGTCACATAGGGTCATAAACAAGGTCACTGGGTTTCATTGAAGAAATACCATGTGGGCACTCTAGAGGCCACAATTCTAGCTCAATTGACTTGAAAATTGGTTTACATGTTGGACTTGATGATATCTCCGATCAATCAGAAATTGGGTCTCATAGGATCATAAACAAGGTCACGAGCTCAAAGTAAGGAAATGTATTGTAGGTGTCCTAAAGGCCATAATTTTTGCTCAACTGACCTGCAAATTTGTCAGCATGTTTGACTTAATGATATCTAGGTTATAATCTAGGTCACTTGGTCAAATTACAGAAATACCTTGTGGGCACTGTAGAGGCGGCAATTCTTGCCGAATTTACCTGAACCTTGGTTAACAAGTTTGTCTTGATATCTTGGATGAGTTTGAATATGGTCACATAGGGCCATAAACTAGGTCACTAAGTCAAATTAAGAAATACATTTTGGACGCTCGAGAGGCCACATATTCAGCTCAGTTGACCTGACAATTTGTCAGAATCTTTGTCTAAATAAAATCTCCAATGAGTTTTAAATTGGGTCATTATGACCCTGGGGTAAAATTTCGCTTATTGACTCAGGTGAGCGATCCAGGGCCATCGTGGTCGTCTTGTCTATCTCACCAGTATTTTCTCCTTTTTCCTGAATATTTTCAAAAGTTGTCTTCCTTTGGGTCATAAAACCAAAGATTGTTTAGTACAGAGTGAAAGGGGCACTAAACAAGATATATACCCATTTTTTGTGGGAAAAAGAAAGTTAATAGGTTGTAAGGACTTTTAATCATTAGTGAAAAAAAAATGTCAAACAAAAAAATTAGACTCGAACATGCGACCTTTAAAATCAAAGACCATGACTGTTATCACTGAGCCATTGAGCCATTCAATTATCCTTTTTGTTAACTTTAATGCACCTTTTCACTACGTAAGCTACCTTTATGGCCATTTTAGATTAAGATTACACTGCACAAAATATGCAGTCTGATCTTCGATCTACACTGTCTGCTTTGCTGAAACACTGTTGACAAAACAACATCCCAAAATTTTCTGGGTCTCATTCTTGACTGAAATTTAACAGTGTAGTATTTACTTACACTTAATACATTTGATACACTTAAATATACACACAACCACTCAAAAGTTTAGCCTGGCTGTCACTGAACTGTTCTTGAATATGGTGAAAGAGAACTATGAACAACAAGCTGATGCATTTTAAGGTATTTGGTCTCTCTAGACTTCTTCATTTCATTTTTTTGTTTTTTGTTTTTTTTGTGTGTTTATGCCACTTCAACAGCATTCCAGTTCAAGTTTCCAGCTCGACTAATTTCATTCTCAGGATTGATCATAGTCATTGTGGCTGTTTCAATTCCTCATTCCACTGGTCATTGTATCAAGAATGGTTAAGTGGGAAAGCAGCCCGTGGCTTGTGGAAAATATTGTTCAGAGTAGTGGTGAAAGAAATCTCTGGCTGCCGTGATATAAGTATAATAATGTTAAAACTGGCATGGTGTTAAACACCCTAAAAGTCAGTCATAAATCTGACGGTTCTTAGTTTGGTCTGCACCCAAGATTTAGAGTTGCCAACATTTTCTTCTTTTCCCACAATGGTTTCAAAAGCCTTCTCGGTCCATGCAGCTAAAGCATGAGATTTGTTTATCTACTCTTTACCACACAATCCCTTATAGAGAAGGCTTTCGAAAACATAGGAGGAAAAGAACATATTGGTAAATATTATTTTCTCCTTTCCCCACAATGTTTTCTACCCTTTCAAAAACAAATGTCATCATTTTAGCCACATTTATATTGTTGTCTGCAAATGCTTTGAATTCCGACAACTCTGAAGCTTTGTCGTTTGGTAAAGAGTTAAGGTGAAGGGTTAAGGTAAAGTAACCCCAGCAATGATGATTCATGCAATGTAATCTTTAAAGAACAATCATCAGGCTGTGCATTCATAAACCTAGATTAACAGGAAAATGTCTATCCATCCATCTGTAACACTTTCTTGCCCGCTGCATATCTCCTGAACCCTTTGAAAGATTTTCATTAAACTTTAATCAAATGTTTCTCTCTGTGAGACAGTGTGCAGTGCATAAGACTTATAAATCTGTCTTCATTGCTTTTGGAGTTATTGCCCTTTGTCATTTTACAAATTTGATTTTTGTCCGGAGCATAACTTCCAAAGTATGAAATCTATCAACTTCAACCTTCATATGCAGCTAAATCACATTGAGGACAAGTGTGGTGCAGAAGATCTATAAGTATGTCTTCATTTTTTGGAGTCATTGGCCTTTGTCATTTTACAAATTGGATTTTTGTCAACAGCAAACTTCCAAGGTATGAAGGCTGTCAACTTCAAGCTTCATATGCAGATAAATCAAAATGAGAAGTGCAGTGCACAATATTCATAACTCTTTCTTCATTATTATTGGAGCTATTGCCCTTAGTCATTATACACATTGGATTTTTGTCCAGAGTGTAAGTTCCAAAGCTTAAAAGCTATGAACTTCAAACTATATATGCAGATAAATCACACTGAAGAGAATTGCAGTGCACAAGATCCATAACGCTGTGTTCATTTTTTTATTTTTTTATTTATTGCCCTTTATTATTTCCGTGTTGATTTTTTTTTTTCTGGAGCATAACTTCCAATGTATCAAGGCTGTCAGCTTCAAACTTTGTATGCAGACAAATGACATTAAGGAGAAGTGCAGTGCATAAGATCCATAACTCTCTGGTCATTATGTTTGGAGTAACTGCCCTTTGTTTTTTTTTTACTAATTGGATTTTTGTCCGGCAAATAACTTGAAATGCATGAAAGTTATTGACTGCAAGCTTCATATGTAGATAAATCACATTGAGGACAAGTGCAGTGAACAAGACCCATAACTCTGCCTTTGTTATTTTTGGAGTTTTTGCCCTTCATTGTTTTACATGTTGGGTTTTTGTCCGGGGCATAACTTCCCAGGTTTAGAAGCTATAGACTTCACACATAAGATACATACAGATCAGATTGAGCGTAATTGAAGTACACATGATTCATGAGATATTGATCTTAGTTAAAGAAAATGTGCAGAACACATATCCATTAAAGGTCACAATTATTTGATGGACAAGGTCCCAATCATGGGTCTAATGTTTGAATCTTGGCTTTCATGTTTTGAGCTTTTGTGTTTGCAGATTTTGTGTTTGTGGGTTTCATGTTTATTGATATATTATCAAGGAATTATATTGACATACCATTTTTCTTTGAATTCATCAATGCAGCCAAAGATTTGGATAGATGGTTGGGGTATTTTATGTCCGTCAACAGTATTTCAGTCATGATACGATGATAAAAGGGTGATTAAAAAGGCGCAGTGCAATAAAGTGCTGTCTAGCTGCAGCTACAGCAGGGGATATAGCTGTCCTTCAGACTGCCTTCTTGTTCATTATTGCAGCCATCAGATTTGATTTGGAAACAGACTGGAAGAACAGTTTTCCTAACCAGAGACAACAAGACAGAGAAGGTATAAATTAGTTAAACTTTGGTTAACTGTTTTCCAAACTTGTCCATATGGAAAGCATCTGCAAAAGACAAATTAATTTCAGCTCAAATGATGTGATTCATTTTTGAAAAGGTATAAATCGTAGTAGGAAAAGGAGAAACTGGTTAGCAGCAAAAATTTTAGCTCACCTGAGCACAAAGTGCTCAAGGTGAGCTTTTGTGATCATGCTGTGTCTGTTGTCTGTCGTCCGTCATCCAGGCATCAACAAATACCATGTGTGCACTGTAGAGGCCACATTTTCAGTCAAATACTCATGAAACTTTGTCAGAACGTTTGACTTGCTTGTATCTTGGACATGTTTGAAATTAGGTCACGTCGGGTAAAAAAGTAGGTCACTTGGCCAAATTTTAGAAAAATATTTTGTGCATGGTAGAGGCCACATTTTAGCTTGATACTCATGAAACTAGGTCACATAATTTGTCTTAATGATATCTCAAACAAGGTTGAATTTGGGTCATGTCGGGTCAAAAAAGTAGGTCATGTGGCCAAAATTTATATAATTCATGTGTGCACAGTAGAGGCCACAAATTTAAGCCCAGTACCCATGAAGTGGGGTCAGAATGTTTGTCATGATGATATCTCAGACAAGTTAGAAATTGGGTCATGTTGGGTCAAAAAGTAGGTCACTGAGCCAAATCGTAGAAAACCCTTGTCCACATTTTCAGCCTGATAGAGATGAAACTCGGTCATAATGTTTTCCTGGATGATATCTTGGACAAGGTTGAAACTTTGCCATATCAGGTCTGAAATTAGGTTACTTACACTAAGGTGTTTCACATCATAAAAGGCAGGATCTCATCAGCTCTATCAACTATAGGTGAATATATTCAGGTGAGCCAATGGCTCTCTTGTTTTCCATTTTCCACAATATTTCCTAAAGTCTTTTGCATAAGGGTTGTAACAAGGGACTTGTTTGGTAAAAGTTTTAACTATTTACCACAAAATCCTTGAGTTTCAAGAACCCTGATGGAGACAACAATCATGAAAAATATGGATATAGTTATGGTTACCAACATTTTCTACTTTACCCCACTATTTTTCTACCTTATGAAAGACAAACCCCTTTATTTTAGCCAAATTAATTTAAGTGTCTGCCAATGCTGTCTGTTTTAAAGAATTTGTAGAGAAAGCTTTAGAAAACATTGTGGAGAAAAAGCCCACAATGTTTTCTAACCTTTCAAAGACATGAGGTTTTTTTTTTTTTTTTTTTTCACACTGAATTTGAGGATCTCCAGTGCCAAATTGGTTCTGCACGGCTCAGTAAATAAGGCAATTAACTCTTTACCAAACAGCAACATTTTAGACTTGTCCGCATTTAAAGCATTGTAGATAACAAATTTAATATGACTCAAACAATGAAATGTGTTCTTGAAAGGCTAGAAAGCGTTGTTGGTCACCATCATTTTCTTCTTTTACCATAATGTTTTCAAAAAGTCTTTATCATCAGGTTGTTACAGCTCTGTATCCTGTGGCAAAAGGGTAATAAGAAACTGCAACATTTTATTATGTTAATGGAAGACATACTTATAACAGCTGGTAACTTTTTTTTTTCCATGGCAGAAGCAATCTTCTCTTATTGTACTCCATTTTCAAAAGTATTTTCTTAAATTGTTTGAATCATTTTCCATTGGCATTACCACTTGTTGTCCATACGGTTGCCGGTATGGGTGACGTCCCCCTCAAGGTTGATATGTAACGGGGGATAGAGCGAGATAGTGGAAGATGCAGGATGAAACCATCCTAAATTACAATTGGCTCTGATCCATGCATAGCACCATCACATGGGACCTCAGTTAAATGTCTGATCTGAAAGACTATTAACTTTGTAATTTTTAGTCGGCCAGGCCAGCCATTAGGCTCGAACCCACATCCTCAAGTGTCCAGAGATTTGTTGCTTACAAGTGGCATGGCCTACCACTAAAGCTATTTGGGCAGACTTTCTATAACTTTCTACATTAATGCAATGCTTCTGTATTTGGACATATGAGCTATTTAGATCTGTTAGAACTGCTTGCCATTGTCTATATTTTCTTTCTGTACAGGTTGAACTATTTGAAAAGGCTAAAGAGAAGTATTGGATGAAGTCATCAATTTAAACCTAGTAACAGCTAAACAATGGTGAGAATATATACAGAATATCATGTAGTAGCAACTTTTCTGGCGCTTGTATTTGCCTGGGGCTGTATGAGAAAAACTGATATCCCAGGTGGAGTCCTTGACGAAATTTGGTGAAACTTCATACACATGTTCCTTATGATAGTCTTCCAATATGGTTTTTTTTGAAATGCCCTGTCATGGAAAAAGGGGGCTTTGTGCATATTTCCATTATGAACCGATATATCTGTTACTACTGGACAAAACTTCATGAAACTTCATACTTATATTGTTTATCATAAACAACAGACAATCATTATTCCTTTTATTTAATGAAATTCCATGTTATGGAAAAAGGGGACTTGATGTATAGTTTCATTAGGGACCAATAACCATTTGTTAGTCCATCCATCCATCTGGACAGATATCTTCAAAGATCCTTGTCAAAAATTTATAAAACTTCATACATATGTTCATTAAGATAGTCCGCAGATACTGCATTTTTTTCGCTTTTTAGCTCACCTGAGCACAACATGCTCAAGGTGAGCTTTTGTGGTCATCCGATGTCCATCGTCCGTCATCAACATTTACCTAGTGGACACTCTAGAGGCGACATTTCGTACTCAATTGATCTGAAAATTAGTCAGAATGACTGTCTTAATAAAATCTCGGATGAGTTCAAATTTAGGTCACCTGGAGTCATAAACTAGGTCACTAGGTCAAATTAACGAAATACCTTGTGGACACTATAGAGGCCACATTTTTTGCTCAATTGACTTGAAAATTGGTCAGAATGTTTGTCTTAATTAAATCTAGCATGAGTTTGAAATTGGGGATACCTGGGGTCAAAAACTAGGTCACTGGGTCAAATTAAATAAATAACTTGTGGACACTCTAGAGGCCACATTTCTTACCCAATTGACCTGAAAATTGGTCAGAATGCTTGTCTTGATAAAATCTTTGATGAGTGTGAATTAGGGTCACCTAGGGTCATAAACTAGGTCATTAGGTCAAATTAAAAAAATACCTTCTGGGCACTCTAGTGGCCACATCTTGTGCTTAGGTGACTTGAAAATTGGTCAGAATGTTTGCCTTAATTAAATCTCGGATGACCATAAACTAGGTCACTAAGTCAAATTGAAGAAATACCTTGTGGGCACTCCATAGGCCACATTTTTAGCTCAATTGACCTGACAGTTGGTCAGAAGGTTGGTCTTAACTCTTTACCAAACAACAATCTTTTAGACTGGTCCAAATTGAAAGCATTTGCAGAAGACAAAATAAACGGGACTGAAAATTTGAAATTTCTTATGGATAGGGAAGAAAAATTTTGGGGAAAAGGAGAAAATGCTGGTTACCAGCATTTTCTCCTTTTCCCACAGTGTTTTCAAAAGGCTTCTTCTACAGGGTCGTTAAAACCCATGATTGTGTGGTAGGGTTTATATTTGTTGTGGTCGAGCTAGGTAGCATATTAGGCAGGGTACAGGACTTCTAACCACGGGGTGGCTGGTTCAAATCCCTTGCTCATTTAATGTCTTTCAGAGGATTGATGTAAGTCATTGTGACAGGAATTATTACTCTCTTATTGCTAATTTTTGTTTTGATGATGATTATGTGGGAAAGCAGCCAGTGGTTTAGGAAGAACATTGTGTAAAGTACCGGTGAAAAGGAAAAACTCTAGGAAAGCATGGATGGGTGCACTGGCCACCACAGTACAACTGAAATAATATTGAAAATGGCATTTAACATCATGGAAACAAAGAATACTCTTTCACTAAACTGCTGTCACCAATCTTGAGGCAACGAAAGAAATATATTATTTATTGTATAGGTTTGAGGGGATATGTTACATGGGGGATTTTTTCGATTCATCTGAAAGGAAGTCATGTGCAAAAAGGTCTGCATCTGTTTGACAAACTGAAATATGCTGTTATAGAAGCCAGTAAGTCAACACACAATGGGGATGGAAAGGCTGGAGGTTGCTGACTGTGTAGATATGTCATCTGGGCTAGTAGCATTCCATGTGTGGTTTTGTATTGCTTTGTGATGTGCTCATTACCACACAATCTTTTAACAACCCTGAGAAAGAGGCCATTTGAAACATTGTGGGAAAGGATAAAATCCTGGTAACCACCATTTTTTTTCCTTTCAGACAGTTTTTTTCCATTTTTAAGTAATATTCAATTATGTTGTTTGTGAATGCTTTCATCTTGGACTGGGCTAAGATTTGACATGTGGTAAAGAGTTAAAGATGCATTAAACCATTTTTGGACCCACTTTTTATTGAAGGAGGGGGGAGGGTTAGAAATTTGATGTTTTGAAAAGAAAAATCATAAGAATGTTACTATTTACCCTTAGATAGAAAAAAAAAGTTGAAACACAAAGTCTTTGGTTGGATTCAAACCCATGACCTTCAAAACCAGAGTCGGTCAACTCAACCAACTGATCTATTCAACCAACCGATATTTACCTGCCAATGTTGCTTTGGATAGCTTTTGCAGTCTGATCTTTGATCTACACTGTCCGCTTCTCGATGCGAATCTTTGATCAGGATCGGCTTAAATCACAACAGAAAATATACTTTAAGACTCTAATACTCTAAAAAAGTCTAACCCACTTATTTGTCAGTGAAAGAGTTGAACACCTTAGATTTAAACAGTTATATCTCTATCGTGCACTTGTCTGGGATATTAAGTCACTTTTTTTGACCATTTTCTGTCTTTTTCATACTGTTTTTAAAAGCAGTCTCTCTCAGTGTCATTAGGTTCTTTGGTAAAAGGTTAATTTTTTACCACACACTCCTGAGTTTTTTCGGCTCTATGGAAAGATGCATTTAAACATTTTAGGAAACGGAAAAAATGCTGGAAACCAGCATTTTCTCCTTTCCTCACAATGTTCTCCTACCTTTTAAGTGTAAATCCAATCATTTAAGCCCCATTGGATGGGTCATCTGCAAATGCTTTTACTTTGGACAGGTCTAAATTCTTGTTGTTAGGTAGAGGGTTAAGACAATAAAAGCATGTATTAATTTCAGATGAAGATGCATTAAATGAGCTGACGAGACCTGGAATTTGGGAATATTAGTTATAAAAAACATGGGAGCAGGAAAACAGAATACCCACAGCTCGAGAGAGAATTCTGAAACTTGAACATGTGACTAGCGCTCTGGCAAAAGGGAGATTCTTTGATATGCACTATAAACAACAACCATTGCATAATGTAGATCTTTTTTGTCTGAAAACTGGCAGAGTCATAAGTTGGTGTGGTCTTTTGACACGCAGAATGGGACTCAGTCAATCTGTGAATATTTTTGGTATTCATGCATCTGATTTACGGTGATGGTACTCTCTGTTTGATGCTGTGACTCTTGGCTCATGTCAGATTAAGAAGGGCTTCTCAAATGCCAACTAATGTCCGAACCTATTTTTAGCTCACCTTAGCACAACGTGCTAAAGGTAAGCTATTGTGATCGCCCTATGTCCGGCGTCCGTCGTCGGTCGTCCGTCCGTCGTCCATCAACAATTTTTTAAACATCATCTTCTCCTAAACCACAGGGCCAATCTTGATGAAACTTGGCAGGGATGTTCCTTGGGTGAAGCTGTACCAAAATTGTTCAAAGAATTGAATTCCACCCACAACTCTGGTTGCCATGGCAACAAAAAGGAAAAAAAAGCAAAATCTTTGAAAACCTTCTTCTCTGAAACTAGAAGACGCAGAGCTTTGATATTTGGTATGTAGCATCTCCTAAAGGACCTCTACCAAGTTTGTTCATTTGATGACCCTGGGGTCAAAACTGGCCCCGCCCCAGGGGTTACAAGTTTGAGCATAGTCACAAAGAAGGAAAACTTTAAAAATCTTCTTCTCTAAAACTTGAAGGTGTAGAGCTTTGATATTTGGCGTGTAGCATCTCCTAGTGGACCTCTACCAAGTTTGTTCATATGATGCCCCTAGGGTCAAAACTGGCCCCGCCCCGGGGGTCACAATTTCCAACATAGGAACAAAGAAGGAAAACTTTAAAAATCTTCTTCTCTAAAACTAGAAGGCATAGAGCTTTGATATTTGGCATGAAGCATCTCCTAGTGGACCTCTACCAAGTTTGTTCATATGATGTCCTTGGGGTCAAAACTGGCCCTGCCCCGGGGGTCACAAGTTCGAACATAGGAACAAAGAGGGGAAACTTTAAAAATCATCTTCTCTGAAACTGGAAGGCGTGGAGCTTTGATATTTGGTATGTAGCATTGCCTAAGGACCTCTACCAAGTTTGTTCATATGATACCCCTGGGGTCAAAACTGGCCCCACCCCGGGGGTCACAATTTCCAACATAGTAACAAATAAGGAAAACTGTAAAAATCTTCTTCTCTGAAACTTGAAGGCATAGAGCTTTGATATTTGGCATGTAGCATCTCCTAGTGGACCTCTACCAAGCTTGTTCATATGATGCCCCTAGGGTCAAAACTGGCCCAGCCCAGGGGGTCACAATTTCCAACAAAGGAACAAAGAAGGAAAACTTTAAAAATCTTTTTCTGTAAAACTAGAAGGCATTGAGCTTTGATATTTGACATGAAGCATCTCCTAGTGGACCTCTACCAAATTTGTTCATATGATGCCCTTGGGGTCAAAACTGGCCCTGCCCCGGGGGTCACAAGTTCGAACATAGGAACAAAGAGGGGAAACTTTAAAAATCATCTTCTCTGAAACTGGAAGGCGTTGAGCTTTGATATTTGGTATGTAGCATTGCCTAGTGGACCTCTACCAAGTTTGTTCATATGATGCCCCTGGGGTCAAAACTGGCCCCACCCCGGGAGTCACAAGTTTGAGCATAGTAACAAAGAATAAAAATTTTAAAAATCATCTTCTCTGAAAATTGAAGGCGTAGAGCTTTGATATTTGGCATGTAGCATCTCCTAGTGGACCTCTACCAAGTTTGTTCATATGATGCCCCTGGGGTCAAAACTGGCCCCGCCCCGGGGGTCACAATTTCCAATATGGGATCAAAGAAGGAAAACTTTAAGAATCATCTTCTCTAAAACTAGAAGGCATAGAGCTTTGATATTTGGCATGAAGTATCTCCTAGTAGACCTCTACCAAATTTGTTCATATGATGCCCTTTGGGTCAAAACTGGCCCCGCCGCGGGGGTCACAAGTTCGAACATAGAAACAAAGAGGTAAAACTTTAAAAATCATCTTCTCTGAAACTGGATGGCGTAGAGCTTTGATATTTGGCATGTAGCATCTCCTAGTGGACCTCTACCAAGTTTGTTCATATGATGTCCCTGGGGTCAAAACTGGCCCCGTCCCGGGGGTCACAAGTTCGAACATAGGAACAAAGAAGGAAAACTTAAGAATCATCTTCTCTGAAACTGGAAGGCGTAGAGCTTTTATATTTGGTATGTAGTATCGCCTAGTAGGCCTCTACCAAGTTTGTTCATATGATGACCTTGGGGTCAAAATTGGCCATGCCCCGGGGGTCACAAGTTCAAACATAAGAATAAAGAAATAAAACTTTAATTTGTTTTTTCTCTTAAATGGGAAGGCATAGAGCTTTGATATTTGGTATGTAGCATCTCCTAGTGGACTTCTACCAAGTTTGTTCCAAGGATGCTGCTTGGGTCAAAACTGGCCCAGCCCCTGGGGTCACAAGTTCGAACATAGGAACAAAGAAGGAAAACTTTAAAATTCTTCTTTTCTGAAACCGAAAGGTGTGGAGCTTTGATATTTGGTGTGTTGCACCTCAGAGTGGACCTTTACCAAGTTTGTTCATATGATGCCCCTGGGGTCAAAACTGGCCCTGCCCCGGGGGTCACAAGTTCGATGATAGGAACAAAGAAGGAAAACTTTAAATTTCTTTTTCTCTTGCCAAACGGGAAGGTGTAGAGCTTTGATATTTGGTATGTAGCATTTCCTAGTGGACCTCTACCAAGTTTGTTCATATGATGTCCCTGGGTCAAAACTGGCCCAGCCCTGGGGGTCACAAGTTCGAACATAGGAACAAAGAAGGAAAACTTTAAAATTCTTCTTTAAAACTGGAAGGCGTAGAGCTTTGATATTTGGTATGTAGTGATTCTCTTCTAAGTTTGTTTGCCCATCTAAGCACAACAAGTTCATTGAGTTCAAAATTGGGTCATCTTGGGTCTTAAACTAGGTCACTAGGTCAAATTAAAGAAATACCTTGTTGTTACTCCCGAGGCCACATTATTTGCTCAATTGCCTTGAAAATTAGTTTGAAAGTTTGTCTTAAAAAGTCTCACGTAAGATTAATTTGGGTCAACTTGGGTCATAAACTAGTTCACTGGGTCAAATTAAAGAAATACCTTGTTTGCACTTTGTAGGCCCCATTTGTTGCTCAAATGACCTGAAATTTGGCCAGAATGTTTGTCTTGAAGAAATACCAGATGAGTTTGGATTTGGGTCACCTGGAACCATAAACTAGATCACTAGGTCAAAATAACGAAATACCTTGTGGGCACTCTAGAGGCCACATTCTTTGCTTAATTGCCTTGAAAATTGGTCAGAATGTTTGTCTTTGTAAAATCTCACATGAGTCTGAATTTGGGTCAACTGGGGTCATAAAGTAGGTCACTTGGTCAAAGAAATAGCTAGTGGGCACTCTAGAGGCCACATTTATTATTCATTTGATTTGAAAATTGGCTAATATGTTTCTTTTGATATAGTCAAAGACCAGTTCAAATATGGGTCACCTGGGGTCATAATCTAGGTCACTAGGTCAAATTAAAGAAATATCTTTAGGGCACTTGAGGCCACATTGTTTGCTCAGTTGACTTGAAAATTGGTCAGAATGTTTGTCTTCATGAAATATGAATTTGAAATTGGGTCACCTGCAGTCAAAACCTAGGTCACATGGTCAAATTAAAGAAAAACCTTTAAGGCACTCTACTAAGGTGAGCGACCCAGGGCCATCATGGCCCTCTTGTTTTAGAATGGTTAGTCTAAATTACTTTTTAGCTCACCTGAGCACGAAGTGCTAAGGTGAGGTATTGTGATGGGTCATTGTCCGGCGTCCATCTGTCCGTCTGTCCACAATTCCTTTAAACATCTTCTACTCCTAAAAGGCTGGGCCAATCTTGATGAAACTTGGCAGGGATGTTCCTTGGGTGAAGCTCTACCAAAGTTGTGCAAGAGATTGAATTCCACCCAAAACATGGCAACAGAAAGGAAAAAAATAGGAAAATCTTTGAAATTCTTCTTGTCTGATTCTAGAAGGCGTAGAGCTTTGATATTTGATATGTAGCATCTCCTAGTGGACTTCTACCAAGTTTGTTAATACGATGTTCGAACATAGGAACAAAGAAGGAAAACTTTAAAATTCTTCTTCTCTGAAACTGAAAGGCGTGGAGCTTTGATATTTGGCATCTAGCATCTCCTAGTGGACCTCTACCAATTTTGTTCATATGATGTTCCTGGGGTCAAAACTGGCTCCGCCCAGGGGTCACAAATTTTGAACATGGGAACAAAGAAGGAAAACTTTAAAAATCTTCTTCTCTTTTTCTAGAAGGCGTAGAGCTTTGATATTTGGTATGTAGCATCTCCTTGTGGGCCTCTACCAAGTTTGTTCATATGATGCCCCTGGGGTCAAAACTGGCCCTGCCCAAGGGGTCACAAGTTCGAACATAGGAACAAAGAAGGAAAACTTTAAAATTCTTCTTCTCTGAAAGTGGAAGGCGTGGAACTTTGATATTTGGCATGTAGCATCTCCTAGCGGACCTCTACCAATTTTGTTCATATGATGTCCCTGGGGTCAAAACTGGCCCCACCCCGGGGGTCACAAGTTTTGAACATAGGAACAAAGAAGGAAAACTTAAAAGTTCTTCTCTGATTCTAGAAGGCGTGGAGCTTTGATATTTGGTATGTAGCATCTCCTAGTGGGCCTCTACCAAGTTTGTTCATATGATGCCCCTGGGGTCGAAACTAGCCCCGCCTCAGGGGTCACAAGTTCGAACATAGTAAGAAAGAAGGAAAACTTTAAAATTCTTCTTCTCTGAAACTGGAAGGCGTGGAGCTTTGATATTTGGCATGTAGCATCTCCTAGTGGACGTCTACCAATTTCGTTCATATGATGCCCCTGGGGTCAAAACTGGCCCCGCCCCGGGAGTCACAAGTTTTGAACATAGGAACAAAGAAGGAAAACTTTAAAAATCTTCTTCTCTGATTCTAGAAGGCGTGGAGCTTTGATATTTGGTATGTAGCATCTCCTAGTGGACCTCTACCAAGTTTGTTCATACGATGCCCCTGGGGTCAAAACTGGCCCTGCCCCGGGGGTCACAAGTTCTAACATAGGAACAAAGAAGGAAAACTTTAAAATTCTTCTTTTCTAAACCTTGAAGGCATAGAGCTCTGTTATTTGATATGTAGTGAACCTGTTCTAAATTTGTTAGCCCACCTGAGCACAACATGTTCAGTCATTCGAAATTGGGTCACCTGGGGTCATAGACTAGGTCACTAGGTCAAATTAAAGAAATACCTTGTGGGCACTCTAGAGGCCACATTCATTGCTCAAATGACCTGAAATTTGGTCAGAATGTTTGTCTTGATAAAATCGTAGATGAGTTTGGATTTGGGTCACCTTGGATCATAAACTAGGTCACAAGTTCAAATTAAAGTATTACCTTGTGGGCACTCTAGAGGCCACATTTTTGGCTCAATTGACTTGAAAATTGGTCAGAATGTTTGTTTTGATAAAATCTCACATGAGTCCAAATTTGGGTCATGTGGGATCTTAAATTAGGTCACTAGGTCAAAGAAATACCTTGTGTGCACTCTAGAGGCCACATTTATTGTTCAATTGATTTGAAAATTGGTCAAAATGTTTGTCTTGATGAAATCTAGGATGACTTTTGAATTGGGTCACCTTGGCTCATAATTTAGGTCACTAGGTCTAATTAAAGAAATACCTTTAGGGCACTCTAGAGGTCACATTTCTTGCTCAACTGACTTTAAAGTGGGTCAGAATGTTTGTCTTGATGAAATATTGGGTGAGTTTGAAATTGGGTCAGCGGGGGTCATAAACTAGGTTATTGGGTCAAATTTAAGAAACACTTTGTGGGCACTCTAGAGGCCATATTTATTGCTCAATTAACTTGAAAACTGTTCAGAATGTTTGTCTTGATAAATTTTTTGATGAGTTCTAAATTGGGTCACGTGGGGTGATAAATTAGGTCACTAGGTCAACTTACGGAAATTCCTTGTGGACGCTCTAGAGGCCACATTTTAAGCTCAATTGACCTGACAATTGGTCAGAAATTGAATTATGCATGTTGAGTGAATTTCGCCTATTGACTCAGGTGAGTGTCCAGGGCCATCATGGCCCTCTCGTTTTGGTGAAAGATAGAAATTTATTTTCATCTCATAAACATCATAGGTAATATTTTCACAAGTGGCCAGCCACAAGTGAAAATAGTACTGATGATGTTCACACGAGATGAAATGAATTTCAATCCTCACCGAAAAAAAGCAAATATTCTATTTACGTCATGCTTCTAACCTCTTTTTTGTTGGGACTTTCATCAAAATCCAGTACAGTTAACTGTTGTTTTTAGTCATTCCCTGTGGCTTATCCCCCTCATGTAGCAATGCATTTCAAAATTACGTAAAGCATGAGAAATATAGGGTAATGTGCATTTATTAGGTAATATTTCCATCTGGTTGAATGGCACACACTCTTTACCTAGGTAAAGGGAACAACTGTTTCCACCTTTAATTGAAGAGTGAATTTCATTGATTATAACCATGAATTATCAAATCTTATAATCCACCATTATTTTGAGATAAGCGTGAAATAAAGCTTTGTTTTTTCTTATTACTTAACCCTTTCTCAAACAAATTGTAGACTTCCAAATTGGAAGTGTTTGCAGACCATGAAATTGAAAATGGTACAAATGGATTTGAAGTTCTTTGACACAGGGTAGAAAGCAGAAAATGTGGGAAAGAAGAAAATGCTGGGTACCAGCATTTTCTAATTTTCCCATGTTTTCAAAAGGTCTCCTTCTTTGAGTTGCTTAACCCTTTACCACACAATCCCGACTTTTAACGCCCGTGAGAAAGAGGCCTTTTGAAAACATTGTGGGAAAAGGAGAAAATGCTGGTAACCAGCATTTTCTTCTTTTCCCACGATGTTTTCTATCCTATCAGTGACAAATTTCATCATTTCGGCCACCTTTAATTTGTCGTCTGCAATGCTTTCAATTTGGACCAGTCTAAAATTTTGTCGTCAGGTGAAGGGTTAAACATGATTATATGGTAGAGGTTAAGATACAAAGATATTTGTTGCCGACCACTTATTTAACACATTATTTTCTATAGATTTGCTGCAGAGTATTTTTGAAAGCATTCTTTTACAATATGGCTGAGAAATTGGAATAAGGATTTTTTTTATTAACTGTTTACAAAACAATCTGATGTTTTAACAACCATGAAGAAGAAAACTTCTGAAAGCATTGTAGTAAAATGAGTAAATGCTAGTAACCAGCTTTTTCTCCTTTTCCCATGTTGCTTTCTGCATTTTCAAGAAAGTACACCGTCAATTGAGTTTCATGTAATTTGTTTTCTGCAAAAGTTTTCAAGTTGGACTGGTGTCATCTGATAAAGAATTAATTTAGAACAGATAAGATTAACCTTTTACCAGACGACAAAATTTTAGAACCTTCTGAATTTAATCCATTACCACACAGTCCTGACTTTTAACGACCCCTAGAAAGGAGGCTTTTGAAAACATTGTGGGAAAAGGAGAAAATGCGGGTAACCAGCATTTTCTCCTTTGCCCACAATGTTTTCTATCCTTCCCAAAACAAATTTCAGTTTTAAAGAGGCATTTATTTTTTTCGTCTGCAAATGCTTCCAATTTCAACCAGTCTAAAATTCTATCATTTGGTAAAGAGTTAAAGCAGTTGCAGACGCCATACAAAATGTGACTAAATTGATGAGATTTGTCACTAAAAGTGCAGAAAACATTGTTGAAAGTGGAGAAAGTGCTCTTAACTAGCATTTTGCCCCATTTCTGACAATGCTTTTAAAAGCCTCCTTCCTCGACATAGTTAAAACGTGGTATTGTGTGGTAAAGGGATAAAAAGAGGTTGAACAACCATTATTTTCAGGAAAGAGACCATTTGGTGTGTCTTTGTTGTACATGGGCTGGGATAAACATTACGGTTTTCAGCTCTATCAGAGTGACCCTAGTGGAAATTACGGAGGATGGAAAGCAACTTGTATTGGGAACAATAGTGCTGTAAGTACATCTAGCTTCTTTTAGCTCCGGTCTTCTCCAAGTAAACGTTGCAGTACAATTGTAACCTTGTTGTCGCCTGTGTCTGCCTGGTCATGGTGGTGCAAAAACTTTAACCCTTTAACTGCATTATGCGGCCTTTTGACGACCCTGGGAAAGATGCCTTTTGAAAACATTGTGGGAAAAAGGAGAAAATGCTGGTAACCAGCATTTTCCCCTTTTTCCCACAATGTTTTCTACCCAATCAAAGAAAAATTGCACCATTTGAGCCACACTGAAATTGTTGTCTGCAAATGCTTTCAATTTGGACAAGGCTAAAAATTTGTCGTCTGCTCAAAGATTAAAGGAAAATATTCAGATTTTCATAATCTCAGCAAATCAAAAAAAAGAAAAGACTTCTTACTTTTTCAAATGTAGGGCAGTTGCTGGCAAATCATTAGTGTATGATGAAGGACAGAAATAACATGAAAAAATCTTTAGTATTGTACATTAATGTTATCGTTTCCCAGAATGCTGTTTCAATGCTGAAGCAAGAATACAAAGAAGGAGAGACCAATCTTCAACAGGCCTTACAACTTGCAGTCAAATTTCTCAGTAAAACTCTAGATATGACCAAACTTACGCCCGAGAAAGGTGAGCAGATCAGTGATGTTACCTCTTGACCCTTTACCACGCAATCCCGAGTTTCAATGACCCTGAGGAAGAAGGCTTGGGAAAACCTTGTGGGAAAAAGAGAAAATGATGGAAACCTCCTTTTACCACCATGTTTTCTACTCTATCAAAGACAGAAGTCATCATCTGAGCTACATTTAATTTGTCATCTGCAAATGCTTTTAATTTGGTCCAATCCAGAATTTCGTTATGTGGTAAAGAGTTAAACTGCTAAATAAATGAAACAAAAAAAATTTCATTCTATAATGAAACCCCAAATACTGTAGTTCCAAGAGTTGAATTCACTGGAAAGAAAATACAGTATCAGACGGTGTAGATCAAAGCTCAGACTTCACGTTTTGTGGAATCTGATCTTGATCTACACGGTCTGCTGAAGGCCCTTGAGTAGCGCTTAGCAGCCTGGGAGGTAACTCTTTACAAGATGGCAAATTTTAGACTGGTTGAAGTTGAAAGAATTTGCAGACAACATTTTAAATGTTGCTCAGATGATGGGGTTTCTACTTGATAGGGTAGAAAAATATTGAGAGAAAAGGAGAAAATGCAGGTTACCAGCATTTTCGCCTTTTCCCTCAATGTTTTAAAAAGCCTTTTTCCTCGGGTCATTAACACGGGATTGTTTGGTATAGGGTCAAATATTTACGAGACAAATAGTGTAGACTTGTTTACATGGACAGCATGTCTAGACAACAAAGGTGGCAGAAATGATAGTTTTTGTCTTTGAAAGGACAGAAAAAAACTTTGTTGGAGAAGGAGAAAATACCTGTTGCCAGAATTTTCTTTTTCTCAAACAATGCTTACAACAACATTCTTTCTCAGAGTCATGGGATTGTTGGGTCCAATTCACAGTTCCGGCAAACTTTCCTTTTGGCGATTTTTCAACCGCAACTCTTGATTTTCAGTGCTTTACACTTCTTTCCATCTGTTTTGCCAGTGACCTTTTTTTTTTTTTTAACTCTTTACCAAACTTCAAAGTTTAGACTTATCAAAATTGAAAGCATTTGCAAGCGACAAATTATGAATATTTGAAACAGTGAGATTTGTCTCTGAAAGGATTGAAAATGTTGTTGAAAAAGGACAAAATGCTGGACACTAGCATTTTCTTCTTTTCCCACATTGTTTTCAAAAGCTTTCTTTGTCAGGGTTGTCTAAACTCTGGATTGTGGGGTAAAGGGTTAAAAACATGGTAGCATGTTTGGAATTTGATCGTGTTATACACCTTTGGCTACAACATATCATGATAGGATATAAAAAATTATCGGTGTCCCTATTTACCAACCATTCTTAAGAACATTCTTAAGTCTTAATTAGTCTTTTATTAAAGTAAACCATATTGATTTGCTAAACCATATGAGCCATGCTCTGGCAAAAGGGGGCTTATTGCATCTCCATGATGCATGATACAAAGCAAGTCATCACACGATCATGGATCCATAAAGTCCATTTTGTCTAACAATTGACTGAATAATGAGGTAGACTGGTCTTACAGAAATTGACAAATAGCAAAAAGTGTCAGTCCAGGTCAGCCTGCACAGAGCATGGCTCATATATGATCGGCTAAACGATACGCATGGTTCACACAGGTTTTGAAAAACCCTTAAATTTTACTTCAGTCTTGAAGAGCCCTTGAAAATGATGAAAACCCTTACAAGTCCTTGAAAAACTCTTAAATCTAATAAATCGTAAGGCACAATGCACCGAATATCTAGGTGACATGATTGAAGAAAGTTTGCAAAGAAACACATATTCCTTCATATTCTCTTACAAGTGAATATATGCGGTAACAAGGAAGAGCACTGTCCACACATATTTTGATGACATAATTTGATATTGCGTCATATCACACTTGGTTTTTAGATTGGTGACTGACCTTCTACTTCAATCTTAGCAGAAAGTCGGGTACCATTACCAGTTTAGTCTCACCTTATCACGAAGAGCAGCTGTTCACAGCGATTGTTGTCATACGCGTCAGCCATTGTAAAAAGGTCGTCTCTATCGAGTTGGAGAAATGGGGAAATGCATATTTAACAGAAATTGGTTAGCGGATCCCATGTGGCAACATAGTCAAGGTAAAACCTATGTCGTAATTGTATATAGTCATGCCAGTAAAAAGACCATCATTTCTATTTTAGAAGCCTTAAAAGGCCCTTGAAAAACCTTTAAATTTTCCCCGAGAAAGTCTGTATGAACCCTGATATGTTTTAGTCAATCAGAAGCTGTGTTATTTTCACATTTAGAAAATTCTTGAGTAAAAGACTAAGAATTTTTGTAAGAATGGTTGGTGAATGCAGACTAATGAAGACTGTACTTTTCTTCTCCTGTCCTTTGCAGTTGAAATAGCTACACTTACCCGAGAGAATGGTCAATCCAAGATACAGATTTTGAAAGCTGATGTTGTCGATGAACTAATCAAGAAGCATGAAGCAGAAGAGGCGAAAGTGGAAGCAGAGAAAAAGAAAGAGAAATCCTGATCTGTGAAGTTTTCAGAACATACTACTACTGCCTGCAGATGAATGTTTTTTTTTTCCTTGTAGCAGAACACTTTTAAAAACATGGTGGTAAAAGGAGAAATTGCTCGTAACAAGCAATTTCTCCTTTTACTAGTATGTTTTCACATGTTTCTATGAAACCCATTTTCATGTTATTGATATTTGGCAAAGATTGTCAGCTGCAATCTTCATCAATTTTTTTTGCCTGCAGTAGTGAGGGAACCAATGGGGACATTGATGGCAGTACTTACAGGCCTTAATTAGTCAATCTTTTATAGACAAAGTAAAGTTTTTTATTCCTGTACAATAGACAAAATTTATGGGACATACATTTTACAAGTCATTTCAGTGTTTTCCGCAATGTTTCCAATACTATAAAAAGAAAAAGCAACTCAGGGTTTTCCCTTGACACTCATATTATTGGGGGGGGGGGGCATTTGACCTCCTTCAAATGAATAAAAGAAGGGAAACATTTAAATTTTGGGGGTTATTTAGAAACTTTGGGGGTTCAAATTCAAAGAAGCAGAGGGTCAGGAAAACTATGAACAGTTCTTTTCCCTCGGTTATTTCTCCCTTTAAGATGCAAAGTCTGTCATTGGCATGGCTAGAATAAGCATACATGGAAATGGGTGAAGTCTTTTCTTTCAGTTTTCATTGGAGTATCCCTGGGCAAGGCACTTCAGTATTGCCACAATATTTTTGAAGATTATTAACTCTTTACTACACGACAAAATTTTAGACTGGTCCAAATTCATAACATTTGTAGACGACAAACATGACCTAAATGACTAGATTTGTATCTGATAGGGTAGAAAACATTTTGGGAAAAGGAGAAAATGTTGGTTACCAACATTTTCTCCTTTTCCCACAATATTGTAACAACCTCCGGTAGAGTGACTTCTTATGGTGCCAATCCCAGCTCAGACTGGATTCAATAACAACAACAAAAAAAAAAAAATGTTCAAAACTAAAGTTGACTTCCGTCACTCCGTTTCAAATAAATAACTTAATAAACCACGAAATCAAAATTGTTGACTTATTTATTCTCTCAGTTCTAATCGCTGTATGAAGTTATTGAATATTGTAAAATGATAATAAAACTCAAAGTAATTTATGATTAGTAATAAGAAATAAACAACGGAGGGTTAACCTTAATTCAGCTGTTTGGAACTCCAGAACATCTTGAGCACTGCCCTTATATACCTACAGGCACAGGTGAACAGCGAGCGACAGTGTAAATTAGTGTGTAATACAGGATTTACAGTGTCGCTTGCCGTTCACCTGTGCCTACAGGTAGTGCACAAAACGCTGCTGTGCACTTAATGCACCAGAAAATCTGCGCGAAATAACAGTGAAAACGCACGTAACACAGTGCACACGTCGAAGTGCACAAAGAAAGCTGCGCAATGCACAACAAATCTTGTGCATTACGACGTCGCCGCCTCAGTCCCTCAAAATTGGGTTAAACTTCACTAAGTTGAATGAAAGTTAAACCTAAATTCATAAAATAACAAACTTTAAATGCTAGTAAAAAGGATTTGTACTTTTGATTGCATAAAGACTGATTCTTTGCCAAGAAATTCACGTTTGTTCAAGTATGACAGTACTGAATGAAATGAAATTCAAAGGGGCCGCGGTTTGACAGCTAAACGTATCCCATGATGCCTTGCAATATAAACATCCAAAATGGCTGCTCCAGTGCTTCAATTTCAAACACGACCTCACATAGCCTCGAGTATCCTAATTTCGTGATAGTTAATGAAATTCGGATCTCAACCCATCAAAGTATATTTTATGAAAGTAAATTTTACTTGCCTTGTAACTTTAATCATTAATAGGAAAAATCCATCACATAATCCAAATTAACTCCACTTCTAAATTGTAAAGGATATGGAAAAGTCAGTTTCAGTTTCAAATATGGCGGCTATGGGAATGTTTCTAATTTCGTGACCTTTGGGTAACACCTACCTAATGCATAAATTTTAAAAAAGGCCGGCCAAAAAATATATTAGTTTCGTGCACCATTTAGCGTACGTCACAGTATTGGTCAAATTAATCATTCAAAACATTTTAAAACAACAATACACTTGTCTTCAGTCAGATTTGAGAAAAATTGAGGAAAAATGTAACTATTTCATAACGTATTTCCATGTAATTAAATGTCTAACAGTCAAATGTTAACTAAACTGATTTATTCCTCAGAATTAGGGGCCTGAATAACACAATGTGGGCATAAGAATTCACTGTGGCGCCTCACTGTCTTGACATTACTGCAGTGGGGTATATGTACCCAATGCTTACACGGTATACCATCCCTAACTCCATCACACTGTGCCCATTTTGCAAAGAAAAGTACATAGATATTTTCCAATGCTTTTGGTTTTCTGTGACCACAAACGCAACATAACTCGCTTGGATCATCTTCATCTGACTCAGAAGTTGAAGAATCAAAAGTGTCAGTAGACTTTGATATTTCCACAGATTTTTTCTTTGAATTTTCAGATCTTTTGTCGGTGGATCTCTTTGGAGCTTTAAATTTACCTTTTACAGACTTAGCAGCAAGTGACATTTTACTTGAACCTTGTTCCTGGTGTTTCAACATACGGACTTCTACATCTTCTTCTGTGATTGCCTTGCCTGAAACAATGGCACTCATTGTACGACGAGGTTTCCTCTTCCGCACTCCTTCTTTTTTTATAGATTTTAAAGTATTGACGCGACTGGTGAAAAACTTTTCAAGAATTGGATGATTAGCTGATGTTCCTGCAACTTCCGGAACCTCTTCTCTCATATCAACATCTGTAGTATCTGATTCATGCATTACAATACCACCCTCTACAGTCTTCTGTGAGTCGTCATCAGCATCACTCTCTCCCTGGTCTGACTCTAGATAAACACCTCTGCTGGCTTCAAAACATCCCTACTTATCACAGAAGGATTAAAAGGAAAAATACCTGTCTTTTGAAAGGCTGACTGTAAATTTTCAGCAGAAAGTGCTCTATAATAAACCTTAGAAGACAGTTCACAGACATCATAACGTGTGACGGTACATGAAGACTGGCGAGTAAACTTGTGGCACTCAGCATTGTACATCCGCTGGAATGGACCATAACATCCAACATCCATAGGTTGCAATACATGACTGGTATGAGCTGGCAAGATAAATAAAATAATATTATGGCAATGGGCCCACTCAACCAAACCAATGGAAACATGTGATTTATGACCATCTAATAATAGTAAAATATGCTGATCTGTCCTGGCAGGAACAAACTTCAGGAAATGGTCTGACAGATACCTGCGAAAAATGTCAGAGTTTGACCAACCACTGTCACTCATTGAACAAGATGCACCAGGCAAAGCACCTTTCATTAAGTCAGGTATCATCCTTTTTCCAGCAAACACATAATATGGTGGGACAGCCATTCCGCTAGCACTTCCACAGCCAATAATTGTAGTTGTGGTCGACTTTCCAGCTGTGACGGCAGATGGATGTATTTCATTCCCTGAAACTACTGCAGGTGGAGTGTGGTATTGAGTTATACCCTTCTCGTCTATGTTGAATATAAGGTGTGGTTTATCTTTCAGCAGATATTTCTCAAGTATTTTTTCCAGTTCAACAAAATATTTAGAGACAACTGGTACTGAAGCAGATTGAGCTCTACACTGCTCAAGACCACGGGGCTTGATTACTCGTAGTTCTGGCCATCTTTTGATAAATTTATTAAACCAGTTTAGGGTAAATGGGTTGTTAACAGTTCTTTTTCTTACTTGTACAGCAAAGTCAGAGGCTAGATCTACTACTTCCTGGCGTGTGTAACCATATCCAAGTGAGGCGACAGTTTTCAAATGATTGACAATTCTTTCCTCTTCATCCAGGGATAGCACAGGGACACGTCCTGCAGCGACTGTTTCTGGCGGAATTTTCCCCAAGACACGATCCCGCAAGGTCTGCATAGGCACAGAATACTGTATTGATGCCCTCCTTACTGACATATTGTCTTCCTTGACTCGTCTATAGGCATTTGTCAAGGCAGTAGGGGAGTAAAGTCTGTACTTCTGCCTAACAGGCTGTGGGGAAACCTGAGAATGAAAAGATATGCACAATTTTGAGTACTTGATAGAGATTATTGTAAGACTATATGTGCAATATGGATGTGGCCATATAATGTTGCAAAAAATGAAAAAAACATGCCAAGAATTGTTTAAAAACAGGCTTTCTTAATCATGCAATAGGCAGTTCAATGATCGGCATTAATAGGCACAATATTGGGAAAAACTTGGTTTCGCTAATATTTTCAATCTTTTCAGAACCCAATATCTTTTTTTCCGTGGCCTTTTTCAAAAGCACCATCACATGATCATAAGTTGTAAACATCCGTTTTGCCGACGAAGAATTGGGTCACAGCTGTCATCTATCTTAAACGATAATATAATGGTTTTTGCGTTTAGATATAAAAGGTAATAGTAAAAATCAGCTTTTAAAGGTGTGTATAAATAAAACATAGAATAACTTACCTGTTTGAAGCGCATTTCGGCAGAAAGTTTATCAGAGAGATGTCAATGTTTGTTTACAAACAAATCCGAAAGTAGCGTTCCTGTAGAACCCGGATGATGACGTAGTAAGCAAAAAACCGATACGTCACGAAATTAGAATACTCACGAAATTGGGATACTCGACGATAAAGGAAGTTACACCGAATACAGATAATGACACCAGGTAAATACTACATAGAAATTATGTTTAAACCCCAGAGATAAGGCACAATACAATTTAGTCCAAATATTTAGACGTATACATGCTTATTTACCTTTCAACATTTATCATCGGACATTTCACATTTGATTTTTCTTATTGCACGTAACGTCTAAACGGGTCCCATTCAGTTATATGTAGCAAATCCGATCTTCTTTAAAACCAGACTTATAACAAAAGAGAACTTCATCTACCTGTAGATAGAACTTTTTTTGAAAATATTCAGCCGCTGTCTTGATAAATAATGGGCAGATTCATTCAGAATTCAATAAAATCACTCGCAAGTTGGATTGCCGACAGAGTCGCCGCCATGTTTTTCAGTCATGCAGACGGTTGCATAACAAATAAGAATTGACTTTAAGTTTATGAACAAAATCTTTTACAATAATCAAGCAAGACCGAAGCGAACAAAATTTCGTTTTAAAAAAGGACATAATACCATTCTGTAAGTTGCATTGACCCGCACATGACGGTTCATTCGGAACAATCATATCTCTTCCACGGCAATTCATAACAGACAGAGTGGTGTTGAATCGGAATGGATTTAGCTCATAAATAGGCAAGTTTTGGACAAATATCCTTTTTCAACCGATAAATTATTCATTTATCTTACTTCTGATGTATAATTTATTGAACAAGTTCACTTGAAAGTATCCAAATTTGCTGTTCAAACAGCGACAAAATTCGATGTCTGAGTTTGCTAAAGGAAACTATGAAGGAGCCGATAAGACCCTACGTACACGATGAATGTCAGAATGAAAAATAACGTACGTAGGGGCTTATAAATAGGACTAAATACAATTATGACCTGTATCTCGGACGAGTAAACACAAAGTCGGCAGTTTTTGTAGGTGGAAGTTAGTCGACGTTAAATAGGTCAGAGCTGTCAAACGCATACGGACTATTACAATATTTTCAAAAGGCTTCTTTCCCAGGGTCGTTAAAGGTTGGGATTGTGTGGTGAAGGGTTAAAGGATGATGAAGGTGATCAAAATATGTTTTTATGAAGTTTCAACCCTTCCAACAAAATCCCAAGTTTTCATGACCCTGGGAGAGAAGGATTTTGAAAACTGGTAACTAGCATTTTTCTCCTTTTACCACAACAATGTCTTGTACATCAGGAACAAACCTTGCCTTTTGACTTGCAATTAATTTGTCATCTGTAAATGCTTTCAATTTTGACAGGTCTAAATTTTTCTCATCTGGTAAAGAGTTAAGCATATTTTGATTTACAACAGCACTTGGCTGTGTGTTAAGAATTGATTTTAGTGAAAATGGTATCACAAATTCACTGTTTTCCAGAAATAGAATAAACTCTCATAGTCACTGTATAATTGGAAATTACAAGACTTAAGAAATGTCTGCATTTGTATTGTCTTGTACTTACAGCATATTGAAATTTTTTTGGTGTTTTTGTTAATTCAAATACATATATTGATCAGACTGATGTCACAGTCCCCAACATTTTGTTTTTCCTTTACCTCCTGTGTTTTAATTACCCTGAAAAAGAAGGCTTTTGAAAACATTGTGAGAAAAGAAGAAATGCTGGTAACCAGCATTTTTTCCTTTTCCCACAATATTTTCTATCTTTTTGGAGAGAATTCCCATCATTATGACCACATTTTTATATGTCATCTGGAGATGCTTTCAGTTTGGACTTGGCTGAAATTTTGTCGTTTAGTAATAAAGAGTTAACAAGATAAATCTTTACAGCCAGGGAAAAAAAACGCTGTTACAACCTGAAAGTGTGTAGAATGACTCAGAATTTGGTCAGCTGTATAAACATAGATAAATTATCAATATTTATGGTGTAAGGAATAGAGAAACTCAAGGGATTTGTCCTCCTTTAAAACCAGAAACAACAACATTGATTTCTTTGAAGGCTGCCAAAAAATGAAACGCATTTTTTATTCGTCACAATCTGTGCAACCTTGCAGCTTTTAGGGCAACATTTGGCATGAACATACAAGAGTGATTATAGTTTGATAATATAAAGATGAAATGGGTTAAAAACTGAAAATGAGTATAGATGTATCTCTAAAGACAAATCTCTTTTTTGTAGCGACATTTAATCGGACATTTAATTCGTCAACTGCAAATCCTTTCAGTATGGACAAGTCTGAAATTTTCTTGTCTGGTAATGAGTTTGTCGACCCTTTAACACTTTAACACACAAGAAAATTTCAGACTTGTCAAAATTGAAAGCATTTGCAGATGACAAAATAAATATGACCTAAAAAGTGAATTTTGATTTGGAAAGGTAGAAAACATTGTGGGAAAAGGAGAACATGCTGGTAAACAGCATTTTCTCCTTTTCCCACAATGTTTTCAAAAGGCTTTTTGCTCAGGGTGGTTAAAACACGTGATTGTGTGGTAAAGAGTTAACACTTTAACACACAACAAACTTAGACTTGTCCAAACCCAGAGCATCTGCAGATGACAAATTGAATGTGGCTTAAATTTTTGGAGAGAGAAAAAAAAAAATGTTGATGATGACAAATTTAATGTGTTTTAAATTTTTGAAAAAAAAAATGTTGATTTGAAGTTGCTGATTGGGTAGAAAACTTGTGGGAAAAGAAGAAAATGCTGGTAACCATCATTTTCTCTTTAACCCTTTCCCACACAATGCCACCTTTTAACGACACTGATGAAGAGGGCTTTTGAAAACATTGTTGGAAAAGGAGAAAATGCTGGTAACCAGCATTTTCTCCTTTTTCCACAATGTTTTCTGTCCTTCCAAAAACAATTTTCAAGTTTTGATTCATATTTATTTTGTCGTCTGCAAATGCTTTCAAATTGGAAATGTCTAAAATATTGCCTTGTTAAGGGTTATCGTATAAAGATTTAAAAAGTCTTCTTTCTGAAGGTTATTTTAAGTCGGAATTGTCTGGTAAAGGTTAAACAGACAACACAATTTTAGACTTGTTCATTCTGAAAGGGTTTGCAAACTACAACAAACCACGAAGTGCCTTTCATGAAAGTAGTCGCTTTTGCAGCCAGTGTAGATCAAGATTAGACTGCACACAATGTACAGTCAGATCTTTGATGCACAGTGTCCATTTCAAGATGTTCAAGACAGAAGCAACATTGAAACTGCAATTATTTGGATTTCATGTCTAGACTTATAGTATTTGCTGGGATTAGTTGTCCCTCTAAGGTTTAAGTTTGCCTTTAATGGTGAGATTTGTGGTTGAAGGTGTAGAAAACAGAAAAGTTTCCAGAAATGGTCTTCTGCAAAAGACAAAAAGTGTTCTGTTAGCAGGAAACAAGTTGTAACAAAATATGGTTTATTGCATTTTCTCCTCATTCCACAATGTTTTCAGATGCAGTCTTGGTCAGGGTCGTTAAAACGCGTGTTGCTTAGTGAAGGGTTCAACCCGACCCCATACAGATTAAACTTTTTGTACCCCTGAAATACACAACTGTTGATAATGTGGGCAAAGGAGGATGTGCTTGGTTTTCCATGCTACCTTTCTCCCTCTATTTCCTGATCTTCACTTGACACTTTTTTCCGTGGTAGTGTCCCTGGGCAAGGCAATTAAGAGCCCCATTTTAGTATTGGTGAAATCCAAGACATAAGTGAGTATGCGAGCTGTCACCGTGATAATGGCTGAAAAAAATGTTGGAAGTGCCAGGGGAAAAAAACTACTCGGCTTGTGAGTCAGTCAGCCAGCAAGTCAGTCAATCAATCAGTTAATCAATTGACCAATCAACCAATTAATCAATACAAGACCTTCTTGACTGAAACCGAAAAGCCTGAGGTATTGATATTACATATGTAGCCTTATCCAGGGACCCTTTATTTGAATTAGACAAAAAAGTACATATTGACCCAGAGAGCGCCGAATGACCAAACAGTTATTGTTAGCCAAGAGATTAGATCCGTCTAATTGCAATCTCCGGTGCCCAATTTCAGAAACATACTTATGTGTCTTATTTTCCTCAAATCTACTACTAGGTTTTGACCTGGGTTGAGTTTTTTTTTTTTGTGAGACACATTTCCGCAACATTAACAGACTGTAGTAATGTTCTCAAATCCTGAGTTGACACTACGTTTCAGGCGCAACAAAGCAAAATAAATGGACTTAATAAGTCAATTAACAGACTTAAAAGTCCGTTATTTTGCTGAGTTGAGTCCAAAACGTTGGCGACACAGGACTCGAGAATGTTGTACAAGTCAGTTAATGTTAAGGCCTGTTTACACATTCACGATTTTTGGCTACGGTGCCGCTACGATTCGCCACGATTTGTAAAATCGTCGTGTACCGTGGTGATTCGTAGTAGAACCGTGGTGAATCTTGATGAATCGTGATGATTCGGGAAACTCCACGGTAGCGCTACGGAAGTTTTAAACTGTTTAAAACATTCGTGGCGAATCGTGGTGGTTATTGGGCGTGGCCTAATTCGTAGCGCAACCGTAGCGGAATCGTGCTTATTCGTACTGACACCGTAGCTATATTCGCGGCTATTCGTGAGAGATCGTAGCCAGTCGTGGAATCTTTGACACCACGAATTCTCACGATTCACCACGAATTGTGTACGGTTGTCCTACGAATCATCCACGGTTTCGCTACGGAGCTCCACGATTGGCCACGACCAAGGCCGGTAGGAAGACGATCAATCACGGTTTGAGTACGATACATCACGGTTACGTACGAATCTAGCCGACTTACCACGATTTTGAGCCGTTTCGCTACAATTCTTGCATATAATTCACAGGGCTGCATTGAAGGAATCATTTTGAAGAGCGAATCAGAAGTATACACATCATGGATTATGTACAGAGACTACAAATCGCCAATCTACAGCTTCAATTAAACAGAAATGTAGCAGATGTAAATGTGGCAGTTGCGCAAGCTGTATTACACCAAAGGCGGCGTCGTAGACGAAACCGTGCAGTATGGGTCAGACCATGGCTTCAACGAAGGACCCTTCTTGGACAGTACGAACGCCTTCTGGCCGAACTTCGAGATGAAGACATACCTGCCTTTAGAAATTTCCTCAGAGTGGAACCTGCAATGTTCCAAGAGTTGTTGAATAGACTAGGTGAAAGAATATCTAGGAAAGACACTTGGTACAGGAAGTCATTGGACCCAGGGTTAAAACTCGCGATTACACTTCGATATCTAGCAACGGGAGACAGTTATCATTCACTCATGTATGGGTTTCGAGTTTCGGTCGCTTCAATATCCTTAATGGTCCGCGAAGTCTGTGAGGCGATCATCGAAGAGTTTGCTGCGGAAGTTGTAACATGTCCAACAACGCCTGATGAATGGAAAGTTGTTGCAGACCAGTTTGGGACACGATGGCAGTTTTTTCATGCCGTGGGGGCACTTGATGGTAAACACATTGCCATTAAATGTCCCAAGAATGGTGGTTCTATCTATCATAATTACAAGGTAAGTAGGTGAAACAAAGATACATGGAAGGTCCAAGTAGTGCCACAATACACTCGCCGGCGGGTCAGGACTAACCCTTGCCGGTGGGTCAGGTGACTTTTTTCCCTTGGCCGCAGTTGCCTTCTTTCTTGGTGGCATGTCTGACCTCGTCAACAGTTGAGGAGATAATGATTTTCTGATGTCATACTTTGAGAACTTGTCACGTGAAAACCGTTAAATCGTGGTCAGTCGTGGGAGCTCGTGTCGCTACCGCCGTGAATCGTACTAGTACCGTATCGAACCGTACAAGCACCGTGAGCATTCGTTGTGCCACCGTGGTCAATCCTCATTGACCGTAGCGTTGCCGTCATGAATCGTCATTGATTCGTAGCGATACCTTACAGACACCGTACTAATATCGTGGACATTCTTACTGGAATCGTAGTGACACTGAATATTTCTACTTTTCGCCACGATTCATCCCGATCCATCCCGATTTTTCTGACCATGAGAAATCTGGGTGAATCGTAGAGAAAATCGTGAATGTGTAAACGGGTCTTTAGTGAAATCCGTCTGGAATAACAAACTCAAGTCGGGAAATAAGTCTGTTTGCAGTTTTTACGTGAAACCTGACCCAGGTTCTTTTTGTCCAAAATGTCTCGGCATAGCGGACCGTTAAGATGAAAGATTAGACTGTACATTTTTAGCTCACCTGAGCACAACGTGCTCAACGTGAGCTTTTGTGGTCGTCCAATGTCCGTCGTCCGTCGTCAACATTTACCTTGTGGACACTCTAGAGGCCACATTTGGTACTCAATTGACCTGAAAATTGGTCAGAATGTTTGTCTTGATGAAATCTCGGATGATTTCGAATTTGGGTCACCTGGGGTCATAAACTAGGTCACTAGGTCAATTTAAAGAAATACATTGTGGACACGCTAGAGGCCACATTTTCTAGCTCAATTAGCCTGAAAATTGGTCAGAATGTTTGCCTTAATTAAATCTCGAATGACCATAAACTAGTTCACTAGGTCAAATTGAAGAAATACATTTTGGACACTCCAGAGGCCACATTTTCAGGTCGATTGACCTGACAATTGGTCAGAATGTTTGTCTTAACTCTTTACCAAACGACAAACCTTTAAACTGGTCCAAATTGAAAGCATTTGCAGAAGACAAAATAAATGGGACTGAAAATTCGAAATTTGTTATGGATAGGGAAGAAAACATCGTGGGAAAAGGAGAAAATGCTGGTTACCAGCATTTTCTCCTTTTCCCACAATGTTTTCAAAAGGCTTCTTCTACAGGGCCGTTAAAACCCATGATTGTCTGGTAAAGGGTTAATAATATCTCGGATGAGTTTTAAATTGGGTCATTATGACCCTGGAGTGAAATTTCACCTATTGACTCAGGTGAGCGATCCAGGGCCATCATGGCCTTCTTGTTCTCCGGTCTGATCTTGGTCCACATAGACCGCATGAGCAAGTATAGCTATGAAAGATCCTGTACGGGTTTAAGAAAAAGAAACGAATGATTGGTACAGATGTTCTCAGGGATTAAGGTCACGTGTCCCGAGTTACACGTAACTCTTTACCAAACGACAAAATTTTAGACTCGTCCAAATTGAATGCATTTGTAGATAACAAAATAAATTTGACTGTAAAGTTAAAATTTGTTTTGGGAAGGGTAGAAAACATTGTGGGAAAAGGAGAAAATGCTGGTTACCAGCATTTTCTCCTTTTCCTACAATGTTTTCAGAAGGCTTCTTCCTCGGGGTCGTTAAAAGTTGGGATTGTGTGGTAAAGAGTTTTAATCAACCCTGCACAAAACGACAAACTTTTAGTACAAATTGAAAGCACGTGCAGACGTAGGAAGATTTCCAATTGGGAGAAAGGATGGGTGGACTTATTAAATATTTAGCTGCTAAACGCGACGCAAGGACCTTTTGCGGACAGTGTAGATCAAGATCAGACTTCACAGAATGTGCAGTCTGATCTTGGATCTACACTGTCCGAAAAGAAGATGTTTTTCCCCCAAAAATACCTTTGAAATAGTAAAATTCGGGGTTCTACTATCGGCTTAAAAGTTTCATTTCACTTACTTAGTAGGATAAGTATTACAGCTGAATTTTACACCCAGAATAGGAAGCTTATTAGACCATATATTTATTAGAAAAAATACTCCTCGGGGGTATGGTGTTGAGTTTTGGAAGACATGATAACCATTTGCAACTTTGTCAATCCTGCTACATTGAAAGAGTCCTTTGAAAGAGTCCTTTTCATCATATTTATTTCGCAAAATACTGTGAAATGTGAACCAGTATATCCTTATACGTGTAGCTAATCAATACTTAGATCATCGATTATGACTATGGAAGAATGTTCCGCGTAGTGTACTGAATGCCGGGTACCAGAGTTGAATTTTGGAAACCCATTCGGAAATCCCCACGGGCTTTACCAGTTGGCTTAAAACATTTGAAGTGAAGATTAATGTGAAATAGAGTAATACTACCGCATAAAATGAAGTTTGCACATACGTTTTTGTGATATGAGGGGAGAAAATCAACTAAAACAACCTAGAAGGTGTCAGTGCTTTTAAATACTATATACAGGCTCAATGTTTTACTGTGCACGACGTAAGTACGTAATTTACCTACATTTTATTCACATATGTACATGTTCATGGCGACGGTAAAATTCAACATAACTAACTCTCTGGGAAGTAATTCGGGGGGAATAGTGGGTTTCTTTACGGATGTCCTAGATGGGGCAGGACCTACGCATGTGTCTCGTTTGACAAATGCACTACCCAGGTGCACAAGCCGCCATTTTGGGAAATATTCCATTCCTTTGCTTATAAATTGATCCACCTTCTGGTGGCACACTGGTTTAAGATTTTTAAACGTTATTCAGATTCTCAACAAAGATGAAGATATTAAAATGTGGATAGCAAAGATGTTTGTAGGGGCAATAAAAGTATCGTTATATAGAGCAAAAAATGGTCGAGATAGGCAGTGAAAACTACGATAGTAACTGGGTTTGATTAGAAGCCCAGGGTTCGAATTTCATTTTTTCCAGCCTGCAAATTTTTGCCAGATGCTTTTGTCCCCAATAGACCTAGATCTAGTAAACTCAACACAGGACCGGCCTTTGCATTTTCAGAAACTACTAGTTTTTACGTTTTTGGCATTACTCTTTTTGCGAAAGCTTTAAAATCAATGTGAGAAATGAATTCCTGCAAGTTCAAATCAAATTTTGAAACTGCAGATTATTTCACTGTCTACTTCAGATCTATTTATAGAGTCGAATGTGGGCAATGAATTTTAGTTTCATACTATTTATTCTGTTGAATATGCAGACGATTTCTAAAACCCATTATTTTGAATGACATTCATTTTACGGATGACGTGCATTCGACTGCTTGCTCTCGACAGAACCTTCTACCAAATTATGTTGTGTTGCATTTCTTTATTCATAGATCCACTCGAAAAGCTTTCGTACGCATTTCTATTTGACAACGGTGCTTCTTCGGCTTTCCTTTCATTTGGTGTGGACACAGATTTTATGTAAAGAAAAAATAGTCACTAATCTTTTACGACGTGATGATAATTTATGGAACGCCTAAGCTGTCTGCTATAACGATATTTCATGACACTCAGATATCTTTCCATTATATAAAGGTATAATTTTAACATATAAGCATAAAATGGTTCGGGATGAAGGCAAGTGTTTACAATGTTCAGTAGTTAGTCATGTACGTTCAGAACAGCTGAGTCAGCATTTTTCCTTCTTTGTTCTATATAAATGGTGCCATCAAGCCAGTGCAGGGAATTTTCAGAATTATTGGGGTATGACGGCTGTTGTGCGTGGGGCTTCTAAAAATAGATCTGGAAGCAGACGACGTGCATGGATCGATTAAACAGGTAATAAACAGACCCCCCTTCTGCTGTAAACCAATCACGCCGAGTGGGGACTGGGATCGGTTCGTTTAAATCCGGTAACAGATGACGTGGTATTGGACAACATTTGTCTTTGCAATATTTCGGGGAGTAACGCATTTAAGTGCGACTGTGATCAGACTACCACCTCTATAGGTCACAGGTGTTGAGGGGTTGGACTTACTTCCACTAGTAGTGAACGGATCCATTCTACCTGTGATCACATTATTGCGTGTCAGTAGACTATATTGCAAGTTACGACAGGGGGGTAAAACTCTCTCTCCCCTAATATAGGTCACAAAATAATTCGGAATAAAGATGACAACAGAAAAAGGTATACGAGTACGTAGTTTTATTGTAATATGCTATACACATACAGAATATTTGTTTGCTAATCTATCAGTTTCACAAAATAAAAAATATGCATAATCTACCGAACCACACGTCGTAAATATGTATTATAAATATGTATAAACAGTAGTTAGAGCTAAGCAAGTTTTCCGTGTCATGGGACGGACAATATTTTAGTGGTGTCTCTGTCCCTTGTGATGTTGTAAGCATCCCACACACTTACCATGGCAGTCTGGCGTTTTGTTTCGAAATCCTCCATTACATCAAAATTGACATTGAGCAAATTTTTTGTATTGAGAGTGATTCCCCGTATTTCACAGGTAGTATAGTTAACTTGTTCAGTTCGATAAGCGTAGTTTTTAGGTCCTCCAGTTGCAAAAGTTTTTATTCTGTTATGGGGAACCTCGTCAGTGAGGTCTCCAAAATAGTCGCCCAAAGGCGGTTTTGAATGCCATCGGCTGGAGGAGAATATCACAGAATCTGTGTCTGCGTACAAAGCTCGAGGCCCAAGAAATTCCAGATAAGAATAAAGTTTTAGTCGCGCCTGTGCTGTAGTATATGCGGCAACAACAACATTGGTTTTGGCATTGGATTGCACAAAGTCGTGTTTGTATTTCCAACGCATTTCTACCACATGGTCAGACACCTAGTTTACAGCCGTGACCTCCACCTGATCAGAGGTAAGTTTATCGAAGTAAATCGAAGGATCATCAACGAAGTCGACATGCGACATATTAGATAGATTAGATCGCTGTCCGAATTTACCCCAAAGGAATTTAACATGAGCTTAGCTAATGCTCTGAGTCCAGGATTTTTTTAAAAATTTTACTGATATCCAATCTGATCCCTTCTTTTTCCTCATGCAGTCTTATATAGGTTTGTTTGTCATCATGTGTCTTGCACCAGCTTGGCCATCCGCTGGCTTCTTTCTTTAGTTTGAGAAATGTATTAACATAGTCTGTAAACAAACCCCCTGTTTTACTTTGAGGTCATATCTAGATATTTCCTTAAAATGCCAGATTTCGTAAACAATGTCAATTTTATACCCCATTGCCACGGCTTTTCTGACCTCATCTGTTACCAAGTTGCCTAAAAACGCTCTATCCTGGTCTAAGTGAGTGCATGTGGTTTGTTGTTGAGTATCGGCGCACACTTTACACAAATGAAACAACAACTTGTCATTCACTTTGCAAGGCAAATCAGGGAGGAAAAGACCACGTGGAGGTATGATTTTACATTTAATAAGACCATCGTACTCGTCTAAATGTCTGAAGTTCTCTGTAATAATTTCAGGGTGACCTACGGGTATTTTACCCGTTTTGTTTACCCAAGGATAGAGGGATGTGACATCATAGTATGTTTTCCTATCCCCGAGGGAAAAAAAAATCTGAATAATTATTGACCGACCCCTCTGGAGCCCCTTTATGGGCATTGTGACACTTACCACTATGGTCCATTATTTGCAGTGGACATAAAGGATTATAAAACCAATAAGCTTTAGTGGGGCAGTACCACCTATCACAGGGATATTTTTCGTTTTATATCTCGGAGACAACATAACAAATATTAGATAATGACACAACAGACCCCTACTGAGCCCCTTCAACGGGATTGTGACGGCTACCACTATAGCCTAATATTTACTATAGGTTGCATGTTTAATTACGATAATGAGCATTAGTGGGGCAGTACCACAGGACACAAGATTTTTTTTTATGTTTTTCTATCCCCGGAGCAAAATAAAAAATCTGAATAATTAATAACCGACCCTTCTGGAGCCCCTTTATGGGGATTGTGACACTTACCCCTGCAGTCCACTGTTTGCAGTGGATACCAGGGATGATAAAACCAATAAGCTTTAGTGGGGCAGTACCACCTATCACAGGGATAGTTTTGGTTATTAATGTCCGAGACAACATTACTAATACTAGATAATGACACAACAGACCCCATTTGGAGCCCCTTCATCGGGATTGTGACGCCTACCACTATAGCCTAATATTTACTATAGGTTGCATGTTTAATTATGATAATGAGCTTTAGTGGGGCAGTTCCACAGGACACAAGATTTTTTTATGTTTTCCTATCCCCGAGGAAAAAAAAAATCTGAATAATTATTGACCGACCCCTCTGGAGCCCCCTTGTGGGGATTGTGACACTTACCCCTATGGTCCACTATTTGCAGTGGACATAAAGGCTGATAAAACCAATAAGCTTTAGTGGGGTAGTACCCTATCACATGGATATTTTTTTTAAATTTACCTCCGAGGCAACATGACAAATATTAGATAATGACATATCAGGCCCCTCTTGAGCCCCTTCATTGGGATTGTGACGTCTACCACCATAGCCCTGTATATACTGTGGGTTACATTGTTTATAATGATAATGAGCCTTAGTGGGGTAGTACCACAGGACACGGGATTTCTTATGTTTTTATATCCCTGAGGAAAAATAAAAAATCTGAATAATTATTGACCGACCTATTTGGAGCCCCTTTATGGAGATTGTGACACTAATCCCGATAGTCCACTGTTTGCAGTGGATATCAAGGATGATAAAACCAATAAGCTTTAGTGTGGGAGTACCACCTATCACAGGGATAGTTTTTGTTTTTTTATCTCCTAGGCAACATTACAAATACTAGATAATGACACAACAGACCCCTCTTAAGCCCCTTCATTGGGATTGTGACACCTACCACTATAGCCTAATATTTATTATAGGTTGCATGTTTAATAATGATAATAAGCTTTAGTGGGGCAGTACCACAAGACACGGGATTTTTAGTCCCCAACCGGCGAAGCCGAAGGGGACTTTAGGTTTGCACTCCGTCCGTCCGTCTGTCCATCTGTCCGTCTGTCCGGCAATTCAGTTTTCCGGACTTTTTTTCTAAACGCTGCTACATACTGAGCTGAGTTTTGGTGTGTAAGTCACCCACCATCATTTACAGATAAAGTTCAACTTTCGTTACGGTCCACTGGTTTTTCACGGATTTACGGACCTTTGACTTACAAATTTTCACTGATAAATCAGTTTTCCGGACTTTTTTCCTAAACGCTGGTAGATATTGATCTCAGATTTGCTGTGTAACTCAACCACCATGATTTACAGATCAAGTCCGACTTTCGTTCCGGTCCACTGGTTTTTCACGGATTTACGGGCCTTGGACTTACAAAATTTCACTGATAAATCAGTTTTCCGGACTTTTTTTTCTAAATGCTGGTAGATATTCACCTGACTTTTGCTGTGTAAGTCAACCACCATTACTTACAGATCAAGTTCGAGTTTCGTCCCGCTCCACTGCTTTTTCACGCATTTACGGTTCTTGGACTTACAACATTTCACTGATAAAACATTTTTCCGCACTTTTTTTTTCTAAACGCTGGTACATATAGAGCTGACTTTTGGTGTGTACATCAACCACCATGACTTACACATCAAGTTCGAGTTTCGTCCCGCTCCACTGCTTTTTGACGCATTTACGGGCCTTGGACTTACAAAATTTCACTGATAAAACATTTTTCCGCACTTCATTCTAAACGCTGCTACATATAGAGATGATTTTTAGTGTGTACATCAACCGCCATGACTTACACATCAAGTTCGAGTTTCGTCCCGCTCCACTGCTTTTTGACGCATTTACGGGCCTTGGACTTTAAAAATTTCACTGACATGCCAGCGATACATACGGCAGGTAAGGGACTGTGTATTGCTATGCAATACTATCAGAATGCTTGTTTTTTTTTTATGTTTTTCTGTCCCCGAGGAAAAATAAAAGATCTGACTTATTATTGACCGACCCCTCTGGAGCCCTTTTGTTGGGATTGTGACACCTACCCCCCTATAGTCAACTATTTGCAGTGGATATCGGGGATAGGACAATAAGCTTTAGTGGGGCAGTACCACCTATCACAGGTATATATTTGGGTTTTTACCTCCGCGGAAAAATCAATCTTGGATAACGACACAACAGACCCCTTTATAGCCCCTTCATTGGGATTGTGACGCCTACCGATATAGCCTAGTATAAAATGTCTGTTGCATTGTTAATTATGATAAAAAGCTTTAGTGGGGCAGTACCACTGGACACGGGATTTTTTTTTTTTTTTTTTTTTTTTTTTTTTATCCCCGAGGAAAATAAAATGAATCTAAATAATTATTGACCAAGCCCTTTATGGGGATTGTGATACTTACCCCTATAGTCCACTATTTGCAGTGGATATCAGGGATGATAAAACCAATAGGCTTTAGTGGGGGAGTACCACCTATTACAGGGATATTTTTGTTTTTTTACATCCGAGGCAACATTACAAGTAGTAGATAATGACACAACAGACCCCTCTTGAGCTCCTTCACTGGGATTGTGACGCCTACCACTATTGCTCACTATTTACTGTAGGTTGCATGGTTAATTATCATAATAAGCTTTAGTGGGTCAGTACCACAGGACAAAGGATTTTGTTTATGTTTTTCTATCCCTGAGGAAACATAAAAAAATGTGAATAATTATTGACCGACCCCTTTGGAGCCCCTACTATAGTCCACTATTTGCAGTGGATATCAGGAATGATAAAACCAATGAGCTTTAGTGGGGGAGTACCACCTTTCACAGGGATATTTTTGGGTTTTTACCTCCGAGGCAACATTACAAATATTAGATAATGACACAACAGACCCTTTTTGAGCCCCTTCATTGGGATTGTGACGCCTTCCACTATAGCCCAATATTTACTGTAGGTTGTATGATCTATTATGATAATAAGCGTTAGTGGGGCAGTACCACAGGTCACGAGATTTTTTATGTTTGTCTATCCCAGGGGAAAAATAAAAAATCTGAAAAACTATTGACCGACCCCTCTGGAGCCCCTTTATCTGGATTGTGACACCTACCTGTATAGCACACTATTTGCAGCGGATATAAGGGATGATAAAAACAATAAGCTTTAGTGGGGGAGTACCTCCTTTAAAAGACGAATTCCATCCATTTTACCATTTTGCGATCTGTCCCCTGCAATGCTTAAGTAAATTAAACATTTTGGACGAGTCTAAAATTTCGTTGTCCTATGCTGGGTTAAAATGGTATAGACCCTTTTACAACGCCGTTCGTTGCCAAGGAAATACGATCCCAGAATTCCAGTTTTCCACTGTTTGTAGGGCAAAAAGTTCAATATCGCCACTGTTGAAAGCTATTTTCACACGCAATGTTTTGGCTTTGTCGAAAGATTTTGTTGATTAAAATCTGTGAAGATCAATTGTGTTACAGAATGACGTTATCATGCTGTGCACCGGGATGTACAAACAGATTAGTAACTTAGTATCCGGATTAAACGTCCCTGTGTCGAACCGCCCTACCTTTGGTTAAAACGTCTGCAATTTCTATGACGAATTGGTTAAAACGGCCCCCTAACGCGTCCCCGTATATCTTTATTCAAATTATTTGTTTGACCTCGTATGTTTTTTAAAGAGATTTTTCATCGTTAATTTTTTGTACTTTATTGACCATAGTCATTTAACATTATTAATTTTTGACCCATATCCTGCCGTACTTATATTTTTGACCAGCACAAGAGGAATTCGCGTCAAGTTTATGTCATAAATCTTAATTAGTGTTACTTAAACCATAATGAGGATTTGTAACGATGTATTTCAAGTCCACGCTACCCCCATGTGCAAACAGATCTCTCATTATGCTTTTCGCAGTGTAAATTCAAGATCACCGTCACGTAACGGAGGTTAAGGCTAAGGTCCATATTGTTTCCCTACATTATCATGTATATGACACGCTAAAATGCCTCCCCGTATACAATGTGCTCAACTAATTACTGTTACAATTTCCATTTAACCCTTTACCCAACAATCACAAGTCTTAACGACCAAGAGAAAAGAAAGCTTTTTAAACATTGTGAGAAAAAGAGAATATGCTGGTTAACATTATTTCAACCTTTTCCAACACTGTTTTCAGAAAAGGAATGTTTCTAAAGTACATGTTACAACCGATCCCTGGTGGAAAGCAATTATGGAAAGAGCAGCCACAGACGACAACAGTACAATATACAGTTGTTCGTTCGTTCTTCATTCGCGCGTTAGTTCATCCATCCATCCATCCATCCGCTCGCTCCCTCATTCATTCATTCATTCATTCATTCATTTTTTCAAATACGTCTGTGCCAAAATTTGTTTTATGATAAAATTGATCATAATACACACTCTCTAAACTATTAGCGGTAACAGCATGAACAATGCCGATCTCGACCTACACCCTCCGCCACTGAAATTAAACTAAAATATCCACTGTATTGTCGATTAAACTAACTTGTATGTGATATATCAGATGGCTACCCTTTATAAACCCTTTACCTAGCTCTCCCTCGTCTTAATTAACGACCCTGCATCAATGGGCTTGTGGAAACACTACGGCAAAAGGTAAAGAATGCTGGTAACATGCATTTTTCCCATTCCCGCAGTGTTCCAGCCCATACTTCAGGGGGTTTGTCTGTTACTGCCTGGGGTCGGTTAACATTTCCTTTGACGATAACGTCAACCCAATTCAGCGACACTTTTTTTTTGACGTCTTCGTCTTAACTTGTCACTAAAATACGGATCGTTTTCTTCCACGTTACTGAACCCTTAGGAAATAAGTTAGTCTGATTATCGTTTCTTTGCCTCTGAGAGGAAGCTTTTCATATAATCGCTCATAATTTAAAGATTTTGTGTACACTTTCAATAATCTGCCACTGTTTTATTTGGTCTTTTTGCCCTACACGAGTGCGCATGCGCAGTTTTCCGGTCTCGTAACCAGGAAGTGGTCAGAGACTAAAAGGGTCTATATGATATATATTAACCCTTTACTGCACAAATACAGTGTTTTACGCCTAGCAGTTTACAGCTGTAGAAATTAGTGAGAAACCGAATTTTTGCTTGCAACAAACAACCACTCCTTTTTTAAGACCGTTTTCTTTTAATGTATATCATATGAGTGATTTACTTGTTTCATTAACTATGATTTTCTATTGTATTAATCACTTTTTGTACTTCCAAAACTCGCGTATTCAGTTATACACGCGGTTTAATCCATTACCAAACAACCAGTGATTTTTACGATCTTGACAAGGAAAGCTTCTAAAACCATTGAAAACGCTACTGGTACAAGAGAAATAAGATAATGCTGGTTATTAGCATTTTCCTCGTCTCTCACGAAGTTTTCTTTCCTTTCAAGTTCAACCATCATTTTGAACAATTGTGTCTCACTCTTTATCAGACAACAGAGTTTTAGACTTGTTCCAATGGAAAGCAATGTCACACATTTCAAATATAACTCAAATCTTCGAGAGAAATAAGATACTGTGTATTTTATCAACCAGCATTAAGGAGAAGTTTCTAGTCTGGTAAAGAGTCAATGTGACCCAACTTTTACTGCACAAGTTACAGTTTCATCATTGCAAAAAGAAATCTGACTTCTTAAAACAAAATATTGGAACAGGGACATCAAGGGTTAACTGATATAAGTACGGCCGAATGGATTTCCTGTTTGGAAGAGGTTTGTAAATTTATGACCCTGTCAAATTGACAATCACACTTTTATTGCCTATATCCCTCGTAACCGAAATTGACGTAACCTATGTCGGCAAACATGAAAGAAACGAACTGCATACCTGTCTTTTACTTAGCTACACAGTATCCTCCGATTCAACCAAAGCGATAGTATGACCGAGCAATAAACTCCGCGTCGCGTTATTCGAGCAAAAGAATTCTGCTATTTGAAAAAAAAAAAATGTAAAACGAAAGATGCATTCCAAAATAAACTTTGACAGGATGACCCACGTCTATTAACTATTTACCAAACGACAATATTTTGGTCTCTTATCTAATTGGAAGCATTTGCAGGCGACAAATAAAGGTACCTCAAGTGATGATAGAATAGAAAACATTGTGGGAAAAGGAGAAATGCTGGTTACCAGCATTTTCTCCTTTACCCACGATGTTTTCAAAAGCGTTCTTCTTCGGGGTCGTTAAAAGTCGGCATTGTGTGGTAAAGGGTTGATCAACGCATCGGCCGCATATCAGATTTTTTAGACCATACAAGGTAATTTTAAATCTACACTGGGCTTTGCCTGCAAGATAGGGCTCCGAAATCATTATTTGGCTGGAGATATTATTGAAATTTATCTAGCAGTTAAACCCTTTACCACACAGTCCCGAGTTTCACGGCATTGACGGAGAAGGCTTTTGAAAATATTTTGGAAAAAGGAGAAAATGCTTTTAGCAAGCATTTTCTTCTTTCCCCAAAATGTTTTCTCCTCTTCCAAAGACAATTATCACCGTTTTTGCCATTTTTTATTTGTCAGCTGCAAATACTTTGGATTCGGACAAATCCAAGAGTTTGTTGTTTGGTGATACGTAAACTTAAAATTTTATATATTGTTTTTTCCGATTTCGGCTCACTGATTCCGTTGATATACATGTGTATATATATATATGATTGTAGCTTGGGTTCCAGCCCGATCATTTTTTCTTTTTATATTTCGGACGAAACTCTGTCAAAAATGAGGGCTAGGGGACATTCGAGGGGCTCCCGTGATTGATAAAGTAGCGTTCGAATATATATATATAAAAAAAAACAAACGATATATCCGGAACCCAGGCTAATGCGATCCCCTATTAATGATAATGATGGTAAGTGATCTTGGGATCCGTTAAAATTTGTGTGGTTAAGGGTTAATCTTATAGTGTGGGAATTTATGGTATTGGCTTTGATCACAACAGTCTAATTGGTATCTGCATTGGTCGTACAAGTCTACTTATTCCTAATTTCTTTGACGGTAAAATAGAATCTGGTAAATTCTAAATCTAGAGATCTAGATCTACAAATAACTAATTTAAAAAAAAATGATCTATGGATGATAAACTTTGCGTAAATTAACTTGTAGAATGAATTATCATCAGTATTTGCTGATTGGATATAAGAAAGCAGTCGTCAGTCGCCTTTCTCAAGTAAATAGCAAAACCGCATGTCGTTTTAGCAACCAACTGTAACCATGTAAACATATCTACGGCAAACGTTAGCGGCAAACACCTTCAGTTAAGTGTATACTGCGCGAACAGTTTGCGGCGACCGTTCGCCTTTAACTGAACGCAGGGCAGCTGAAGGGGGTCAGCACACGCTGCAGACGTCATTTATATGTATCGTCAAGAAAGTAACGAAACCTACACAGAGTATCGTCCCTCGTGAATCACGCACTTTCTCTAGCGGCTAATCCATTTGTGGAAAATATCAACAAGCCACTGCTGACCGAGGATCAGATCTAAAGCGCTTCAATTCTTGCTAAATCTTGTCAGTTACGGTAAATCACATGCCCCCTCTGCAGTCTGCTGGCGTCGCCACTTTCCGAAATTTTGATCATAGAGCACATGCGAAAATCACTTCACAGCGCGGAATTTAAACTTACTTGTGTGCTTACTCGCCAAATCATGGCTTTATTAAAAATACCTCAATATGATTTTCATATTTATTTTACATGTATTCCATACGACGAAGCAACTACTAAGTATAATACTTCTTTGAAATATTCCATTTCAGTTATTTTGGCGTGCGCCGACCCAGAAAATAAAAATCGGCTGTTTTAAGATACATTTTTATATGATTCCGTAAATTTGTACATGAAAACATTATTTCTGGACATTGTCACGATTTTCAAGTCATTCCGACGTCAGAAAAAGATGTTAGACGTTCGCAGTTTTTTGAGACAACCCTCGTAGGTAGCTGTCGGTAGGCTGATGGATAGTAGGAAGTTTGGTATGTAGGTCGGTAGGTAGGTCAGAAGATAGATTGGTCGGTAGGCAAGTAGGTTATTCCGTAGACAGAAAACTTGGTTGATAGGTAGGTAGGTTGATAGGTACGTAGGTCTGTCAGTAGGTTGGTCTATCAGTCAGGTTGGAGGTCGGTTGGGACGGAAGGATGGTGGGTCAGTCCTTCGGTCAGAAGGCAGGCAGGAAGGCAGGTAAGTAAGTATGTTGGTAGGTAGGTTTATTCATAGATAGGTTAGGTAGGTTGGTAAGTAAGTAGGTAGGTAGGTTTGTAGTTAGGTAGGTAGGTGGTTCGGTTGGTAGGTATTTAGGCAGGTAGGTAGTTTGGTAGGTGGTTAGGTTGGTGGTTAGGTAGGTTGGTAGGCAGATAGGTAGATGGAAAGGTGGGTAAGTAGGTTTGTCGGTTGGTCATTAGGTAGATCGGTCTGAAGGTAAGATGGGAGGTAGATCAGTAGGTAGATTGGTCAGTTGATAGGTAGGTCAGTCGGTAGGTAAGTCAGTGGGTCAGTAGATAGGTATGTAGGTAGGACGGTATGTTGGTTGGTAGGTAGGTCGGAATGTAGGTCAATAGTAGATGGGTAGGTAAATTTGTCAGTTGGTAAGTCAGTAGTTTTTTTGGTAGGTCGGTAGGTTGGTGGATAGGTAGGTCAGTAGGTAAGTAGATTGGTTGGGTGGTCATTTGATAGGTAGGTAGGTAGGTCAGTAGGTAGATGGGTAGGTGGGTAGGTAGGTAGGTAGGTTGGTGGATAGGTAGGTTGGTTGGGTGGTCATTTGGTAGGTAGGTAGGTAGGTCAGGTAGGTGGATAGGTAGGTCAGTAGGTAGGTAGGTAGGTAGGTACTTCGCCAGGTAGGTAAGTAGTTCAGTAGGTACTTTGGTATGTAGGTCGGTTGGTTGGTCTATTGGTTGGTCTGTCAGTTTGTAGGTTGGTCGGTAGGTGGGAAGTAAGGGATGTAGCTCTGTAGGTAGGTAGGTCAGTTAGTTGGTAGGTTGGTTATTAGGTAGGAATGTAGGTAGGTCATTTTGTCCATTAATTGGTAGCTTAGTCGGCCCTGTCAGTCAGTCGGTCGGTTCGGAAGGTCAGTTGGTCAGGTCCGAAGGTCAGTCATTCTGTCAGAAGGTAGGAAGGTAACTCAGTAGGTTTATATATAGGTCATTTGAGGGGTAGGTCTGGCAGTATGTTGGTCTGTCAGTAGGTAGTTCAGACAATTGGCTGGTTGTTTGGTCATAAGATAGGTAGGTAGGTTGGTTGGTAGGTCATCAGAAAATTGGTAGGTAGGTTGGTCGTTTGGTCAATTGATCCATAGCTTGGCTTGTCTTCATATAGTACGTAATATTATGTTTTTCCATCTTTGTGCAATTTTTGTCGAGTCCGCTTGCGATAAGTGAGACATAGTTGCAACAATGTGGGTTTGGTGTATGTACGTTTGTGCGTCTGTGCTTTATTGCGTGCATGCGTCCGAATTTGTCCGGACCATAACTTCTACAGTTGTGATTGGATTTCAAAATAATTTGGCTCAATTGTTCTTCTTTACCGGTAGGAGTGCCGTTTGAAACATTTGTTCTGGTAGGTCCAAGGTCAGTAGAATAATATTGGGCATTCCAGGACAATCGATCTAAAAAATTAGTAAATTATGTAAAAAATCGGACCTCACCACCACACCTATGGTTAAAACAACGCGCTTACGAATTTTATAATAAGCTTATGAAATCCCCCCATACTTATGCTTAACAAACCCACTTAACCAAACTAGCCTGGCTTATGGCTAACCAACGAGCTTATGCATAACAAACAAGCTTATATTTTCCCCTCCCCCTTAACCAATCCCTCCTCGCTTAACACACATGACCGTCATTAACAATTTTATGTAACATTAACATGCTCATAAAATTATGTGATATAACGCTTAACATGGTTAACACATTAAGCTCATAAACAAAATGGCATAACCTTTTTCTTAAACGTTTTCACTTAATTTTAATTTATAAAAAAAATTTAATTTAAAAAAAAAAATTGAATTTTTCGTAAAAAATTATGCAACTATATTATGTAAAGATGAGTGCTTACAAAATTGGATACACCGATGAAACAGATAAATCTATGGGTGAAATTGCTTTTGTCTTGGATGAAGACCAAAAAAGGGCTAAAGCGTTTATCAAGTGTAGATATTTTGCTGGTAAAGAAGTAACAAAAATTATTTTTTTTAAGGATGGTAGGATTTACGTTGTAGTAAAAGATGAAAAGGATCAACAAAAAGTTAAATGGTTTAATATGACTAATTTTACTGAAGTAATGCTTTATGGAGTGAAAAAAGAAGAAATAGATGATTCTTTTAGGGCTGCAATGGAGCTTGGCATATCAGATGATGAAGATGAGGAATATCAACCAACTTTACAAGAAAAATATTATGAAAAATTTGATAATGTATCTGATATAATAGAAGATAACGCTAATTTTCATGTTAAAAAAATTATTCAAAAAGCTAAAGATGATATTTATATGCATTTACATGATGCTGAAGAAGAAGAAATGGAAGGTATCGTAGAATATGCTGAAGAATATTTAAATGAATATTTCCACTTAAATGATTAATAATATAAACCATAGAAAAAAAAAAAAAAAATAATAATAATAATAATAATAATAAATAAATAATAAATAGTTACCGGTTTGTTGGTAACTATTTATGGCATATAACAATTCAATAGAAACATCAGTAACCCAGATGTTGAGAGTAAGGGTGAAGGGAATTTTTTAAATTTAAAAAATTTCACTTAAATTAAATTTCTTTTGAAAAAATTAAAATTTTTAAAAATTGAATTTAACTTGATTTAAACGCAATGTTATATTATAAAATGTCCGTGTTAAATAAAATTTCAAATGATGAAAGAATAAACTTAAATAAAACTTAAAAAAATATTTGTTCTTTTAAAAAAACTTATGTTAAAAGAAGAAAAATGTTTGTAATTTGTTATGAACCATATAAAAGGGATTTTTTAAACATGTTTTCAAAATTACTTCCTTTTGTTTATCATGAATATAGTAAGCATAGGTTAAATAATAATGGATTTGATACAACTATTTTTGCAGTTTGGCCAGATTTACGACAAGAACATACAGACACTGACCATAGGTTGTTTCGTAATTTTGAAGACCCTATTTTTACAGGTATCAGAATACCATATAGCAAAAGTGATAATTTTATATCTACTTATAAAAGTGCTTTACTTGATTTACTTAAAGATGATGAAAGAGAACTGACTCCGGTTACTTTTACTATAACACCGATTTTAACATTTGAAAATATTTTTCCTGCAGAGTATTTTAATTTTACATCTTTTGTTGAATATTACGGTGAATATTGGGGAAGCTTAGAAATATTTACAAAAAGACACACACCATTAGGTGAAATTGATAAATATCATGGTTATATTGGTGAGGCTGGATCATTGTTTGACTATCGAATTATTCCATTAGATATATTAAATTGGGGATCCTTTGAAGATGAACGAGCTGTAAGTGAAAGTGAAGATGAGCGAGCTGTAAGTGAAGGTGAAGAAGAACAAACTGAAAGTGAAGATGAACAACATGAATTTTATTTTAGAACACAAAGAATGATACAGGAAGCTAGAGAACAAGATGAAGCACGTTTAAGACAAGTTCTTGAAAATCTTAAAAAACAAAATGCTCCTAAAAAAACTTCTTATGAAGAAAAATGTGTTATTTGTTTTGAAGAAAAACCAGATATACTTTTTTGCAGTTGTGGTCATCTGTGCTTATGTGCAAATTGTGATGATTTAAAAGAAAATTCAAACAAATGTCCAGTTTGCAAAACTGATAGTGACATAAAACGTAAAATATAACTTTTTAACAGGAATATCGTGGGGCGTATTTATCAGAGGATAAATTCTGTGAACCCCAAACACAGAGAGTCTTAAACTTTGATATTCCTGTCTTAGTTAATGTTGAAAAACGTTAAACTATCTTAAGAATCACCTTTAACTCTGTTTTCTATACCTTAACATAAAAAAGTATAGATAAGTAAGGTGAGTCATGACACTACCATGATATAAACTATTTTTTCATGCCTCCTCACCGAAAACGAAAGAGGAAGTTATTTAATGTACAACCCTTTAACTTTTGCTTAACACACCAAAAACTGAAAATGGGTGGTACATATTATAATATTAACAAACATTTTACCCTGTTTTTTAAAAATGTTTAACTTGATCAGTAATAATTGTATAAAATACTTATTATTGTTTTTTAAACAGCAGCCTTACAACATTGTGTTATCGTATTAACTTACGGGTTGTTAGACCGCGCCAGAGGTTACCGTGTTATTAGTAATAAAATTTTTACAAGGAAGTAAGACTGCTTTATTATCATAAATAAATTATATTTTATACAATTACCATATACAGTTCATTTTTTTGGAAAAAACAAAAGCAAAAAAATTATTAATATCATAACATACTACCACCTTCCTCAAAAGTCCAGTCTAAAGTGATATTATATGCGTAATACACATTTCAAAATATTGGAAAAAGTTGTGAAATACTATACCTCGTGATATTGGTGTGTGTATCGATATAAACCCTTTTTTAAATATTTAACCCTTTACTGGGTTAAATATTTTTATAAATCTAATTCTATCAATATAGATACATAAGAATGAGTTACCTTTGGATTTTTTGACTTAGTTTTAAAATTTATAATATCACACTTATTAACCTCAATAGGAGGATTAAACTCTGTACAACTACATAACTCATCACGTTTTTTAATAATATTTTTACCGGTTTCAACAGTTGATATAGTTATTTCAAGTATACTATCTGAATCATCTTTTGGTATAGAAACTAATGTGCCACGTATTATTCTTCCTGACGTGGATAAACAATAACCACCAAGTGAATGAGATGGGCCGGATAAACCGTTACCAAATGCAAACTGAAAGTTGTTCTTCTTAAGTTCTCCCTTTTCCTCAGCCCACACAGTAATTATAGGTTTTGGTTTAATGCTTATTTTTCCATCCACGTAGATTTTGTTGCTAAATCTCTTTCTTCTACAGGCGCCGCAGCATTTTTTATAGTAAAGCCTTGCATATTTATATCCGCAGCAGCTGAAAAACTTCCATCAGGATATTTTACGATAGCTCCTCCATTATCAACATAATTTTTATTGGCAGCAGCGTCACGGTCTATTGGATTTGGTAAGCCGGTGATTTGGTTACCGTTCATAACTATTTTACCAGCTGCTAAAAAAGCCCCCGCATGGTTTTTTGTTAAAGCTTTTTCACCTGCGGTAGCAGCCTTAATGGCGTTATCTACGTAAATCTTATTAGCGGCTTCGTACTCTTCTAAAGGCGATTCGACGTTGAAAATTCTCCGCCCACCCATAGAAACGTCACCACCTGCTATATATCGCCTTCCGGGTCCATAAACAAAGGCTCGATTGGCAACATCTATGTAATTTTTAGTTGCAACATCCTGTGGTTCTGCAGGTTCTATAAGATTTGTTAAACTATACCCCCGCATATTTATATCTGCAACAGCATAAAAAGTACCATCTTGTTGTTGTCATATTGCTTTACTACCATCCACATATTTTTTAGTAGCAGCTTCACTCGGCCCCTCGGGTTCGTCTAAGTTTTTTATTTTATTAAAACCCATGTTTAAATACCCCGTTATATGGTATCCTCCGTTTTCATCCAACAGTCCAGAGTTGCCATCAACGTAACTCTTAGTTGCAGCATCTTGTGGATTTACTGGATTACTAACCCTTGTTAATGTGTTGCCATTCATATTTATAGAACCGGTAACGGCTGTTGTTCCATCTTTACGTAAAAAATTATTACTTATGTAAGCGAGTGACACACCATCACCGCTTGTTTTAACATCATCCATTCTTCCAAATTTATCAACAGGCATCGTTTTTAATATTGCTAAAAAAGTTTATTTAAAACATTTTGGAATTTATTACCTAAACACAATTCTTTAAGAATGTACAAACATAAATGACCACAAAATACTTGCCCTGCTTGTTGTAATTGGTCGGTATTGTAATGTAATGGACTTTTTAAATAATCTCTAACTTCAAGAGGTGGTTGTATGCCATAACTGTCAAAATAAATTTTAGTTTTACCATTTTTATACCAGGCAACCCAATGAGTGCCAGACCCTCCAGTGTCATCAAGATTTAATATACCACATTCTTTATTTTTTACTTTTTTAGGTAGAGTGTTACGTAAAAATATTCCTCTAAAATTTTTTATTTTTAATTTTTTTGCGGCATCCTCAAGTTCAAAATTGCTTAAAGGTTTATTTGGTAAAGTTATATTATCAATTAAAATATCATGCATTTTTTTTTTTTTTTTTTTTTTATATATTTAAATATTTACAATAGCACTATTATCAACCCATGAATTAAACTCATCAGAATAACCTTTCCACTTTACAAGAGATTTCTTTTTTCCTTTTTTAATAACCTTTTCTATCCTATACAACTCTTGTCTTTTTTTTTTGTAGTTCAGGTTCATAAAAGGTACCTTTTATTTCTTCCCCATTTAAATCTTCAATTTTATATGTTACAGGTGATGTATGTTTTACTTCTGAAACTGTAAAAACCTCTTCAGTCCATCTTGTGGTATAACCTTTTTCAAAAGTCTTTTTCTTTTTACTTATCCTTACTTTATCTCCAACAGAAAACTTTGGTTTGATACCCTCCCTTACTTGATTATAATCAGGATACAATGTTTTCCAAACTTTATTTTCATTTTTCTTCTTACTTGCTTCAGTTGGCGTTATCTTAATAGAAGAATGCCTCGTGTTATTATATTCTTTAACAAGATTTGGTAACACGTTAATATAAACATTTGTTGAGTGAGCAGAGAAATACTTCCACATTTTTTCTTTCATTGTTCTAATCCATCTCTCAACAACGCTAGATTTTTCCTCATTTTCAGTAGAATATAATTCAATCAAATCTTTAACTTCTTTGTTATAAAACTCTTTACCTTTATCCACCCACATTTTCTCAGGTTTCCTTTCCTTAAAAATATTCTTCAATGCAACAGAAACAGATTTTCCTGTTTTATCTTTTAGTGGTATCAGCCACCCATATTTTGAAAAGATGTCAGTGACAGCAAAAACATATTTTACACCACGATTAAGTTTAGAAAATGCTTGCATATCTACTAAATCTGCAGCCCATATCCTATCAATACCATTTACTCTAACTCTCCTTTTCTTAAATTTTCTTTTTACTGGTTTATGTAATTCTTCTGCTAGCGTTATATTTTGGTCATTTTTTTTTTTTTTTTAATTCCCATACCAAATCTTTTTTTAGTACCAATTAATGAGGAAACCAATCCTCTTTCCATTCTTTCCCTAATTGAAGGATTATAGATACCTTTTAACTCTTTAAGCATATTTTTTATCACAAACAGCATTTCTTGTTGCTGTATCATCATGTTTCAGATAACATATATCATGATGATATGCTGCTTTATCAACACGATTTACAGGCTTTGACCATTCTTTAGGTGTTAAATCAGGATTTAATCTTTTCTTTAACTTAGTACCAGGACCAGTAAAATTATGACCAGGTAAGTGCATTTCAACAGGTAAGTTATTGATAACCTTGTTTAACAACGACCCTCCTTCTTGTTGTTTAATAAATTGTGTTTTGGTTGTACCACAATTTACACATTTTCCACGCATCATATTTTTACCATTTTTACTTAAGGTACATTCTATTTCAGTAGTATCAGTTTGTTTTTTACACTTAACACAATACATTTTTTTTATATTAAATTAAATTTTTTAATATAAAATATGGACATTGTTAATTTATCATGGAATGAAGCGCTAGCGTAAAGATTTAACCACCCCCTTTTACCAAGAAGTATTAGAGGTTTAATAGTTGGTAAATCAGGATGTGGTAAAACTACACTTTTACTTAACCTTTTGTTAAGACCTGATTGGTTAGATTATAACAACTTATGCGTTTTTGGTAAAAGTTCGGTTCAACCAGAATATCGCATACTTAAAAAAGCTTTTGAAGAAAAAATACCAAAAGAATATATATTAAGGTTGTTTTCACTTAAAAATGATGTACAAAACTATGATGTTTCACCTGTAGCATTAGTTGAAGAGTGGAGTAAAACAATTAAAGAAAAATCAGATATCAATTGTGAATTTTTTGAAAATGCAAGTGATGTACCTGATCCAAGAGATTTAAATGGACAAAACAAAAATTTAATGATTTTTGATGATTTACTTTTAGAAGGGCAAAACAAATGTGAAAGCTATTATGTCCGCGGAAGACATAGTAACGCTGACTGTTTTTATCTATCACAAAATTATTTTAGATTACCTCGTCAAACTATAAGAGAGAATGCAAATTTTATATGTTTGTTTAGACAAGACTTAAAAAATCTTAATCATATTTTTAGCGACCATGTAGGGGATGATATGACTAAAAATGAGTTTGTTAATTTTTGTAAAAATTGTTGGGAAAGACCTCACGGTTTTGTCATCATTGATTTAACCAACAACAAAAACAATGGTAAATATAGAAATGGATTTGATAACTTTTACATACCACAAAATTATAGAGATTACTATTAAAAAATATATTTTGATTTAAAATATATTTTTAGTAAATATAAAATGCAAGAAGATTTACTAAAACAAATAGTAAAAAACACTGACCATAAAACGTCATTTCAAATTATAGTAAGTGACAACAAAACAGAGTTTAAAACAAGATTTACCCCACCACTTAAATTAGAAAAAGATAAAGAATATGAAATAGCATTGGTTAATCTTGAAACTTATTATTCATTTCCTAATATTGATAAAAGTAATAGTACTTTTGTTTATTCTCCAGACAATGGTGCAACATTGGTAAAACTAAGAATACCTGAAGGTTCCTATGATTTAGTTGATATTAATGATGTAATACAACAAGAAATGAGGAAAAAAAGTCATTATGATGCAGTTAATGAAGAATATTATATTAATATCTCTGCAAACACTAATACTTTAAAATCAGTTCTTATCGTAGAAAATGGTTATCAGGTAGATTTTAACCAAAATAAAAGTATTGGAAAAGTATTAGGATTTAATCGTGCTAAATATCTACAAGGATTTTACGAATCTGAAAAAGTAGTAAATATTTTAAGTATTAATAGCTTGTTAGTTAATATTGATTTAATTTCTGGTAGTTATGTTAATGGTTCTCAAAAAAATACAATTTATAGTTTTTTTCCTAATGTACCACCAGGCTATAAAATAATAGAGTCGCCAGTTAATCTGGTATACCTACCACTAACATTAAATGAAATACATAACCTCAATGTGTCAATTACTGACCAAGATGGAACGTTACTAAATCTTAGAGGGGAGACATTAACAATCAGATTTCATATTAAAGAAGCAAGATAAATAAAAAAATATATTAATATAAAATGACAAACTACATTAACGCTAAAGTAAATATATCAGAAGGGCAAAAGGAAAAGATTCAATATGCTTTAAAAAACAAATGCCCGGCAAGTATTCGTTTAAATTATGAAGATTTGCATGGTGAAGATGTAATAGCATTAACCAAGTCACAAGTAAATAAACTTACTAAAGCTTATGAAGGTGGAAAGGGAACCACAATTAGAATGACAGAAAAGCAACTTAAACACAATATGAAAGTAGAAGGTGGATTTTTACCTTTGTTAGCAGGATTAGCTTCATCAGTTCTACCCACATTAGCAAGGACTGTTTTACCAGCTATAGGAGTTGGTGCCCTATCTGGGTTAGCCTCTTCAGGTGTTCAAAAAGCAATGGGTAACGGTCTTTACCTTAAAAAAGGTGGTTGTATATGTCAAGTAGAAACTGATGGTGAAGGTTTATATCTTGGTCCGGCTAAAGGTAAAGGATTAGGTTCTGTTGGTGATGGATTGTATTTAAAACAAGGGTAAAAAATTTATGATGGAAAAGGTCTTCTTTTAGGACCTAATAGCCCATTTGCTAATATTCCTATATTAGGAGCAATACTATAAATTAAAAAATATGAATTTGCATAAATTTACTAAAGATACGAGGGACACTTTTTAAGTTCGTAGAGTAGGGCGGTCTTTTTAAAACCGCTTGAAATATCAAAATTTTATTTATCTAAGACCTTCGAAATATGCCCCGTCTGCCTCCACACACATTTTACACCGATATACCCATTTCCGGAACGCCGCCCGGTAGTCCTCTTTAGGTATATGTTGCAGACACCGGTAGACCGCACTGCCTATACCACAACGGGATTCAAAACGGTGCCCTGCCAGCATTTCCTTTAGTCTTTGGAACAACCAAAAGTAAGAAGGGGACAGGTCAGGGCTGTATGGGGGATGATCTAAGACATCGAGCCCAGATTCTTTCAGATATTCCTGTACCGTAGCGGATTTATGGGCCGGTGCGTTATCATGGAGTAATTTGATGCCGCGGACACCGGTGCGCGGTCTGCGTTTCTGATAGAAATCAACAAGTTGAGTAAGAACACTTTCACTGTAAAACTTTCCAGTGACAGAACTACCTTTCGGGACTGGAATTTGAAGGACTGGACCTTTCGAATCAAAGAATATCGCATACAACATGCGATTTGATGTTTTGCAACGGCGCGCAATGGCAGGTCTGTCGCCCTCAGATGAAACCCAAACCTTATTTTTAGCCTTAGAATCAGGTTGAAAATGATAGATCCAGGTTTCATCACCTGTAACTATCTCTTCCAAACGACGTGGGTCACATTTATCATATTTTTCTGTAACTTGCGATGCAAGTCTAACCCGACTTTGTTTCTGCTCGTCAGTGAGTAAATGGGGCACCCAGCGTGCGCAGATCTTACGTAGCCCAAGTCGTTCACGTAAGATCTTCAAAACACTTGACGAATGAATGCCACTTAATTCTTCTATCTCTTGCACGGTATAACGTGCGTCTTCCTCAATTAACGTTTTCACAATAGCAACGTTCTTTTCCGTCAAAACGGAAACCGGCCTACCCACCCGAGGGTCATTTTCAATTGACTCCCGACCATCATTAAAACGACGTACCCACTTGCAAACTGTAGCATATTTTAAAGCACCATTCCCATAAACTTTTTGCAAATCAGCATGAATTTCTATTAAAAGCTGGTGAAACTAAAACCATTGTTTTAGGTTTTGGTTTCATGATGAGTAAATGATTTGTTTTAACATCATTATCTTACAACCTAAAGCTTAAGCAAATTAGCCTATCAAATGAAGTAATGCTTGAGGATGCGGTTGATGCGGTCATTTCGATTACAAACAACTCTGGTAACCTATTTAAAATTAATGAAAATGAATTTTTGTGTCGTCTTTACTATTCTATTTAAAAAAATAGTTGTAATTAATAAATGGAACTATCAGAAAAGATTTATCCAAACTTACCAGAAGCACGAAATATACCAATTGCACCTACATTAGAACCAGTAATATCAGCAGGTGACAATGGACAATCTTTTAGACTTCAAAAAATATCAGAAATTCAAACTTTCCTTGAAAATGAAGTTAAGGTTAGAGAGCAGTTAAGTAAAAAATATTTAAAGATTAGTAAAACCGTGGATAACGTTGAAGCTGGTTTAACCGCTCTAGCATTAGGTGCAGGAGCAGGTGGAATTGCTTTACTCTAAACTGTGGTAGCGACACCTGCAACGATAGCTCTAGAAGGTTGTGCGTTAGCTGTTGGATTTGCTGCATTAGTAGGCAAGTTTCTGGTTAGAAGAACCAGAACAAAATCTGAAAAACACCTTCAAATTAAAATGTTAGCAGATTCAAAGCTAAACACACTATTTTCACATATATCTAAAGCTATCAGTGACAACAAAGTAGAACATTCAGAGTTTAACTTAATATTAAATGAATTAGAAAAATATAAAACAATGAAGGAAGAAATTAGGAGTAAGTCAAAGAAAAAGATTAAGACTGAAGAACAAGAAAGTTTAATTGAAAGGGGAAGGCAAGAAGCGAAGGAGTCCTTTCGGAGGTTGGTTGAAAAGAACCATAACACCAATACGTTTTAAATGTCCTAAGTTTAAATGTTCTTGTGCATGTGAGATAGGTAATACTGATTAAAAAATAAGATAAAAAAATTTTTTACTTAAAAAAATATGACATTTTTAAAGATAAAAGACCCTTTAAAAAGGGACCAAATAGTAAAAGAATATCTTGCAACAAAGAAAAAAATTCGTGATAGTCAGCTTGCGGAGAGAACAGGTGAAATTGAATTACAAACAGACTTTTCAAAGTTTTTTAAACCTGTTACAGAAACACAAAAGGAAGCAGCAACAAAAATTACAGAAGAACTTAAACCTATTAAAGAAGGGATTGAGCAGTTACCTGAAAGGATGCCTCAACAACAATTAATTCCTAAAGAGGAAGAGGAATATGTAGGATATTCAATCTTAGATAAAAAAATATGATGCAATAAAAGAAAAATATAAAGGAAATATTGATGAAACATTTGGTATTACAAGGAAAGGTAATCAATATTATATAGGTGATAAAATGATTGATTACGATGGTGACACTATTTGGGTTGGTGCAGATGAATATAAATCAACAGAAGCATTATGGGAACTTATTATGGCAAAAAATCCAAGTAAAAAATTATATTTTTTACCTAAAGACATTGAAAATTATAAAGAAATATTAAGTAATTCCAATGTTATTTTTGTTGATAATAACCCAAACAACCGCCCTAAAAGCAGTGGTGGAAAAAAATACAAAGATTTTATTAGTGATATTTATTACGATATCAAAGAAAAAAGAAAAGCAAAAGAAGCAAAAGAAGGGGAAAAAGCAACTGGAAAAGGAATTACCATTATCCCATCTAACCCTAACTCACTATTAGAAAGATTAGACCTCTTAATGGCAAGTAAAAAAGCTGGTAATACAGGTGTAAGAAATGAGTTGGTAAGTATTTGTGATGAATTAAAAAGACAACGTGTATTAAATTCAAAGAGTTATGAAAATTTAATGTCTATATTATAAAATGATTACATCACAAAAGAGAGGATTTAAAAGAAATTATGCTTACGGTGGTGCGGGAATATTTGATACCTTAGCTAATTTTCATACAAGGCTTTTTACTAGTAGTGCAGCTAAACAAATTGCATCTTCAGCAGTTGATGTTGGAAAAAGTGTAGCTAAGGAAGGAGCAAAGAAAGCGTTAGAGGTTGGAAAGAGTGCCGCGGTTGATGCAGGTAAAAAGTTAGTTGAAAAGGCTTTGAGACCAAAATCTAAAAAGATTTTAGAAAAATATACACAAAAGCCTACTACAACTCAACCTGCAGCACAAAATATTAACACCTTAATAGATGGTAGCGCCATTGCTATTCAAGATTTAGTTAAGAAATTAAATAGTAAGGGTTCCGGAGTTAAAGTATTATGAAAAAAAATTAAGTTAAGCAAATTATTACATTAAATAAAAAAGAATGTCAAATCTTAAATTTAAAGTAACAAAATATGAAAAATACAATACGAAAAGGGTTGGTATCCTTTTTGCAAACTTTAAACTTAATGAAGATTGTGAAATTCTTGAAGTTACCAATACAAGTTATGATTATAAAAAGGTTGTTTTAAAATTATCACCTGAAAAAGCTGATATCATTAAGGAATTTGAAGAAGATGTAAATCAATATTTAGAAGAAAATGATATACCTAAGGTAACCATTCTTTACGGAAATAGAATTTATCCTAAAATGAGAAAAAAAGCTTTCTGCAGAAAAACTTAAAAATATTAAACTTAAGGGTGTGTTTGTAAATGATGAAAACAAATCATTCCCTCAACTATGGTTTGAACACTAAAAACAAAACTCAATTATAATTTTGACTTAAAAATTATAATTGCATATAATAAAATGGATATTTTAAACATTAAAGCACCGATTTTAAAAGATGATAGTATTGATGAGTATGAATATTTTGAATATGCCCCTATTACAGGAAGCAATCTAAACTACTCTGGAGGAAATATTAGGATTAATATCGAAACTCAAGATATTTTTTATCACCCTTCCGAGTCATATCTTCAAATTTTAGGTGTATTAGAAAAAGCAGATGGAACAGCTTATACTGCAGCTGGGGCAAATGCTGATGATGTTACCTTAACAAATAATGGGTTGATGTATTTGTTTAAAAATATTAGATATCAACTTAGTGGTCAAGAGATAGAAAGTATTAATTACCCTGGTCAAGCTACCACAATGCTAGGACTGTTAAAATACCCTGATGACTTTGCTAAATCACAAGGTCTAAACCAACTATGGTACAAAGATACCGATAACACCGCAAACAGTGCTAATAATGCTGGTTTTTCGGTAAGAAGAGGTTTTATTTTTAATTCAAATCCTGTTGGAACATTTAGTTTTAGGATACCATTAAAACATATATTTGGTTTTTGTGAAGATTACAACAAAGTTTTATATGGTATGAAACAAACACTAACACTAACAAGAAATGATGATAATGACGCAATTTTTAGGGAACAAACTGTTGCAGCTGCAGGTGGTAATCCTGCTAGACATGAACCAGGTAGAGTTAGATTAACTAAAGTATCTTGGTTTATGCCTCATGTGGAGCCGGAAGATGGTAATAGGTTGGAACTTTACAAATTTATCGAGAAGAAAGAAAAATTTCCAGTTGGGTATAGAATGATACAAAGCGACTCTATTGCGGTTCCCAGAGCAGCAACAGGTTTTACTTGGAGGCTATCAGCAAAATCATCTCCTGAAGTGCCACGTTTCTTAATTGTTGGTTTTCAAACTGGAAAAAGCGGTAACCAGGAAGAAAACCCAGCTACATTTGACAACTTGGGTGTTAAGGGTATCCATGTAATGTTAGGTTCAAAAAAATATCCTGCTTATGATTATGATATAAATTTTGCTCAAAATCAATTTAGTAGAATATATAGTGAAGCAGCTTTGTTTAGAAAAAAAATTTTTAACATGGATGAATTGGTTTCAAATCCAAATATTACACCATCAGATTTTAAACATCTTTTTCCTTTGTTTGTCTTTGATGTATCAAAGCAAAGTGAAAGGTTAAAGTATTCTGTTACTGATATTCATATTAAGGTAACATTTACTGCAAATCCTCCTGCAAATACCGAAGCATATGCAGTTTTACTTAGTGATAGGTTAATTAACTTTCAAAGTGATGGTAACAAGATGAGTGTAGTGTATTAAGTAATTTTTTACTTAAATAAAAATGAAAAAGGTTGCTGATTTTAAAAAGATATTAACAGATAACAATATTAAGTTTTATTCATATTGGAACAAGAAAAAATATATTGATGTTTTAAAGGAGCATGGGCTATATCCTGAAGAAGCGATACCACTTAAGAAAGTACCTAATTATGATAGATTAAAAGATATTGCTAGTAATCCAAAAAAAGTTACCTTAAAGGATGTTGAAACTGAAGAAGTAACAACATTTCCATCAATTTACAAAGCAAGTAAGTTTATTGACCGATGTCCTCAAACAGTTGAAAATTGGAATGGTAAAGTATGGAGCAATAAATATAGAATTGACATTCTCTAATTTTATTATTTTTTAGAAAATAATAAAATTGACTTAAGGAAAGATTATTTATATTAAAAAAAATATGGATAGAGAATTTGATAAATACTCAGTAAGTGGATTAAGAAATTTAGCAAGGGATAGGGGATTAAGAAGATACTCAAGGCTTAGACGTGATGAATTAATTACCCTTTTAATTAATACTGGACCTTCTATATTAGATAGAGATATTGGAACCACTGGCGATCCAGTTTTAATACCAACCATTGCTCCACCCACCCCCTCTACATCAAGACAAAGACCTATTACACCATCATCTTCAGTTGATGATTTGTTAAGAAGTTTAGAAAATGTTAGAGTGGTACAACCCAGTATTTCACCTGAACCTAATGCACTTAAAAATAAAATTAAAAAATTATATAGTGAAAAAGATAAAGTTGTAATTAGAGAAGGAGAATCTGCTTTAAGAGGATTTTATAAACGATATATAATAGAAGGTATAAGTAATTATGGACCACATGATTTTTTAGAGCTTACACGTGATGAAATAGTAAATGCTTTAAATAACAACAAAGGTATAAAAGTAAAATTAGTTCTTCAATGTACTTTAGTAAAAGATACAGAATAAGGTTTAAAAACAAAAAATGCTAATTTTAATTCTGATTCATTTGTTATTAACTTAAGGGGAACCGATGCAAATGATTTATATGACACTATGATGGAAGAGGTTTTAGAGGATCTTGAAAGACTTTTAAGAATTTCAGAAACTGGATGGAGGTTTTATAGGGTGTTAGATTTACAATTACACACCGTAACATATAATCCTTTGAGAGCAAGGTCATACATTCCATTGCCAGAAGGATTAGCCCTTAAAAATGCTATCACTAATATTAAAAATAAGGATAATAAATGCTTTCCCTATTGTATTATAAGGGATATTCATCCAAAAAAGGAACATTCAGAAAGGGTTGACTCTAAATTAAAAGAGCAAGTAAAAGAATTAAATATGGAAGGAATAGAATATCCTGTTAGTTTAAAAGATATTGACAAATTTGAAAAACAAAATCTAACAATGTCCATTTCAGTTCTTGGTTATAAAAACGAAAAAATTTATCCTCTTAGAATTAGTAATTTTTTGTATAAAAGAGAAAAGGATATTATCCTACTTTTAATAGAAAAAAAACGGAGTAAAACATTACTGTTTAGTTAAAAACCTTAGTCGTTTGTTATTCTCTCAAACATCAAAGCATCATGGTAAAAGGTTTTTTTTGTTTAAGATGTTTAAATTCTTTTTGGTGTCAAAAATCCTTAGATAAACATATGGAATACTGTAAAGAACATGAACCTGTTTGTATAGAACTACCTGATAAAGGAAAAATGTTAAAGTTTGTAAACTTTTATAAATCAGAAAAGGTTCCATTTGTTGTATATGCTGATTTTGAAAGTTTTATCAAACCATTAGATGAAGATAATCCAAAAAATAATAAAGTTATACAATAAAAACACAAAAACATGAACCATCAAGTTTTTGTTATTATATTAAATCATTTGATAAAGAGGTATTTGAGTCAAAATTAGTAAAATATACAGGAGAAAATTCACAACAAAAATTTGTAGAAATGTTAACAGAAGATATTAAGAAGATTGCTGATATATCATAAAAAGGAATAATATTTGACAAAGAAGAAATAGACAGATATAAAAAAGAAACTGTATGTTGGATTTGTGGTGAAGGAGATTTTACTGATAAAAATCGTAAGGTTAAAGACCATTGCCATTATACCGGTAAAAATAGAGGTGCCGCTCATAATTTATGTAATCTTAAATATAGTAAACCAAAATTCACCCCTGTATTTTTCCATAACCTTAGTAAATATGATAGTCATTTATTTATAAAAAATCTTGCTGAAACTGACGGAAGTATTGATTGCATACCTAATAATGATGAAATGTATATCAGTATTAATAAAAATATACCTGTTGGAAATTATGCTAACAAATATGGAAAAGCTAAAACTATTTATCATCAAATAAAATTTCTTGATAGTTTTAAGTTTATGGATAGTAGTTTAGATAAACTTGCTAAAAATTTAGATAAAAATGATTTTAATAATGTTAAAAAGTATTATTCAGGAGATAAACTTGATTTAGTAATTAAAAAAGGGGTTTATCCTTATGAATATATGGATTCATCAGAAAAGTTTAAAGAAACAAAATTACCGCCAAAATATAAGTTTTATTCAAGTTTAAGTAATAAACATATATCTCATAAAGATTATAAACACGCGAGAAATGTTTGGAAAAAATTTAATATGAAAACTTTAGAGGATTATCATAATTTATATGATGAAGTTGATGTTTTACTTTTAGCTGATATCTTTGAAAACTTTAGAAGTGTTTGTTATAAAAATTATGACTTAGACCCTGCTCACTATTTTACAGCACCAGGTTTAGCATGGGATGCAGCATTAAAGAAAACCAAAGTAAATCTTGAACTTTTATCAGACCCTGATATGCTCTTAATGTTTGAAAAAGGTATTAGAGGAGGAGTATCAATGATTAGTAATAGATATTCAAGAGCAAATAATAAATATATGGGAAAAAAGTTTAAGCATAAAAAGCTAAAAAAGTATATTAATTATTTAGATGCTAATAATCTTTATGGTTGGGCAATGTCTGAACCTCTTCCTACACGTGGTTTTAAATGGATGAGTAAAACAGAATTAAAAAATTGGAGACGACATCCTTGTATATTAGAAGTAGATTTAGAATATCCTAAAGAATTACATGATTCACATAATGATTTACCTTTAGCACCAGAAAGGTTAAAAATAGGAAAAGTAGAAAAATTAATTCCAAACTTAAATGATAAAGAAAAATATGTTATTCTTAGTAAAAATTTAAAATTATACGAATACTTAGGTTTAAAAATAACAAATATTCATAGAGGAATAACATTTGAAGAAAGTGCTTGGTTAAAACCTTATATCGATTTAAATACAAAACTTAGGGCAAAAGGAAAAAATGAGTTTGAAAAGGACTTTTTTAAGTTAATGAACAATAGTGTGTTTGGTAAGACAATGGAAAACATTAGAAACCGGATTGATTTTAAGTTAGTTAATGATGAAATAAAAGCAGAAAAATTAGCTGCAAGACCTAACTTTAGACATGTAAAAGTTTTTGACGAAAACTTAATAGGAGTGCATATGAAGAAGACACACTTAACTTTTAATAAACCGGTTTATTTAGGTATGTGTATTCTTGATTTAAGTAAAACTTTGATGTATGACTTTCATTATAATTATATTAAGGTAAAATATGGTAAAAAAGCCAAGCTCTTATTTACTGATACAGATAGTTTAATGTACGAGATTGAGACAGAAGATTTTTATAAGGATATAGCTAATGATATAGAAGAAAGATTTGATACAAGTAATTATCCTAATGTTCATGAATCTGGAATACCAACAGGTATTAATAAAAAAGTAATTGGAATGTTTAAAGATGAATGTGGTGGTAAAATTATTGATGAGTTTGTAGGGTTAAGAGCAAAATTATATAGTTATAGAATGTTTGATCGTAAAGAAAGTAAGAGATGTAAGGGAATAAAGAAAAATGTAATTGCAGATAGTATTAGTCATAAGGACTATAGAAGATGTTTGTTTGATAAAGAAAAGAAAGAAAAATATAGAAAGATGCATACAATTAGAAGTTATAATCATGTGTTATACACAGAACAAATAAACAAGGTTGCCTTAAGTGCAAATGATGATAAAAGATATATTTTAGATAATAAGAGAGATACTTTAGCTTGGGGACATCATAGAATACCTGAAGAAGAAAGAAAAAAAATATGAACAACAGGGAGCAAGACCAAAAACATATTAAAATATTTAATATAGTAAAAAATATTAAATATTTATAATTTTTCTATTTTTTTTATTTTCTGTTTTACATATGAGACATTTTGTTCCAAAGTTTATTTCTAAGGTAATCTTTGTAAAACAATCAAAACAAACACACTGATGACCACAATCAACATAATGTATATATTTGGTGTTTTTTTAAACATATTAAACATTTTTTTTCTGATGTAAATGTTTTTCCATTATTAATAGTTTGTGGTTTATCTTCTTCAAAGTTACCATCATAAAAACGAAAAAATAAATCAAAAGTAGGAATAAAAATTTTTGATAATTCTTTTAAAAATTTTAAATTAGACAAACTAAAAATTTCATTTGATTTTATATCATTATCAATTAATATATATTTTCTAATATCTTTATTTTTTATAAAATTAAAATTTTCAAAACTTGAAATATCAATTTTAAATTCTTTTTTATTTCTTGTTTTCTCTCTGCTATATAAATAATATAAACCAGCTAATAATCTTTTAAAATTTCTAAATTCACCACTTAAATTAACAAAATGAAACTTAAAAGCCATAGATTTCATTGCTACTGTTGGGCTTTTACTAATGAAAAGTGGTTTATCATTAAGACATCTTTCCAACGTTTTCTTTTCTTTTTTGGTAAGCTTCTTTAACACGGACATCTTACATATCACATATTCAACTTAACTAAGAAAAATTCAAAATTTTTTTTAATTTTTTAAATTTTTTTAAATTTTTAAATTTTTTTTATAAATTAAAATTAAGTGAAAACGTTTAAGAAAAAGCTTATGCCATTTTGTTTATGAGCTTAATGTGTTAACCATGTTAAGCGTTATATCACATTAATTTTATGAGCATGTTAATGTTACATAAAATTGTTAATGACGGTCATGTGTGTTAAGCGAGGAGGGATTGGTTAAGGGGGAGGGGAAAATATAAGCTTGTTTGTTATGCATAAGCTCGTTGGTTAGCCATAAGCCAGGCTAGTTTGGTTAAGTGGGTTTGTTAAGCATAAGTGTGGGGGGATTTCATAAGCTTATTATAAAATTCGTAAGCGCGTTGTTTTAACCATAGGTGTGGTGGTGAGGTCCGATTTTTTACATAATTTACTAATTTTTCAGATCGATTGTCCTGGAATGCCCAATATTATTCTACTAAGGTCGAGGTCACACTTGATAGTCAAATGATAAAATTGTCAAGCATAGAGCTTGTCCGAGCTACAACTTCTACATTTATCATAGATTTCAAAATAATTTGGCAAAGTTGTTCTCCTGTGCCAGTAGACACGCCATTTGGAACATTTATTAAGATAGGTCTGGAGGTCTGTCATACATAGAGCTTTTCCGAGCTACACCTTCTAATTTATCACTGAATTTGAAAAAAAAAAAAAAAAAAAAAAAAAAATAGGCAGGCAGGCAGACAGGCGGGTGGATGGGTGGGTAGGTAGGTAGTCAGTAGGTACGTAGGTACATGTAGGTAGGTAGGTAGGTGGGTAGGTCGGTCGGTCGGTCTGTCGGGTCGGCCAGTCGGTAGGTAGGTAGGTAGGTAGGTCAGTAGGTGGGTTGGTAGGTATGTTGGTAGGAAGGTAGGTAGCTAGATTGGTAGGTAGGTAGGTCGATAGTAGGTTGGTAGGTAAGGCTGTAGATAGGTCAATAGGTAGGTAGGTTGGTTGGTAGTTGGTAGGTTGGTCAGTCGGTAAGGTCGTTCTGTCAGTATGGAGGTAGGTATGTAGGCTGGTATATAGGTAAGTTGGTAAGTAGATTGGTTAGTTGGAAGATCAGTGAGTAGGTAGGAAGTAGATATGCTGGTAGGTAGGTAGGTAGGTAAGTAAGTAGGCAGGTAGAAAGGTGGTTGGGTAGGTAGTTTGGTCATTCAGTAGGTCTGTTTGTCGGTCAATCATTTGGTCAGTAGGCATGGAGGCAGGTATGTAGACCTGTAGGTCAGTTAATCAATAAATCAGTTAGTAGGTAAGTAGGAGAATGGTAGACCTGTAGGTATTTGGGTCGGTAGGTGGGTCGGTTGGTTGGTTGGTAGGTTGGTTGGAAGGTAGGTAGGTAAGTGGGTAGGTCATTCTTTGGATCGGTAGGTTGGTCGGCTGGGTTAATGGGTGACGTTGGAAGGTAGGTCCATCAGTCAGATTGAAAGGTTAATGGAACAATGAATCCAGTCACGGGATTATTATTATTATTATTATTATATCTTCAAGTAGCAAATGGACATTTACCAACCCCTCTTGAGCCTCCTGTTGCAATATAACAATAAGCAGATTCACAATGAACTGACTAAGGCTTCCTGGGGATTGTGACACCTACTCTTGTAGCACAGTTTGTAAAGTAGGCATCCTGTATGATTGTGGTAATATCCTTTGATCGGGCAGTACCTGCAATCGTAGGTGTTTTTTTTTTACTCTTTCCGCGGTGCAAAATTAACAAAACGATACTCAGCCAACCCTTCTGGTACTTCTTTATGAAGATCCTGCATCAAACCTTAAATCGAAAAACGTCTTTTACTTCCCCTGAAAATGACGTCACGCGTTCCGAAAGTAGAGGAACAAATGTAGTTGCCACTACAAGTGTGTTTTCAGAGGTACATGTTTCATATTTTTTCTCTGCAGCTTTAAATTCACCAAAATTTGATATGTACAGCTGGCATAAATGGCAACAAAATAACCTGTTTACCGGTATTCCAATCTCTGTTCCCGCTGTCCGATCTATAGACTGAACAGATCTAGATCTAATTAATTTCATCAACCATTCTGTTCAATAAATAAGTTTGCTTGCAGCGTGGTCGTAAAGAACTAGGCAAATTATAGGCAAATTTATTCATTATACCATACTTACTTTCTCAAAATAGTGCTGGAAATCGCTTTTTGACGATTTTATTAAGTTTCGAACTGAATGTGGGCCGAATAGTCCAGTTATGGTCAATATTGTTCTTATTGGGTGGGAGATTGGTTGGTTATTTCCGTTTATTTATCGTCGCTACCGGTTGCCCATCTGAGCGACGCACCCAGAAGACGGTTAGTTGTTACGGGGGATAGTGCAAGGATACAGGTCGAAACTACTGAGAGCTTCGCCTGGTTCTTTAACGTGCTCGGCATATAGCACCGTCACACGGGACCTCGGTTTAATGTCTCATCCGAAAGACTATTAGTAATTTTTTTAGTTGGCCAGCCGGGGATACGAACCCACCATCTGTAGGACATTGTGTTTACGAGTCCTACGCTCTACCTACTGAGCTATATCGGCTGGTTTGGGTGGGAGAACGCTTGAATTCGGTTTTATACAAAGTGATTGCAAATCAACCGTGACGTTCATTCACTCGACCGCTTGCTGCGCAGCAAGCGCTTGCTAACGGATTTTACCCCTAAATGATAGATAGTCTGGTACCCCGCCGTACTGCAAGAGTACCGATAACGTAGTGGTAGGGACAGGTAATCCAGACTAAATGATAGATAGCGGGAAACACCAGCAAACCATTACAAAATCAGCAACATTTAAAGTTTTTACTCTAAGGAGCCAAGCCTCCGTAGCTCAGTCGGTATCGTACAGGACTTGAGAACAGGAGGTCGCTGGTTCGATCCCCGGCTTGGCCAATTTCTTTCCGAGGATTGATGATAGTCATCGCGACAGGATTCATTCCTCTCTCACCGCCGACCATTGTTTCGACGATGGCTATGTGGGAAAGCAGCCAGTGGCTTGGAAAGAATATTGTGCGGAGTTCTGGTAAATGAAACTCAGGGAAAGCATGGATAGGTGCACTGGCCGCCGTGATATAACTGAAATAATGTTGAAAATGGCGTTAAACACCATACAATCAATCAATCAATTTACTCGAAAGAACAAAATAGTATGCGAAATTTACCATATATGAAGCATACTTTGTTAGAATTTCACTCCTAGAATTGATTGAAGTGAATTGGAAATAGTAATAATGAATGAGCCATGCTCTGTGAAAAGAGGGCTTAATGCATCTGCATAAAATATCGCCTCAAATCAACCTGCGCAGTGCACGAAAGCTGACCGGGGTAGAACTCTTTTTCTTTTTGGTAAATTTTCGGTATGTCAGAGGACCAGTCTACTTCATGATTCAGTCGATCATCAGACAAAATGAATTTTATGGCTCTGTTATTTTCTGATGACTTACTTGGTATAATGCATCACGGAGATGCATTAAGCCCGCTTTTGCCAGAGCATGGTTCATATGCCATTTAACGATACTTTGATTCAAATAGTGGAAGACCGTAATAAATTAAAATGATATTTTCAGACCCTTTTGAAGGGACTAATTGATCTAGATGAAACGTTTACTCATCAAAAGACTCTTTCCACACCTATTGTCACTGTGCTTGAATGAGCATCATTTCTTTTCTAAAACATGAAAAGAGTACTAACTTTCGTTTATGTTTTTTCTTTTTTTTTTAATTCATTCGTTTCCTCCATGTGTATGACCGAGCCCCGTAGCTCTGTCCATAACGTTCTGAAGCTGACATAAGGGGTCACAGGATCGAACCTCAAGGCTCGACCAATTTTTAGGCTTTCCAAGGATTTATCATTTTCAGTCGACAGGATTCATTTGTCTCTCGTTGCTGATCAAGTGTTCCACGATAATTATGCGGGAAAGCAGCCAGTGGCACGGGAAGAATACTGTGCAAGGTACTGGTAAGAGACACTCCGGAAAAGCATGGATAGGTTCTATGCCGCCGTAATATAGCTAAAATAGGGTTGAAAACGGCGATTAAAGCCATTTTAATTCATTCGTTCAACCAATCGATCAATCAATCAACACTCATATCGAGGGTTACATGTAAAGGGGGCATATGCAGTTTTCAGGGACAAAATTCACTTTCTTTTGCATCTATAAGTCAGAATATTTGTCTTGATGACATCTAAGACAAGTTTAAAAAGGGGGCGCTTCGGGTCAAAAAATAGGTCACTTCGTGAAATCATTGAATACTATATCTACGCGTTAGACGCCATAATTCCTGTCCAGTACTCACAGAACTTGGTCAGAATGTTTGTCTTGATGATATCTCATATGAGTATGAAAATGGATCATGTCGTGTCAAAAACTAGGTCACCAGGTCAAATTTTAGAAAAACCTTGTGAACACTCAAGAGGATACATTTCAGTCCAATACTCATGAACATTGGTCGGAATGTTTGTCTAGGTGAGTTTGAATACGGCATGCCAGGTCAAAAACTAGGTCACCAGGTCAGATTTTTCAAAAGTCCTGTGAAGTCTCCGGGAACTGCATTTTCAGTCTTTGTCTTTGTACTTGTAGATGAGTTTAATGCCGTTTTAACGGCTTAGATCATATCACGGCGGCCAGCGCACCTGCGCATGTGTTTCCTGGCTTCCTCACACCAGTACTGCCACAACTTTCTTTCCAAGCCACTGACTACTATAACACATGCATCAGAGGCGAGAGGCCCAAAATCGCTGGAAAGAAAGTTGGCGCAACCCGATATCAAACCTGCAACTACCACGTCACGAGTCAGATACGCTTATCACTGAGCTACCCGGCCGGACTTTTCAGTCCAAAACTCATGAAACTTGGTCAGAATGCTTGTCTTGATGACATCTTGCACGAGTTCGAAAATGGGTAATTTTTTTTTTTTGGGGGGGGGGGGGAAGGGGGGGGGGGAACTGGGTCCCCCGAATCAAATCTGTGAAAACCTTGTTTAGGCTCTAGAGGCCACTCTTTTTGGTTCAATACTCATGAAAGTTTGTTAGAATGTCTGTCGTGATATCTCAGACTAGTTTGGAAATGATTATTTGGGTCAAACAGTCTCAGGTGACTGATTTTCGGGCCATCATTGCCCTCTTGTTCTTGTCTGTTTGTGTGTTTGCGCGCGTGTGTGTGTGTGTGTCTTTTTTTTCCAACCATTTCGATACCAGGAATACTACAGTGATTAACAAGACAAATTTTTGATGCATAGCATCAAAGAAGCCGGCAATTTTTTTGTTACCATCAATGAGGAAGGTGCTTTAGGAATAACTCGCTTATCAGAAGTTGTGTTACTTTTAAATTAAAAATTCTGGGAATAAGACTAAGAATGTTCTTAAGAATGGTTGGTGAATACAGACCCAGTAGAAAATTTTACCGACTGCAACAATTTGGGGGCTAATTAAGATTTTTTTTTTTTGCTGTGAATCCTATTTTTTGTTTAACTCTTTACCAAACGACAAACTTTTAGACTAGTCCAAATTAAAAGCATCTGCAGACAACAAAATAGATGTGACTCAAAAATTGAAATTTGTTTTGAAAAGGATAGAAAACAGTGTGGGAAAAGGAGAAAATACTGGTTACCAGCATTTTCTCCTTTTCACACAATGTTTTCATAATGCCTCTTTCTCAGGGTCGTTAAAACACTAATATAAACTTCACTTTTCTTCCTGCATGCATTCGGAAAGAGGACAGTTACATTCAGTAAACAGGAATGGTGCAATTTTGCTCTTCAGATAAAAGCATGGTCATTTTGGATTAGGTATTTTCTCTATTTTGACAAGATCAAAATACTGTTATCATTCTTACATGAATATGATCCTACATACCGTAGTCAGACCTCCAGGTAAGAGGGAGTGATAGTATTCTAAATCCATTATTTCCCTTCCAAACCCTAAGTTGTGGGTACTCATTAGAATCGTCTCGATGAGACGATTGTAATGAGTACCCATAACATGTGGTTTAGTGGAGATTGATTAATATTTTCAATTTTGAAATCAAAATCGCTCCCTCTATCTGGAGCTCTGCCGTAGCTGATGCATATTATTGCATGATCACTTGACATTCCAACAAGCCTTCACAAAAGTTTAGCCAAAAGCTAAAAACCTTTACCAAACAATTACATGTTCTAATTAATGACCCTGAAGAAAAAGGCTTCTGAAACCATTGTGAGAAAAGTATAAAATGCTTGTCACAAGCATTTTCTCCTTTTCCACAATGCTTTCTATCATTTCAGAGCCAAATCTCATCATTATAACCAAATCTAATTTGTCGTCTGCAACTGCTTTGAATTTGGACAATACTGTCCAAAATTTTAACCCTGTCCAAGTTGAAAGCATTTGCAGACGACAGTTTCAATGTGGCTAAAATGATTGCAATTGATCTGAAAGGTTAGAAAACATTGTGGGAAAAGGAGAAAATGCTGGTTACCAGCATTTTCTGTTTTCCAACAATGTTTTCAAAAGGCTTCTTTCTCAGGGTCGTTAAAAGTCGGGATTATGGTAAAGATTTAATCCTTCACTAAACAATTATATATTCTAGTGAACTTGAAGAAAAAAGCTTCTGCAACCATTCCAGTAAAAGTATAAAATGCTTATCACAAGCATTTCTTCCTTTTCCTACAATGCTTTCTACCATTTTAGAGACAAATCTTATCTTTATAACCAAATTGGATTTATCGTCTGCAACTGCTTTGAATTTGGACAAGTAGGGTACAGAATTAAGAGGCTAACTAATCCATTGAAGAAGTACCATCAATTTGTTTTTCCTTTGCTTCTTGCTTTATTTCTTGATTCTTAGTCAGCTATTGCCTTACTAAATTGAGCAATAAAATATTTTCAAGTTTGGTTTGACCATGAAAATCTGAATAGCCCCCTTACAATGTAATAGTTGAACATGTAAATGAGCCATGCTCTGGCAAAAGGGGGTTTAATGCATCTCCGTGATCCATGATACCAAGCAAGCCATCACATAATTAAGGATCAACAATACATGTAGCCTCTTTTTTAAAACAATCAACTTAATCATCAGGTAGACTGGTCCTTAAATATACAGAAAATTTACCAATAGCGAAAAGTTTCAGCCCAGGTCAGCCTGCACAGTCCAAGCGGGCTGACTTGGGTTGATACTTTTCCCAGATTTATTAAGACCCTTTTTCACAGAGCATGGCTCAAGTGCAATGATGTACAACATCAGTCAAAAGCTGTCGAGGGTCATTTATAACTAGGTGCAAAACCCAAGTTTGGCTGGAGCCCTAAAGCCACAAAAATAAGTGCAATACCCTTAAACGCTACATCAAAAGTTCCATTACATTTCCTTTCCAGCCTTACTTTAGACCTTTGAAAGAGTAGAAAACATTGTATGAAAAGAGCGAGATTTTTAGGCCGCTCAATAAGATTTTAATCGGGATATCTCGCGCAATTTAGTAGAAATTCTTCAGTGTTGCGCGAGATATCCCGATTAAAATCTTATTGAGCGTTTTTAGAAATAAGAGTTCAATTACAAAATCTGTAGTTTTCATGCTCGCAATTTATGTGAACAGCACAAGGAAAAAAAATGCGTAATATTGCGCTAATCTACTTACACGGACAGTAGTATCAGGGGAGGTAACCAGTCTATACTACTTTAAGAAGAGTTACGCTGCCTGTGGGTTCAATCATTAATCAGTTATTAAATAAATATCTATAAATACGAAGCCTGTGGGGTCAATCATTAATCAGTTATTAAATCAATATCTATAAATACGAAATCTGTACTTTTTATGCTCGAAATTCATCTCAACAGTACATACAAAAAAAAAAAAAAATGCATAATTTTGAGCTTAATAGCAACATACTATTAAAAGTATTTGAGTGATTATGTCGGAAAAGTCGTGCAGTGATGTATCCCAAAATTCCCCATGTGTCAGTCTTGCATTCAATCGACATTGAAATGTGTGCTCGTTCTTCCTACAAATAGTAATTTCATAGTGCGACCTTGATCTACACTGTTGCAAAAGCACCTCCAAGCAGCAGGAGTTATCCTCATAGACATCCATAATACATAGCCCAAAGTTCGACTCTCCCGAAAAGATAGGTCAAAGGTCAAATGACGCGAATCATTCGAACATAGTTTGTAGTATTTCTGATAGTGATCATCCATGCCAAACTACAACGCACTCTTACTTCTGGTTCTGGAAAAGATTTCTTTTTTTTTTTTGCATAAATAAAGAAATGATCACCATCTTGTAAAATGGCCAGAATCTTTTCGTAAATTTCCATTGTAAGCCTTCAAAGAAACTGTTTAAGATTTGATCAAATTCTGCTGATGTCTGTCCGTCCGTCTGTCCATATCCTTCCTCTCAATTTAAGCATTATACAAGTCCATTATTACTCACAGGTTGAAGTATGATCAGACTATATATGTACTGTCCGCTTGAAGAAGGCTGGCACCCAACATCACATCTTGATTGCAGAACTAAAACTCGGTCTAGACCAATATAAGAAGGATGACGACCTATTCTTGAAAGAAAGATATGTTCTTTTTTTAACATTTCTACGGTTTATGATTAGAGCATAATAGTCTACAAACGTTATGTTCAATTCAGTGGCTGAAAGACGGGGGGACGAACTGACTGACCGACCAACTGATCAACCGACTGACAGTATTTAGAATCTCGCTTTTTGAAATGTGACGGAACTTTACACGAAAGTTAATGATAATTTTACCTTCATTTACGGTGTTAAAATTCAATTAAGGAGGAATTACTCAATGTATTGTTATCAAATTGTACCAAATTTTGCAATTTCGTACCACTGAAATGAGAAGAATGGAGGGAGGGGCGGACAGACAGACAGACAGACAGATCAAGACAGAAGAGAGAGAGGGAGATGTTACACAGACAGACAGATCAAAGGACAGAAGAGAGAGAGAGAGAGTGAGAGAGAGAGGTAGGTTAGACAGACAGACAGACAGACAAAATAAATTGCTTGATTAATTGAATCGATGAATAGCGTTGAACGCCACTTTCAACATTATTTAAGTCAAACCAAGGCAACAGCTCGCTTATTCATGTACATCTTGGGTTACACCAGTGCCAGGCTGTGACTCTGAAGTGTCTTGACCAAGATTACTCCCACGAAAATCCAAGAGCTTACAGTTAGGCTCGAAACCGGTGCCTCCCGATTGTGAGTCCTTCACTTTAACACCGAGCCACACAGTACCAAGACAGACAAGAAGAGACGAGGACAGACAGACGGACGGGCGTAGGCCTAATGATCGACTAACAGAAATTTTGATATATTTTTTTCAAAACTGTATAGATTTAACTTTTACAAGAATCGGATAAAGCATATTCAACTTTACAAGGGGTGTTATACGAAAGTGCCATTTGATCGACACCAGCACTGTATGATTTGCATGCATACCTTTTGTACTTGGTCACACCAGTAGGGTGGGTTTTGGCGCGAAACTAGGACGGTGCTACAGTAAAGATCTCCACGTGTAAAAAATCTACTTTATATAATGTTGTTTTCACTGTATATAAAGAAAAGATACCCTCATGTATTGATTTTTTACGTCCATGTATTGACGGGTACACTCTACCGTATAAGTTCGAGAGTTTTACCATCACAATATAGATTCTGTGCATAATTATATTGGAAATTTGCCTTTATATATTTAAATTTTGCCTTAATGTAATTGAAAATCTACAATATAAATCAAAACTTTGTGTACATAACCAGAAGTTTTTATTTTAAGCGGTGTTATTTCATATACATGTACATGTATAAAGGTATCATTTCCATATTTCGGCATGTTATATGTTATTGCCCTCATCAAAAGGACTGTGCCTTTGCGTCGTAAACTTTTACCTTTTGAAAATTTATTTTAAACAGTACGTAATTAATTGTTTGCCTTGTCGACATATTCTTTATCTTCACGTGAGAGAAGAAATTGTGTTTCAACTACTATTTCATGTTGATATCATGAAATTGTATCTTTATATATTAGAATGATATCTCAATATCACGAAATCTTGTTGTATCAGACAACTCAGGCGTTCCATAGTAATTGTTTATTTCATCCGCAGTTGCTAGGCGATTACATGGTTCTCGGTTTTCAAGACGCTTCATATTCAGTTGAATTGAGCCGAGAACCAGTTTACTTTTCTTTTTTTGATTCCCCGAAAAGCTATAAATAGTCGTTGCATGATTTTCGCAGTGCGACATGAGCACTGTTTAGAACAAACGGGATTTGCGTATTTGACCTGAGTAATTGACCGTCGACAATTTGCACTCGTTTTTTTTTTGTTTTCGCATTTTCCAATTCATAGGGCCTACTCGCATTTTGCGAGCAAATAGGCGGGAATTTCGAAGCCTGTTCAAAGCCATCATAAGCATAAACAGTGACTTAAAGGCGCCTAGAATCTATCCAGGGTCCGTATTCACCAACCCTTCTTAACCCTTTTCCTGCTAAATAGGTGAAATGAAACTTTCAATTCGATATTAAAAATATAAATATTGCTATTTCAAAGTAATTTTATGGGGAAAAATATCTACTTATCGGACAGTGTAGATCCAAGATCGAGCTGCACGTTCTGTGCAGTCTGATCTTCATCTGCACAGTCCGCATAAAGGTCATTGAGTCGCGCTTAGCAGCATAGGGGTTAATATCAGTTTAAGTTTTATTCAAGATTTAGAAAACGATGTAATCAGAAGATGCACCTTATTTTTTTTTTAGAAAATCCTGAGAGTGAGACCTACCTTGAATGTTCTTAAGAATGGTTGGTGAATACAGACCCTGAAGCCATCAGTGGCATTATATCAGTGAACATAAAGGGGGCCTAAAACACTTATGAAAACGACAAGGTACTAGTTAGATCTATATGAAGTGTGCTCGGGCAGCAGGGGTTTTAATTCATCTCCACGGTACAATGTAGCAAGCAAGTCCTCATACAATCATAGATCCAGCTCCATTTTGTTTAATAGCCGACTGAATCAAAGGATAAACTGGTCCTCCGACATGCACAAAACTTACTGCGCAGGCTGATATGGGTCAATACATTTTGCAGATGCATTAAAACCCCTTTTCACAGAGCATGGCCTATATACTTCACTTTGCAAGCGTAAAGACACTGGGTGGTTACATCCAGTAAAATGGGGCGATTTTGACTTAGATAACGCGAGGTTGGTTTACAATCTGTTAAATTTCGTCTATTTGAATGGGATCAAATACAACGTCATCGTATTTATAAATATGGTTCATCATAATTGACGTGTGTTATTGGTCACGTGAGATTCCCGACAGGACATCATAAAATTCTGACGCGAAATGCAGAACTACTTTAAGAGACTACGTATTCCAGTATGCATCTCTATCCCCATTTTTGATGGTTTGCCAGCCGATCTAAATCAGTGATAGGTCCTACTTTCAGTTTTGTGTGATTCTTCAGAAAAAAAAAGTGAATGACTCCCTTTAACACCTTTAAGGAATTGTTTATTTCAGGAGGGAGTTAAGCACATCGGGGAAATTCACTTGGAAATGACGAATGGATGACGACTGTCGTCGATGGCCTTGGGCAATCCAGTTAAGATGATCTAGGGAACAAGGTACTTATCACTGATTGTCTCTAGAAATCTAGTCGCATATGGCCAATAGAAGAGTGGGATTGGTCAATAAATCTGTTAGAGGAGAAAGATTTGACCACTTTCTTCCATTGTCAGATTCTTTAATGTCCTACTTAGACATTTGCGGCGTAAAGTTGGGAACGATGGCCGAGGAACAGTAACGCCAAATATTGAGGGGTCGTCTCAACAAATAATTTAAAAACTTGAAAGGCCAAGGCATTGTAAATGTTTTCTGTCCTTACGAAAGGAGAATCATTACTATTTTTGACTAGCGAAGCTAGTCTATAGACCTAGATTCAAAGTAAACAAAAAAACCCACAGTTGCCAAATACTGCCTCACAGAAAAGACTTCTTTCTGTTAGAAATCTTAATTCTGTTATTTATGACAATTTTGAAAAAAACAACAACACTAAATCTCTACCACTCCAAGGTGAACATGTCCTCTTACAAAGTAATAAAGTGAACAAGATGTCATTTATAAGGTACAAGATCTTTGCTTATATGTAAATTAAGTGACCTATGCAAAGCAGAGAATCACTTAGTCCTACATCACTGTAACATTAGACGCACCTAGGTATTAACTTGTAGCAAATGCCGGCTATATCAACCCTCACTTGACAGAGAACGCTTGTCATTCATTATTTAGATCATTGTGCACAGTTAAACTGTTATGCTGCACTGTTATTCTACCTTTTGAATATTAACCCTTTTTACCAAACAGTTCCAAGTTTTAATGACACTGGGGAAGAATCCCTTTGAAAATATTGCGGGAAATGGAGAAAATGCTGATAACCACCATTTTCTCCTTTTCTCACATTGTTTTCTGCCCTTTTGGAATCATGTTTCACCAGTTCAGCCACATTTGATATTTAAGGTCTGAAACAGCTTTGAAATTGGACGAGTGTAAAATTTTTGGTTTTGTATAGAGAGTTAAATAGTTAACTACATCTTGTGCTAGTGGATATTGACTAATTGATTGTATGGTGTTTAACGCCGTTTTCAACAATATTTCAGCGATATTGCGGCGGCCAGAGCACCTATCCATGCTTTCCTGGAGTTTCTTTTACGAGCACTACCGCAACTCAATGACCTTTTGCGGACAGTGTGGATAAAGATCAGACGACACAGAGCGTGCAGTCTGATTTTGGATCTACACTGTCCGATAAGAGGATTTTTCCCCCCAAAATGTAACTTTGAAATAGCAATATTCAGGTGTTTACCATCGGCTTGAAAGTTTGATTTAACATTTTTAGCATGTTGAGGGTTAAACTTAAACTGGATTATAGTTAAACAATAGCACGCATAGCCCCGGCAGCTCAGTCGGTAGCGTACAGGACCTGAGAACAGGAGGCTGCTGGTTCGATCCCCGACTCTGCAAATTTCTTTCTGAGGATTGATGATATTCATTGCGACAGGATTCATTTCTCTCTCACAGTTCGACGATGGTTATGTGGGAAGCAACCAGTGGCTTGGAAAGAATATTGTCCGGAGTACTGGTCGAAGAAACTCAAGGAAAGCATGGATATGTGCACTGTCCACCGCTACATAACTGAAATAATGTTGAAAACAGGGTCAAACACCATGCAAACAACCAATCAATCAAATTCGCTAGTCCGTCAGTACTTTCAGTACTTTTTCGTGGGGGAGGGGGGTCGTCTGGGGCCCAGTGGCTAAGGCGCTGGACTCTCGCCGGGAGACCAGGGTTCGATTGCCGCCTGCGCCGCTTTGTTCTCGGTCGGAGTGGCCTTAGGCAACCTTAGTACTGGTTATAAATCCCAGGAATAATCAATAATGCCAGGTCACCGTGATATAATTGAAATATAGTTGAAAGGGGCGTAAACTAGCAAAGAAACAAACAAAACATTTTATATTGTAATTATCATTTAGTCATTATAACATGAACTGATGCCAAGTTCCCGAATTAATTTTGGAACTTTTCGCACTAGAAACCTATTGTACAGTTCATGACTTTCTCTTATCAGCTCTGCCAGTGGTCGCTTGCGTTGACAATTGTTCTGTCTTAGGCGCTGACGTGCATCGGCATTGTCGTCCTCAGATGATCATGACAAAGCATTGGCAGCCTCAGCGGGGACGTCTCGACGTTGTTCACCGGGAGCTCTACGGCCTCGGTTGTTCATTTCTCTAGGGGCTGGACCTTGTTGGGGTTCCCTTGGGACTGGACAGGGTTGCAGCTGCTGGTCAGCTGGTCCGTCTTGGTCTAGATTAACACCTATGTTCAGGTCTCTTGGAGCTGGACCGGGCAATGTCTGCTGCATATCAGCAGCTACAAACTTGCCCTTGGTTTAGTTGCCTAATACCGTCCCTCGGAGCTGCACCTTACCGTAGTCTGGTAACATCGTCTGGTCTCAACAGACGTCTTTCAAGACGCTGTACGGCCTGGAGCGCTTCTCTGAAATGATACATGGAATTGTGAAATTTGATTAAATTATCAAAATGAGCATGCTACAAACTAATAAGGCAGTAAAATTTCGGTACATGTAGAGCATCATTTTGCATTTTGACCCGGGGGTAAATGCTGTTTTGTTGGTTGCACAAGCACTGAATATGTCGGATTTGATTATATTTGGGGTACCTGACTATTGATTGAAAAGCTAGAGTAATTTTAAACGCTTTTTATAATTAATGATCGATTTATTGTATGATGTTTAACGCCGTTTTCAACATTATTTTCAGATATATCGCGGCGGCCAGTGCGCCTATCCTTGCTTTCCTGGAGTTTCTTTAATCAGTATTCCTCACAGTATTCTTTCCAAGCAACTGGCTGATTTCCCACATAACCATCGTCGAAACAATGGTCATCAGTAAGAGAGAGGAATGAATCCTGTCGCAATGACTATCATCAGTCCTCGTAAAGAAATTGGCCGAGCTAGGGATAGAACGAGCGACCTCCTGTTCTCAAGTCTTTCTATAATTATACTTACCTGATGTCGGGATCATTCATTTCGGCAGGATCTTTGCTTATAAGCCTACCAAGTTTGCTGGACATTCGTGTTTTGGGTTGCTTGTCCCCACCACAGAAAGTTCTGTCTTGCGTCTTCAGGCAGCTGATTTATATTACGTTGAACTTCTTAAAGAATATCCAACCAGTTGGTAGGTGAGACAAATAGGCACGCAGTATGAATAATGTTTCTTCTTTTTTCTTGCATTTTACGTTTTTGTAACAAAGTCGCACCTGAAAAATGAAATTATTAGATTATATTATTGTTATTTCTATTCTTTTTAATAACAATGATAAAAGTCCTTGAATATATTAACCCTTTCCCTGATCTATACTCGTCTGAACACGTTAAAAGGAGATCGCTTTCGAAAATATTGTGTGAACAGGTGAAATTGTCCAATTTGAGCAATGCGCAATGTTTTCTACCAGATTAGTAATTTACGCCCCCTTTTACAACAGTTTTTGCCTTGTCGTCTGCAACTTATTTCATTTTCAGACAGTCTCAAAATTGTTTATTATGGACAGGGTTAAAAACATCGGCAACGATAATTCACAATAAACCTATTTATGAAACACAACTGGAAACAAACAAAATTTTGCCCGGCCTAAAAATATTGTTGTCACTCACTTTACAATACTTGTACATCGTGCACTGCGTGTTTTTAAAAGTTGGATTCTGCGATCTAATCACGTTTATAGAATAGTTGGGGTAAGTTTATACTATAAGATCATCTAAGTTGTAGAATAATAAAATAATAAATATACTGTTGATTTATTTTTAATGAAATAAGCGTTTACATACCGGCATTATTCCGTTATCTTCCTTGTTTTTTTTTTTCAGTACCAACAAATTATGTATACAATAATGAGTATTCAAACGCAAGTGACTTAGCTAAACGGCACGATATTATTGTGCCGCTTGGGTCGTGTGTGAGGTTAGTTTTGCGTAGCTAAAACTGTCCAACAGTTTATACTAGGAAATAAAATGAAAATCAAAGTCTGAATTCATGAGTATATTACCCATATTTTATTTAACAAAATGATATAAAAGAAAGTATTTCATACAATAAAACTGATTTAATCATTTTTATATCATATTAACATCGCACTGTTCGTAACGAATCCGGTCTCAGCGATAACTCCAAAACTGTTGAAGCAAATTGGATCGATTTTCATAGAATGGTAAAGGATAACAAGAGGGTGTGTCATGCACAAATATGTTTCTCCCTTGTTCAAGACCACAGTTCAAGGTCAAGGTCTTTGGGGGTTACGGTAACATTACTTGTTTACTTTCAGATATTCATAGAGTTATTTTCGAAATGGACAGGGATTCAAAAATGTTCATATCAACGCTTTTGCCCGTACTTCTACACCCACCGCCTAAAGTGTCAAACTATTTTGCCTTAACACGCACTTACACTGAACTACAGACTATTTGATTCTGACGAAAATTATTACAGTGGTAGAAATGTATTTCAAATTCTTGCTACACATAGATATCAGTTCTTCGAGTTATGTGGTGAGACACCTGAAACCCTTCTAAGATTACTTAATACTTTGGATATAACATCCCAAAGACCTAGAACATTATCGACTAGAAACCGTGTTTTATTGACTCTTATTTGGCTACGATCTTATCCTGCCCTCATGATGTTATCATCATTATTTGATATAAGTGTATCGACAGTGAAAGACGAGATTCGTGCTCTACTTCCATGTTTTTATTTGAAACTAAAAAGATATATAAAATGGCCTTCAATCTAAGAGTGGTCTGAGATGATGTACGTTTGGAACAGAATACCTATGGCGGTCGGAACTATTGATGGAACGTCTCACAGAATACACCGACCTAAAGTAGAGCCAAAAGAACAATGTTATTCAGGACACAGACAATATCACGCAATACATACGCAAATTATTGTTGACAATTCTGGTGTTATTCGCTATATAGAAACTGGGTTTTTAGGTCACCAAAACGATGCACAACAATTTCGAATGATGCGACAAGTAGGCATAGGCCTAGAATTTCCAGGTAACAGCGTGCTTTTAGCGGATAAAATCTACCCTAATGGGTACCCTTTAATGACCCCCTATACAAGTGCACAACTCTACAGAATGGACAAGTGAACTATGCTTTAATCCAGAAAACTTAACAAGTACATTACAAAATACAGGGTTGTTGCAGAAAATTCAATCGCTGAGTTAAAAACATATAGATCAGTCGGTGGTGTGTGGAGAAACAAGCGAATTGTTTTGCCTCGTGTTGTGTACATTTGTGGTAGACTAGTTTGTTGTAGAAAACGGGGAGGGTTGACAACTTAAATGTTATTGACGTTGATTTGAATAAATAGTAAATCAGGTAATAAGGTAAAAGCTAAGCACCTGCAGTTTTCATAACTTTTTAGATCATCTTGAGATTGTCCCCAGATATAATGTCCTCGATCCTCTATCCCCGTTCCTCAACTGAAAACCGCAAATGTCTCTTATAATGTCCAAGACTAGCCATTAGGTCCGTTACAAACCATTATTAAAAACATTCGATAACTGTATCGTATTCACCAACCATTCTTATTACACTGGATAACCGTGGGCCCGCATTCCCTGACCATTCTTGATACCTTCGAAAACCGTGGGTCTGTATTTACCAATCATTCTTAATAACGGTTGATATTAGTGGACCGTATTCACCGACTATTCTGCATAACGTTCGATAACCGTGGGCCATATTCACCAACCATTCTTAATAACACTTGATAAGCGTGGACTAGTATTCACCTACTAATCTGAATTACAATGGATTACCGTGGGCCCGTATTCTTCATTATGATGGATAACTATGGACTCGCATTCACCGACCATACTTGATAACACTCGATAACCGTGGGTCTGTACTTACCAACCATTCTTAATAATATTCGATAACCGTGGTCCCGTATTCACATACTGTCCTAAATAACATTCGATAACCGTGAGCCTGTATTCACCAACCATTCTTAATTACGGTAGACAATTATTGCCCGCATTCTCCGACCATTCTTGATAACACTCTGTAACCATGGGCCTGCATTCACCAACATTCTTAATAACAGTTGATAACTGTGGAGTCGTATTTGGTGGGACTGTCCCTGGGCAAGACACTCTAAAGCCCCAGCCTAGTACTGGTGAAACCAAAGGCATGCATGAATATGTAAATTGTTGCCGTGATATGACTGAAATAATGTTGAAAGCGGCGTTAAATAGCCATCCGTCCGTCCGCCCGTCCGTCCGTCAGACAGTCAGTCATTCAATCAATTATCTAATGCCGAAGAATTTTCCGAATCTGACAAGGAATGCAGTTTTGAATGGTTGGTGAATGCGGGTCTTGGTCGTAAGAAACAGAAATTCTCAGCCGACCATTTAGCTAGTCTCTGACTATAGAATCAAAGTGAATTTACAAATCTAGGATTTAATTACGCCCAAAACTTTTCTCTTTCAAATTTGTGTCAGGGTCTGTCTGTATCGACCACTCTCAAATCAAACCAAAATTTAGGCTTTCTTCCTGATTGTTGAGACAATCAGCTAAGCCAGGTAGTTAATCTTGAAATTAAGGCAAACAAAAAGTATTTTGAAATGTTGGTTGGTACGGAACCAAGGCAGGTATTAACCAACCGTCTGCAATGACATTCTTGGTCCAAATCTCAGGAATGTTTTACATTTGAAAGAGAGGCAAATTCTGATTGAATGTCCTACATTTGAAAGTAACACAATTTCTGATTGGGTCAGTCTGAATCTTTCTTTCTCGCTCTTTCTAAATCTAGAGTAAGAGAAAAATGCAATTTAGAAGTGTTGGTAAATACTGGATCAGAACTGTGATTTATTTACCTAACAGGCCAATATTAGACCAACGATATACTAGATCAAGTGAAACAATAGAGAAACATTTGAAAGACAATAATAAAAAAAAAAAAAAACAAAAAAAACAACGACAACAACTGAGCCATTCTCAGGCAAAAGGGGGTTTAATTTATCTCCATGATGCATAGTACCAAGCAAGTCATTGCATAACTATGGATCTATAACATCAGTTCACTGAATGTGAAGATAGAATGGTCCTTGGACATGCAGAAATTTTTAAATACTAGCAAAAAATTTCGATCCATGCCTGTTTGCGCGGACTGCACAGGCTGACATATGGTGATACTCTGTGCAGATGCATTAAACCCACTTTTCAGGGTACATGTGGGGAAAAAATGAGGGAATGTTGCCCGTGGTGTTTTTAAACAGTCAAATCTGCAGGAAAGCAGAAACATGTTCATAATTATTGAATATAATCATACTTCTACAGCAAAAAGTTATTGTGTTACAATAATGCATAGATCTACAGGAAAACAGTTCTGTTCATATTTTAACTACTTTTGTTCCAGGTTTGAGAGATCTGCTCAATAAAATGTCAGAAACCAAGGAAACTCGGTACAAAAACTGGCGCAAAGCTAGTACAGGACTGCTTCGTACCAAAGAAGGTCTTCAGGATTTTGTGTCAGATGAAATAAATAAATTTTACACTACCATCTACAACAAGGTCTTGCAGCAACTTCCACCAAACAGTCAGTGCAATGCATGTACAATCCAGAATGTCCTAAAATGTCCAACAAAAGGAACATGTGAAGGCTCACGTTGCCATTTCCATGACAACAAAGATCCAACGAAGCGTTACAGACCATGTCCACAAAACATTTGTCAGGCTATTCGCGATGAAGTTGTTAATGTTCACAGATACGGCAGACCAACGTTTAAAAACTCGGATGCACAAGTATGGTACAATTCAAGCTGGGAGCTGGCCAAATGTTTTATGCCACAAGAGTACTCAAAAAGGAATACTGCAGACGACACAGATTTGTCTGGTCTTATCAATGTTATACTCTGTCATCTGGATTTCCAAGCCCTAATTACTGAAAATCTCAGCCAACCTGGAAACATATTTGAAAAGGTATTTGATTATTATTTTTATGCCTGTCTGCAATTAAAATGGGCAACATACTTTGGTTACTTTGTGAATTCTATAGTAGGGCACAAAGGGTACACAGTGGATTTGTCTCGTCGAGTACCCACAACAAAAAACTTATTTATTTATATAACTGTTTCTTGCCAGTCTTTTACGTAAATATTCCACTAACATGCTTGCATCATGTTTCACAGATAGTGTGTCAGATTTTTTTTTATATTTTTGGACGAGTAAAAAAGTGAATGTGGGATCTTTTACTTTAGCTGTGCTGAGCACCTTGAGTTCATCTGAACATGAAGTGCTCAAGGGTAGCCTTTGTGTTCAATCAAGTGTCGTCAAACGTCAACCTTTATCTGGTGTTCACCTTATAGGCCACATTTACATTTTGAGTCGTATGCTTATGACACTTGATCAGACTATCTTCTTTTGATGGTAACCTGGATGGGTTTGACATTTGGTCTTGTTGGGTAAAAAGCGATGTAGGGCCATCATTCCCCTTTGTTAAATATCGTACACATTTCCTGTTAAAATGTGCCCATGGATGATGTGGAATGCGGTTTATATAGTTCAAAGAAAACCTTAATCGAAGCACATCGCTGCAAATTTCCTAATAACAATAGCAATGTCAGGTAGCGTTCAACTGGACAGATACTCTAATGAAAGGTTCACGGTGTCTGTAGAATGGTTGCTCTTTCGAAATATTCGTCTAGACGATTTGTACCTCCCCCATCCATAGATCGACTTGTGAACGTATGATGTGATACCATTCTGAGCAATCTTATGAAATCAAACTCCCTGCAGCGCAACTTGAACTTCAGTGTCGCGGGGAGTCAAATAAGACATGGCACTAGGTCTGGGGAATATGCACGGTGCCTCACGACCACAGTCTCATACTCCCTTAATGTTGTTTTAGTGATGGCAGGAGAAAGCGACTTGGGGTCGTCACAATGAAATTAGAGTTTTCCATCCATGTCGTATCGTTCATTCCTTATTACTCCAACCATACCAGCTTGATTACCTGAAATTGAGAGGCAGTTATCTTACTAGATGATTTTAGCATTAGTCTTTGAAAAGTGAGGCCGTAGGTGGGATATACACATATCGTGCATCGGTGAACATTGTAAACAAATGACCCAAGATCTTGCAAAAATGGGGTTTAATGCATTTCGATAGTGCAGTATACTAAGCGAGCCATCACAATCATGTTTGTGGATCCATAAGATCGATTTTGTCTGACAACCGACTGAATCATGAGTAACACTGTCTTTTGACATGCAGATAATTGACAACAACGCAGACTGCGCAGGCTTTCAGATGCATTAAACCCCCTTTAGTCCCTTATGAGTGCGTTTGGTAGCTCAATCCTAAATGGCGTTGTCATAGAGACACAGGAATTCGCAACCGTGTACTTAGGTTATTTCTTTTTTTTTTTGTTTGTGTAAAAGACACTAACATGAAATTTTGTACAATCAAAAAGTTCTTATACTTTCAGGATACTTTCTTAGATCACCTGTATGTTTGAGAAATATAGGATCTGACATAAGTTGGCATTCAAGATAAAATTTTACTAAACGAGTCTAGGAAAAAAAAAATTAAACAAGTCTAGGAAAAATGTTGTTAAACGAGCCTTTGGCGAGCTTAATAACATTTTTCTTGACGAGTTTAATAAAATTTTATCTCAAACGCCAAGGAGTGTCAGATTCTTTTTATCACATAAGGATATTTATCACATAAAACCTCCTCCGGCAGTGTATTAAACTCGTGACTTATTTTTTATAATACACTAGTGTATTTTCGTTTTTTGGGTCCCGGTTCTGATCAGTTTTTAGTCGTGAGCGCGTGAATCCGGAGAAACCAGCCATTGTACGTGCCGGAATTTGTGCGACTACGCCGTTTCGCGGAAAAATGACGTTATTGTTGCTAAGGCGTATACGCGCGGAAAGTTTCTGATTTTCATGTTTAATAAAAACAAAGAAATGCAGCGAAAGTCTTTTAAATCAACAAAATTGCGGAAATAGGTGGACTTATTCCCTCTAGAAACTGGTTCATTCTACTTTCGGCGTAAATATCAAAGAAGTATCTACTTGTGTATATACACATTTGAAACCAAACTGCAACTGTAACTATGGACCCGTGAATGGTGTATAGGCTAAAGGTGATGATGCAGGATATATTTTGCCTGTCACTGGTTTTATTTGATAAATAGAATCACACATTAGTGTTTATGTATTATCATTTTTATCAAACTCGTTGACTAAAATGTATTTGACGCCAAGGCTCGAGTCATACTTTATTAGTCAACTCGTTTGATAAAAATGATAATACATAAACACTCATGTAAGATCCTGTATTTCACAAATTATAGAACAGAGGATGCAAAACCGTCTATAGATGCACGCTCACTAATATCAATAAAATCCCCATTCATTTCTATGAAATGACATCAAAAAAGACGACACATAATTGTGATATCAAACGTGTATCTCGTATAAAATAAAGAACACTCGTAATGACAATATTACACTGAATATTACATTGAAAACAAGGGAGGTTGTGTGATAAACTGAGGTAAGTGTAAAGTTAAACTTATAAATTACACTGTTTCTGTTTTTAGCTTCACTTGCCAAAGGCCAGCAAGCTTATGTCATGACCCTGTGTCCGTCGTGCGTCTGTGCGTGCGTCTGTGCGCCCGTCTGTACGTCCGTCAGTGAGTTCGTGCGTTAACGTTTACTTCAATCATCTTCTTCTCTGAAACTGCCCATCTAATTCTTACCAAACTTCACAGAAACTATCCTGCTATGGTCCTCTTCAGAATTTGTCCAAAAAAAAAAAAAAAAAAAATCGATTGCTATAAAAACCCTGGTTGTCATGGCAACAAAACTGAAAATATTATTTTTTCAAATAATTTTCTTGTCTGCAACTTTAAGGATAAGGGCTACCAAATTTTGGAATGAAGCTTCATCTGATAGACCTCTACCAACGGTCTCTTCAAATTATAGCTCTGGGGTTGAAATTGGTCCGTCTGGGGGTGGGGGGGGGGGGTTCACAAGTTTTACATGGGCTTATACTGTGAAAGTGTTAAAAATCTTCTCGTTCCTGATCGTAAGGGCTAGGGTTACCAAATTTTGCATGAAGCTTCATAAAATAGACCTCTACCACAGGCTTTTGAAGCTCCATTGGTCTGTTACAGAACACTAACATTTTTCTTGGTTGATCATCGAATACTTGCGAATTGGCGCATGTATATCAGGGAATACTCAAATTTTCATTTACATCGTTACTATAAATAACACATTGGCGACTGCCTCTATGTTGTATATAATAAGATAAGGTGTGCAACGAAATCGAAGAAAATTTTTACCCCTGTCCCCTTTCAGAGATACTATTTAACCAAAAACGGAAAAATAAACCTAGTTACCGTTGCAGATGGGTTCACAAATGATTTTTCTTGAGTACCTTGACCTTAGAAAGTTTCAAACGGCTCTTGCGATCAAGCAATAGCTCTGATCTTAAAAGAATTAAAAAGATTCTACATTTTCCGGATCGCCATGCGCTGACGTCACACAATTCATTATGACGCAGCGAATTATAACTCACTTGAATTTACTATCAAAAGACGCGCCAAAGTTTTTGACCAATAAACGGTAAATACGCATTTGAAAATATACGAAATGGAAGATGAACATCGTGATACTGGATTAGATGAAAGGATAAATTATAACAGACGAAATATTAATTTGATAATTTCATCAATATATCAACAAAAGAATTTTTGATCTTTGTTTGAAAAAATAAATTTTAGTTTTAATTCTCTGCGGGATTATAAATTGTGTGACGTAAGCGCATGGCGATCCGGAAAGTGTGGAAGCTTTTTAAAATTTTTCAGATCAGAGCTACAGCTTGATCGCAAGAGCCGTTTGGAACTTTCTAAGGACAATGTACTCAAGAAAAATCATTTGCGAACCTATCTGCAACAGTAGCTAGCTTTATTTTTCAATTTTCGGTTAAATATTATCTCTGAAAGGGTACAGGGATAAAAATTTTCTTCGTCTTATTATATACAATATAGAGACAGTTGCCAATGTACTATTTATAGTAACGGTGTCCGATAAGGAAAATTTCGTTGTCCGGTAATAGACCAATGGAGTTTCAGTGGCCTATACCCAGTGTCTTCAAACTATAGCCCTGGTGTCAAAATCGGCCTTGTCCCACGGGTCACAAACTTTACATGGAATTATATGACAAAAAATGTAAAAATCCTCTCTTTCCTAAGGGCTAGGGCTACAAAATTTTCATGGTAGCTTTATTTATCAGTCACGTTTTACATACGCTTACATAGTGAAAACTTAAAAAAAAAAAAAAATCGTTCTTAACCATATGTCCTAAGGCTACCAAATTCTTGCATGTACATGTATATTTATCTTGTGGACCTCTACCAAGATTGCTCAATTTGTAGCCTTGGACTCAAAATTGGCCCCGCCCATCAGTCACAAGTGTTACCTTGGCTTATATTTCGAAAACTTTAAAGATCTTCTTGTTCGTTTGTGAGCGACAGCTGTAATATTTTGTGAGTGTTATCATCTAGTCGGCCTCTACCAGAATTGTTCAGATTAAGTCCCTGGTGTGAAAATTGGCTCCACCCTGTGGGTCATAAATTTAAAATGTGCTTATATATAGTGAACATTTTTTAAAACTTCTTGCCCCTAACCATAAATCCTATTGCTACCAACTTTGGCACTTTTGATCGAGGTTGGCCTCGCCTTGGGTGTCTCATGTTGCAAAGGGGCTTTCTATTGAAGAAACTTTGAAAATCTTCTTGTTTTTAACAATTCGGCCTAGACCTGTATTATTAAGTATGTCGCTTTATATGGTGGACCTCTATCAGGATTCAACTAAATATAGGCTTATGGTCAACAGTGGCCTCGCCCTGGGGATCACAACTTTAACATGGACTTTTATGGAGAGAAAGCTTCGAAAATCTTCTTGTTCAAACGATTTTGTATAGTGGTGAAATGGTTGGTATGTATGTCGTTTTAGTTATGAGATAGTGGAGCGATACAGTACTATCATTGTCCACTTGTTTTGTTATTTTATAATAATCACTTCCAGGCCCGTGAAGCCCGAAATGAAATAATGCACAATGCAAAGATGGAGATTTCGACCACTGACCTAAACTCCTACTTTCAAATACTTACGGGTATTCTCAGTGATAAACAGCACCTTCAACATATGCCAAAAGCCAAGGAAGCCCTGAGGGAACTTCAACAGGTAAGTTGATTATCTCACTTTACTGAGACAACGCCTACATCAGTACTTGAGCCATGCTCTGGCAAAAGGGGACTTAATGCATCTCCGTGATGGATCATACCAAGCAAGTCATCACATAGCCATGGATCTTTAAAATTCATTTTGTATAACAACCGTCTAAATCATGAGGTAGGGTAGTCCTTTGGCATACAGAAAATTGGCTAACAGGGAAAAGTTTCGGCCCAGGTCAGCCTTTTCACAGAGCATGGCTCACTTCTTATCGCCATCACAGTTGTCGCTCTTTAGGCATTCTTGTACACATTTGATATGCCGTAGATCAATCCTCTCGGCTGTATTGCGTCGTGTGATATTTATCTACATTTATGTCTTACATTATTTTCCTGATGGTGATCGATATAACTGTTCAAAGAATTACTAGATTCCACTAAAGGTACACGTGTCACAGTTTTCAATAGAAATCAATCTAAATACATCTCCGTGGTTAAATAGTTGGTAATTATGCTCCCGCCATGGTAGCATATAGTGTTACACCTGTCCGCGTGCGCGCGCGTGTGTGTGTGCGAATAAATATTTACCATGGAATTATACCATGACTGTGACCTTTGTCATGTTGTGGGGACATCCGTGTTGGTGACACATTTCTAGTTTCTCTTTATGTGATTTATCGATTTTGATCGAAGTTTTCGCTGACAGAATGGCAATTGTTTGATTGATTGATTATATTGTATTGTATTGGAGTTTGACGCCGTTTTAACAGCTTAAGTCATATCACGGCGGTCAGTGCACGTAAGCATGTGTTTCCTGGCTTTCTCATACCAGTACTGACACAACTGTTTTTCCAGCCACTGGCTACTTTTCTCACATGCGGAAAGAAAGTTTGCCTCAACCGGGTATCGAACTCGCAACCACCGGGTCACGAGTCAGTTACGCTAACCACTGAGCTACCCGGGCGGCCTAATGGCAAATGTAAGTTTACTTTCGTGGTTGTTAATGTTAAAGAATTTTATGGTCGGCGTCTTGTTCAGGATCGTGTGATTGAAAGTCTTGTTAGAAGAAACCTTCTTGATAAGCACCAGGTGTGATGTCCGTACGGAATCAGCCGAGTTGTGACGAGTGCATCAATACTCCTTATTGCGAGTACGATGGAGGTATCGCTCTTTGACATTCGTGTACAAATTTGGTAAAAAGATGAACAAGTTTCGCTAGGCTGAGCGAGATTAGTTGGATATCAATAGTAACGTGAAAAGTAAATAAACAACAAGTAAACCCAAAAACGAGAATAACAAGTGAAAAATGAAAGTGGAACTGTTCCATTTTGGTACTGCACCGCATTAAATTGTACCTCTGTTTGTATCGATCAATACGCCCCATTTGCTCTTAATTCTATTTGATGCCATGTTTGGCTGTTGAGAATATACAATCTGAATTGGGATCTAAACCACCCGATAGATCATTCTTGTATTTATGATAGGGCAGCATAGAGAAAGGGGTTTAATATATCTGAAAAAAAGTATCGACCCAGGATAGCCAGCGCAGCCCAGGCAGGCTGATCTGGGTCGAAACTTTTTGCCACAGGTCAATTTTCTGAATGTCAAAGGACCAGTCAACCTCATGATTTGGACAATTGTTGAAAGTGTATTCAATGAATCCATAAATAAGTGGCGACTTTCTTGGTATCATGCATCACAGAAATGCATCAGAACCCCATGTTGCCACGTTTATGTTAGCTAATTTGTTATTCTTTAAAGCTCCAGCAAAATTTGATAACGATAACAACAAGTGATGAAGAGAAAATTTGGATGGAATTCCTGGAACTACATAGAAAACTTCATGAAGGAGTTGAGGCAATTGACAAAAAGACAACAGACGTCATCGATGACATTACAAGAGCGAAAACAGAAGGCATTGAGGACATCGACAGAAAGAAAGAGGAAGGAGCCAAACATATTGATACCATAGCACAAGAATGGACCAAAAGTGTTGACATAAAGATTGAAGAAGGGGCCAAAACCATCGACAAAAAGACAGAGGAAGGGGGCAAACATGTTGAAAAGAAGACTGAAGAAGTTGAAAAAAATATTGATAGACAGACAGAAAAAGGGGTCGAAAATATTGGCATAAAGACTGAAGAAGGGGCCGAACGTATTGACACCATAGTACAAGAAAGGATAAAAAATATTGACAACAAGACTGAGGAAGGGGCCAAAACTATTGATCAAAAGACGGAAGAATTTGTCAAAAATATTGATACGAAGACAGAAGAAGGGATTAAAGATATTGATAGAAAGAGAGAAGAAGGAGCCAAACATATTGACATAAAGACTGAAGAAGGAATCAAAGAAATTGACAGAAAGACCGAGGAAGGGAAAAAACGTATTGGGAGGGAAACTGAAGAAGGGGCAAAAGATATTTTAAAAAAGACGGATGAAGGTGCTAAACATATTAGCAACATAATAAGTGAGGGGACCAAACTTATCGACATTAAGACAGAAGAAGGGGTGGAAAATATTGACCAAAAGACAGAAGAAGGGGTCAAACATATCGACATAAGGACAGAAGAAGGTGCAAAACATATTATAAAAGAGGCAGAAGAAAGGATCGAACAAATTGATCTAAGGACTGAAGAATGGCTCCAAAGCATGGACGTTAAAACAAAAGAAAGGATTAAAATTATTGATATAAAGACAGAACAAGGCGTCGAACACATGAACAAAAAGAGAAGAATGTACAAAACAGATTCAAATGAAAACAGAGGAAGGGCTCGGACATATTGGAAAAACGACAGAAGAAAGTGTCCAACTCATTGACCAAAAAAGAACAGAAGTAGTGGAGCTGGTTAATAAAACAAGAAAAGATATGAAAGCAGTAAATAATGACAGATTTGATAATAAAGACATTGAAATTATTTACAGTAGAGTACCGCAGAAAGTTGACAGTGACAAACACGCACCTGTTCACAAAAGTGGAAGAGCAGCAATTACAGGAGTCAAGACACCTCAAGAAGAAAACAGCAAGTTTCTTGACCCTGCTGGCCAAGACTGTGATGTTAGGAAAAAAAGTAAGTTATAGAGTGATTTTGAGCAATTTCTAACCGTACTGACCAACGTCCGGAAGAGTTCATGTCATGGTGTAGTCCCCTTCATCGGTCTGCCTGAAACTTGCACAAGTTAATAATACCCTTAATTACTGGACCGTCATTGATTTTGTAGAAAATCAGAATATCCTCTATGGGAAAGTAACCATTGAAAGTTGAAACTTGGCATTTCTTGTCGGCAGGATAACATCTGCATTTTCCCCAATCTTCTGAAAGTTTTACACGTTATTTGCATCATCAAGTTGTTGTAGTCTTTTGGAATTAAGAACATTCATTTATCAGCTTAGGATAAAGAGCCGGTTGATTATTTTTTCTTCGTTACGTAACAAAAACTACATTGTTTGTCCCATTTTTATGAAATTTATAGGGATTATTTATTTCTATAAGCATTGAAGTTTTACTTAATTTGGATTGATTCCCAAGAGTAGTTAAGAGAAATTGCACTTCTTTTTGCTAATTCAATTCAGAGATCACACTAATTATGCATTAGGTAGATCCTTTGATCAAATCCCTCTGCTGTATTACGGTGGGTGATATGCACCTACACCGTACATTTTTCGTCCGATATACACCGCTTTACCGTTGTTAAAGTTTTAAGGCTCAGCTAATTAAAAGAAAACATGAGTCACAATTTTCTATCGAAAATCTATTTAAATCTTTCTAAATACATTTCCGTTGAAAAACAGTTTGTACATTCAATTTTTAACGTGGTCTATCAATTCCGTAGGCAATTTTCACCGACAGATTGAAAGATGCCAATAGCTTCATTGTGGATGTTGATGTTGTTGCTAATCGATTTTCATGAGCACCGCCATGTTTAAGATCATGTGATTGACAGCAAATGGAAACCCTCTTGATTTTGTCGATGTAACTAAGGAATCGGCCAAGGTGTTATGAGTGACTTATTATGCTGCCTAACGCTAACACCTATACAGGCATGGGTTCAAGTCTAGTTCAAATCCCTCCCCCAAAAAAGTCACGATTTCTTCTGGGTGCGTTAGTTTTTCACTTTATGCTTGCGGTAGGTGTTTAGGTGTTTAAAAAAAAGAAAAAAACTAGAAATTTTGTTAAAAAAATGTTATTCCTTTTTGCCACGTTTGTTGAAAAGGCGTCTTCCAAGTCTGTTACATTTTTACGTACGTGAAATCCAATATGCGACATAGTGTTTGGCTGCTTTAACTCAAACATGAGACAATTTTCACTCATGGCTGAGAGTCAATAGTTCAAAAGAATTTATGATTTCAACTGATGCCTTCGAATTAAGATATCTAGTCACTTACTATCAGTAGCGCGATTCAGGCCCTCATATGCTTCTTGTTCAGGATACTTACTGTTATGCTCTAGATATTGCTAATCTTTTATGATATAGATTATTTTAGCCATATAAAAATCTGGAAAAATCATAGGAAGGTAAAATCTAAATGATATACAAAACACCGCAGGTAAACAGTCATTTGTCTTTTTTACGATGTCAGATCAAAAACAAATTTAACTGTACTTTACATCAATAATTTAAATACAGTTAGGACAAAAAATGTTGACTTTTCTTAGTACACCTGAGCAAAAATGTTCAAGGTAGGCTATTGAGATCGATAGCCGTCACTCCGTACGTCCACAATAACATAAAAGACTTCTTAGAAACTATCAAATCAAATGAATGAAATTTAAAGTGCAAACTTCAAAGGATTAAGTTGTTCATACAAGTATCATCTAGATCATGTTATCAATACTCCTATGTCACTGTTGCAAAGATAAAAAAACCCTTCCCCCTGAAGTCATTTGCCACTTACAAATGGAATGGATGACTAGTATTAGGAGTACTACAAAGAATTTTCGAATGGTTACCCTGAGTTGGCAATTTAAATGCTTATTTTTGAAAAGTCAAAGTCTTTGGCTGCAATCTTCTTTACATGGTGAAAGCTTTGGGGGTCGTCTCGTCTGAAGCCAGAAGACCTAGATTAATCATATTTGGTGATAGGATAACTTTATCCGAGATGTTCCAATTACTTGGGCCAAAATGATCCCGCCTCTGGGTCGCAGTCTAAACAGAGAGTCATTCAAGGAAGTCCTGCAGTATTAATATTTTGTACGGAGTATCATTGGAAGAACCTTTATCAAAATTGTCAAATTGTGCCACTTGGGTTAAAGATGGTCCCTTTACGGAGAATCACATGCATTGGATTGAGTTTCGTAGGATTTAGTCCTGGAAAAAATGTCTCAAATCATATGGAATTCTTTATCCTCATAATCTTGAAATATAGCATTGTAATGATGGTTCTTCTTCAAAATGCCGCTTGGGCCAAATATATTTTACGCAACGTAAATGTGTCCAGGAGGAAATTTTGGAAATCTTGATATATAGCATCTGGAGATGGTCCTCTGTCAACGATTTTTAGCTCACCTGAACACGAAGTGCTCATGGTGAGCTATTGTGAACGTGCTGTGTCCGTCGTCCGTCGTGCGTAGTCCGTCGTGCGTCGTCCGTCGTCAACTTTTTACCTTGTGTACGCTCTAGAGGCCACATTTTCAGTCCAATCCTCATGAAACTTGGTCAGAATGTTTGTCTTAAGAAAATCTCGGACGAGTTCGAAATTGGGTTATGTGGGGTCAAAAACTAGGTCACCAGGTCAAATCTTAGAAAAACCTTGTGTATGCTCTAGAGGCCACATTTTCAGTCCGATCTTCATGAAACTTGGTCAGAATGTTTGTCTTGATAAGATCTCGGACGAGTTCGAAATTGGGTGACGTGGAGTCAAAAACTAGGTCACTAGATCAAATCTTAGAAAAAGCTTGTGTACGCTCTAGAGGCCACATTTCAGCCAGATACTTGTGAAATTTGGTCAGAATGTTTATCTTGATAAAATCTTGGATGAGTTAAAAATTGGGTCATGTGGGGTCAAAAACTAGGTCACTAGATCAAATCTTAGAAAAACCTTGTGTACGCTCTAGAGATCACATTTTCAGTCCGATCTTCATGAAACATGGTCAGAATGTTTGTCCTGATAAAATCTCGGACGAGTTCGAAATTGGGTCATGTGGGGTCAAAAACTAGGTCACTAGGTCAAATATTAGAAAAACCTTGTGTACGCTGTAGAGGCCACATTTTTAGTCCAATCTTCATGAAACTAGGTCAGAATGTTTGTCTTGATAAAATCTCAGACGAGGTCAAACTTGGGTCATGTGGGGTCAAAAACTAGGTCACTAAGTCAAATCTTAGAAAAACCTTGTGTACGCTCTGGAGGCCACATTTTCAGTCCGATCTTCATGAAACTTGGTCAGAATGTATGTCTTGACAAAATCTCGGACGAGTTCGAAATTGGGTGACGCGGGGTCAAAAACTAGGTCACTAGGTCAAATCTTAGAAAAACCTTGTGTACGCTCTGGAGGTCACATTTTCAGTCCGATCTACATGAAACTAGGTCAGAATGTTTGTCTTGATAAAATCTCAGACTAGTTTGAAATTGGGTCACGCTTCAGTCCGATCTTCATGAAACATGGTCAGAATGTTTGTCTTGATAAAATCTCGGACGAGTTCGAAATTGGGTCATGTGGGGTCAAAAACTAGGTCACTAGGCCAAATCTTAGAAAAACCTTGTGTACGCTCTAGAGGTCACATTTTCATTCCGATCTTCATAAAACTAGGTCAGAATGTTTGGCTTGATAAAATCTCAGACGAGTTCCAAGTTGGGTCAATTGGGGTCAAACACTAGGTCACTAGGTCAAATCTTAGAAAAACCTTGTGTACGCTCTAGAGGCCGCATTTTCAGTCTGATCTTCATGAAACTTTATCAGAATGTTTGTCTTGATAAAATCTCGGACGAGTTCGAAATTGGGTCATGTGGGGTCAAAAACTAGGTCATTAAGTCAAATCTTAGAAAAACCTTGTGTACGCTCTGGAGGTCACATTTTCAATCCGATCTTCATGAAACTTGGTCAGAATGTATGTCTTGATAAAATCTCAGACGAGTTCGAAATTGGGTGACGTGGGGTCAAAAACTAGGTCAGTAGGTCAAATCTTAGAAAAACCTTGTGTACGCTCTAGAGGTCACATTTTCAGTCCGATCTTCATGATACTAGGTCAGAATGTTTGTCTTGATTAAATCTCAGACGATTTTGAAATTGGGTCACGCTTCAGTCTGATCTTCAGGAAACATGGTCAGAATGTTTTTCTTGATAAAATCTCGGACGAGTTCGAAATTGGGTCCTGTGGGGTCAAAAACTAGGTCACTAGGTCAAATCTTAGAAAAACATTGTGTACGCTCTAGAGGCCACATTTTCAGTCCGATCTTCATGAAACTTGGTCAGAATGTTTGTCTTGATAAAATCTCGGACGAGGTTGAAATTGGGTCATGTGGGGTCAAAACTAGGTCACTAGGCCAAATCTTAGCAAAACCTTGTGTACGGTCTAGAGGTCACATTTTCAGTCCGATCTTCATGAAACTAGGTCAGAATGTTTGGCTTGATAAAATCTCTGACGAGTTCGAATTTGGGTCAATTGGGGGCAAACACTAGGTCACTAGGTCAAATCTTAGAAAAACTTTGTGTACACTCTAGAGGCCGCATTTTCAGTCTGATCTTCATGAAACTTGGTCAGAATGTTTGTCTTGATAAAATCTCGGACAAGTTCGAAATTGGGTCACGTGGGGTCAAAAACTAGGTCACTAGGTATAATCTTAGAAAAACATTGTGTACTCTCTAGAGGCCACATTTTCAGCCAGATACTTGTAAAATTTTGCCAGAATGTTTGTCTTGATAAAATCTCGGACGAGTTTGAAATTGGGTCATGTGGGGTCAAAAACTAGGTCACTAGGTCAAATCTTAGAAAAACCTTGTGTACGCTCTAGAGGCCACATTTTCAGTCCGATCTTCATGAAACTTAGTCAGAATACTTGTCTTGATAACATCTTGGACGAGTTTGCAATTGGGTCTTGTGGGATCAAAAACTAGGTCACTAAGTCAGATCTTAGAAAAAACTTGTGTACGCTGTAGAGCCCACATTTTCAGTCCGATCTTCATGAAATTAGGTCAGAATGTTTGTCTTGATAAAATCTCAGACGAGTTCGAAATTGGGTCACGCTTCAGTCCGACCTTCATGAAACATGGTCAGAATGTTTGTCTTGATAAAATCTCGGACGAGTTCGAAATTGGGTCATGTGGGGTCAAAAATAGGTCACTAGGTCAAATCTTAGAAAAACCTTGTGTACGCTCTAGAGGCAACACTTTCAGTCCGATCTTCATGAAACTTTGTCAGAATGTTTGTTTTGATAAAATATCGGACGAGTTCGAAATTGGGTCATGTGGGGTCAAAAACTAGGTCACTAGGTCAAATCTTAGAAAAACCTTGTGTACGCTCTAGAGGTCACATTTTCAGTCCGATCTTCATGAAACTAGGTCAGAATGTTTGGCTTGATAAAATCTCAGACGAGTTCCAAATTGGGTCATGTGGGGTCAAAAACTAGGTCACTAAGTCAAATCTTAGAAAAACCTTTTGTACGCTCTAGAGGCCACATTTTCAGTCTGATCTTCATGAAACTTGGTCAGACTGTTTGCCTTAATAAAATCTCAGAATAGTTCGAAATTGGGTCACGTGGGGTCAAAAAGTAGGTCACTAGGTCAAATCTTAGAAAAACCTTATGTACTCTCTAGAGGCCACATTTTCAGCCAGATAGTTGTGAAATTTTGTCAGAATGTTTGTCTTGATAAAATCTCGGAAGAGTCCGAAATTAGTTTATGTGGGGTCAAAAACTAGGTCACTGGGTCAAATCTTAGAAAAACCTTGTGTACGCTCTAGAGGCCACATTTTCAGTCCGATCTTCATGAAACTTGGTCAGAATGTTTGTCTTGATAATATCTTAGACGAGTTTGAAATTGGATCTTGTGGGATCAAAAACTAGGTCACTAGGTCAAATCTTAGAAAAAAGTTGTGTACGCTCTAGAGGCCACATTTTCAGTCCGATCGTCATGAAACTAGGTCAGAATGTTTGTCTTGATAAAATCTCAGACAAGCACAAAGTTGGGTCATGTGGGGTCAAAAACTAGGTCACTAGGTGAAATCTTAGAAAAACCTTGTGTGCGCTCTAGACGCCACATTTTCAGTCAGATACTTGTGAAAGTTAGTCAGAATGTTTGTCTTGATAAAATCTAGGATTACTTTGAAATTGGATCATGTGGGGTCAAAAACTAGGTCACTAGGTCAAATCTTAGAAAAACCTTGTGTGTGCTCTAGAGGCCACATTTTCAGTCAGATTGAAAATTGGTTAAAACATTTGTCTTAATTAAATCTTAGATGAGTTTGAAATTTGGTCACCTGGGGTCATTTTGCCTATTGGCTCAGGTGAGCGATCCAGGGCCATCATGGCCCTCTTGTTAAATTACGTCGCTGGGGTTAAATATGACCTCTCCCAGGGGTCACAGGTTAGACAACTAGTCAGCTTAGGATAGCCTAAAAATCTTGCCTGAACCACAAAGGCCTTGAATGTTGTATTTGTTGTAGTGTTATAGAATGGTCCTTTATCACAGTTGTTTATATTGTGTCCCTGGCTGCAAATTGGTCCGATCAGGTGGGCATCACATGTTTTACAGAGTTTTACTTTAAAAAAAAAAAATAATGACTCGTTTTATCTAAAACCATTGGGCATAAGGCGTCGACTTCTGCTATAGGGCATATCAAAAAATGTTTCGGGACAAGCATGCTCTCATCCCGGAAATTGCAAGTTTTCTTTGGAGTTCTGTAGGGTTTTATTTTCAATCTTTTATACATCTTCATATCTGAACTCATAAGATCTAGGGTGCTATAACTTCGTATTCACTGATATTTTGATTTTATCACTATAGGTAGGTATATGATTTAAAAAAAAAAAAAAAAAAAAAGTGGGTTCTAGAAGAAGTCTTTGAGTAATATTTATCAAACTTCATATGCGATTGGTCTTGATATGCAAATGGTGTAAAAATACACCCTTCGTGTCCAGAATAAAAGTTATGATCAATGTTTAGGAAAAAAGGCACAATCTGTAAGAATTCAGCTTTCTGTGAGCTATGTCTTTGAAACTTTACATGGTGTTAAGTCTCGATATTCAGACTATGCAGATAACCGCATAGGAAATTAAACCAGAATTCATTTCGAAATTTCTTTTAGAAATGCTTATTCTCATACGTGTACAAAGGTGGCTTTAAGCTTGAAGAAAAAATCTAGATACATGTAGAAAGTAAGACCAATCACCGAGTTTTATTTATTTTACTGGAAAACTTCCTGTTGCGTTAGTAACGGTAAAGCCGTTATCGTGTAACAGGGGATACGAAATACATGTTTGACACACCAACATATTGGCTATCTCTATGCCTCAGCTTGTAGAGTCGCCGACTAAGGTTTGAAGGTCACGGGTTAGAGTGTCACAGGAGGCATTCTTTTTCAACATTCTTCATTTTTGTTTTTCCCCAACTAAGCATAATAGTCACGTCCCTTTGATTTTTCCTTATAAAAGATCAACTTTCTAGCTTTCTACCTTTCGAAAAATTTGGGTCAAAATCTGGTTTTATGCCTATTTAAGGTGAAACCGCTCTTACCCAATTCATAGGAATGTCATTCAAACTGATCCGGTATTAGACTTCTTTTTGCAATTTTCAGCTCTTGTTCTCTAATGGGAGCGAAGTAGGACCATTATAGACCTGATTATCTAAATGTCACTTGAAACTTCATGTCTTTCCTAGGGTACACCAGTGATTGGCTGAAACTTCATGGTTCCTGGTCAGGGAACATCCCAAGGAGACCAGATTTAATGCCTTAAAACTTGGCTATGTGGACAACGAATTGAAAACTTTCATATACATGTAGATAAGAAGATACTTTTAATAAGAAATTAGGTAGTAACACTCATTGGTACATAAATGATTGTTTCGATACTTTTGAAACGGTGCATTCTTCTGGTTGCTCAAATAAGCGACCAGAAACGCTGCTTCACTTTCATTCTAATGTTTATTCTATCGTTGCCAGCATCTTGTATTAGTCGAGATATTTTCTGAATCAATAAGTAAGATCATTTGCAATTAAAGCATGATAACGTTATGTTTAAATATAGGTTTACAAGAAGAACTTATTGACCATTACATGAACAATGGCTACTGCCAGTCAGCATTGCCAGCTCTGATGGACGATGACGAAGTAGATGGTGCTAACCTGTTTCTAATGCCGGCGTTAAGAATCTTCAAGCCAAGCAATGCAAAAGCCCCAGGTTGTTTAAAGAGTGAGGACAAGATAACAACAATATGTGGCCTATTTGGAAAAAAAGGACAATACAATAGAAGAGTATGTATATCGGGAGATGCAGGGCTTGGTAAGACAATGCTCTGTCAAAAGATATTGTCCAACTGGTGTAAACTGCACTCTAATCAGGGAACTGAAAACCTACAGGACTGTGACCAAGAATTTTTGAAATCTTTTGACTTCATGTTTTATATACCACTTCGCAATCATGCAACGTCAGATGTTATTGAAATGATAAAGACGGAGATTGTCAGGACACATATGCACGATTTTCTCGATGAAGTACTGCACAGAGATTCTAAAACATGTTTCATTATTTTAGATGGTTTAGATGAATGGTTACCGCCTGAGGGTTATAATAAAAAGATACCGTTTTTCGATCGAAGGGAAAAGGCGACTGTTATAATAACTTCGCGTCCATGGAAATTGGACGTTCTACGTCCCAAAACTTGTGATATAGGACACAAAATTGAACTTTGTGGGTTTACGGAAGACTTGCGTGAGGATTGTATAAGAGGTGTTGTAGAAATCTTGAATGAAAAACGCGGTGAAAGGAAGAAAAGCTCTGAAATACTTCTTAGCAAGCAGTATAAAAAAGTTGAAGATTTATTGCAGTTCCCTATTATGTTAACTCAAATTGTTTGTATGTGGTACGATGACTTTGATGTCGGTGAAACCCGTTTTAAAGTCTATTGTCAAATGTTTGACTACTTGTTACAACTGGCAAACAAGCGTCATCATGAAGCAATTGAACAAAACGGTGAGAAGTTGAGCTGGCTCGAACCAAAGATGACGGACAACAAATGTCTGTTAGATATTTTCAAGGGTCTTTCGTTTTGTGAGAAATACAGTGACCTTTTATATAAACTGTCCGACCTGGCGTTTCATGCCTTATTCTGTGAAAAAAAGGAAATATCACTTGTGTTTCAATATTCTGATGTTAGAATTTATAGACTAAATGAGATGGACATTACCTTTTGTCTGAAGGTTGGCTTGCTTTCTCAAGCTAAGTTTTACAGAAAGGTTACCTTACCGTCTAAGAAATTATCCTTCACACATAAAACTTTTCAAGAATTACTTGCTGCTTTATTTGTAGCCTCTGGTGATGAGAACAGTTTTATAAACATGATGCAAAAAGTGACATCGTTTGAAGATGTACTTGAAATGTCTCAGGTCATGATATGTATTGCTGGACTAAGACCAGATTTGGTTCGTCGTATGTGTCAACATATATCTGCATTAGGCCACACGGATAAGAGATTTGCAAAGAGTGACACGGATGAAAGAGTTCAAAATTTCGGGAACGAGGATTTTGCGACGAAGATCTCAAGACTTTTTATTGATTGTATAAAAACGCGTTATTATGAAGATTTTGCGCAGAAGATCCCAAGACTTATTGTCGATCTTATACAAGAGGGTTATTACGACGGAAAAGAGGCACCTACTGCTGATCTTGATAGTATTATTTCCTCCTGGATGACAGAAAATGCAGATGGGGCAATAGATAATGCATTATAGGAATTGGTCAAATGCATGAAATGGAATGAGGAAAGAAAAGAGATGGACTGTCGAAGGAACCAAAGGAATCGTTGATGCATTTTTCATTCCGTTTCTATGATGCAGTAATGAAAGCTGCTAAATCTTTTTTTTTTTTTTTTTTTTCATTAAAGATAAAAGCGTTTAGAAATATGGCAAGGTTTTTATGTGAAATCTGTATAATGAGGTAATGCTACATTGAAAAAGGTGTTTTCTCACAAAACTACCTTTATATTCAACATAATACAGCCATTACAAATTTTCAAGTCACGTTTGAAATTAGCAAAAAATGCCGTATTTGGTCAAAAGTCTTTAATCATGCTCCTCATTCCTAATGCACTGCTTATTTACATTTTTCTGTGAATGTGAGTGCCAAAATTGATGCTGGTAACAAAACTACGGATTTATTCACCTTGTCATTTAAATCATTACCGTTTTATACATGTAAGTATTTTTTTCGCCCGTGATGTACGCACTTGTAGGCCTATGCTTTTATACATCATAAAGTTGGCTTTTGCGGTAAAATTCTATTAAACTCTTTGACAAAAAAAAAAAAAAAAAAGGTACGCGAGCTCGTTAAAGGCTCACCTCAAAACTATTTTTCTTCTTTACCCGTTTAATATAATTTCATATCAAATGCCAACTCAAATCAGATCCTATATATCTGGACATATTTTCTGGTAAAGTGTGACATATGTGCAGTTATGTCTCACCTTTTTTCATCTAAATTTTAATTGATATTTTTGTCATGTTAGAAAAGGGCGAATACTACTTCACAAGAAATATGTGGTAGATTATCATTTTGTCATTTGAATTTTTAGATGCTTTTTTTTTAGCTGTGCGTGAAATTGATATCAAATATTGATTATTGCTATAGAAGAAATTTTGTAAGAAAACAACACTATAGAAATATATCATTAGATAGGGTTAACTCTTTCACTACCAGTGGCAACTAAAATAGATTTAGCGGACCATGTAGGTCAAGAGCAGACTGCATATGCACAAATCGACCAACAAAAAATCGAATCTATTTACTGGGCAGTGAAATAGTTACTAAATCATTGACTGTGTAAAAGTACATTTTTGTATTGGTGTATATATAGGATCTAATATGAGTTGGATTTTGAGGTAACCTTTTTTAAATGAGTCTGGAAAAATGTTATCAAGCAAGCCTTTGGCGAGCTTATTAGCATTTTTGATAACGAGTTAAATAATACAATAACTCAAAAGCCAACGTATATGAAAAGTTCTTTTTATCACATAACTATATCTCAAGAATTATAGTTTCACGATATGCCTATAAAAAATAGGCCTACATATACATGTGTATTGAAATTTACATGAAGCTTAACCGCTTCTTTGACACGTGTGTACATCATTCGGCATACCTCGGGTGATCCGGTGATCAAATCCCTCGGCTGTATCATGTAGCTTGATATGCACCTACATGGTACATTTCGCACATCTCCGGAAGCACACCGCTTTACCGTTATTGAAATTGTAAGGCTCCTCTCAAAAAGGAAAACATAAGTAAATTTTCCATCGTTATCTTTCTAAGAATATTTCAGTCGGCAAACAGTTTGTACATTCAATTTTTAGCGTGGTTTATCAATTCCGGTTTGGAGCTTTCATCGACAGATCGATAGAAGTGAATAACTTCACTGCGGTTGTTCATGTCGTTGCTAAGCGATCTACAGGGGCGCCGCCATGTTTAAGATCATGTGATTGGTAGTTCAAAATGGAAGCCTCCTTTATACGGACGAGGTTAGATGTAGGTACGGAATCGGCCGAGTTGTGATGAGTGGTGTGTACATCACGGATGAAAAATAGTTCCAATGAAACGTGCCTGTAATGATTTTATTATGAATCTGAAGATGATAAAATTTGAATCTTTGTCACGATCATCAATAAAATTTGAATCTTTGTCACGATCATCAATTTTGACATTTAATTTCACAGAGAACTCTGGATTAGCAATGTTTTAGAAATAAGACGTATGATTACGGAACTTTGACCGAGTACCTCACTAGTTGCTTATCTCAAACATGTGCAAGATAAGAAAATTCGCAACGACCCTGAATATAAGGGTAATTCTGTAATAAATTCGGTGTTGGTGTGTATTAATGATCAGTATATGTCACTGTAGTAAAATTAAGCAGAGAATATTTATTGCAGGTCAATTCAATAGACAAAATAGATTGTCTGGTTATTATCAAAAAAGGATTTTTATCTTGACTTCATACAAACTTTAAGCTCGAAACTTTCAGATCAATTAAGGTATTTTAAATGCATAAAAAGACAAATCTTCCGACCGCACATTGTTTAGATCATAGCAATTTGTGAATTGCATTTTAACCTTTTCCCACACAATCCCATGGTTCAGAAACGATACTGAGGTAAAAGTTTTTTGAAAGCATTTAAAAAAAAAGGGAGAAAATACTGGTAACCAGCATTTTTCCGTTTTCACCAATGTTTAGTACCCTATCAATAGCAAATCCCACCATTTCAGCAACTATCAGCTTGTCGTCTGCAAATGCTTTCAATTTGAAGGTGTCTTTAACTTTGTCGTCTGATAACGAGTTAAGTTTAAATTTATTTTTCTACCTGCGACTTACCTATTTACTTGAGATTGGAACAGACATGGATAAATGATCCACTTACAGAAGGCAAAAGGGGGTTCTATGCATCTCCGTGCAAGTCATCACATGATCATGGATCCATAAAATCCATTCGTATAACAACCAACTGAATCATGTCCGACTAGTCCAAGACATGCAGACGATTGACCAATATCAAAAAGTATCGACTCAGGTCATCATGCGCGGACTATGCATGCTGACTTGGGTCGATACTTTTTGCAGATGCATCAAACCCCGTCATCACAGAGTATGGCTCATATAATTTGTTTGTTTGTGCATGGTGTTTTACGCTCTTTTCAACATCATTTGAGCCATATCGCGACGGCCAGTGCACCTATCCATACTTTCCTGGAGTTTTTTTTCCACCAGTACTTTAAACAATAAACTCTCCAAACCGCTGGCTGTTTTTCCATATAACCTTCATCGAAACAAGGATTAGGGGTAAGAGATGAATGAATCTTGTCACAATGACTATCATCAAGCTGAGCTTAGGATAGGAACCAGCCTTTTATCTTTTTTCCATACAAATTTTCAGTTTGAAAAGCTCAGTTCAGGTCCATAGATGCAATATTTAGAAGACAGATCCTCCATCCACACATTGTTTAAAACGTTATAAATTATGTGAATGTTATTTATTTAACAATTTTTCCCATCAATCCTGTGGTTCAACGATCCTGAATTAAAGACCAAACAAACACAAATTCCAGGGTAAGAAGGCTTTTGAAAACATTCTTGGAAAAGGTTGAACTAGATTTTTTCTCCATTTCCCGCATGTTCTTTACCCCTTAAAAAAGAGCCCCATCATTGTTGTTTGTAAATACTATCATTGTGGACAATCTGACTCTTTACCACACAGCCAAAATTTAGAATTGTCTTAACACTAAAGCACCAAATAAATCGAACACACATGTTGAAAAAGGACCAATTGATTGCAAGTTCACTGTTGTGTTTTTCTGTAGAGTATCGGCTAAAAGACTGCATGTTTTGCGCAGTCCGTTCTCGATCTACACATGCTGCAAGAGAAACCAGATTTGCCAAAGTCGCTGTGAGGGTTACAAGCGTTTAAATTCAGCAATGTCAACTGCATATTACGGTGTGACGGGTGCACAAACCATGTCCAGGAGGTCACAGCAAGGTCATTTCATCAGGGACCGTAACTTATTTTGTAATCTTTTGCACCCGAATCATGACTTGCTCATGGCACATCATCTTGATGTGGTTAACACTTGTGCAAAGTTATTTTGATATTACGTCATTAGGAAAAAGTTCTTGCTCGGACACAAAAACAGACATTTGACCTTGCCATAAGCTTGACCTTTGACATATCGGGCATGGTTCTTGCACGCAACACATTGTCTTTATGTTGTTGACTATTCTGCACAGCTATACTAAAATTCATTCATAATTGAAATAACAGGCCGGACACGAACATTGCTCCCACCCTTCACAAAAAAAAAAAAGATTTTAATGATATTTGACATTGTCGTGACCTTGACCTTTGACCTAATGATATGGTTCTTCGGCACAACTTATTGTCTTTATCTGGTGGACAAGTCTTCAAAGTTACACTGGAATTCATTCATAAATAAAAAAAAAAAGATACAGGCCGGACATGAACACTACCCAGAAAAACATCCGACCTTGCTGTGGCCTTGATCTGTAAGCTACAGGCAAGACTCTGTGCATGACGCATCATTTTGATATAATTAACATTTGTGCAAATTATTCTGAAATTAAGTAAGAGGAAAAAAGTTATGGCCCGGACACGAAAACGAACATTTGACCTTGTCGTGACCTTGACCATTGGACATGGTTTTTGCACTCGATACACCGTAATATGTAATTGACATTTCTACACAATTGTATTGAAATTCATTGTTAATTAAAAAAGTCACAGGCCGGACACAAACATAACTGTCCAAGCTTTCCCTTTTTAAAAATATTTGACTTAGCCCTAGCCATTACCTTGCCCTTAAAGTACGAACATAACTCTGGCATGACACATCGTCTTTTTTGGTGGAGCGGTGGTCTAATGTTTAACACACTGGACTACCGATCCGAAGGTCTGGGGTTCGATCCCTGGTCTGGTAGGATATTTTTCAGAGACATTTTATGTTTCCCAACTATCAAGAGGTGAACTGGTTAGAAACCGAGAGGTAGTCTCGCATGTATCGGTGCTTCACTCCGAGCATGTAAAAGAACCAATGAGTTCTATCAAAAACAGAGCTAGAGTCTTGTACCCAAATTTCCTTGTAGGCCTATCTCTAACGTAATCTGCGCCAGTCAGATATGTGTATATATAATAGCAAGCGTGCGTATATATGTTACATCACAGTGCGAAAGCATTTGCAGATGGTCATTGAAATGTGGCTGGAACTATGAGATTTGGGTGTGAAAAGGTAGAAAACATTGTGGGGGGAAATGCCTTTTATCAGCATTTTCTCTTTTTCCTAACAGGTTTACAAAGGATTTTCTCTCAGAGTCGTCGTAACTCTGAATGTGTGGTAAATATGGAATATTATGTCGGGGGCGTTTCCTGCCGGTGTAATGCAGAGAAATGACCCTCCCCTACAAAATGACCCATGGGTCATTTCACTATGTAGAGGAATGACCCGGGTCATTATTCTACGTAGAGAAATGACCCCAGACTGTAGAGAAAGGACCCCCCCCCTCTTAGAAGTAGTTGCAGCAGCAGCAGCTGTAGTAGTAGAAGTACTAGTAGTAGTAGAAGCATCAGCAGCAACAACAATGTTAAGGCAAAAAGGGAGTAGTAGAAGTACTAGTAGTAGTAATGGTAGTAGTAGTAGTATCAGCATCAGCAGCAACAACAATGTTACAGGGGAAAAAGGGGGGTCATTTCTCTTCGTGGGTCCTTTCTTTTCATGAGGGGCTCATTCTACTACAGCTAGAGGAAGGTCCTTTCTCTACGGTCTGGGGTCATTTCTCTACGTAGAATAATGACCCGGGTCATTCCTCTACGTAGTGAAATGGATCATTTTGTAGGGGAGGGTCATTTCTCTGGATTACACCGGCTGTATTTACTTCGAGATGCGTGGGAAAATTTGATATTGCGCGAGACCAAAGGTCGATTGTGATGTCAAAATTTTCCAACACATCGAGAAGTAAATACAGCCGACAGGAAACACCCCCTTGACATAATATTCCATTTATTATATACTTACAAATGCTAAAAACCAAAACGAATACAATTAGAGTCAATTTTATTCAAAAACACAAAATGTATGTTAGAAAACCTAGTTAATTGGTCGTTAACAACTTTTTATGAATGGCGGATGAATACTATGCGGCATTTTTTCCACCACGCCCATATTGTGTTATCATTAAAACAAGAAAAATGGCTGCCGTGTACACATGGATACTGTTTGAATGCTTTCGTTTCTGAAACGCTGTTTTGCCGCTCAGTGAAGTGAACGTACCCAGACTGAGTCAACAATAGGAAGTCAATATCGCCATCAAATGAATCAGTCGACATTGTGAGATAAATTCTTAAAAGTGTACGATCTTCGTGTAGTTTCAAAGCTGTAACGAAAAAATATCGGGCGAAAGGTTAGATCTAGCAGCCGACAGTTGATGTCACGATAATCTCGTTTAATAAATTGCGTTACAATTGTATCTTTTTCAATAAAGGGATAATGATTAATGAATTTCATTCGTATATTTTGTTTTAGAGTATAAATAATTCTGTAAAAATGTTTATAAGGTAGATCTACGCTCATAGGAAACAAACAGATTTTGCGATTTTGCGTTTCTAAAAATAGACTGATCACGCACTCGCCTCCTGCTGCTTGATTTTACTAGGTTGCGTAACATAAAATCTGGAAAGAGGCTGGAACTATTTCGCTCGTGGATTACGTCATCATTACCATATTTGGAACCGTATTTCACTGTGTGGTGATACGCATTTTTTTCCGTCGTGTCTGATTTTATCCGTTTGAGACGCTTGTATTTGAGCCAGAAAATTCACAGGTATATAATAAAGGGAAAAATGACGCGAGGTTTGCCTCAGGTAGCGTTCGGCGTAGTTTATGTATAGCAAGCGTAGGAAGGTTTCTAATAGGGAGAGAGGAAGTTAATCTTTTTAATGCTTAAGCTGCTAAGTGCTACTCACTGGCTTTTTGCGGACATTGTAGATCAAGATCAGACTGCACAGAACGTCGATCTACACTGTCCGATAAAGATTTTTTTTCCCTCCAAAAAGTAAGTTTGAAATAATATTATATGGGTTTTTATTCTCGACTTTAAAATTTTATTTCCCTTATTTAGCAGGATAAGGGTTAATCATAGACCAGAACATACGTTGAATGACTTGTATACAAGATACAGTCGTTAGTTATATAAATTGACACGACAAATATATTATTTCACATAGAAGACAAAGGACTGTCGTACAAAAAACTGCAATGGAGACAAGAATGAATAAAACTCAACTATACTAACATAATCCATGTGGAGTTTTGAAATAATGGTTTGGAGAGTAAATCAAAGAAGAAAATGTAAACTCAATTTCATGCCCAAAACAGGAAACTTGTTAGACTTTATATTTCGTAGAAAAAATATTTCACGAAGGAGAGTTGGAAAGAATCGATCGTTTTTGGCAGGCGCCCCCATCTTTTGTGGAGTGGGGAGGGGTGTGCTAGCCAGTGCTGCCCCCTTTGACCTACGCCGTTGTTGTAAAATTGGCAGTTATTTGTTATCTATATATCTTCGCGGTATATTTAAAACGGTCTGACTTGATACCTGAACACATAAAACGCGATGAAAATTTTTTCCCAAAGTCGCCTTTTTTTTGTTCACGATCCCGTTTTAAGTTCATCATAACTTACTTCGTCAATCCTACAACTCTGGATGAGTCCTTTTCATCAAATTTATTTCGCAAAATGGTGTGAAATGTGTGCCTTATTCGTGTGGCCAATCAATACTTAGATCATCGATTACGACCATGGAGGAATGTTCTATGTACAAAACGCCGGGTACCAGAGTTGAATTTTGGAAACCCATTCGGAAATCCCCACGGGCTTTCCTAGTTCACCTAAAACATTTGAAGTAAAAATTAATGTAAAATATACTAACTTCAAGGTGTAAAATGAATTTCGTACACAACTTCTGTGATATGAGGACAGAAAATCAACCATGATAACTTTGGAAGTGTCAGTGCATTTAAATATCATAAAGGCTCATTGTGTGATTGTGTAGCATGAGGTAAGTAATCAATCATTTTGTTATCAAATTTCTGCTATGTATATTTATTGTGTAGATGTTTATGGCGACGGTAAGCTTCAACATAGTTGTCTGTCTGTCTGTCTGAGGAGCAAGTCGGCTTTTCCAATAGTGGGTATTTTCATGGATGTCTTTAATAACATTGCTCGAGGTAGGCAGTGAAAACTACGATAGCAAATCGGTAGAAATCTGTGACGAATTCCATTTATTACTGCTGGCAAATTTTCTCGAGTTGTTTTTGTTCTCCAATATATCTAGATCTTGTAAATTCAATAATCATAGGACTAGTATTTAGGTATTTAGAACCTAATTTAGTTTTTGACATCACTCTTTTTATTAAGCTTTAAACATAGTATGAGAAATGAATTACAGCAAGTTCAAAGCAACTTTTTAAACTGCATATTATTTCACTCTCCATTTAGGATCTATTTTCAGTGTCGAATTTGAGCAATAAATTTTAGTTTCATTTTATTTGTTCTGTTTATTGGTCATTGAGTTTTGACTCTTATCAAAACAGGACAAAGTCGCAATATATGTTTTTAGGTGCACGAGTACATATTTCAAATTACTGACGATTTCTAAAACTCATCATTTCGAGAGACCTTCATGTTACAGATGACGTGCATTCGATTGTCTTTACGCGACATAAACTTCCACAAAATTTTGATGTGTTATGTTGGATTTTTTTGTTAGCAGATCTACTCGAACAGCTTTTATATGCATCGCCATTTGACATCGATGCTTCCTCGGCTTTCCTGTTATTTGGTGTGGACATAAGTTTTGAATTATATAAGTAGTATGAGCGTCACTTTGGAGGCAAACAAAGATGACGTAATCGGCGGCCATCTTGACCTACTTTTGGTCATCGTGTTACTATTTTTAGAAACTCATTTGCATATAAGGAGTTGTTGGTGTGTCATGGGTATTCGCGGCGGGTATAAGGGGTCCGCCATCTTGGATGAGGGTCGGCCATGTTTGATCAGGATCAGTCATGTTGGATCAGGATCAGTATACAGAGCTGACGTGTATACCTCGTGCTGATAAGTACTTGCGGGCATTGAGTGTCAGGCCCTTTCCTTACCAGACGATAAATTTATAAATAAATAGATAAATAAATAAATAAATTTACCTCTCTCCGATGTGCACTCCTCAAGGTCCTACTCTCAAATGAGACCTTAAGTCCAGAACAGAGTCTAAGTTAAAAGAATGCGCATGCGTGAAGCTATGTTTAGATATGTGATCATCAACTATATTTAGAGTCATTACACCAGCTTAGTCTATAAAAGGGGTCAGAAGATCTGAACAATGGTCTATTCAACTGTCAAACTTAATCCCTTTTCAAGTCGCCAGCGTGTCTGACGTAAGCCCGATATCAGAACAATACCCCTTTCAACTGTCAAACTTAATCCCCAAACAAAGGACCACAAGGCAGAACAATGGTCTTTTGTAAATGTCGCCATACTGTCTGGTTTTGTTTACTTTGTAACGGAAGTACAGACAATGGCCTTTTCAATTGTCAAAGTTAATCCCCTAACAAAGGACCAAGTGGCTGAATAATAGTCTTTTGTTAATGTCGCCATACTGTCTGGTTTTGTTTATTTTGGAACAGAAGTTGAATGGCCTGATCAACTGTCAAAGTTAATCCCCTATTGAGAAATAGCTTTAAAAATGAGTCGTTTAAGTAGGCACCCTTACGGTATACAGAGCTGACTTCTATACCCTATCTAGTTATTTTTGGCGGGCATTGAAGGTCAGGTCCTTTTATCTAGATGGAGACACTCCCACTTAGACTCATCTTTAACGCTTCATCAAGTCAAAGAGCTGATTCCTACCCATACTTCGACCCTTGACCAAGTCTATATGGTTAAGTTGGTCTAACGACACATCCATGCTATTTGAAGTTTCTCATAATACAAAAATGTAAAATTTACATAACTCTGCCTTTTTAATCGATATTTCCTCTTCAACGTCCTATACTCAAATGACCAAGATTATTGCCATCAGTTTGCTACTCTTTTTCGAGATATTCATGTTCAGACATGTACGGGTGAGTGATCAATAGTCTTTTGTTAAAGTCGCCACATTGACTGGTTTTGTTTATTTAGGGACGGAAGTACGGACAATGGCCTATTTAACTGTCAGAATCAATCCCCTATAAAGGACCAGATGGCTGAACAATTGTCTTTTGTTACAGTAGCCACAATGACTGGTTTTGTTTATTTTGTGACGGAAACACAGACAATGACCTATTGAGATATCAAAGTTAATCCCCTAACAAAGGACCAAGTGACACAGAGCTGACTTGTATACCCCATTGAAGAAGTAGTCATGGACATTGAGGCTCAGATCCTCGGTCCTCGATAGAAAAAAAAGGTAACTGTAAAGATAAAACGATACAAAGGCGAAAAATGAAAAGAAAATAGTCTACCTGTAGAAATATAAAAGTACAGAGGAAAAAAAAAAAAAAAAAAAAAACAATGGAGTTAGCAGAAAAAATAGTCTACGGTGAAAAAGAAAAAGTAGAAAAGTCAAACATAGTCTAAGGGTAAACATAATTAAAGAACATATAACTTTCTCATGATATCAAAGGGGGGGGGGGGGTGAAGAAAAAGCAGAAAATTCAAAATAAGAATAGTAAAAAAAATTAAAAGGTACCTTTTTGTCCATGTTTTCTCCTCAACCTCATGCTCCAGAAAATGAACTAGTTCAGCAGCTTGAACACGCTCTTTTACCAAGATGTCATCTTCAAGGATATATTCTAACAAAACACTCACTTGACCAAAAATTTGGTCCCAATACCAGAAAATATATGGAAATCCACTGCGTCCTTAACTTCAACAATCACATTTATTATTGGAGCAATAAAAAAAGCCGACAATTAATGATATTCATCAAAGGAAAAAAATCAAGTTGCCCCCTTTAAAGTAAAAGATTGAATAACTCTAACAGGATTGGGCAAGAGCTCCAGTACCCATTTATATCAATGATTATGATGCAAAAGCGGAAGAATCAAGTCATTTTCCTTTAAAGCAAAAGATTAAATGACTCTTACAAGATCTGACAAGACCCCAAACTCCATTAAGGTCCAGTACCCATTTTATATGAATATCATTGATTATGATGCAAAAGCCGAAAAATCAAGTCATTCCCCTTTACAGTAGAAGATTAAATGACTCTTACAAAATTGGGCAGGATCCCCGTCTAATTAAGGTCCAATACCCATTTATATAATTGATTATGATGCAAAAGTGAAAAATCAAGTCTCCCCCTTTAAAGTAATAGATTAAATGACTCTAACAAGATTGGACAAGACCCCAACAACTTTCAGGTCCGGTACCCAATTATATGTATATCATTGAAAAAAGTCTCCCTCCTTTAAAGCAAAAGATTAAATGACTCTAACAAGATTTGACAAGACCCCAAACTCCTTTAAGGTCCAGTACCAATTTTATATGTATATTATTGATTATGATGCAAAAGCCGAAAAATCAAGTCATTCCCCTTTAAAGTAAAAGATTAAGTGACTCTAACAAAATTGGACAGGACCCTGTCTAATTAAGGTCCAGTACCCATTTATATCATTGATTATGATGCAAAAGCGAAAAAATCAAATTGTCCCCCTTTAAAGCAAAAGATTAAATGACTCAAACAAGATTTGACAAGACCCTAAACCCCTTTAAGGTCCAGTACTCATTTATATGTATATCAATGATTATGATGCAAAAGCGGAAAAATCAAGTTGTCCCCCTTTAAAGCAAAAGATTAAATAACTCTTACAAATATGGACAAGACCACCGCCCCTTTGAGGTACCCATTTATATGTATATCATTGATTATGATGCAAAAGCGGAAAAATCAAGTCGTCCCCCCTTTAAAGCAAAAGATTAAATGACTCCCACCCATTTAAGGTCCAGTACCCATTTATATGTATATCATTGATTAAAATAATAAAAAAGAGAGAGAGAAAAAAATAAAAAAAAAAAAAGTCGTTCCCTCCTTTTAAGGCAAAAGAGTAAATGACTCTTACAAGATTGGACAAAACCCTAATCCCTTTAAGGCCCAATACCTATTTATATGTCATTGTTTTTTGACTTGAGATTGGATTAAGATAACTTATAAAGGGAGCTGGCCGATGTTTACATAAAGATTTATGATAACCCTAGTAACGGATTAAATTGTGCAAAAATGTAAGATTTTAGTCGAAAGTTATAGGAGTTGTTACTTTCAGCAATGAAATGATTTTTTGAACATTCTAACCCTCTAACAAGTAAAGCCATGTACTGATAAGCGTAATTCTAGGAAATGTACGCAATGTCACCAATTCCAGGACAACTAAGGAATGAAACCAATGTTCGTCTTTTTCTTTCATTTTGTGACAGTTTCTATTCATAAAATTTGAGATAACCCTATCTAGTTTGTTTATCTCATCAATAGATTCAACCCTATTGATTTTGAAAAAAATTCCACCAAATAGTATGGGAAAAGTAGCCATTTCAAGATGAACATTTTTATTTCTTGTGTGCGCGATAAAGTCTGCATTTATTGTCAGATTTTCATGAAACTTGCAGAGTTTGTTTATCTCGTCAATAGCTTCAACCCTATAGATTTTGAAAACATTCCAACAAATAGTATGGGAAAAGTAGCCATTTTAAGTTGAAAATTTCTATTTCTTGTTTACGCGATAAAGTCTGAGTTGTTTTCAGATTTTCAAGAAAATTGCAGAGGTTGTTTATCTCATCAATAGCTTTACCCCTATTGATTTTGAAAAAAAATCCAACAAATAGTATGGGAAAAGTAGCCATTTCAAGTTGAAACAAAAATGACGCCATTTTCTATAAAAAATTGCTACAGAAGATCAGCACAAGACAAAAATAGTTTTGTACATGTAATTATACGTAGTGGCACCAGCATTTCAAAAAACCTTACTGACGTCCGACAGGACGATATGGGTTATACCTTTTGAAATTACCCTCTTAGTTTTTGAGGAGAAGATTTTTGAAAATTGAGACAATGGGCAGGTACAGGCACGCACGCGCAATAGGTACAGGGCCATAACATAAGCTGGCTGACCTTTGGCCAGTGAAGCTAAAACTTGCGTAGTGTAAATAAAAGGTTGAATATATTCTACAGGATACTATTAAACCAAACTGTTGCTACTACCATTAGATTAAATAAATAAAACTTACCTATATAATGCTCGCCTTCCCAACTCCATATCTAAACTTTTCTTATATTAGAAATATCCATAACGAACGTTAACACCGTTTCCAAAAAATCGGCAATTTGCCCACAAATATAATCCATTATCATTCTTCTGATATAGAAAGTTGAGAATTGTAAGTACATGTATATATAATTGTATGTCTTGTCTTGAGTGACCTGGACAAGTTGTGACATTCAAGGCAATACTCCTGTTCTTAGAAATATCGACTTTTTCATTTGCAGTCAGATCGAATCGATATAGTTATGATTAAAATAGTCTTTTCTAACTGACGAAGAAAATGTATAGCTTTGTAGGTGTCACTTGAATGACAACGACGATATGAGGATTAAATTTTGAGAGATACACGCTTTTGGCATCCACTGGTTCAAAAATGACTCAATTCGTTATTTATTGACCGATTTTTAAGTTCTTGGTGTCTATCTTCGATAATTTTAACCTAGGAATTCAGTTTTTAACTAAAAATTCACGTAGAGATCATAGTAATATCGTAATTTTTACCTGAAAGATTTCAGATACGTTATTAATGCACTAACTTTAGCAAAAATGGCTTAAATCATTTTTTATGAACCGGTTTTCATGGTCTTAGTGGCTAATTGTATTAATTTTTCCTTAAAAATCCGTTTATTAGGGTAACGAATACATTTTGATGAGATGGCGGTCAGAAATGACGCCAGAGTGTGTTTCAACACGTTTATATTTGACTAATTTAAAACGTCCTTGATTGGATAATAAAGTATGACGTTATTTTTTTTTTTTTTTTTTTTAGCTCATTAAATCCTACGGTATTCCATTTACTTTATTATCGTTGAGAACTTCATTATGAAACCTACACTTTCACTTTCGACTCATGACGTCCAAAAACACTGAAATGCATATAATTGAAGTGCCTCTGTATTTTTCAATGAACACATTATATATCATGTAATACGAACGTATTTAAATCATCCTGACACAGAGAAACAGTATGACAAAAGCTTTGAAATGACCAAAACGTTCAATTATTATATTGGACTTGTAGGATTTACAAATGTACCGAGTAAAAAGCTGAAAATGATATTTACCAGGACGAAGAACGTCATTTTTGTTATAACTGCTTATCCGGTTGTCTAGTTAATAAACTGACAAACATGTTTGGTCACGTTTTTATATTTAGATCATGTCTAAAATGTCTTGTCAACCAATCAGCCAGTGGTTCTAAAAACAGACAATCAATCAGATGCAAGAGGAAGTGGACCAATCAGAAGAGACTCTGATCTATAAAAGACATCGTCGAGAGTGTGTGTGTGCCAAAAGTGTACTCATACTGAAACATGGTAAACATTAGATGCAAACTTAGTTTTGATAACAGGTCAATAAATGAAAAGTGGAACTGAGAGTCGATATCAGAGAATGAAAGGTGACAAACTCATAAGAAAAAGGCATAAGCTTAACCATGATGCGTTAGAAGAACTTAGTACATCAGCTAGAATATGTTGACAAATCCCTCCAAAATAAAGTAACGCACGTATATCATATTTGGGGTAATGTCTATTCCAGTATTTGTGAAAACAGCAATTGTGTAGATAAAAGACAGTGCTGCAAACCGAATGAAGAAGTGATGTCTACCAGGAAAGGCATCTGTTTGAGACCCACGGAATAGAGTCGATTAAAAGAATTTATACCGAACATTTGAAAAGACTTGCCCGAATTGGATAGTGTTGTACCTTGTTACTTACAGCGTGATCATATGAATCAGTTTGGAGCCCATCAGTGTACAGAGTGTAACCCAAATGAATTTATAGATTGATGGTCATGTTTGGACTTGTGCATATGATAGTTTTATTGATTAGTGAATGGATACATTATAGACATATAAAAACAGAAATAGAAATTGAAATGGAGCGATTCCTAGCTCTTTGTAAATATGAATAAAAATGGATGACATGGCTGGAAAAGATACTTGTCCTCTATTTATTTTGATACTAAACATCTTGTCAGTTTTAGTGATCCTGAGAAATTGTATCAGTATGTGAAAGCCCAGAGTAAATACAAAGTTAGTAGACATCGGATACGGAAATGGCTACAAGATCAAGAGTCCTATTCCCTTACAGGGGCTTTTTTCTTTAAAAATGTCATTCATTTCTTTAAAGTGTCATATATCTTTTAAAAAGAGTTACTCATTTTTTATGAAAAGTTTTCCTAAAAGTGTCACTCATTTTTTAAAAAGTGTCAATCATTTTTTAAAAAGTGTCACTCATTTTCTTAAAAGTGTAACTCATTTTTCAAAAAAGTGTCACTCATTTTCTTTAAAGTGTGAATCGTTTCCAAAAAAGTGCGTAATTGACCGTCGATGATTTGCATTAGCATTTTTAGAGCGTTTGAAAAATTAGCTCACGTTTTCCAATTTTGACTAGCATTTTGAGAGTAAAAAGGTGGGGGTTTCGAACCGGGATACAATAATGGCCTGCTTGTCATATCCTGTTACAGGTACAGAAATTCTTTGAGCATCCCAGCATAGGTTTGTGGAAGAGAACATTTGTATCAAAAAAGTTCACGACGGAATTAGAACCATCAGTAACATTTTATCAATGACGTAACTTCAGGGTCTGGAGTCCATTCAGGGTACTTAGAGCACTGACTATGACTATGGAGGAATGTTAAAAGCGCACAACAATTAAAACTGGAAACCCATGGGCAAATCCCGATGGGCTTTCAGTCAAAATATTTGAAGTTGTATAGTTGTGAAAGGCGCTTTAATAAGCGTTTAATGGCCGAAATTGGAAAAAAAAAAAAAAAAAAAAAGAATGATTGATGAATGTGTCCTCAGGGATCAAGTTCCATTTTCATGAGTTACACTTAGTTAAATCTGCACCAAATGGCAAAATTTTAGAATTTCAATATCGAAAGTATTCACAGATGACGTTTCAAATGTGGCTGGAACTATGAGATTCACGGGTAGGAAATTTATATTCGGAACCAATGGCTCCGACGAGAAAATGTCGTGTTGGTCTTCCGGTTCCGAAAGTATCGGCTCAAAAACAACTGAAAAACAGGTAAACTCGTCATTCTTTGTAATTACGTATTCTTATGTCTTTGAAATTCAAAAAAGTAGAATGTCATATAATGCTCAGGTCTTTCAACGTGCTTTCTACACTACGGAAAATTGTACAATGTGTACAGTGTTTTCTGAATCATTTGTGCCGTTGGTTGACCGTAGCCTAAATGATACGTCAAGAACCTAAAATCAGTCTGATATTGCCATTAAATTAGCAAATAAGAGAGAGTTTTGCCGTCCTAAAAGCGTGAATTAATATCTTGAACTGCTAAAATCGCTGCTGGTAAAAAAAAAAAAAAGCACAAAATGATAAAAATAAAGAGGGGCTCCGATTATGTGGACCGGCTGTGAATATGTAAGTCGGCACCGATTGATGAGGGCTTCCCTTTAAAAATTTAGTCCTGTAAGAAATTTCTGAAGACTTAAGCTCTGTTTTACAGTTAATATCCTTCTAATAGCCTTCAGTCCAAAATTTGTTCGATGGAACGTGACCGAAATTATAAAAATACAAAGCACTGATTATATTGCCACAATTGAAAAATGCTGTCAAACATTAGTCATTCTAAATTTTGAAAATACTTCTGTGTAGCTTTTGACTAACTGAATCGTACACATCTTACATTTGTGATGCTTTCGTCATAAGTGCAGACCACACATGAACAACACATATAATGAAAAATATTTGGCATCTTCGGAAAGCTATTTGGCCTTCAAATAGTCATTCAAAAACTAAATGGAAAATGTACCAATAGTTGTAGAGATATTGAAGACCTTAGCATTGCATGACATTCTTCTTTTTTGGAATTCCAAAGACATAAGAACACATAATAAAAAAAATGACAAGCTTACCTGTTTTTTAGTTGTTTTTGAGCCGATACTTTCGGAACCGGAAGACCCACACAACATTTTCTCGTTGGAGCCATTGGCTCCAAATATGAAATTTCCTACACGTGAGATTTGGCTGTGAAATGGAAGAAAACTTTTCTTGGGGTAAATGGTAAAATGCCTTTTAACTCCTTTTCTAACATAATTTCATTTTTGACATCACTCTTTTTGTTAAAATTTTAAAATCTGTGTGAGAAATGAATCACAGTAAGTTCAAAGCAACTTTTAAACTCCATATCATTTCACGGTCTATTCAGACCTATTTTAGTATCGAATTTGAGCAATATTTTTATCTACATAACTGTAACCCTTTTAGATTAACGATTTAAAAAAATACAATATTGATTTAATCTTTTACAGCACAAAGTCGCGTTTTAACGAAACTGGAAAAGAGGCCTTTTGAAAACATTGTGGGAAACGAAGAAAATGCTGGTTATCAGCATTTTCTCCTTTTTCCATGTTTCTTACCCTATCAAAGAAAAATTGCACCATTTGAGCCAAAATGAAATCGGCGTCTGCAAATGCTTTAAATTTGGACAAGGTTAATTTTTTTTTCGTCTGCTTAACCCGAATGATCAAATCAATATACATCGCTCTTGTTCGAACGCTATCTTACATGTATCTCCCGATAGACCTCTTGAATGGAAATGGTATAACGTCATAATGGGAGACAATCCAATTACGGATTTTGGCATTAAGGACATTTTCGGGAGTTTTTTTTTTTGCGCAACCTAGTGCGCATGTAAATGAGCTGTTTCGTCCCCGGGCTTGGCCGCCCGAGCTTGTTCGTCCGGGCTCGTTCGTCCAGGCGTGTTCGTCCTTTTAAATGATCTCATTTCTTTTAAAATCAGGCATATTAGTATAAAGAACGATATTGGACTCTTCACGAAGGAAATAGTTAGCAGTACTCGGGTAGTTTCACTGTACTACCCGAAATCATAAACAGCCCAAACATGTTTCGCTTTAACCCTTTACCACACAATCACGAGTTTTAACGCCCCTGAGGAGTAAGCCTTTTGAAAACATTGTGGGGAAAGGAGAAAATGCTGGACACAATGTTTTCTACCCTATCAAAAATATCGTATTATTTGAGCCACATTGACATTGTCGTCTGCAAATACTTCCAATTTGGACGCGTCTAACATTTTTTTTCCATGTGGTAAAGGGTTAAAAAGACATTTTGCTAGGAAAGTTAGACCGTATTTCCAGGGTTCAGTCTGCAATTCCAGAAATGATACCACATAAAATGCCGACTGTATGCAACGAGCGAGGTAGAAGAAACGAAGGTCACGGTCAGTTCCCCACCCACTTCTTCTTATGCAAAGTGTACAGAAACGTATTCTCGCGATGAGATATCATAATCGTCGAACGAGCCATGGAAAAGTGGACCTTGAAATAGTAGCCAACGTCGAATTATTAGCCTACAAATTTGACTAAATAAGCGGTTGGTATAGATCGAGAATCTGACTGTACATTCCATGCAGTCTGATCTTAATCTATGCCATCTGTTAAAGTTCCTCTTTCCGCCTATGGTGCAAAAAGGGTAAAAGTGGAAGTGGGGTTTTTATCCAGTGTTAAACACATACTTACCTGATGTTAAGTATTGCATATTATAACCAGCTTACATACTTCAAAGATTTTAGGAGCCCAGTGCAAAATAAATTTGAAAATTTACCATGTTTACTCGAACCAATCTTCACTTCTCGGTGGTATTTGAAAATAGGTGATCTGTCAGTTAAATTTGACATATCAAATGTTTCATTGTTTTTACTAATACATGACCATGCTTGTATGTTTTCAAAAAAAAAAAAAATGCATAGTTTTCAGTAAAACTGGGATTTTTTAATAAAACTGTTTTATGGTTGCCACGGAGACGGTAATTTTGTGAAAATCTGAACTGGACAACCTATTCTTTTTTGTTAAATTTAAAAAGAAGATACTTCAAGGATTCTATACAGAAAAAATTGACGAAATCTATGGAAGGATATTTTTTGATAACCCAGTTTTACCTGCAAACTCTTAAAATTTTCGGCATTTTTGTGAATACAAAATCGCTAAAAAATTGATCCTTTCTGACAATGGAATTCAATTATTTTTTAATGTTAGATAAGAACATACAAATATTTAGCTCTGATTTTATATAAAGTATCAAATTAAACTTGTCTGACAATGTTATAATCATTTTCAAGTGAAGGTCACAATTTTTAGAATTTGAGAGTATACTGTTACCATGGAAACAGGCATTTAACAAGAAAACGAATTCGACAACATATAATTTTCTTTTTAATTTTGTATTCAGCATAAAATTTACATAATATATGTGAAAACAAAGAAATTCCATGGAAGAATAAAAACTGTAGAAAACGTCCTTAAGAAACAAGAGAAGTTATTCTCGAAAATCGATACCAAATCATCAGTATGTAAGTAAATAGGTGGGGATTTCGAATCCTGCAGCCATCAAGAATATTTTATTCAGTGACGTAAAAGGACCTTGAACAGTTAACAGTTTTTAACAGTGGGCCCGTATTCATCAACTATTCTGAATAACGTTGGACAGCCGTTGGTCCGTATTCACAGACCATTCTTAATATCATTTGATAACATTTGGCCTGTGCTAACCGACCATGCTTAATAACATTTGATAATCGTGGGCCCGATAATTGATACCCACGGGTCAATATTCACAAAGCATTCTTAATAAGATTCGAAAACCAAGGGCTCGCATTCACTAATCATTCTTAAGGACGTTTTCGGGTGGGGTTTTTTTGTGTTTTTTTCGCAACCTGGTGCGTACGAGAACGAGCTCTTTCGTCCCTAGGCTTGTTTGCCAGGTCTTGTTCGTCCGGGTCGTTCGTCACGCTGGAAATAGTTGAGTAGTATTCGGAAGTTTCACCGTATGGCGCGAAATCATGAACAGCGTATGCTAAACATGTTTCGTTTTAAAGGACATTTTTCGAGGAAATATAAGTAAGACGGTATTTCATTGGTTCAGTTTGAAATTCCAAGAAATGATTATACAAAAAATACCGACCGTGTACAACTAGCGGGGCTGAAGAAACGGAGGTCACTGTCAGTTCCCAACCCACTTCTTCTAATGCAAAGTGTACAGAAACTTGTTCTCGCAATGACAACATCGTCGTGCGAGCTATGGAAAAGTGATTGTAGAATTAGTAGCCTACGTCGAATTATAAGCCTACAGACTTGACTAAACAGGCGGTTGGTATAGATCCAAGATCAGACTGCACATCTGTGCAGTCTGATCTTTATCTATGCAATCCGCTAAAGCCCCTGTTTCCGCCTTTGACGCTGAAAGGGAAGTGGTGTTTTTTTATCATGGGTTATACTTACCTGATGTTAAGTGCATATTATAACCGGCTTACAGACTTCAAACATTTTACGAGCCCCATTTAAACTAAATATGGAAAATTGTCACGTTTACCCGAACCGATCTTCACTTATGGATGGTCTTTGATAATAGGTGATAATTATGTCACTTAAATTTGACATATCAAATGTATTACTGTGTTTAGTAATACATGACTATGCTTCATGATTTCAAAATAATTTTGAGTTGTCAGTTTTCTGTAAAAACTATAATTTTTTGTTTAAAGACGTGTTATGCTTGCCATGGAAACCGTAATTTTGTAAAAATCTGAACCAGTCAACCTTTTTTTCTTTCTAATTTGAACAGAAGATACTTCAAGGATTCTATATAGAAATCAAAGTACTGACAGACTAGCAAATTTGATTGTTTGATTGATTGATTGATTGATTGTATGGTGTTTATTAACCCCGTTTTTAACATTATTTCAGTTATGTAGCCGTGGCCAGTGCACATATCCATGCTTTCCTGGAGTTTCTTTTACCAGTACTCCGCACAATATTCTTTCCAAGCCACTGGCTCCTTTCCCACATGACCATGGTCAAAACGTGAGCGAAAAATGAATCCTGTTGCAATGACTATCTTCAGTCCTCGGAAAGAAATTTGTTGAGGATCAAACCAGCGACCTCCTGTTCTCAAGTCCTGTATACTACCGACTGAACTGCCAGGGCTATATGTGCTATTGGTTAACTATAATCCGGTTTAAGTTTAACCCTTAAACTGCTAAAAAATGTTAAATGAAACTTTCAAGCTGATGGTAAACTGCTATTTCACAATTACACTTTGGAGAAAAACTATCCTCTTATCGGACAATGTAGATCCAAGATCAGACTGCACACACTGTCTGCAAAAGGTCATTGAGTCGCGGTAGTGCTGGTAAAGGAAACTCGAGGGAAGCATGGACAGGTGCTCTGGCCGCCACAATATCACTGAAATAATGTTAAAACGGCGTTAAACACCATGCAGTCAATTAGTCAATATCTAATAGCACAAGACGTTGTTAACTATTTAACTCTCCTTACAAAACGAAAAATTTTACATCTATCCAAATTCAAAGCTGTTGCAGACCATGAATCAAATGTTGCTGAACTGATGAAACATGATTCCAGAAGGGCAGAAAACAATGTGGGAAAAGGAGAAAATGGTGGTTACCAGCATTTTCTCCTTTTCCCACAATGTTTACAAAGGGACCCTTCCCCAGTACCGTTAAAACTTGGGATTGTTTGGTAAAAGGTTAATAGAATAACAGTTTAACATAGTAATTCAACTGTACACAATGATCTAAATAATAAATGAATGAAGGAATGACAAGGGTACCCGCTCCAGTGGGGTTGATATAGCTGGGATTTGCTACAAGTTAACCTAGGTGTATCTATTAATAGATTCATTCATAATGTTACAGTTGTGTAGGAATAAGTGATTCTCTGCTTTGCATAGGTCACTCAATTTACATATAAGCAAAGATCTTGTACCTTATAAATAACATCTTGTTCAGTTTATTACTCTGTAAGACGACATGTTCAAATCGGAGAGATTTAGTGGTTTATGTCTAAATTGTCATGTATAACAGAATTAAGATTTCTAACAGAAAGAAGTATTTTCTGTGTGGCAGTATTTGGCAACTGTGGGGTTTTGAATCTAGTTCAATCTTGATGCCTATAGACTAGCTTCGCTAGTCAAAAATGGACAAAATCTCGGGAAGGGTATTTATGATAACTCAACCTTACTTGCATAACTTTTAATTTCTTTGGCGTTTTGTGAATACGAAATTGCGATAAAATGACATTTTCAACAAAAATATAAATGAAAATCAAATTTTCTGATTGTTGGATAAAGATTTACAAATATGTAGCTATGAATTTATGTAGATTTTAAAACCAAAGCTGTCTGACAATATAATTATCATTTTCAAGCAAAAGTCACAATTTTGGGAATTTGGGTATATACTGTTACCATGGAAACAGATATTTTACAGTAAAACTAATACGTCATCAAATCATCTTTTTATTTTTTGTATTCAGCATAAACTTTTACATAATGTGTGTAAAAAAAAATCGATAGAATAGTTAAAACTATAGCAAACGTTCTTTCAATAACCGTGGGTCCGTATTCAACAGCCGTTTTAACAGCATAATCGTCTAATTCATACATTTTTTTTTTTAATTTTAAAGTGATGCATGTTCTGATTGGCTAAACCAAACAGTTTAGCCAGCCAGAACTTGCATAACATTCTTCATCAAGAACTAGAATCCTCGCTTTGTCAATTTCCTCTGACTGTAAGGTAAGCCTTCCGAGACTGGCTAAATGGTTGCCTGAGAATTTCTCCGACAATCAGGACCCAAAATTCACCAATCAGTCTAAATTGCATTCTTCGTCTTATTTTTGATATCATTTTTTAAACTATTTTTTTCAGATTTAAGAGCTCTACTCAATAAAATGCCTGAAACCAAAGAAACTCTGTACAGAAACTGGGTCAGAGCTGGTTTAGGTTTGCTTCTTTCCAAAGAAGTTCTTCAGAAATTTGTGTCGGATGAAATAAATAAATTTCAAACCACCATCTACAACAAGGTCTTGCAGCAACTTCCGCCAAACAGTCAGTGCAATGCATGTACAATCCAGAATGTCCTAGAATGTCCAACACCAGGGACATGTGAAGACCCACGTTGTCATTTCCATGACAACAAAGATCCAACAAAGCGTTACAGACCATGTCCACAAAACATTTGTCAGGCTATTCGCGATGAAGTTGTTAATGTTCACAGATACGGCAGACCAGCCTTTAAAAACTCGGATGCACAAGTATGGTACAATTCAAGCTGGGAACTGGCCAAATGTTTTATGCCACAAGGGTACTCAAAAAGGAATACTGCAGACGACACAGATTTGTCTGTTCTTATCAATGTTATACTCTGTCATCTGGATTTCCAGGCCCTAGTTACTGAAAATCTCAGCCAACCTGGAAACATATTTGAAAAGGTATTTGATTATGATTTGTATGCCTGTCTGCAACTGAAATAAACAAAGTGCTTCAGTCATACATCAAGTCTACAATAAAAGTACACACTGGATTTGTCTCATCGAGTACCCACAACAAAGAACTAATTTATGTATATAAATGTGTCTTCCCAGTCCATTGAATATTCCCTTAATGCGGTTGCCACATGTTTCACAGATTTCTTCCCTTTTTTTTTTTGCCGAGTAAAAAACAGTGAAAGTGGGATATGTTACTTTAGCGGGGCTGGTCACCTTGAGCTCACCTGAACATGACGTGCTCGAAGGTAGCTTCAATGGTCTTGCTGTGCCAGTCATCACTCGTATGTCGCACATCATCAACTTTTACCTGTACATGTTTAATTTATGACCCATGGGGTGGATGACACCAGAGCTTTAATTTGAACAATTTTGGAAGAGATCTGCTAGACGATAACACTCACAAAATATTACAGCTTTGTCTCAAGATAAGGAACAAGAGGGTCTTCAAAATTTACTATATAAGTCTTACGTAAACCTTGTGACTTTTGGGGCAGGTCCAGTTTATATCCCAGGGCTATAATTTGAACAATCTTGGTAGAGAGGTCCATTACGTAAATACGCATGGAAAATTTGGTAGTCCTATGTTCAAAAAAGGCGATATAGGGACATCATTCCTTTTGTTAAATAAAGTAAACATTTTTGGGTAAAATGTGAAACATGGTTTATATAACTCAGAAGAAACCGTAGTCTAGGTAGATCGATGCAAATTTCTCAGTAACTTTAACAATGTCAGGTAGGGTTCATCTAGATACTCCCTTCAAACGTTCACAGGGTATGTAGAATGGTTGTATTTTCGAAATATTCGTCTGTAGACGATAAGCACCTCCCCCATCCTCAGACCGACTTGTCAAAACATGATGTGATACCATCTTGAGCAATTTTATGAAATATCTGCATTACAACAATGGGCCTAGTTATTATCATTATGGCCATCAAACAACCTGCAGCGCAACTTGAACTTCAGTGTCAGGGAGCGTCTAACAGAGCATGACTCCAGTTCTGGAGAATATGCACGATCTCAGTCTCTTACTCCCGAAATGTTACGACGACGGCAGGAGAATGCGCCTGGGTGTCGTCATGATGAAATTGAATTTTTCCATCCATGTCCTATCGTTTATTTTTACTGCTCTAATCAGACCACGTTGTTAACCTGAAATGGTGATAAAGTTATCTTAATTTAGGTATTCTTCTCTGACTACTTAGTCTGTAGGTGGAGATAAATATATGTTGCAACGATGAATATTCTAACCTAATGCAACAGTTACCTATCTGATCCATGCTCGGGCGAAAGGAGGTTTAATGCATCTTAGTGGTACATTATACCAAGCAAGTCATCACATAATTGTCAGTCCATAAAACCCATTTCGTCTAACAACCTAGATGATACGAGAGGTGATCAGAAAGAACGTGGACCACCTTGTTATTTTGAAAACTAGTTTACGTAAGGTTACAAAAAATTGCATAGACGAGCATCGATTATCTGGTAACTTACTCGGTCTTTCAAATGTCGTCATATTTGATCAGGTAAAGTGTGACGTCATTTTAATGACGTCATGTACTGCATTACTGGTCCATACTGTCCGACGGCGTTTTACCTGAGCAAAGAATAATCATAAAGTTTTACGTCAAACTCTGGAAGTATTTATCGGAATTTGAAGTCGATTCAGAAAAAGTCTAAGTGGGTTCTGCACTCAAGAAATATGGTATTCGTAAACGGATCGGACCGATTTAGAGAAGGGCGCGATTCTGTTAAAGATGACCCTAGATATGGCTGTCCATCAACATAATCAATCACAGGCAAATTCATCACGTACAGCTGCATGTAAAACAAGTTCGCAGACACAATTAGCATTTCATATGGAAATGCCTAGGAGACTTTGACTGACATTCTGGGAATGTCGCGTGTTTGTGCAAGGTGGGTACCTCGACTACTGACACCCGAGCAAATGGGGGTAAGGGTTCAAATTTGTTAAAAAATTTTAGGGTAGAAGAGTCAAACTTCACTGACCGCATTGTAACATGCGATGAAACATAGGTACAATTCAACGAGACTGAAGCTAAACAACAGAGATGTGTATGGAAACATCCAACATCCGCTTTTAAAGCCGAACTTTCTAAATCAGTTGGTAAAGCTATGTGCATCATGTTTTTCTATTCTAGCGTTTTTCTCCTAAATCGGGTTGTACATGTATATATCTATACAAACTGCAGTAAATGTTGAGTTTTCTGCCCACATGCTTAAAATAAGTCTAACAAACACCATGCGAAAAATCCAGCAAGAAGTCCTGTAGAGGGGCGTCACTTTACACCAAGATAACGTCCTAATATATAAAGCTAATTTTCTACAGGAAACTTTGCAAAAACTAAACATAGAAACACTAGCTAATCCACTTTATAATTCAGCCCGGATCCCTCTCTCTATGACCGGGTCGTTGATAGTGATGTCACGTGACGGGCTTGGTCACGTGTCTCGTGCGTGGAAATCGAGAATGAAAAAGAGCATAGAATATTAAAAGAGGTTTATTTTCAAAAACAGTAAACATTTCAAGTTGGTTTTTATAACAATTTTCCAATACAGGCACTGGTCCACCTTCATTCTGATCGTCCCTCATATGGTCCTTTGACATGCAGAAAATTGACCAACGGCAAAATGTTTCGACCCAGGTCAGCCTGCTGGACTGCACAGGCCGACATGGGTCAATGTTTTTTTAAAGATGCATTAAACCCCAATTTCACAGAGCATGGCTCACACGCCCGCCCGCCCGCACGCGCGCGCGCGCACACACACACACACATATATATACAAAGACGGAAACGAAAAATTACAAGACAACCGACGACGGCTTATCTCATGACCCTGTGTCCATTGTGCGTCCGTGCAGCTGTCATTGCGTTAAATTTTGATTCAAACATATTTTTCTCTGAAACTGCCCATCTAATTTTGACAGAACTGTACAGAAATGATCCTGCTATAGTCAGAATTTGTTCAAAGAATTTGATTTCTGTAATAACTCTGGTTGCCATGGCAACAAAACTTAAAAATATTGAAATTTTACGAAAATCTTCGTGTCTGCAATCATATGGGCTAGGGCTACCGAATTTTGCATGAAGCTTCATCTGATAGAATTCTACCAAAGCTTTTCAAATTGTAGTCCTGGGTTTGAAATTGGCCCCGCCCTGGGAGTCACAAGTTTTAAATGGGCTTATTTAGTGGAAACTTTTTTTTATTCTTCTCGTTCCTACACATGAGGGCAAGGGCTAACACATTTTGTATAAAGCTTTATAAAATCAACTTCTACAAAGTCTCTTCAAATTAGAGCCCTAGGGTCAAAATTGGTCCACCACAGGGTTTACAAGATTTACACGAGCTTATATAGTGAACACTTTAAAAATCCTCTCGTTCCTAATCATACCAAACTTTGCAAGTAGATTTATGTAGTAGATCTCTACCAAAATTGTTCAAATTATAGCCCTTGGTTCAAAATTGGCCCTGCCCCGGCAGTCACAAGTTTTGTATGAGCTTAAATACAAGTAGTGAAAACTTTAAGAACTCTTCTTGTTCCAAGCTGTAACATTTGAGGCTCTTACATTTTTGCATGTATATACACTACTCATAAGTTTTACATTGGCTTATATAGTGAAAACTTGTAAGATACTCCTGTTCCTTTATGAGCTACAGCTTTAATATTTTTTTGAGTGTTATCATCTAGTATGCCTCTTCGAAACCGTTTAAACAAAAGCCCTGGTGTCAGAATTGGCTCCTTGCCCCTAACCATAAATCCTAGGGCTATCAACTTGGCACTAGCTGCATCAGTTGGTCACTTCCAAATTTGTTCTAAATTAAGCCCTGGGATTGAAACTGGTCCTGCCTGGAGGGTCTTATGTTGTGCAGAAACTTTATACCGAGGAAACCTTGAAAATCTTGTTTATAACCATATGGTCTAGACCTGTATTATTTAGTATGTCGCTTTATCTTCTGGAGTTCTACCAGGATTCAAGTAATTAGAGCCCTGGTCAAAAGTGGCCTCGTCCTGTAGGTCACAACCTTTACATAGGATTTTATAGAAAAAGCCTTGAAAAACATTTGGCCTAGTAGTGTAATGCTTGATACGTATGGTTGTATTTATGAGAGAGTGGAGTAATACAGGGTTTTCACAGTCCTCTTTTTTGTTATTTTATATTAATCACTTTCAGGCCCGTGAAGCCAGAAATGAAATAATGCACAATGCAGAGAGGGAGATTTCGGCCCATGACCTAAACTCCTACTTTCAAATACTTACGGGTATTCTCAGTGATAAACAGACCCTTCAACATATGCCAAAAGCCAAGGAAGCGCTGAGCGAACTTCAACAGGTGAGTTGATTATCTCACTTTATTTAGACAACGCCTACATCAATACTTCTTATGGTCATTTCGATGCAGTTATCGCTCTTTAAGCATTCTTGTATACACTTGGTTATTCGGCAAAAGTCGGATGCTCCTTCGATGAAATCCCTTGGCTGTATTATGAAGTGTGATACTTACCTACGCCTTTCACGTCTTTGCCGGAAACAGACCACTCAACTGCTCTTAAAATCGTAAGAATCCATTAAAAGTGTACGACACAGACCAAGATCATACTGATGAAAATTTGCAATCTGAACTGGAATCTAAACCATCCGATATACCACTCTTGCATTTATGATAGGGCGAATAGATATGGTGGGTGAATCATCTTAGGCATGCTCTGTGAAAAGAGGCCTTAATGCATCTGCAAATACATGTAGTATCAACCCATGTCAGCCTGCGAAATCCGCGCAGGCGGACCAGGGTCGAAACTTTTTGCCATAGGTCAATTTACTGAATGTCAAAGGAGCGTCAACCTTATGATTTAGATAGTTGTAAGAAAAAATGGATTTTATGGATCCATAATTATGCGACGACTTGTTTTGTACCATATATCACAGAGATGCTCTAAATCTCCTTTTTCCACTTGGTTTTATTTTCATTTATATTCTTTTAAAGCTTCAACAAGATTTGAAACCAGTAACAACAAGTGATGAAGAGAAAGTTCGTAAGGAATGCCTGAATGGACTTAAAAAAATTAAAGATGAAGCAGCTGAGGCAATTGACAAAAAAAGAATAGAAGGCATCGATAACATTGAAAGAAAGAATACAGAAGGTATTGAGGTCATCGAGAGAATTAAAGAGGAAGGGGCAAAGCATATTGACACCTTAGTACAAAGATGGACCAAGCATATTCAGATACAGACGGAAGAAGGGTCAAAAAGGATTGACAGAAAGACAGAAGAAGGGACGAAACATATTGATCTAAAGACGGAAGAAGGAGCAGATAGTATTGACAGAAAGATAGAAGAAGGGGCCAAACATATTTACTTAAAGACTGAAGAAGGGGCCAAACGTATTAACAGAAAGACAGATGAAGGGGCAAACCATATTGACAAAAAGACTGAAGAACAGGTCAGCCATATTGAGAGACAGACAGGAGAGGGGGGCTAAAAAAATTGACATGAAAACTGAAGAAGTATCTCTCATTATTTACAGAAAGAAAGAAGAAGGAGTCAAACATATTTATATGAAAACTGAAGAAGGAATAAAAGATATTAACAAAAAGAGTGAGGAAGGTACTAAAAGTATTTACAGAGAAACTGAGAAAGAGGCAAAACATATTAACAGAAAGAAGGAAGAAGGGACTGAACATATTGACAACATAACAGATGACGGGACCAAACATATTGACATTAAAACACAAGAAGGTGACAAACATATTGACCAAAATACGAAAGATGGGGTCAAACATATTGACATAAAGACAAAAAAAGGGGCAAAACATATTGAAATAGAGGCAGAGAAAGTAGTCAAAGGTATTGACCAAAAGACTGAAGACAGACTTCAAAGTATAGAGGTTAAGACAAACGAAATGGTTAAATATATTGATATAAAGACCGATCAAGCGGTCGAGCACATAGACAAAAAGAGAGAAGAAGGTACAAGACAGATTGAAATAAGAACAGAGGAAGGAATCGAACATGTTGACAAGACGACAAAAGAAGGCTTACAGCTCATCGTCCAAAGAAGGGCAGAAGCAGTTGAAGGTATAAATAAAGAGATTGAAACTCTTTACAGCAGAGTACCGCAGACAGAGGATAGTCACATACAGGCATCTGTATACAACAAAAGTAAGTTAAAGATTGATTATGAATGGTTTTTAAATGTACTGGACAAAGGCCAGACGAGCTTATGTCATGGCATAGTTCCCATCGTCCGTCTGTATGCCCGTTTGAACCTTGAACAGTTTCAGTTTTTTCATTATATCATCGATGAGTGGAGTGTTATTGGTTTTCAAGAAAATCAGACGGTCCTGTTGGGGAAAGTAGCCTTTGAAAGTTGAAAATTCGCATTTACTGTTTAAGGGATAAAATCTGCATTTTTTCCAATTCTTGTGAAAGTTGCACAGGTTATTTTTATCTTCAAGGGGAATTATTGAAAAAGAAGAAAATCCAGATATTGATTTAGGAAAAGGAGCCGTTTGATTATTCATCAAATCAAATGAATTAAATCAAACTCCTAAAGATAAAATTGTTCATACATTTATCATCTAGATCATGTAATCAGTATGCCACCTGTGCAAAGGAAATGGCAAAAAAACTTAACCCCCCCCCCGAAGTTGTTTGTCTTTAACAAATGACATAGATAACTTGTATATGGGGTACAACAAAGATTGTTCGAATGCTAACCGTTTGTTGACATTTTACTCGTTTTTGAGAGGTCAAAGCTTAGGGCTGATATGCTCAAGATCATGTCGGAAACCAGAAAGCCTATAGTGTAGATACATGTATCTGGAGTGAGGCAACATAGGATATACCTTTATCAGAGATGCTCAAATTACTGGGACAAAAATGACCCTGCCTTACGGTCATAATGTAAACATAGAGCTATTTAAAGGAATCTTGGAATATTGATATTTGGTATGGAGCATTAATGGATGAACCTTTATGAAAATTGTCGAATTCTGCCCCTTCGGTTAAAGATGGATACTTCCCGGGGGATCATATGTTTGCATACAATTTGGTAGAATTTGTTTTATGAACATTTTTTTTTTTGTCTCAAATCATATGGGTTTTTTAAATTTTGTATGTAAGATTGTATTGATTGTTCATTATCAAAATGACCCTTGGGTCAAACATACATTTTACGCAAAGGTGTTTAGAGAAAAATGGTAGAATTCCTGATTCATAGCACCTGAAGATGATTCCTTATTGAATATGTTAAATTATGTCTCTGGGGTAAAGATGACCATGCCCGGAGGTGGGGGGGGAGCACAAGGAAACATTGATCCATTGATCCACTTAAGGAAAGCCTAAAAAAAAATCTTCTCTCAAACTAGAAGGCCTTGAATGTGGTATTTGTTGTAGCATTATAGGATGGTTCTTTAGCAGAGTTGTTTATATTGTGTTTCTGGCTGCAAAGATGGCCCAGTCGGGTGGGTATCGCATGTTTTACCGAGTTCTACTGAAAAACTAAAGATACATTCGTTTTATTTAGAACCATTGGGCATGAAGCGTCGCCATTTGGTTTAGGGCATCCAAGGACAGTCCTTTACTAAAGCTGTTTGGGACAAAGATGGCCTCATCCCGGGAATAACGAGTTTTCTGTCCAGTTCTTTAGGATTTTATCTTCAGTCTTTAGTTCATCTTCATTTCTGAACTCATAAGATTTAGGGTGCTTTAATTTTGTATTCACCAACATATCAGTCTAATCACTGTTGGTAAATATCAATCACTGTAACTAAAAAGAGAAAAAAAATGTAAAATCAGAAATAATCCTAAAGAATCCGTGAACTAATGTAATGAATATGCTTTGCTACAAACATATATCTTGTTATGCAGATTATGCGAAGATTTTGATTCTATTTCAAGGAAAAGTTTTGGGGAAAAATAAAAATTCATAGGAAAATGGAATTGACTTTAATAGCGAAAGAGGTCGTTGAGCAATGTTTTTGAAGCTTAACAATGTGATAGATCTTTATATGCATGTGTGGCCAATGTAAATTTTACGCTCACTGTTTAAATAGAACAAAACAGAATCTGTAAGAACTTCAAGTCTCGATATTTAGACTATACAAATAACTGCCAGTGACACTAGACTAGAATTCATTTCGCAAAATTTTTAGACATTTTTTTTTTTTTTTTTTTTAAAGAATACTAATATTTTACGCGTGCAAAGGGGGCTTTGTAGAGATACATGTAGAAATACCAGTAGTTACCGCGATTCGATATTCGATGTATTCGATGTTGTTCAATGTTGTTGGAAAATTACGAAAGGAACTTGGATGGAATCTGTATTTCAGATGTGAGAACATTGATTGTAGTTTCGTTAATTTCATCCAAAAATAAACTCGCTATGATTGACTCTTTATTGTCACGACGGAATTCACAGAGTAAAGAGAAGACTACAGAGGGGGAAATATAAGCCACCAGGCTCCACAGTCCCTTTACCAAGCAATCCTATGCCAGAAGGTCTTTGCAAACATTGTAGGAATAGGAGAAATGTTGGTAACTAGCATTTTCTTCTTTTTCAGCATTGTTTTCTACCATATCAAAGACAGAAATTATCATTTAATCATATCAAGGTGGAAATCATCATTTAGTGAGCTACATTTAATTTGTCATCTGCAAATGCCTTGAAATTGAGTCCAAAATATTTTCGTTTGTGTAAGATGGGGCCCTGGTAATGAGTTAAAAACTCTGATCTGAATGAATTACTGGAAAACATGTTTACTGTCACATAAATCACGTGCTGCATTCAATTTTACGGATGATTTCATCTACTTTTCATAATTTTTATATTATATGCACTTTACACAAAGTTTAGACTGTCAAAACTCAAGATCATTTGCAGACGACAATTCTTCAGATGTACAGAGAAAACATTGTGGGAAAATGAGAAATTTCTTGTTACAGGCAATTGCTCATTTTCTCACAATGTTTCCAAGATTATAGATGATGCGGACACTTAAAAACATATTCTTTTTAGGGTACAGGGACTCTTAAATAGAGATTTTTAAAGGTATAGGGCAGAATAAATGAAACTTGAACTTGTTAAATGTATTAACTTTTACGGGCTGTATATTAAAAACCCTTGACAATGCAGTTCACTGAAGAGAGAAGAAAAAACAATACATGGATCCGTGGCGATGAGATAAACCGACTACCTTGGTTATCGTCGCGAAGGGCTCACAAACAACCGCAGTAAATACATATACAGTATAGCAAAAAGGCTACTTAAATCGCGCTGTCATGACTGTTTCTATTGATTAAATTCCGGAAAAATATCCCTTTTCATATGTTTCTGCTGATGATGGATTCACGGTAAGAAATATATGGATACTTGAACTTATTTACACAAGGATTTGTACAAAAAGTTGAATTTCAGGGGCTACAGACAATGTAACACCTGTGCCAGCAAAGTTTTAAACTTCTACGAGAAAGAATAAACTACTCATAAAACCCAGTTTTGCATAAAAATAATAGAGTTAAAGTTGATTAATATTTTTGTAAGGCTAGTTAGGTTGTCTCAACATCATATTCGAAAATAACACAAAATTACAAGCATTTTGAAATATTTATAGATTGTCTCATTCAACAGAGAGGTGGAAGTCTAAGAAGTATTTAAATTTCAAGTTAAGGGAAAATGGTTGCCTGATGATTTTAAAATGTATAAAGTGTGCTGTCAGTTAACAAACTTATTAATATAATTGGTGGTAGTTTGGTTTATCTTGGGATATACTGAAGACAACGGGTGATCGAGTGGATTACAGCGGCAAGCAAACACAGATCCTATCAGTTAACAGTTTACCGACATACCCTTTGAAATAGCAGATATGCTAATCCACCTAGATATGGCTGAGTGAAAAGCTGATTTAATTAAGATAAGTTGCCTTTTGAGCTGAACTTCAAAAACTGTACAAAACAGAACTTAGTCTGTTTCATAATTGAAATCTACATGTACCTTCAGTAAAGAATACACGTAAAAGTACTTAATTTAAGTAGTAGATGGTTTGAATCCAATAGTAAAAAAATAAACTGGATTTTTTTGCACTCTGATCTGTATCTACAGATTCAGCATTCCTCACGCACCAATGGTTAATGTTAACGTCAAATTGAAACATTGATGACACGTGCCCGTTTTTGGATGTGCAAAGGTTATTAAACAAGGTTAGCTATTCCGTAAAACAGTTTATGTCTTCTTTTTTTTTTCAGAGAATTTCGGGGAAAAAAATAACATTAATTAATCCATTGCGTAATATAGCGTTGATCAAACTCTTTGCTCGTTTCCAATTGTCAATCATAATCATAATGCAAACCTGCAATCTCTTCGTATATCTCACGTAAGCCGTACACGATCGCAAAGCACATCTTTTAAACTTTTTTTCTAAAATTCAAGTGTGGTTAACACACATAATATCGCACTTCTCCAACATTAACAGTCGCTTGTTTGTGAGCCGTAATAGCAGAGGGCAAGGCTGCACATCGAGCCAAATAAATGCGATGACCTGATTGGTCAAATATCGATTTCCACGGATCCATTTATTACCAAGTTTGAATGTCCTAGTAAGCAGTGGTATCGTCGAAATGTAAACAGCAGAGAATATCACATGTTTAGGTCGAACTTATTTTCATTTAAAAACTCATTTTTGAGAGAAATGAAGACTGATTGTAGAATAATGCAAAATATTCTAGTGCAACCATGAGTTACAGGTGTCATAAAAACTAACAACCCACTTTGAAAATGAAAAAAAAAAAAAGTATAAAAAAATCAGTTCAACCTCCTTAACCTTTTACCACACACTTTTAACGATGATGAGCAAAAAGGCTTTTGAAAACATTCTGGAAAGGAAGAAAATGCTGGTAACCAGCATTTTTTTCCTTTTCGCACAATGTTTTATACCCTTTAACAGAGAAAATTTAATTCTTTATGTTAATTTGGCAATATCTTATACTTGTACTAGCAATGGCTATTTCATTATATATATATTTGTAAGGACAATAATATTGGTGATATAATAGACTATTTTTATCGTTTTTTGTTGAGAAAAAAAAAAAAAAAAAAAAATGTACCATAAAGATAGACTATTTTATTGTTCTTTGTTGAGAAAAAAATGTACAATTTTGGTGGTGGCGGCCATATTGGAATTTCGAAAGGGTGGAGATGGAGTAACAGAGAATCAATTTTCTTGAAAACGACACCGTGAAATTCTTTCATATTTTACATTTTTATGTCTAATACAATACTCTAACACCCTATACCAATTAAACACTTGTATTGAAAGGTTCGAGTTAGGATGGGCATACAATAAGCGCATTACTCGAACAAATTGACATGAAATAAATGACCCATATTAGCTGGTATATTACACGCTTGAATTACTGTTTAAACTTAGCTTTGGCTTTTGTCGTCTGAATGCGGAATCATGTGAACGATTTTCAACTCTTTATGCGGCTAATATATTTATCGAGGTCAGTTTGTTCGAGTAATAAATGGTGACACCCCTTTTGATTTTTCCTTATAAAATATCAACTTTCTAACCTCCACACAATTTTGGTCAATATCAGGTTTTATGCCCCTTAAAAGTAAAATGATATTGCCTGAAACAGAGGGTTATTTGAACTTATTCTATATGGGACTATCTTTTGCTATTTTCATCTCTTGTTCACTTAGGTGATGTATGACCGTCATAGTCTTGTTTGTAATAGTCTGTATGTGATACACAGATTATCTAAATGTCATTTGAAACTTTATATCTACTAATGTTTTGCTGTATCTCCGGAGTACCTTATCAGGAAACACGCCTGACCGTCGCAGCCCATACGGGATCAAATCAAATACATCGCCACAAGCACGTGGCCCTGTAGACAACAAATTCGAAACTTCTATATTAATTAAACTTTGAAAAGAAATAGGGGCTTAAATTTTCATTAGTATATCAATAATTGTTTCAAATACTTTTGAAGAGGTGCATCTTGGGTTTTGGTTGCTTATAGAAGCGACCAGTACTACTCCTACACTTTCATTTTAATGTTTATCTTATCCTTGCTGGAGCCTGGTATTAGACGAGATATTGCTTGATTGAATAATCAAGATTGTTTGTAAATAAAGCATTGTAAATAAAGCATAATAATATTATCTATTTAGATATAGATTTACAGAACGAACTTATTGACCACTACATGAACAATGGCTACTTCGAGTCAGCAATGCCAGCTCTGATAGAAGATGAAGAAGTAGATGTAGCTGACCTTTTTCTAATGCCGAGGATAAGAATCTTCAAGTCAAGCAATGCTACAGCCCAAGGTTGTTTAGAGAATGAGGACAACATAACAACTATCTCTGGGCTCTTTAAAAAGGAAGGACAATACAATAGAAGAGTATGTATATCGGGAGATGCCGGGATTGGTAAGACAATGCTCTGTCAAAAGATATTGTCCTACTGGTGTAAACTGTGCGCTAATCAGGAAACTGATAACTTGCATGAATGTGACCAAGAGTTCTTGAAATCTTTTGACTTTTTGTTTTATATACCACTTCGCAATCATACAACGTCAGATGTTATTGGAATGATAAAGAAGGAGATTGTCAGGGAAAATGGCCACAATTTTCTTGATGAAGTACTGCGCAGAGACTCTAAAACATGTTTCATTATTTTAGATGGTTTAGATGAATGGTTACCGCCTAAAGGTTGTAATAAAAAGATACCCTTTTTCGATCAAAGAGAAAAGGCGACAGTTTTAATAACATCGCGTTCATGGAAGTTGGACCTCCTGCTTCTCGAAACTTGTGATGTAGGACACAGAGTTGAACTTTGTGGGTTTACGGAAGACTTGCACGTGGACTGCATAAGAGTTGTTGTAGAAATCTTGAATGAAAGGCACGGTAAGATGAAGAAATTCTATGACATAGTTCCCAGCAGGCAGTATAACCAAGTTGGAGATTTATTGCAGGTCCCTATTATGTTAACTCAAATTGTTTGTATGTGGTACGATGACTTTGATGTTGGTGAAGCTCGTGTTGAAGTCTATTGTAAAATGTTTGACTACTTGTTACAACTGGCTGACAAACGTCATCGTGAAGCAATCAAACAAAACAAGGAGGGACTTACTAGTAGCTGGCTTGAAACAAAGACGACGGACAACAAATGTCTGTTAGATTTCTTCAGGGGTCTTTCGTTTTGTAAGGATTACAGTGACCTTTTATATAGGCTGTCCGACTTGGCGTTCCATGCGTTATTCTATGCGAAAAAGGAAGTATCACTTGTGTTTTCATATTCAGATGTTAGAATTTATGGACTAAATGAGGGAGACATTGCCTTTTGTCTGAAGGCTGGCTTGCTTACTCAAGCTAAGTTTTACAAAACAGTTGACTCACAGTCTAAGAAACTATCCTTTACACATAAAACTTTTCAAGAACTACTTGCTGCTGCATTTATATCTAGTGGTGATGTTGACAGTTTTATAGACATGATGCAAAAACTGATATCCCTTGAAGATGTTTTTGAAATGTCTCAGGTCTTGCTCTGTATTGCTGGGCTAAGATCAGATTTGGTATACTATATGAGCCAACATATAGCTGCATTAAGCAACACAGATGAGAGAGTTTCAATTATTGACACAGATGAAAGTGATGAAAATTTCAGGAAGGACGATTTAGTGAAGAAGATCCAAAGATTCATTCTTGAACTTATAGAAGAGGGTTATAACCACGGAAAAGAGGCACATCCTGCAGAGCTTCATGAAATTATCTTATCCTGGATACCGGGAAATACAGATATGAAAGTAGATGATGAGTTACAGAAATTATTCAAATGTATGAAATGGAATGAGATGATACCATCGTGGGAGTCAAAAGAGAGACGATCGAGGGAAGGACGGCAAGCGGTATTGAGTCTGCTTGAAACGTGGGCAAACGCTTTGCTTAGCGCTGCTAAATCTTAAATTTTATTCATTGAAAGTAAATACTATTAAAGTATGACAAGGTTACTATTTGGCATCTGTAAAGTAAGGAAACACTGCATGGCAAAATGTGGTTTATCACATAACTACGTTCCTATTCTATGCAATACAGCCATTCCAAATTTTCTTGTCTTACAGAGTGAAGCAAATGATGCCGTATTTGGTCAAAAGTCTGTAATCTTGCACTTCATTCTGAAAACAGTTTTGACCCAGATTTCTCTGTAAATCTAACTGGCAAATTGATGCCAGTAACAAAGCTGTGAATTTTATCACCTTCAACTTCAAAACAAAACCGTTATATTTAAGTTTCTTTAGAACTATTTTCGCCTATGTTGTATATACCTACCAAAGAAGCAAATATGCTAAATATACATTTTATTACACATGCACATGTAGGCCTATGCTTAGACTGATCATGAACTAAAATTCTGGATATACAGTTGTGTGATTATATATATATATAAATGAAAAGTTCAACTGGTGCCGGTTCAAGGATATTTCATAATAACCAAGAAAAACATAATATGGGAACATAGAATATAACATTTATTGCCAACCGGTTTCGCTTTAAGCTCATCAGGGCAACAATAACAATAAATGATGATTTATTGTTATTGTTGCCCTGATGAGCTTAAAGCGAAACCGGTTGGCCTTGAATGTTATATTCTATGTTCCCATGTGATGTTTTTCTTGTTTATTATTATTATTATTATATATATATATATATTCGTTCCCTTTTGAGGTAAAATTCTGTCGACAACTCGTCGACAAAATATATTATTGAGCTCGTCAAAGGCTCGGTTGAAAAGCACCATTTTTTTTCTTGATTAATTTAATACAATTTCATATCAAATACCATCTCATTTCAGATCCTATATATCTGAAAATGGTTTCTGGTAAAGCTGACTTACGTGCACTTATCTCTCACTTTTTGCATCTAAATTTCAATGGAAAAATAATACATGTTAACATTATTTAGAGACTATCATTTTGTCATTAGAATTGTTTCATGCTTTTCCTGCAGCTGTGGGTGAAATTAATATCGAATTTTGTAGAATGTTTATTGTAAAAAAAAACAACATCAAAATGGAAATTTATCATTAGATAAACGGTGCCGACATACATGTAAATAGATTTTGCGAATGACGTAGCTCAAGATCAAACTGCACAAAAAGATCGAATCTATTTACTTGGCAGTGAAATAGTCAATCGATCATTGCACGTGAAAAGTATTTTTTTGTGTTGGGATATATAGGATCTAATATGAGTTGGCTTTTGAGGTAAACTTCCGTTAAACGAGTCTAGAAAAATGTTATCGAGCGAGCCTATAGCGAGCTTGATAACGATTTTTGACGAGAAGTTTGATAAAATTTACCCGTAAAACCAAACGTATGCCAGATTTGTTTTATCACATAACTGTATTGCAAGAATCATAGTTCATGATATGTACAGACTATTGAAATTTACATGAAACCCATTCGCTTCTTTGACAGGTATTTACATCACGAATAAAAAATTATTCCGACCAAACTTGAATATGATGATTTTATTTGAATCTTTGGACGATAAAATTCGAATCTTTGTCACGATCATCAATTTTGACGTTTGATTTCACGAAGAACTCATGGGTCAGCAATTTTTTTTAAAAATTAGGGGTATAATTACAGAGCTTTGACCAACTACTTCACTGTTTGCTTATCTCAAACATGTGCAAGATAAGAAAATTTGTAACGACTGTCTTACCCTGAAGATAAGGGTAATTATGTGAAAAAATTCATGGTTGGTGTGTAATAATAATCAGTATATGTCATTGTAGTATACAGTAGAGTATTTACTGAGAGCCAAGTAGCGGCCAAAAGTAAACAATACAGGTGTTAAATGCATTTGAATTTAAAAATATGGAAACTATTGTGGAGATGAATCTGATATCATGCGGTCGGTCCAAACGTTAGTCGCTGGCAGAAAGAAAATGAAATTAAGATGTAGGTAAAAAGCAAACAAAAGATAGAGTGACTTTGCAACTTGTTACCTAGTTTTAAATTACTGTTTCTGTCGACGGCTTACCTTGACCTGGGTTTGGAATTGACACGGAAAAATAATCCACGTATATAAATATTTTTGTTGTTTTGATATGAACTTTGAATATCAAATAGACATTATTTATTTGTTTGTTTGTTTGTGTATGGTGTTTAACGCCTTTTTCAAAATTGTTTCAGCCATGTCACGGTGGCCAGAGCACTTAACCATCCTTTCCTATAGGTTCTTTCTACCAGTAGGTTTACTTCGCACAATGCTCTTCTCAAGTCACTGGCCAAATTTTCAACTCTAATAGATATGAAAATAATTTAGTTATACAGCAAATACAAGAAACAAACTATACAACATTATGACTTCTGTCGAGTTTATAATACGGCTAACAGAAAACAGTTAAAATATGCTTTAAGCTAGAAATAACATCAAGAACACGCGTGATTACAAAAGTAAAGGAAAATTAATTCCTGTAATAATTAATGATAAACCTGGAATTTTTGACCGATCATTTTGCATTTTTTTCGCAGAAAAGATGACATGCATTGAGATTTGTTCACATGGCATAATTTTTAGCATTGACACTCTGTACTTTATGTCTTCTAATGATTCGTAGCTACTCTGCGTCATATGAGATGCTACTTTGGAATAGATAGTATAAGCAATCGTGTCTTACCAGACACGATTGCTTATACTACCGGTTCCAAATTATACATCATACCCTTTCGAATCATTTGATTAATGATTCTTTTTAGGTACATGCGTTATCCTCAAATTTGATGTACTGGTAGGCAAAACCATGAAGTCATTGCATATCAGGGCGTTTTTGTTCTTGCTTTTGCTTGAGCTAGCATGTATTATTATGTTGTATTTTGTTCCGTTTTAAAGAAAAGAAAAAGAAAAAAAATGTTACCAGTAAAGAAATCGAGAACTAAAATACAGCTTTTTTTGTAGATGGATTGTTTTCTATTGATTCCTTTGCAAAGATTATACAGCAAAAGGCAAAGGTGACATGTTTTAGATATCACCTTAGCAAAACGTGATCCAGATGAGCTATTGTGGTCGTGCTGTGTCCTTCTTCCGTCGTTAGTGTCTGAGGTATATGCATCACAGAGGCTAAACATTTAGTCCAACGATTATGAAACTTTGTCAGAATAGCCTCGACAATATCTCGGTCGAGTACGTAAAAGGCGAACTTCTTGTCAAAATCTTAGAAAGCCCTTCTTTGTTGTACACATTTTCAATTCAATTTTCATGACAAGAACCTTGGTACACATATTCCGCTTGTCTATTCCTACTTTTAGTCATGTGATCCCTGTTCACTATCAATACGTGTAAGGCAGTCTATTTTTGTAATTGTCAATATACAATTGCATCAGTATAATGCTTTTTAAGGATTCAGAATTGGTGTCAGACTTAAAGTGACATTTTTTGTTTTTTTTTTTTTTTTTTTAGCAGTGAACAGTAATTTCTTGTAAAACACTAATAAGACCTATTATTTTACCGGAAGTTAAATATATAGAACATTGTAGAGCCAAGGTCAGATTGTATGTTCAAAGACGTGGTTTTCCCTTGAATTACTATTTCTGGCGACCCCATTGAGTCGCGCTGATAGTCTAAGACTTAATATTTACATCTAAAGTACGTAAACGGAAAGTAACTGTGAATTTACTACATCAGACCTTCTGGGCCTATATTCGCCAACCATTCTGAATCGTATTCCTTGTCTTATTCTGGCTTTAGAAGTACATGTACCTATCAATTCAATGTCTGATTGGCGAAACCTTTGGGATAAGCCAGTCAGAACCTGCGTTACTTTAATTTTAGAAAATTCTTGAGAATTGGATAAGAATGGTGTTAAGACTGGCTTGTTGGGACTCTATGTAAAGTATAGTTTCTATATGTGATCCATGCTCTTTGAAAAGGGAGCTTAATGCACCTCCGAAAATATTGACTCAGGTCAGCCTGCGCAGTCCGCACATGCCTGATTTGGGCCGAAACTTTTCGCTATTAGTCAATTTTCTGTATGTCAAAGGACCAGTCTACCTTGTGATACAGTTGGTTGTTAGACTTAGTGGGTTTTATGGATCGTATTTATAAGCCTTGCTCTGTGAAAGGGGGGTTTAACCAGACGACAAAAATTTTAGCCTTGTCCAAATTGAAAGCGTCTGCAGACGACAAATTAAATGATATTCAACAAATTTTAATGTCTTTCATAGGGTAGAAAACATTGTGGGAAAAGGAGAAAATGCTGGTTACCAGCATTTTCTCCTATTCCCACAGTGGTTTCAGAAGCCTTCTTTCTCACGGTCGTTAAAAGTCGACATTGTGCGGTAAAGGCTTAATGATACATCCACTAAAAGTATAGATTCAGGTCAGCCTGAATAGTCCGCGCAGGCATATTTACCCGTGGGGTAACATACATGTAATACATACGAACTATGCTCTGTAAAAGGCGATCTTTATGCATCTTGGTAATGCATTATACCGAGTAAATTGTCACATAAATTATGGGTCCAGGTCAGCCTGCATAGTCCGCGCAGGCATATTTACCCTAGGGGTAATAGACATATGAACTAAGCTGTAAAAGGCGGTCTTTATGCATCTTAGTAATGCATTATACCGAGTAAGTTGTCACATAAATTACGGGTCCAGGTCAGCCTGCATAGTCCGCGCAAGCATATTTACCCGTGGGTTAACAGATATACGAACCATGCTCTGTAAAAGGCGGTCTTTATACATCTTGGTAATGCATTATACCGAGTAAATTGTCACATAAATTATGGGTCCAGGTCAGCCTGCATGGTCCGCGCAGGCATATTTACCCGTGGGTTAACAGACATATGAACCATGGTCTGTAAAAGGCGGTCTTTATGCATCTTGGTAATGCATTATACCGAGTAAGTTGTTACATAAATTCCGGGTCCAGAAAAGCCATTTGGTCTGATAACCGACATAGTCATGAGTAGAACGGTCCTTGGACATGCAGAGAATTTACCTATAGGAAAAAGTTTCGACCCATGTAAGCCTGCGTGGACAGCTCATGATGGCATGGGCTGGTACTCTTTGCAGATGAGCCAAGCCCCCGTAGATTAGTCGGTAGCGCACAGGACTTGAGAACAGAGGGTCGATGGTTCGATCCCTGGCTCGGCTAATTTCTTTCTGAGGATTGATGATAGTCATTGCGACAGGATTCATTCCTCTCTCACCGCTGACCATTGTTTCGACGATAGTTATGTGGAAAAGCAGCCAGTGGCTTGGAAATAATATTGTGCTTGGTACTGGTAAAAGAAGCTCCAGGAAAGCATGGATAGGTACACTGGCCGGCGCGATATAACTTAAATAATGTTGAAAACGGCGTTAAACAGCAATCAATCAATCATTGCAGATGCATTAAGCCCCTTTTTCACAGAGCATGGCTCATTTGTATAGACCAAGTCAAGCATTAACCCCCCCCCCTCTCCTATCATCACAACCACCAAATATGCAGACTTTCCACGTGTTTAATTTGGACATGTTGTGTATTCATATTTTAGTGTGTTAGTCGCTTGTGTAAAATGTTTGTTTATGAGACATTTTTTTTTTATTTTGATGAATTATTTAACTAAAAGGTAAATTCTGGAAAATACTAAACACGGAGGTGGGTGAATTTATTGCTGTGGTTTTCCTCTTCTCCTTTTTAAATGTCATTTTTTTGTGTAATCTTCATCATATTCACTATCGTCGATTTTGTCGCTTGTTTTTATCCCACCCCTGGGTCCTCCGTGGCTAAGTGGTAAAGTGTGGGACTCGTGACCTGGAGGACTCGGGTTCGAGTCCTACTGGACCCACTGGGTTTTTCGTGGAAGCGTCCTTGGGCAAGACACTTCAGAGCCCTAGCCTAGTACTGGTGGAATCCAGGAAATACATGAATATGTGAGCTGTCGCCGTGATGTGACTGAAATAATGTTGAAAAGCGGAGTAAAACATCATTCAGTCAATCAGTCAACCCACCCTATCCCCAACGAGGTTAAATGATGTCGTCGTTATGGGCTCAGTCGGTAATGTACGGGGCTAGAAAATTTAGGAGTTGTGAGTTCGATGGCCGAACCCTGTCGCTCAGTTGGTGACAACAGGGCTTGAAAATTCGGGGATGTGGGTTCGATGCCGAGCCTGAAGGTTCAGTCGAGGACGTAAAACACATAAGTTAGATTTAAAGGGTTTAACCATTGTCAATTAGTTTGGACGAGGAATTCATACTCCGCCAGTCATGGGTTTGATCTCCAAGAGAGGGACCTCGGCTCCGAGCGAGTACCTTTGGTACTTATGACACAAAGAAAGACACGCATCTCAGGAATATGGTGGCTGTCGCCATGACATAACAACAGTCTACAGTAATGTTAACCGAACGACAAAATTTTAGACTTGTCCAAATCGAAAGCTTTTGCAGACGACAAATTCAGTGTGGCCAAAATGATAGGATGTCTTGACAGGGGTAGAAAACATTGTGGGAAAGGAGAAAATGCTGGTTACCAGCATTTTCTCCTTTTCCCATAATGTTTTCAAAAGCCTTCTTATTAAAATTCTGGATTTTGTGATAAAGGGATAAAAGCGTCATGAACCACTAATCAGACAAAAATAAAACAGGCATTGCTTGTTACTTGGAAGCCCCAAGTTCGAGCCTGACTGGCCGAGCCCCGGTAGAATACAGGACTTGAGAACAGGGGGTCACGAGTTCGATCCCGGGCTCTGCCAATTTCTGTCCGAGGATTGGTGATAGTCATTGCGATGGAATTCATTCCTCTACACTGGCCGCCGCGATATAATTGGAATTATGTTGAAACGTTCAAACCATGCAATCAATCAATCAATCAATCGAGCCTGACTGGAAGCGCTAGGTTTTTTGTGGGAGTGTCCCTGGGCAAGAAACCTCAGAGCCCTAGCTTGGTACTGGTGAAACCCAGGAAAATACACGAATGTGTGGGCTGTCGCTTGATATGGCTAAAATAATTTTGAAAGCGACGTTAAAAGCCATTCAGTTAATCACACGCAAGGTGAAATGTTTGCCATTGTGACAGAAATAGTTTCTTCAAAAACCTTACATCGAGTTTTTTGAACACGGGAAAGCAGCCGATAACTTTATCACCATATACATCATTTTAAAGTCTTTATCAGACGACAAAACTTTAAACTTGTCCAAATTCGAACGTTTGCAGACGATTGATTACATTTTTGAGATTTGTCTTTCAGAAAGAATGTTAAATATTGTGGGCAAAGCAAAGAAATACTGGTTATCAGGTTATCAATGTATTTCTTGCTTTTCACCAGTACTAGACTTGGGATTTGCAGTGCTTTGCCCAGGGACACTCCAACAAGAATCGTTCAAGAATGTGATTATTACAAATCCAGCACCGTAACCCTTTACCAAACATTCTAGTGTTTGAACTACCACGAGAAAGAAGGCTTTTGAACACGAGCCATACTCTGTGAAAAGGGGACTTAACATATCTGCGAAAAGTATCGGATCAGGTCAGCCTGCGGGGTCCGCGCAGGCTGACCTGGCCGAAACTTTTCGCTATTGGTAATTTTCTGCATGCCAAAGGACCTGTCTACCTCATGATTAAGTCGGTTGTTAAAAAAAAAAAGTTGCTATTATGGATACAAAAGTATGTGATGGCTTGCTTTGTATAGTTAACCACAGAGATGCATTAGGCCCCCTTTTGCCAGAACATCGCTCAAATATTGTGGTGAAATGATGAAATGCTTTTCCCATAGTATTTCAAGTCTACCATGGACAAATACTGTAATGTTAGACATATTTGAATCGTCGTCTACAAATACTTCCAATTTGGATGAATCTGCAATTTTGTCGTCTGGTAAAGAGTTAAGGTTATCGATATATAATCCAGAGGTTTTTTGGTCGATCTTCACCGGCCACGCTGGTTTTTCGTGGGAGTGTCCTTTGGCAAGGCGGAGCACCAGCCTAGTACATGATCCGTATTCACCAACCATTCTTAAGAAAGTTCTTAGGTCTTATTCTCAAGAATTTTCTAAATTTGAAAGCAACACAACTTCTGATTGACTAAACCAAATGGTTTAGCCAATCAGAAGTTGTGTTACTTTTAAATTTATGAGTTACCAATTAGAAGTTTTGTTACTGTCAAATTTAGAATATCTTGGAGTATAAGACTAAGAATTTGTTTAAGATTGATGGTGAATACGAACCCTTGTAATGTTCAGGAAACATGTAGCAGACGGTATGGATCAAGATCGGACTACGCATGACATGTAGTCTGATTATAGTCATATCCTAGTCTCTTGGTTATAGTTTGCAGTCTAGATTTTGATACATTGTGTTGCTACATGTATGTGATTTCGTCAATCGTATTTCGTTTATTTCACCGCCGGGTAGCTCAGTTGTTAGAGTATCTGACTCGTGACCTTGTAGTTGCGGGTTTGATACCCGTTTGAGGCAAACTTTCTTTCCGGGGACTTCTCGCCTCTCACCTTTGATGCATAGCAGAAAAGTAGTCAGTGGCTTTGGAAAGAAAGTTGTGCCAGTACTGGTGTGAGAAAGCCAGGAAACACATGCGTAAGTGCACTTACAGTCGTGACATGACCCCTGTGATGTTAAAACTGCATTCAGCTTCAATACAAACAAACAGAATGTTTTCTTTTTTCATACTTCTTAGACAGTGAAAGTCTAAGTAAGTCTTTGTTTTCCCTAGCCAAGCCCCGGTTGCTCAGTCGAAAGCGTACAGGATTTGAGAACAGGGGGTCGCTGGTTCGATCCCCGGCTCGGCCAATTTCTCTCCGAGGATTAATGATAGTCATTGCGACAGAATTCATTCTTCCCGCACCGCTGACCATTGTTTCGACGATGGTTATTTGGGAAAGCAGCCAGTGGCTTGGAAAGAATATTGTGCGGAGCACTGGTAAAAAAAACTCCAGGAAAGCATGGATAGGTGCACTGGCCGCCGCGATATAACTGAAATAATGTTGAAAACGACGTTAAACATCACACAATCAATCAATTAAACCTTGTTTTCCCCGCATGTTGACCCGTAATTGTCGCTTGCATTGTAAGCTATTAAACACGCAAGTGCTCGTTAAAGCTGAATGAAAGTTATGAACGCGAAGTGCTGCGGTGATATTCTGGTACTTTTGATAGCGGCATAACGACAGCCTGGGTTCCAGTCTGATTATTTTTTTCCCTTAACCCTTAGGCTGCTAAGCGCGATCCACTGACCTTTGAATGAATTAATTAATTAAAAAATTTCGTTTTATGGCGCATCGACAGCTTTGGTCATTTAGCGCGCATGTCTGTATTAAAAGATGGTTAAAATAGGAATTTTGAGGCAAAAAGATATGAACATAATGATGACAATAAAAAGCTTGAGTTAGGAAGGCCACTGACCTTTTGCGGACAGTGTAGATCAAGATCAGACTGCACAGAACTTTGATCTACACTGTCCGATAAGGAGATTTTTTTTCTCTGAGAAATAAGGTTGGGTTTTCACTATCGTCTGGGAAGATTCATGTAACTTATATAGCAGGTTAAGGGTTAATTTTGAAGTTACTTTGTCAAAAATGAAAGCAAAATATAAAGCAGTAGGCCTACTACAATTTTACAGGCATTTTTCGAAGATCTGTGGAGACCTTGATAAGGACAGATTAAGAAATTACTGGAGCCTGGACACAGCCTGAGCAGCTCCTTTTGTCACAATCTTTTCACGTGCGCTTATGTTTGGTATCATCACCGTCAGTATTTTACAAGGATATTTTCAAAGTTATCTGCTGCATACATGCTTGATTGTGGATATGCCGAGTTTTGTATTTTCAGTTGAAGCGAACGCTGTACCAGACGACAAAAAATTTAGAATCGTCTAAAATAACCGTCTATGCAGACGACACTTTGAATGTGGCTCAAATGGTTGGATTTTTCTTTGAAAGTGAAAAAAATGGAGAAAATCTTTGTTACTAGTATTTTCTCCCTTTTCCACAATGTTTTCAAAAGCCTTCTCTAATGGTTGTTAAAACACGGGCCAGTTTGGAAGAAATTTTCATTGGGGAACTCAACTCACTTGGCGTTTATAGCGAGACTTCCGGTACAACTTTATTTTTTTTTTCAATGTTTTTACAAGACATTATATTCAAATATAAACTACAACCTCAATCCTATAGGCTCCAAAGTGGTGTAATGGTAGTGGGAGTCGACTCGGAACCCGGAGAACCGAGGTTCGAAACGCGCCCAATACCCGGAAAAAAAAAACGCAGAGAGAGAGGGGAAAAAATAGAGAACGGCACGTGGATAGAGACAAACACCTGGATAAACAACGGGCAAGAAAGACACTTGGGTAGGCCATCGTGGGACCCAGGGAAATTACCTTTTACTACTCTGTGCATTTGAAATTATCAATATTAATACAGAGGTGTTAATAAAAGATGAATATTTATTTCACTTTTTCTAAAAGTTCATAGAACTTGTTTTCTCTGTGCAGGGATCAAGTTCAAGCAAGAAGAACACAAAAATATAAAGAGAAAATATTTTAATACTCAAAATGAATTGTTGATGTATACAACTGAAACATATTGCCCAATATCAATTCCAACAACCTGAAACTTAACCCTTAACACTTTATCAATAGACAAAGTCTTAGACTGGTCCAAACTGAAAGCATTTGCAGACGACAAAATAAATGTGATTGAAAAACTAAAATTTGGTCTGGGAAGGGTAGAAAACATTGTGGGAAAAGGAGAAAATGCTGGTTACCAGCATTTTCTCCTCTTTCCACAAGGTTTTCAAAAGGTTTCTTTCACTGGGTCCGTAAAAGTCGGGATTGTGTGGTAGAGCTAAAGTACCAAATAAACCTATCCGACATTTTCGTCCTAGAAATACAACCAAAATAACTACAACTTTATGGTTGCTTTGGTCTACAGTGTTTCAGCAAAGTGGACAGTGTAGATCAAAGATCAGGCTGCACGTTTTGTGCAGCCTGATCTTGATCTACACTGGCCACAATGGCAACTATAGTCGGGAAAGGTGCTTTAAGGATTAAAAGACAGCTTTAGAAAAGATCGTGGGAAAAGGAGAACATGCTGGTTTCCAACATCACCCGTTCTCGCAATGTTTTCTTTTACCATTAACATTATCTGAATCATATATGATTTGTCAACAGTAAATGCCTCCTATACACAATAATCTAAAATTCTGTCATCTGGAACGGGGTCAATACACAAATACTAAGTCCTGATTGATTTGACAGATTGACTGATGAAGTTTTATGCCACTTTCAACATTATTTCAGTCATATCACCGTGACAGCTCATGTATTTCCTGGGTTCCACCAGTACTAGGCTATGGCTCTGAAATGCCTTGCCCAAAGACACTCCCACAAAAAACTGCAGTGGATCCAGGGAGGCTCCAACCAGATCAGAAAATTTTAGACTTGTCCAAATTGAAAAACAAAAAATTGAATGTAGCTATGAACAATGGAATTTGTCTATCAAGGGGTAGAAAACATTGTGGAAAAGAGAAAATGCTACTAATAAGCACATTCACCATTTTCCACAATGTTTTCAAGAACCCTGTACATTTTTAGTTTAAAAACAATGGCTGGTTTGAGAAAAAAAAAGTTAAAATCAAAACATTAACCTCAATACACGACAGAATACTTTAACCCTTAGGCTGCTAAGTGTGACGCACTGACCTTTTGCGGAAAACGTAGATCAAGATCAGACTGCACAGAATGTGCAGTCTGATCTTTGATCTACACTGTCCAGCAAGGAGTTATCTTTCCTCCAAAAATACCTTTGAAATAGGACAATATGGATTTATACAATCGGTTTTAAAAAATTCATTTCTTTTCTGTAGCAGGATAAGGGTAACAACACTTTTTACCAACTTATGAAATTTTGGACTTGTCCATATTGAAAGTATTTGCAGATGACAAATCATATGTGGCTGAAATTATGCAATTTGAAAGATAGAAAACATGGAAGAAAAGGAGTAAATGTTGCCTACCAGCAGTTTCAACTTTTTCCACAATGTTTTCAAGAGTACATTCATGGTTCTTCAAACAATGCCTGGTTTAATAAAGGGTTAAAATTAAGACAAACCAGTCACAATACAGACAATTTTAACTTTTTACTAAATGACAAAATTTTAGTATTGTCCAATTTGAAAGCATCTACAGAGGACATAATGAAATGTCTTTCAAGAGATACAAAACACAGCGAAACAGGAGAAAATGCTGATAACAGCACTCCCACCATTTTCCACACTGTTTTCTAAAGCCTCCTACATATGAGCCATGCTCTGCAAAAAGGAGGCTTAATGCATATGCGAAAAGTATCGACCAAGGTCAGCCTGTGAAGTCTGTGCATGCTGACCTGGACCAAATTTTTTCGGAACTGGTCAATTTTCTGTATGTCCAAGAACCAGTCTACCTCATGATTAACTCAATTGTTAAAAAAAAAAAGTGGCTATTAGGGATCCATAATAATGTAATGGCTCGCCTGGTATAATGTATAATTGAGATGCATTAAGTCCTTTTTGCCAGAGCATGAAATAAATAATTTTTTTAAAAAAAAACAAAGGTTTGATAAAGTGTTAAAATCAATACAATACTCATCACAATACAGAATGATTTAACTTGTTACAAAATGACAAAATTTTACACTCATCCAAATTTAAACAATTTGGAGATGATGATTTAGTTGTAGCTCCAACAATTGGATTGGTTGTTTTTTTTTTTTGTTTTTTTTCTTTTTCCCCCCGAGACAAATAAATGTGGCCGAAATATTGCGCTTTGGATTTGAAAGTTTAGAATGCATGATGGAAAAAGGAGAAAAAAAGCTTAAAACCATTAGGCCTATTTTCTCCTATTCCCAAAATGCTTTCAAGCATCTTATTTCTCCAACTAGATAAAAGCTGTTCTTTTCTTATAGTTAAAACATACCAACAACAGACATGAATGGTAAAATGGATAAACATTTTAGGGAAAGGGTAAAGAACTTTTAAAAAAACAAGAGTGCCAAGATGGCCCTGGATCGCTCATCTCAGTCAGTAGGTGAAATTTCACTCCAAAGTCATAATGACCCAATTTAAAACTCATCTGAGATATTATTAAGACAAACATTCTGACCAATTGTCAGGTCAATTGACCTGAAAATGTGGCCCCTGGAGGGTCCAAATTGTATGTCTTCAATCTGATCTAGTGACCTAGTTTATGACCCTATGTGACCATATTTCAAACTCATCCGAAATATCAAGACCAACTTGTTGACCAAGGTTCAGGTGAATTGGGCAAGAATTGCCGCCTCTAGAGTGCCCACAAGGTATTTCTGTAATATGACCTAGTGACCTAGATTATGACCCTATATGACCCAATTTCAAACCCATTCAAGATATCATCAAGTCAAACATATTTTCAGGTCAGTTGAGCAAATATTGTGGCCTCTAGAGCGCCCAAAATAAATTTCTTTAATTTAAGCTACTGACCTATTTCACAACCCTATGAGACTCAATTTCTAACTTATCCAAGATATCATCAAGTCAAACATGTAGACCAATTTTCAGGTCAATTTAGCTAGAATTGTGGCCTCTAGAGTGCCCACAATGTATTTCTTCAATGTGACCCAGTGACCTTGTTTATGACCCCAAGTGACCCAATTTTGAACTCATCCAAGATTTTATCAAGACAAATATGCTGATCAATTTTCAGGTCAGTTGAGTAAGAATTGTAGCCTCTAGAATGCCAATAAGGAATTTCTGTAAGTTGACCTAGTGACCCAGTTTATGACCCAAGGTGACCCAAATTCAAACTCACCTGAAATTTCATCAAGAAAAACATTCTGACCAATTTTCAACTCAATTGAGCAATACATGTGGCCTCTAAAGTGCCCACAAGGTATTTCTTTAATTTGACCTAGTGACCTAATTTATGACCCAAGGTATCCCAAATTTAAACTCATTTGAGACTTTATTAAGACAAAGATTCTGACCAATTTTCAAGACAATTGAGCAATAAACGTGGCCTTTAGAGTGCCCACAAGTTATTTCTTTAATTTGACCTAGTGACCTAGTTTATGACCTTGGTTGACCAAAATTCAAACTCATTCAAGATTTTATCGAGTCAAACATTCTGACCGATTTTCAGGTCAGTTGAGTAAGAAATGTAGCCTCTAGAGTGTCCACAAGGTATTTTTTAATTTGACGCAGTGATCTAGTTTATGACCCCAGGGGACCCAATTTCAAACCCATCCGAGATTTAAATAAAACAAAGACTCTCACCAATTTTCAAGTCAATCTGGCAAAAAATGTGGCCTCTAGAGTGCCTACAAGGTATTTCTTTAATTTGACATAGTGACCTAGTTTATGACCCTAGGTGACCGAAATTGTAACTCATTCGACATTTCATCAAGACAAATATTCTGATGAATTTTCAGGTCAATTGAGCAAAAAATGTGGCCTCTAGAGTGCCCACAAGGCATTTTTCTTAATTTGACCTAGTGACTTAGGTTATGACCCTAGGTGACCCAAATTCAAACTCATCCGAGACTTTATCAAGACAAACATTCTGACCAATTTTCAGGTCAACTGAATAAGAAATGTGGCCTCTAGAGTGTCCACAAGGTAATTGTTGACGACGGACGACGCATGACGGATGACAGACATCAGACAACCATAAAAGCTCACCTTGAGCACGTTGTGCTCAGGTGAGCTAAAAAAAGAAACATTGGAAAAAAAATGTGAAAAGGCTTCTTTGCTTCTATATAGAAAGCACTGGCTACTTTACCAAACAATCACATATTTTAATGACCCTGAGGAAAATATTGTGAAAAAAAGGAGAAAATGCTAATAATCAGTTCTTTCTCCTTTTCCCCGAATATTTTCATCCCTCTTTCAAGTCAAGTTCACTCATATAAGGCACATTTGAATTCAATTGAAGAGTCTATAACTTCAAAACGTGTCCAAAGAAATATGGTAAAGAGACTGACATTTCAGTTGTCTATACTGGGTTAACCCAGCATAGTACATAGGACATGGCATTTCTTTAAATTAACAACAAATTCTGATTGTCTGTGGCTTATGATAAACAATATAAATATAAGCCATGCTCTAGCAAAAGGGGGCTTAACCCTTTCCCAAACAAGCCCTGGTTTTCACGTGTCTGCAGTAGAAGTCTTTTGAAAACACTGTGGGAAAAGGAGAAATTGCTCATAATGAGCAATTTCTCCTTTTCCCACAGTGTTTTCCACCCTTTTTGAGACCTGTCTGCCATTTTCATCAAATTTGAAATTGTCGTCTGCAAACTCTTTCAATCTGGACCAGTCCAAAATTTGTCGTTTGGGAAAGGGTTAATGTATCAATGTGATGCATTATACCAAGCAAGTAATCACATTCTCATGAATCCATTACATTTTGTCTAACAACCGACTGAATCACAAGGTACACTGGTCCTTTGACATTAAGAAACTTGACCTATAACAAAGTTTCGACCCAAGTCAGCCTGCATGGAGTGTGCAGGCTGATCTGGGTCGATACTTTCTGCAGATGCATCAACCCCCCTTTTCATACAGCATAGCTCATGATGTAACATAAAATGTAGTAGTTGCAACATAATGGTCCATACTGGAACATCAAGCCCCCTTTTTCCATGGCAAGACAATAAAAAAAATACAGGTGAACTATCATAAGGAATGCACGTATGAAATTCCATCAAATTTCATCACAGATTTTAGAAGATATCTGTCTTGACAGACGGACTTATAGACGGATGAATGGGAAACACAACAAGAGGGCCATGATGGCCCTGTATCGCTCCACTGGCTTATAAATATAAACCATGAAGAGAAGTCTTCACTATATAAGCCCTTATAAAACTTTGACCCCAGGGCTACAGTCGGACTAAGTGGAGAATATGTGTAAATGCCAAATTTGGGAGTTCTTGGCCTTATGGCTAGTAACAAGACGGTTTCTGAACATTTCACTCCATAAACCCATGTAAAACTTGTGACCCCTGGTGCAGGGCCAAACTTGATCCTAGGGCTGTAACTTGGGCCCTCTTTGTAGTTGTCCACTAGATAATGCTATAATTATGCAAAATTTGGTAGCCTAAGCCTTATGGCTATGTACACCAAGATTTAAAAGTTTTCCCTATGTAAGCCTATGTAAATCTTGTGAAACCCCCCCCCCACCCAGCATGAGGCCAAATTGACCCCAGGACTATAATTTGGGCACTTTTGGTAGAACCTACTAGATCAAGCTAAATGCAAAATTTGGTAGCTCTAGGCCTTATGGCTAGGTACAGGAAGATTTTTAAAGTTTTCTCTATATAAGCCTATGTAAATCTTGTGACCCCTGGGGCACAGCCAATTTTGACCCCAGGGCTATAATTTCAAGAAACATGATAGAGGTTTACTACATAAAGCTACATGCCAAATTTGGTAGCCCTATGCCTTATGGTTTCAGACAAGAAGATTTTTAAAGTTTCCTCTATATAAGCCTATGTAAAACTTGTGACCCCTGGGGCACAGCCAATTTTGACCCCAGGGCTACAATTTCAAGACACATGATAGAGGTCTACTACGTAAAGCTACATGCCAAATTTGGTAGCCCTATGCCTTATGGTTTCAGACAAGAAGATTTTTAAAGATTTCCAATATTTTTCAGTTTTGTTGCCATGGCAACCAGAGTTTTTGAAGGAATCAAATTCTTTCAAGAAATTCTGAAGAGGACCATGGCAGGATCATTTCTGTGAAGTTTCGTGAAAATTGGATGGGTAGTTTCAGAGAAGAAGATGTTTGAAATAAAAGTTAACACACGGACGGACGCACGCACGCACGGACAGACGCACGCACGACCGACACCGGGCCATGACATAAGCCCGCTGGCCTTCGGCCAGTGGAGCTAAAAACTATATCCCCCAGCCTTTGATAACTGACACAAATCTCACAAAGGAGAAACAGAGAAATGGAGGGAAAAACAGTTTGGGAATATGAGCAAACACTTGTCAAAACAAAATTCTCACAATGTTTTTAAAAGCTGCAAAACTGGATTTGAGAAGTTTAAAACTATCTACATCCTTACAGTGTAATCTTTACCCTTTACCTGATCAACCCATTATTTTGTGACATCTTGAGAGGAACGCTTTTGAAAACATTGTGGGGAAAGGAGAAAGTGCTGGTTACCAGGATCTTCTACTTTTCTCACAATTTGTTTCACCCCTCTTGGGCAAAATTTTACCAATGATAAGTCTAAAATTTTGTAAGTTTGGTAAATATTATCTCTTTTTACCAAACAGCAAAATGTTAGACACGTCCAAATTGAAAGCATTTGCAGACGAAACATCATATGTGGCTCAAGTGATGAAACTTGTCTCTATTAGGATAAAAAACATTGTAGGAAAAGGAGAAAATGCTGTTTACCAGCTCTAACCTTGTCTCTAAAAAGAGAAAAAAACATTGTAGGAAAAGGAGAAAATGCTGGTAACCAGCATTTTCTCCTTTTCCCACCATGTTTTCAAAGGGCTTCTCCTTCAGGGCGGTTAACAGGTGGGATTGTGGTAAAAGATTAAACAAACTCCCAAGTTTCTCCAACATTATTGACATCTTGAACCCTGCCATCTTAACCCAAAAACTTGAAACTATTGCAAACCCAAAAGCTTTTAAACAAAAATGAAGAATCAGAAACAAAAACATGAAGGCCATGATGGCCCTGTATCACTCCACTGGCTTTTAATCCTTTACTACACATGTCCGAGTTTTAAGAACCCTGAAAAAGAATGCTTTTGAAAACTTTTATTGAAAAGGAGAAAGTACTGGTAACCAGCATTTTCTCCTTTTCCCACAATGTTTCCTACCCTATTAAAGACAGACATAATCATTTCAGCTACATTCAATTTGTCCTTTGCAATAGCTTTTAATTTTAATTTGGTCCAGTCAAAAAATCTGTTGTTTATTAAAAGAGTAGATTAAATGTTTTAAGCACTACACTGGCATTGACAGAGACATACAACATAACAAGAGGACCACTGGCCCTAAAGTGCTCACCTGAGTAAGGTTATCTAGGATTGATAAGACTGAAAAGATCCTGGTCGTGATGATGTAAAACACATGAGTGTAAGTGATCTACTTTTTGAATAAGTTTATCTAAGATCTGGTCAAGTGACCTACTTTCTGACCCAACATGACTCAAACTTTTCTGAGATATAATCAAGACAAATGTTCTGACAATGTTTCATGACTATCAGACTGAAAATGTGGCCTTTTGACTGCACACAGTGATTTGGCCAAGTAACCTATTTTTTGACCCCACATGACCCAACTTCATACTTGTCCAAGATTTCATTTATACAAAGACTGCACCCTAGGTTTTTCTAAGATTTGGCCCAGTGACCTACTTTTAGACCCCATGTGACCCAATTACGAACTTGTTGGAGATTTTATCCAGACAAACATTCTAACCAAGTTTCCAGAGTACTGGGCTGAGAATGTGGCCTCAAGAGAGCACACAGGGTTGTTCCAGCATTTGGCCCAGTAACCTACTTTTTCACCCAACATAACTCATTTTCATACTAGTTCGAGATATTATCAAGACAAACACTTTGATCTAGTTTCATGAGTATCACGCTGAAAATGTGGCCTCTAGAGCGCACATAAGGTTTTTCTAAGATTTGGCCTAGTGACCTATTTTTTGACCCGACATGACCCAATTTTGTGTCTGTCTAAGATTTTATCCAGACAAACATCCTTACTATGATTCATGAGTATCAGGCTGAAAATGTTGCCGCTAGAGTGCACACAATGTTTTTCTAAGATTTGGCCCTGTGACCTACTTTTTGACCCGACATGACCCAATTTCAAACTTGTTCAAGACTTAATCCAGACAAACATTCTGACCAAGTTTCATGAGGATCTGGCGGAAAATGTGGCCTCTAGAGTGCACAAAAGGTAAATGTTGACGACCAGATGACGCATGCCGGACATAGCATGATCACAAAAGCTCACCTTAAGCATTTTGTGCTCAGGTGAGCTAAAAAGTCTGTATGGCAATAAACTTGCATGGAAAGAAATTACCCCCCCCCCCCAACAAAAAAGCCATATCTTTTTCAAATGCAAAGATAATGTCAGGAAATACATAAATGGCATGAAAGGTACAGTGCCAGAACAAAACACTGAATGATAGAAACCTTACTTTACATTAAATACTCCCCTCATCTGAAAATAACTATAAGCATCAAATAAATCGCTCTCCATAAAAATTGAAATTTTTCTATCTAAAAAACTTGAATACCTGACGAAATTCATGCAATAGTGCAGTTGGATAATCAAGGGAGGTAAATAGTAACAAACTTTATATATCTTATAACAAGAGTTATTTCCCTTGATAACTATATCAACTCGAGTCATTCTATAAGCCCATGTTAAACTTGTGGTCCCGTAGATGGGGCCAATTTTGACCCCAGGGCTATAATTTCAAGGAATTTGGTAGAGGTCTATTAGGTGAAGCTACATGCTCATAATTGTAGAAGTTCTAGTCTTATTGTTTAAGACAAGACAATTCTTGCAAATCTTTGAAATTTCCCCATGGGTCAAAACAGCCTTGAAAGTACAATTCTTGAGCCCTTAGAGTGCTGAATACATGAACAGGCTTTTTTCCAAAAAAAAAAAGAAAAGAAAAACTTCCAAAACATTGTCATTTCAATTTTGTTTTTGCCAGAATATGTAATAATGTAGCGGACAGTGTAGATCCAAGATCAGACTGCACATTCTGTGCAGTCTGATCTTGATCTACACTGTCCATGAAAACAACTTAAGTCAGTTCCAGTGCTGTATGGGTTAACTTTTCAGGCAGTTACAAGTTAAATCTGCACTCCATGGTCCCAATACTCCTAGCTGGAAAGGTTCAGTTAGATACACATCTCTAAGTCACATGGTCTTCCTGAAAATAGAAAACAAAATGCAAACTGATTTCAATTCTTCTTAAACTCTTTACCACACAATCCGAGTTTAAATGACTTTGAGAAGGAAGGCTTTTGCAAACATTGCTGGAAAAGGATAAAATGCTGGTAACCAGCATTTTTGCCTTTTCCCACAAAGTTTTCCACCCTTCCACAGACAAACTTCAATTTTAATACACATTTTTTTTTTTTTTTCCATCTGCTTTCAATTTGGACATCTTAAATTTAGTCATTTGCCTGCAGACTGACCTTGGATCTATACCAACCATTATGTTCTGTCTAAAGGCAGTTTCACAGTTTTCTGTCTAAAGGTAGTTTCACAACTATATACAGCCAATGAAGATCAAAGATCAAACTCCATGTTTACTGCAGACTGATCTGGATCTATGCTGACCACTATGCAGAGATATTCTATCCAAAAGCAGTTTTGAAATCGCAATTAGTTGGCTTATTTTTCCTGAATGAACATTTCAATTTTGTTTACTTCGCACTTTCAGGACAAATGCATTACTAATGTTTACAATGTAAACATACCTGTAAGCACATAAAAATCTGTTGAGAAGCTTAAGATTAAGGTGTAATTGATAGTTTTATTGGAGTTTTATACCACTTCCATCACTATTTCATGCATATCACAGTAACAGCTCATTCAAGTATGTACTGGGTTTCAATAGTATGGGACCCCTGCTCTGTAATGTCTTGCTCAATGACCCTCCCGTGATAAACCCTATCCTACATTAAATCTGACATTTCGTTTCTTTATGATAACATTTGAAATGTGTAAAATATCAAATCCAATACAATAATATTTCAGGAGATTACAAATGGAAATCTGAAATTACCAAAAATGAAGTTGAAAAATGTTCAGACCTCGCTTAATAATGCGTGGATTTTATCATAGATCAACCTTCAGCTGCCTGACCTCTGACCTACATTTTGTCATTTTTTACCTGTATTTAAAATATCAATCCCATTCAAAATGGATTCAAAGATGACAGACACCATTTTCTTTTCTGCTAACAGGATGTCCATGACATATCTACAGACTACAGGGATAATATACGCCATCTGCGTTTACATGGGCAGAAGCATCAAAAGAACTGTGATTATTTAGAATAAAGTTTGCACATGTACCGCTGTCCTATGTTCATCTCCAACAAGTGACAGGTTTGTCTCCATGGATCTGGTGTTTTATAGCAGTTTCAGCAGTATACCGGTTACATCATGGCAATAGCTAACTTGTTCATCTGTCTTCTGGGTTTCATCAGGCTTAGACTGGGGCTCTGCAGTGTCATTTCCTAGGATACATCCATGAATACCATTGCTGCAAGTGAGGAACAAACCCAGAACCTCTAAATAACAAATCTGGAAATATGTTCACCAGGTCACCTGTAAGTAAGTAAGATATATAACAGTAAATAAGTTCTCTACCAGGCAACAGTAATTGTTGTTACTGTTGTTCTAACTGAGAAACTTTGTGGAAAACAAATGCTGCGTGAATATAGGATTGAGAGATTAAAAATACACTGTAGGAAAAGGAGAAAATGCTAGATATGATTATCATTTTCTCCTTTTTCCACACTAAGTTATAAAATATCTTCTCTTAAAAGAGAAAACCATGTCACAAATGGCAATAATTTCTTAACTAAATTAGCACGAAGCATAACTTTTGAGTGTTAATATGGCAGCATAACTGAACAAAAACATTCTGAAGAAATTTGTGGTCATCTTTCCCCTTCTCAATGAGTGCATCTGATGTACCCTTCACCAAATAGGTCCATGCATTTCCCAAAGCATTTGACAAAATTACTGGAAAAGATATAGGCTTGCATTGTCTCCTTTCCCACAATGTTTTAAATCCTTTTAAAACAAGATAAATTCCATCACGTGAATCACACTTTTTCATTAACTCTTTACCAAACGACAAAATTTTAGACTAGTCCAAATTGACAGCAGTTGCAGACGACAAAATAAATGCGACTGAAAATTTGAAATTTGTTATGGGAAGGGTAGAAAACATTGTGGGGAAAGGAGAAAATGCTGGTTACCAGCATTTTCTCCTTTTCCCATAATGTTTTCAAAAGGTGTTTCCTGTAGGGTCGTTAAAAGTCAGGACTGTGTGGTAATGGGTGAAAAGATACTTTCAATATGGATAGATTTATGATTTAAATTCTCTTCGACACTTTCCAACCGTCAATGGGACCCTCATGATGAGGATGTGTGTTCAGATAGGGAAAGCATGGATAGGTGCAGTGGTCGGCACGAAATAACTCATCAATACAAAAGCAGAACATTGATAAAAACAAGTTATTTAAACTGTCTAGGAAAAAAAGGTGATAAAAGCAAGACATTGGTCATTTCGGCATCCACTCTCAGTATTGACGTTGCGGATTAATTATGCCTATTATTTGAATCTTCATATGGAACAAAACATATAATGAACACGCCCTTAAAACAAAATTACAAAATAAACATTAAGAGTAATTAAATTACATGAACTCAAGTATAAATAATGCTTGGAAAAAATATTGGGTGTCGAACTGACCAAATTTTGCAAAAAAGAATTTCACTGGGGGGTCGAAACGACCAAAAAGTGTCGAAATGACCAGGTGTCGAAATGAGCGTGTGTCAAAATGACTGTCATCCCCTGCTTTCAAGTCCTGTACGCTACCAACTGAACCAAGGGCTTGGCAGATATGAAAATGAAAATGAAAATGGCGTATTAAAATGAATTTGAATAGGCCACTTATCAAGGAAATACTTCTTTTTTATCGAAAATAGCTTGATCTGCTATGGTCTTCTATTGGCGTAATGATACACACAATCTTTGTTTCCTGACCGCCCGATTCCTTCCCAAACCAGTTCGTTCCTGGGCTTATTTGTCTCTGGACTTGTTTGCCAGGTCTTGTTCGTCCCACAAGATTGCACGCTACTCGGTTGGATTGTGCATGACTATATAGTAGGTTGACTTTCAGCAGAATATTTAGAAACTATTTCTATGGTACATTTTTTAAATAATTAGTTCCACACAATGGCTCCCTTGACAAATGCCACAACAGTGCTTTCAATGCTTTGATTTATCCATGGGCTTGTTTGGCTGGGCTCATTTGTCCAGACATGTGCTCTACTGAACTAATTTGTTTGTTTGTTTGTATTGAAGTTTAACACTGTTTTAACAGCTTAGGTCATACCATGGAGGTCAGTGCACCTACTCATGTGTTTCCTGGCTTTCTCATGCCAGCATTGACACAACTTTCTTTCCAAGTCAATGACTACTTTTTCCACGTGAATCGGAGGTAAGCGGCAAAAAATCGCCTTAAAGAATGTTTGCCTCAAACCGGGTATCGAACTCACAACCACCAGGTCAGAAGTCAGATACCCTAACCACTGAGCTACCTAGGCAGGCCTCTACTGAATTAAACCTGGTACAATAAAGAATTGAACCATGCTCTGGCAAAAGGGGGCTTAATGCATCTCACCGAGCAATTCATCTCATCATTATGGATCCATAAAAACCCATTTTTTCTGACAACTGACTCTATCGTAAGATACATTAGTCCTTTGACATACAGAAAACTGACCAATTTACTGAAAAGTTTCGGCTCAGGTCAGCCTGCACTGGCTGACCTGGGACAATACTTCTCGAAGATGCATTTAGTTCCCTTTTCACAACACATGGCTCAAATACTGAACTGATCCTAGCACAGTATAAATAGATATATTAAGGTTCCCTCAAAAGCAGGTATGTCAATAGTGTTTTCTCCAGTTGTAAAATTTTGCAGTTCATTCTGACCCTCTATCCAGAAATTTGGGGGTCAAAAGTCAAAACTGGGGTCAAATTTCTTTGTTTCATTTTCAAATAAATGATGAATAAACAAGTTTTCGACATTCTTTTGTTTGTGTTTGTGTTTCGTAAACATCACCAAATATCAATATGTTCAGTCATACAATGAACCATGTAACTTACTGTGGCAAATGACAGGCTTCGTTAAAAACGCCGTCAGAAGTCACTGATTGTTGGATGTGGAAGACATTTTATGCCATGTAAAAGCCAAGAATCAGTACTTGGCATCTTCACATGATATGATTTTCGTTAGATTTACTATTGAGATTAGCTAATTTGCTTTTTGGTGCTAATAACGTTGCTTCTTCTTTGAAGCTGACTAGTCAAAGTTTCTTTGACGCCTGAAATGAGACTCAATCGGTTCCCAGTTTATCAGCTCTGGTACAGCATTTGCGGTCTGAATCGGATACCAATACAACTGGTCCCTAATTTTTAAAGTATAAAGCGGAGCGTAGAGGAGATTGCATTCGGGAACAAGAGAAATTTGTCATTCAGATTCGCCATTCATTTATATACTCAGAAAATGGATTTCAATTTAAGCGCCTCAGAAAAGACGCGACTGTAAAATTTCTGCCAGACAAGTGAGTAAAAAACGCATCAAATATTGTCAGTCTTCAAAAATATTGAATAAGTATGTGGAATCTTTCAGTGGAAAAAGTGAAAATGCGCTTGTAGATCTAGTTAAATGATTTTAGTACAATACAGAATTAGTGGTGAACTGTCAGTTTGTACTTAGACCTTTATTTGTACCTGCCAATCGAAGCTGCTAAGGATAAATTGTCCATCACTGATTTCTACAGGTGTGTAAAGGAGTTAATAACAGACAATTTGCCAGTTTATGTAATCAACCCAAGTCTTTATTTATGGAAATATTTAGATTTAATTCTTATTCAGTGAGCCAGTTTTGATTTTAAAATAAATGTGAATATTCCAAAAATATGAAGAATTATAGAAATGTGATACAAAAAAAAAGTTTGAAATAGATTTCATAATTGAATGGTGTTTTATGCCGCTTTCAACATTATTTCAGTCATATCATGGTGACTGCTCACATATTTCCTGAATTCCACCAATGCTAGGCTAGGACTCTGAAGTGTCTTGCCTAAGGACACTCCCATGAAAAATCCAGCAGATCAGGAGGGCCCAGGACCTCTAATTGTGAGTCCCACATGTTACCACTGAGCCACGCAGAAACCCTTAAAATGGATCTCAGTGGTACATGTTTTCATAATGTTAGCTATGAACAAGGGTTCTAACTGTTGCAAGTGATGGCACAATCAAACATGTGGCACAGCAGTATTTCCACTATTGGAGACTTGCTCTGATGTTTTTTTTTATTCATGACGTTCAACTAGTGGAGAAACAATTGCAAAAATAGCATCAGTGCAAGACTTCTAATTAAAGTTATTATAATTTACTTGATTTGTAATTTATGTTATACTTAAAATTCATCTCGGTCAAAACAGTAGGGTGCAATCATATCAGGCGAACGAGCCGATGGACGAACATGGGAGAGAACGCGCTGGTTTTGGGACGAACAAGCCCGGAACCGAATTAAAAACAAAAAAAAAAAAAAACGCTGCAAAGTTTCTTTCTATTTCAAATTTCCTCTGTTACTTACCAGCTTTAATTCACTGATGATTCATTAGAAGGGTATGCACCTTTCGTACTGTTTTGTTTGATCGTATAGATGTATTTGCCTTTCAAAACTGAAAATTTATTTACAGCAATATTCTGCACGTGCAGCTTAGAACGTTTCCGCCAGCCTGGTTACCGTTTCAGCTAATACCTACTTTTGGACCAGACGTTTTCGTCCGTGGACTCGTTCGCACTTACTTACTTCGTCCCAACCTTTTGGTACACAGTATGGAATTTTTTGACAGCTGCCTAGTAGCCCATCAAACTTCATAAATATTTCAAGAACACTTTAAATGGATTATTTTTATATGTTTTTAGATCCTTCTTTGTTTCACTTGAGTATTTATGAATTAAAGAGGATGATTATTTTAAGAATCAAGATTGTCAACGTTTTGAGTTCTCTCTTGTCTCGTCTTCATGCAAAAACTTTGACGCTTTCTTATATCTTTGTCATATCTGAAGGTATTTACATAAACATTGGGCTAACTATCACTGTCAAAGGGGAAATTCATATCAGTCAGAAAATAAACCTCTAAATGAGCGGCGCTTTGTGGAAATGTAATTTACAGTCAATAGACTAGTAATCATAAGAGCACTGGTCTGTTGCCATCGAGAGATCGAGACCCAGATTCGAACGTAAATAAACAACAGCAACAACAATATCCCACAGTCACCAGAGACTGCCCCCCCCCCAAAAAAAAAAATCCTTTCTGTTTTAGAAGTCGTAATTCTCTTAAAACTAACAATGTTGACATGATAACAACAAAATCTCTACCACTCCAATTTGAAGAATGTACAGTACATGTTTGCTTATACATGTATATCAATGAAGTCAGTGACCTACGCAATCAGGCTCATCTTTACTTATCCCAACACAACCTTTTCATCGTCGTGTTTTTTTGCGGGTGTTGTAGGTCTCGTCTAGGCATGAGTTTGTCCCAAAATGTGGAGCGATTGACGGTTCATCTAAAAGTGAACTGTAGAAAATATTCAAATTTCAAATTATCAAACTGATATATCCTTAATATGCTTTTCTTAAATTTCAGAACAACAAACACAATTTTCTCATGCTAGTTCTTTTTTGTGATAGGTTAATAGCTATGAGTGGTGGTAAAGTCATCGGATACACTGGATCAGACTTAATGACCAGAATGGACCGGGTCGATTTAAGTTTACTAAATCTAGGTAAAGATGATCCTGTCGTGTCTTCCTATGACATTCACTAGACTTTGAAAAATAAAATTCTTGTTAAATTATTTTTGTTAATTAAAACAAAACTACTAGTGCTATTACTCTTACACTTTCATATTTTTAAGATCCATTCATAACGGACAAAATTGAAAATGGGGTAATTTCATTTGAATACACATTGGAATGGTAAAACTTTGCAGTATGATAAATTAGTTGTCCGGTCAGGTTGCAGGGCACTTGGAAACTTGTTCACGAATCATTCGCCACAGCCGTGAACAAGTTCCCAAGTGCCCTGCCACCTGACCGGACAACGAATAATGTTATGTCGATGCTCTCAGTCGAATCATCTTCAATACTCTTTCGTCGTTTTAAAACAGCACATGCCACTTGAATACTGCATAGTTTTTCAATGTGTCTTTAACCCCATCTTCTTTTAATAAACATGTTAAACGTTTCAGACGGACTATGTCTTAAGTTTACACAAAATGTTATCGCTGCACGAGTTTCATACACCATCATTTTTAAGTTATTTTTTCATTGATAGATCTCACAAACCTATCGGACTACGTTTTTTTTTTTTTTTTTGTGGAAGTGAGATTAAAAAAATGGCACAAAACTATTTGGTCCCATTTGTGTGTGTGTGTGTGTGTGTGTGTGTGTGTGTTATGCGCGATACGGGCCTTTACATTCAATAACTTGACAGAATGGTGGCAAAACGGGGCGAAGCTGTCGTTTGATTGTTGTTGCATTTAAATAACAAAAGTAATTTTAAAAGAAGTTTTTGTGACTTATGAAATTGTGAAATAAGTATTTTTTCTATTGTTTTCAAAAAATGAACACAAAATACTTGTTTGACAGACAGACGAAATGTTACAGCCGGCTTTCATCGGAAATTTGGTCAAAGGGCATTCTTCATGAATGTTTATAAGAATGACATCATGCACAAACAAAAACACTCTCAGGTAAACAATTTTGCTAAACTTACTTGTTCGAATATGCTAAATTCCTATATTTTCCGAATTAGTCGTAGGAAAGGCCGTTCACAAAAACGCAAACTTCGGGAAAAAAATACCGAAGTGAGCAGGATTGCCGGACTCGCAAGATGACCGGACACGACGGTATGTTCCACTTCACTTTAACTCTTTCATTTCCAACACAAGAAATTAGACTTTTTTCCAGAACTAAAGTAGATTTCCATTGCTGTTGAATCTGCACTGGGTACTAAACTGGTATCAGGTAACGCATGATGTAGGTCCAAGATTAGAATACACATTCTGTGGAGTCTGATCTTGATCTACGTCATCCACAAAATCTATTTATGTCGTCACCGGTAGTGAAAGAGTTCAACAATGCATTAACTCTTTCTTTCGCTACTAACTAAATGTTTTCGACTTTTCTCGAGGTCTTAAAGTATATTTTCGTTACGATTGAAGGCGACTCTGGTCAAAGATTAACATCAGGTAGCTGACGGTGTTGACCAACGATCAGACTGCACGTTTTTTGCGGTCTAGTCTTGATCTATGCTATCCGCAAAAGCTGTCCAAGGCGACGTTGGCACTGAAAGAATTAAGTCTGTCCTCTTCTTTTCGCAATAAATAGCAACATGTTAAAAATACCCATCACCACTTTTACTCGCGCATGAATAAATAGGTCACGGTCGGATTATCACTATGAAATACTGTACATATTACTTGAAAAACGCATGAATACAACATGAAATATAAAGCCCTGAAACATCACTTGAAGTGGCCGTTACCTTCTACGATTTTAAATTTCGGGGTAGCGGTCTTTCTAGTTGTGACCTGTAAATAGATCACAACTAAAAATGTGGGAAAAGGAGAGGATGCTGGTTACCAGCATTTTCTCCTTTTCCAACAAAGTTTTCTACCCTGTCCAGAACAAATTTCAACTTTATTTGTCGTCTACAAATGCTTTGAATTTGGACAAATCTAAAATTTTGTGACGTGGTAAAGATTTATAATGATTTTTCATTTTTTTTTTTTAGAGATGGGGGCAGTTGTAGCAATCAGCTGAACAGCAATTGGCTTAATTTCATTTCTTTTTTTTTTTTCTTTTGACAGCGAAAAAATTGCTGTAATACACATATCAGGCGAAAAACATTTTATAAGTATGTCATGAAAATTATTGTTGTCGATTGTCTCTTGAACTTGCTGGACTTTTCGACTCATTCGTCTCCATTGTCGAATTTTGGAAGAACATTTAAACAGCAATCAGCCAAATTTCATTATGCCTGTTTGTAAGTGTGAATGGACTGTCATATCGAGCCGAAAATATTTTAGTGTTGTCATACAGGGTATTGTCGTTAATGGCGTCCTTCAGTTGCTGGATCTTGGCGGCTCTTTCGTCTTCGTCGTCGAATCCAGGAAAACTCCTGTCAGGGAAACAAGTCATAAGAATTAGATTTATTTTATTGAGAAGTAAGGCCGCTGGCCGAACGTACAGTTATACATTTAGCACAAATTCCTCGAAAGTGTAAACGAAAGACATTCAATGTACATAGAACCTTTGAAATTATATGAAGACTATTTTGGATTTGGGCCGTGGACTCCCACACAGTGTTTTAAATAATTAAAGCCCAGCTGGGTATGTTAGTGGTTAGCGTATCTGACTCGTGACCCGGTGGTAGTGTTTTCGATACTTGGTTGGAGCAAACTTTCTTTCTGGCGATTTTTCGCCTCTCACATCTGATGCATGTGAGAAAAGTAGTCAGTGACTTGGAAAAAAAAAGTTGTGTAAGCACTGGTGTGCGAACGCCAGGAAACACATGCGTAGGTGCATTGACCGCTGTGATATGACCTAAGCTGTTAAAACGGCAGTTAAACTCAAATACAATCAATCATTAAACAATTAAGTTAAGCCCGTTAGGAAATGTTCCTTAACCATTATTAAAATACAGTAAGAGAAAGAAGTCTCGAACATAACAAAGGAAGTACATGTACATGAAATATACCCACTATGTTTAACATGACTCAAATGATGACAGATATCCTAGAAAGCATAGAGGAACACTGTGAGGAAGGAGGAACCGCGGGACACCAACATATTCTCCTTCCCCCCCGCCCCTATACCCCGGTGCTTCTTTTAATAATAAAATGGTAGAGGAGTAGCCTTATCTAAATGCACATGTGTAGTACAAAGGGGGTTAATTAATTAATTAATTAATTAAAGGGGGATTAATTAATTAATTAAAGTGCTAGAGGAGTAGCCTTATCTAAATGCACATGTATAGTACAAAGGGGGCTTAGTGCGTTTACAAAAAGTATCGACCAGGTCAGTCAGCGCAGTCCGCGCAGACTGACCTGGGTTAAAACCTTTTGCTTTTGGCCAGTTTTCTGTGTGTCAAAGGACCAGTGTACCTCATGATTCAGTAGGCTTTCACAGAAAACGGGTTTTAGGGATGTATAATACTGTGATGAGTCGCTTGGTACGATGCATTAAGCCCTCTTTAGCCAGAGCATGACTTAAATGTATGTTTACATTATCAGTTCTCTATCAGACGACAATTCTTAAGCCCATCCGAACTGAACTTATTTTCATATGTTAACTTAACACCCAGAGCGCCAAATAAATCCGGCAGTCATTTTCATTCTAAAAGGAAAATTAAGTGTAGTTGCAATTTCAGAGTTTCTCTTGCAAAGAATGCCTTAGCAACGCGGATAGTGTACATCAATGATCAGACTGCACGCTTTGGACTTGATCTACCTTGGCCTTAAAGGTAACTAATGTAGTGAAAGGCATCCTAATGCTTAATATAGCTCCACTAATAAAATTTGGTCATATAATAAATAAATAACATTGTAGGGGCCCTGCGTGGCACAGTATATGACTCGTATATGACTCGTGACCTGGATCCCCCGGGTTGGAGCCTCCCGGTATCCACTGGGAGTTTTTAGTGGGAATGTCCTTGGACAAGAAACTCCAGAGCGCTAACCTAGAACTGGTGAAACCCGGGAAATACATCAATATGTGAGCTGTCGGCGCGATATGCCTGGCATAATGTTAAAATCGGCGTAAAACTTCATTCAGTCAAGCATTCAAATAACATTGCGAGGAGTAACTGGCTTACTTGACAAACACTTTCATTGCTGGGTACGTTTTGATATATATCTCTGGGTGAGTGGGTTTGGGTGGGTTAGGCTGAATGAAGAACGGAATCATAAAACTCCGGGTGATATTGACAAGTCCATCGGGTAACATGACGATCTCGTCAAGGACTGGCACTGTCATCGCAATCTCGTGACCTGAAAAATGTCATAAGGTTTATCAAGTAATATTCTTTGAGTTCTGGGCTGCCTTTCACAAATCTGCGTACGCACGAAATTTGCGTACGCAGTTTAGGTAAGCAAGCATCAAGTCTGAGAACAAGTTCCACTAAACTGTATAACATTACGATCTGAGTTAATAGTTGCATAACTTTACGCCAACTCATACCTTTGGGTAAGGCAGGGATCGTATAGGCCTATGTGTGAATATACGATCCCTAAAAGTCTGCGTAAGTCTACGCTGTTATACTTCATTGAGGCACAGCCCTGGGTCCGTATTCATCAAGCATTCTTAAGAACGTTCTTAGTCTTATTCTCCAAAATTTTCTACATTTGAAAGTAACACAACTTCTGATTGGCTAAAAAATTTGGTTTAGCCAATCAGAAGTTGTGTAACTTTCAAAAATCTTGGAGAAAAAGACTAAGAATGTTCTTAAGGTTGATGAATAAGGACCCCGATCTCTGATATCCTTAGGGGAGAAATTTGTTTAACCCACACCACACAATCCCGACTTTGAACGACCCTACGGAAAAGGGCTTTGGTAACCAACATTTTCTCCCTTTCCCACAATGTTTTCTAATCTTCCCAAATCAAATTTCAATTTTGAGTCACATTTATTTTCTCGTCTGCAAAAGCTTTCAATTTGGACTGGTCTAAAACTGTGTCGTTTGGTAAAGAGTGAAACATTTTACTATAGATAAAAAGGGGGTGAACGAAAACTTAAAGCATTTAGATTGATTAGTTGTATGATGCCTAACGCTGTTTTCCACAATGAGTTATATCGCGGCGGTTACTGCACCTATCCATGCTTTTCTGGAGTTCCTTTGTACCAGTACTTCACACACTTTTCTTTCGAAGTCACTGGCTGCTTTCCAGCATTATCATTGTCGAAATTTTCAGCTTAAACATTCCTTAATCTGCATCTATGACAGCGTGCAATAAACAATAAACATAATAAAAATGCATCATGAGACACGATACGAGTATTATATCAGAAACACGCACACACCCATACAAACTCACCCAAACGCGCTAGTCAAAAACTGTTGAGAGAGAGAGAGAGAGAGAGAGAGACAGAGAGATGATTTAAATGAAAAAAGGACAGTTTTCAGTATGTAGCAGAGAATCCAGCAATTTCACGGCTACCTTAGTACATTTGACGCAAATATCTTTGTAAATTCAGCTTCAGATAAATGGTCAATGATTGATTTATAGAATGGTGTTTAACGCCGCTTTTAACAATATTTTAATCATTTCACAGCGACAGCTCACATATTTGTACGCCCTTGGTTTCACCAGTTTTAGGCTAGGGCTCTGAAGTGTCTTGCCAAAGAAGACTCCCAGGAAAAAAGTCCAGTGCTTCTGGTGAGGGTCAAACACGGGACTTCAAGGTTACGGGTCCTACATCTTACAACTGAGCCAAGCAGGACCCAAATCAATGGTCTGAGACAAGGGGGTTTAATGCACCTGCAAAAAGCATTGACCCAGGTCAGCCTGCGCAGTCCGCACAGGCTGACCTGGGCCAAAACTTTTTGCTATTGGTCATTGTTTATATATATATATATATATATATATATATATCAAAGGACAGTCTACCTCATGAATCAATCGGTTGTTAGACAAAATGGGTTTTATGGATCCTTAATCATGTGATGACTTGCTTGGTATAATTCATCACATACATGCATTAAGTCCCCTTTTGCCAGAGAATGGCTACACGTATTAGATCTACTATACCGGCAGAGTTGTCTCCATGGATATAAGTGAAGAGTGACTTGTACATTCCCTCGAACGCCTGGTCGCTAGGTTTAACTCCGGAGTGAGTCGTGGAAATCCACATGGATTGTTCGTACTGGCGTACTTCGTATGTCTGCCGTAATAGATTATCCAAATTAGTGTTCAAAATACACAATCGCAACATTTAGGGCTTAAAGCTTAAAACATTTACCGAGTTTCACGAAACCTGGAGAAGAAAGCCTTTGAAAACACTGGTAACAAGCTTTTTCTCCTTATTCCACAACGTTTTCTACCATATCAAATACAAAATTAATAATTTGAGCAACCTTTCATTAAATTGTGTTGTCCTCAAATGCCTTCAATATGGTTGAGTACAAAGTTGTGGCGTTTGGTAAAGCGTAAATTGGTCGAATCAAAATGATATCAGTGTCAGCCAGTATTTGTGCGTTAAGCTTTTTAACAGACGAGAAAATTTTAGCCTTGTCGAAACTGAAAGGATTTACAGACGACAAATGAGATGTGTCCTAAATGATAGGTTTCACTTTAGAAGAGCAGAAAAACATTGTAGGAAATGTTAAAAATGATGGTCACCAGCAATTTCCTCTTGTTACGTGATGTTTTCAAATGCCTATATCCTAAAAGTCGTTGAAACATGGGATTATGTAGTAAAAGGTTAACGCTGCTTTCAACAGTTTTTGTTATATCACGGCGGAAGCTATTTATTAAAGTCTTTCCGGGATTTGGCGCCGTAAAACTAAAATTATGTTTAATTGGTGTTAAACATCAAATTCTTCAAGTCGATCATCACAGGTCTAGGCTCTGAGTTGTTTTTTTCCTAGGGACACTCCATTTACAGGAGCACCGTTGAACCAGCATTTCCTAAATGGTAAAACTGGCATCTTAACCACTGAATCATGAATGATCAATTGTTATATACTATTCATTGACATGGCAACTTTAAAATAATAGCTTTTGCGGACGGCGTATATCAAGATCAGACTGTGCAGAACCTGAAGTCCGATCTTGGATCTACACGGTCTGCTAGCTTAATCTAAAATATGACCAAAACTATCTTTAATTGCTGTTGAAATCTACTCTAGGACATCGATAAAAGTCGAACTTACTGGCAGTGGAAAAGTCGATTTAGTAATGACAGTGGCATCGAGGTCAATGGCACAAGGATGTTTGTTAAGATTGGTTTCAAACTTTCATTATCGTCCAAAATTAATATGAGCCATGCTATGTGAAAAGGGGGTTTAATGCATCTGCAAAAAGTATCGAGCCAGGTCAGCCTGCGCCGTCCGCGCAGACTGACCTAGATCGAAACCTTTTGCTATTGTTATTTTCTTTCAAAGGACCACAAGATTCAGTCGGTTGTTAGACAAGATGGATTTTTTGGATCCATAATTACGTGATGTCTTGCTTTGTATAATGCATCACGGAGATGCAGTAAACATCACTTTTGCCAGAGCGAGGCTCGTATCAAATACAAGATAGAAACAACAACAATCAGATTGGATTACCGCGTATTGATTCAGTGTAGTATAAACCGGGCACGCCAAGTTATGACAGAAGGCCGGTTGCACCCATGGCGCTTTCGTGGTTGCGGCAGACACTAGATAAGCCAAAGAACAATACAAAACGACTTTGATCATTTTCTGTAACGTCTCCCGTTAGTAGTGTAGCCTGAAAGTGCATGTATATAAAATTACAGGCCCCGTATTTTAACGACTGTTCTTAATAAAATGTATAGTATAATTCTCAAGAATTGTCTACACTTTAAAGAAATGCAATTCCTCGATGGTTTTCATTGTGTTGGAAAGTAGAATTTTTAATTCGAAATATATTTCAAAATTAAAATAATCTTCGAAAAAGGAAAAAGAAAGTTAAAAATTGCGCGTATATACTGTACACATATAGCATTACGTAACGCTCAGAGAAATATTGAATTACCAAACAGCACAAGAAAAACATCATCTCCTGTCATATTAGTTAGTATACATATGCTATGGTGTGAATAAATGTCCCTGGATATTGATTAGCTGGACGAGCGCTTGTAGATTAGTGCCATAAGTGTGCTAGTGAAAAAGCCAGCAGGGCCCGCTGAATAAACATGTACACATTTTCGACCGATCGCAAACTACCATCTATTCATTCGATTTCATTATCCCTATGAGTCGGTCAAAAGGCAGCGCATACAGCTACGCCGAAAAAGGAAGTATTCCAGTAATTGCCTGACCGGGTATCTCAGTGGTTAGCGTATCTTACTCGTGACCTGGCAGTTGCGGGTTCGACAGCCGGTTGAGGCAAACTTTCTTTTCGGCGATTTTTCGCCTCTCACCTCTGATACATGTGAGAAAAGTAGTCAGTGGCTTGGAAAGAAAGCTGTCAGTACTGATGTGAGAAAGTCAGGAAACACAAGTACATTGACCGCTGTGATATGTTCTACGCCGTTAAGTCGGCATTAAACTCCAATACAAACAAAACAAACTTACCAGTGACTTCTGTCGCAATCAAAACACTGCTTTGAAAGCCAAATCTAAGTTTTTGGTTATAAATACCTTGCTACCGCACTACGTAAGAATGCCTTGACATGTTATGTAATTATTAATAGAAAGGTCTTGCCGAATTCTTTGAAACTTATCTTTGAATTTGCAAGTATAAATGAGCTTGCTCTGTGAAAAGGGGGCTTAATGCATCTGCAAAAAGTGATGACACATGTCAGCCTGCGCACTCCGCGCAGTCCTCGCAGGCTGACCTGCGCCGAAACCTTTTGCTATATGTGAATTTCCTGCATGACAAAGGACTATTTAACCTCCGGATCCAGTCGATTGCTAGACAAAATGGATATTGAATTATGTGAACACTTGCATGGTATGATGGATCACGGAGATGCTTTAAACCCCCTTTTTCTAGAGCATGTCTCAAATACCTTTTCCAAGTATAAATACCTCGTTCCCGCTCTACACAGGGATACCTTGTTATTTCATCTGTGTACAGATAAGCCCTTTACCAAACGATAGTTTTTTTCTTTTTTATTTGTCCAAATCCAAAGCATTTGCAGACGACAAAATAAATATGGCTAAAACAGTGAAAACTGTCTTTGAAAGGATAGAAAATATTGTGGGAAAAGGAGAAATTGTTGGCTACCAGTATCTTCTCCTTTTCCCACAATGTTTTCAAAATTTTCCAGGTTTTTATCCATGTTCAAGGCATTTGCATACGACAACATAACACATGGCTCCAGCAGTGGAAATTGTCTTTGAAAGGATATAAAACACTGTAGGAAAAGAAAATGCTGGTTACCAGCATATTCTCCTTTTCCCACAATGTTTTCAAAAGCCTCCTTCCTCTAGATCGTTAAAACTCTTGATTGTGTGGTAGTTGAGGGTTAAGCATTCTTTTTATCAAAGCGTATTTTGTCTAACTTTACTTGCCAACCGTTCACGCTGTTTGGTATTATTACACTTCCATTACCCCGTTTATAGGTACGATTTCATAGAAATGAGCCATGCTCTGGCAAAAGGGGGCTTAATGCATCTCCGTGATGCAATGTACCGAACAAGTCATTACATAATTATGGATCTATAAAATCCATTTTGTCTGACGACCAATGGAATCATGAGACATGTCGTTTGACATGCATAATATTGTCCAATAGCAAACAGTTTTGGCCCAGGTCAATCTGCGCGGACTGCGCAGGCTGAATTGGGTCGATACTTTTTGCAAATGCACTAAGCCCCCTTTTCACAGAGCATGATTAGCCTACTGACCCTAACATTTGTACATAAGTAAAACCTTTGACAGATTAGAAGAAGAATACTATATGATAACATAATCCAATTTTTCGACGATGTAATGTGCGAAAGCAGCCAGTGGCTTGGGAAGAATGTTGTGCGAAGTATTCGTAATAGAAACTCCAGGAAAGCCTAGATAGGTGCACTGGCCACCACGGTATAACTGACATAATGTTGAAAACGGCGATGAACATCAATCAATCAATCAATGATAGATTATTTGGGTACTCTTACAGTCAGTTTAGAACGGGTATTCCTTTTCAGAACAGAAGGAAGAAGAAAATGAGAATGAGAATGAGATGCTAAAAGACAAAGTAGCCCGAACTTGACATATTTGGGTTTATTTAATTGCTTGGAAATGTTCCCTCATGCCTTCCTTCTCTCTCTTCCTCCCTCCCTTCCTTTTTGTTCTATCTTTCTCTCTTTGCTACACTTTGGCTTTCCTTCCTTCCTTCCTTCATTTATTCTTTCCTTCTTACTTATTTATTTACCTACTTTCTTACTATTTTCTCTCTCACTCGCTCACTCACTCTCTCACTCACTCACTCACTCTTCTACCCACCCTCTCTCACTCACTAGGTTGATAATCATGCGACACGGTCAAACTGAATCTAAGAACAGAAGTTAAGACCTCAAAAACAGTTAAATGTATTTTTCGGCGAAAGAATTATGGTAATACATGAACGGGTCAGTCATTGAATTTATCCGATTCCTACTTTGTGAAAAACATATACCATCTAAGGGAGAAGACCAGGTAGCATGTGCAAAGTAAATTTTTTGTGGTTTCAATAAATTGATCTCAAATTAATGTAACACAAGAACAACAAAAAGGTAGGAGTTTTTTTTCCCCGCTCTCCCCCCTCCTGCCCTTCTTGTTAAAGACAGATACCTGATCTTAATCACTCCTGTCTGCAAAATTAGATACAGTTGCACATAGAAGCTTTAGGTTAAAGTCCCTGTACACATGAACACATGTTCAAGTTTTCATAGCCAACCATGAAATCGCTTATTTTGAAAAAAAAAAAAAAAAAAGATGCAATCGTCAGGAACAACTGTCTTTTCAGATCGTCTTACATTGCAAAAAAAAAAAAAGCATATTTTCCACTTTCCCAAAATAATTCAGCTGTATAAATGTTGTTTGCAATAATTCTTGACAGGTCTTAAATCCCTTAAATTGCTTTAAACCGTCTGTATTCAAAGGTATGTAAAACAGTGTAAGCCATAGAATAAATGTATATATTACAATTACTGCTTTGTGAAAATATTACGTCTGATATTTACTTATGTAGGTATTACGAGTATTTTATGAAACATCGTTGATATAAAGTCAGTATTTAACATGTAGCCAAATTATTAGTGATTGACTTTGATGATATTGCACTGTGCCCTCATCAATGTGAACCTTTGTAAATATCAAAATTTAAGGCAACAATTTATTAAGAAATATTCTTAGATAGAAAATGCATTTCATTTTCTGGAGGCCACCAAAGAGATCACTGTTGTCGTTTCCGGTTTAAAATCGAAGAGTTTCTTTATCCTTTAAAACGGTAATTTATCAGTGTTTACACAGCTTCCTAAATTTTGAACCATTCTTCATATTATCAAAATTTAACAGCGTTTAATCTCTCTGGTTGTAAAGATGTATCTTTAAATGTAAAAGAGGACCACAAAGATGTAAAAATACCATACACCATGATACGTTGGCAAGTAAAGCTAGGTTAAAGACAGTTTAACTCTTAAATTTGATGTTAAATGAAAGACACACGATAAATCTGTAGCCATGCTCTGTGAAAAGCGAGTTTAATACATCTGCAATAAGTATCGACCTAGGTCAGCCTGTCAGGCTGACCTGAGCAGAAACCTTTTGCTTCTGGTAAACTTTCCGTATGCCCAAGAGCCTTTCTACCTCATGAAACAGTTGGTTATGAGACAAAATGGATTCTATAGTTCCAAAATTACGTGATTACTTGCGTGGTATCGAGGAGATGCATTAAACATCATTTTGCCAGAGCATAGCTCGTACATGTCCTTCTGGTTTTTAGAGCAGTTTTTGCCAATCTGATATCAAGCTAAATAACGAACTTTGTACAACCGGTTGCATGTTCTATGCTGCTGCTGCCACAGAGCTCCAGATAGAGGCAGTGGTTTTGATTTCAAAATTGAAAATATTAATCACTCTCCGCTAAACCCATCGTCTCATCGAGACGATTCTAATGAGTACCCAAAGCATAGGGTTTGGAAGAGGAATAATGAATTTAGAATGCTATCACTCCCTATTATCAGGAGGTCTGTATGCAGTATGGTATTAATCCGAATTCTCCATTGCAGAACCTTTAATAGTATTTGGTATCATTGGGGTTAAACAAACAGGTATATAAACATAAGTGGATGCCACTGGTATTTATACTCAAAACACGGGACAAACTTAGTAGCAGTTTGTTTTTAGGCTAAAACAGAAGTTGGGGTAAATCTAAATTAATTTGTTTTGTGAAATTTTATCGAGAACCAATGTTTTAAATACGAGAGGAACCAACAAATGAATCGACTTGTCAATACGTGCAAATTGTTAATGATGCCGCCAAAATTTTAAACCTGTAACAAACCGGGAAGTAGGCAGGAATGTTGAAATAAAGATGAAGCCCAATATTTGTTTCATCTTTTTTCTTCTTATATATGAGCCATACTCTGTGAAAAGGGGGCTTAATACATCTGCGAAAAGTATCCAACCAGGTCAGCCCGCGCAGGCCGACCTGGTTGGATACTTTTCGCAGATGGTCAATTTTCTGTATGTCAAAGGACCAGTTTATCTCAAGATTTAGACAGGTGTTCTATAATTCATGATTATGCAGTGACTTGCTTGGTATCATGCATCACGGAGATGCATTAACACCCTTTTTGCCAGAGCATGGCTCATATTATTTTTGCTGTTTTTCGTCGATCAAACTTAAGTATATCGTTGACAGCAACAAGAACATCTTTAATCGCTTTTGAAAACATTGTCGATTACGGTCAGACTGCATTTTGTGGCCGACATAGATCTAGATCAGACTGCACGGTCTGATCTATGATCTACACTGTCCGTATTTTGTAAAGCATTTTGGGGAAAACACGGTTGAATTTGAATCTATTTGATCTGCTTCCTTAAGAAAGTAGGTTTTATTTACTTAGCGTTTTAACATTTGATGTTGAAGCGCTGGCCTCCTGGCTTTCTGGCTTTCCCCCGGCCTAGTGCCAGCATTTTAAAAATAGCACATCGTCGTTTACCCACCATGCTTTGATTAAGTCACACGTCTTCAATTTACCTTTCAATATTTCTGTGACAAAATCTAGTATTAACATCATTGAGTAATAATGAAGTCATTATCTATTTGCAGAAATACAAAATTATGATCGAGTAAAAAATATGAAAGAGTAGCTGTATACTAGTATCCAACAGAAAATAGCAAGGGTACCTTTCAGGCCATACTTAATATTGTCCGCAACCACGTCAAAAGCATGTAATTCAGTCCACGCTCGAACATCATCTACGCTTGGCTTCAGGGTGTTCAAAGTCACACAGCCCGTTCAAGGTAATGGCATATTGTTGTGTTAATAAAACACAGCGGCCAGACTTGAAGCGTTCAATCGAATTGAGGGATGCTTCAGCCTATTGCCAGCATTTTACGAGCGGATCGTATCATATGTCTAGCTAAGCGGCTGCGTCGTGTTATGGTACCCCCTTACTTGTACGACGTATAAAATGCATTATTGATTTAACCCTATACAACAGTTTTAACGACCATGAGGAAGAAGGCTTTTAAAGACATTGTGAAGAAAAGGAGAAAATGCTTGTAACCAGCATTTTCTCTTTTTTTCCTCAACATTTAGTATCCTTCCAAAAGAGAATTTGAATTTTGGAGTACCATTTATTTTGTTGTCTGCAAATGCTTTCAATTTGGACCAGTCTAAAATTTGGTCGTTTGGTAAAGACTTAAACTGGTCTAATATATATTTTCAGATTGCACAATTAGCCGAAGATTCCATTCAAAATGATCAAAATTATTTTGTATTGTTCTCTGCCTTTCCTAGTGTCTGCAGCAACAACGACAAAAAAGGCATGGGTATCACCGTCCTTCCGCCATAGTCTGGAGTGCCCCATTTATACCAAACTGAATCAGTACAAGGTATACTTCTTTTTTTCGATTAGTGGAACTCTTCAAGTTAGAGGCCTATTTAGACTTATTGCCGGGACCACGAGTAAACAAGTAACAATGGCAACATATACGAAATATGATCAAATACCATTATCTTTACTCACGGAGGCTCATTTCATTGCGATACAGTGTCTGATAAGTTTATTCAAGCTTTTATTTCTCATTTGCTATACTCTTTATGGATTAGAAAATGCTAGTAGTAAAGGGGGCTAGCATGGGCCAGCTGGCCCATGCTAGCCCCCCTGAGGGAAATTTCTGGCCCATAGTGCCATCCTGGGTGGGTAGTATGGGCCAGATTCCGGTCAATTTGGAAAATTTTTGGTCGATTTGGGTAAAAAATGGCACTTTCTGGCATTTTTGCTTCCCCCCCTCCTGGCCCATGCTACCCACCCTGAGTGCTTCCCGGGTAGGTACTATGGGCCAGATTCCGGTTATTTGGAAAATTTTCGGGTGACAATTTGAAAAGATAGATCTTTCATGGTAGATGGTTAGCCCTGAAAAGGGCTGTTTTGTTTGGAGATTGTGTTTTTTATGCACAACCTCCAACTTTCCCACAGGCCGGACAGCTGCTCGCCGCTCGTCTTCTAAGTCTTCTCATCTGACTTTCACTCAACTCGAAGTTCAACGAGAACGGCGCCTCGTTATCATCATCCCAACATTCTGTTGTCGGGATGACAAACTCCTTCTTCTTCTCTCTTGTCATCTCCGCCAGCTGTCTATCCATCTTTTCTAACTTCAGATGAACGGTCTCTGTCACTCTCATCAGATTTCTCACGGACTTTCTAAGATCTTCCATCGTGAAATGAAAATGATAAAATAGAGTCGGCTTTTATAGCTTTTCAGGAGGATTGAGTTGTCTCATGACGTCATTTTCTCCTATATTTTTCCCGCTTCAGCGTTTCATGTTTTTTTGACTCCGAATTAACGTTGACCAATGCATAGCTTTGTTACAATTTCTTGTTCGGGACAGAAAAAACTAGAGTTTGATTATCTTGTGTTTTTTCTGACTATGACTTTGTTTGTTTGACAAATTGAAAAAGTTCTTTTCTTGGTACATGGGTAGCCCTGAAAAGGGCTGTTTTTTGTGTGAAATACACTTTTTAGCCTCTCTTTTCTCTATCCATATTTTCCGCTGGATATGGGATCTGTATCAGACGGTCCACTTCATATTTGATACATCTGATACGTTCTCTTTCTTCTAACCAGTATAGGAATGCGAGGATAATTGTCAATCCAAACATTGTGAATATCGGCTTATCTCTACGATAGTTGAGTAGTAAATGGGAGTTTTTTACTGTTTACATTTGGTGAAATGTTGACCAATGCATATTTTGTTACATTTTTTCTTTAGTGTTTTGAGTTTTAGTTGACAATTTTGAAAGAAAGATCTTTTCATGGTAAATGGTTAGCCCTGAAAAGGGCTTTTTAGGAAGATTTAATGAACTGTCAAGACCTACAATTCTTCTGGCTGAATTACTGGGCTGATTTCGCATCCGCAGAATTCACAGCAAACTGTAGATCCCTCATCATCATCAAAAAATCCTTCGTCTGGATCTGGACAATTATGCTTCTGACCAAGATAGTCCAGGAGTGTAAAGCATTTTCCACACTCTATCTGACATCTGTTTGCACAGTGAGGACAGAGAAGAATCTGAACCATGCTGAAGTATTTATGTTTTGTGAGAAAAAAACATCGCGCTTATATAGTTCACAGCATGGATTGACCTACTTGTCTCATGTTTTTAACTCCGAATTAACGTTGACCAATGCATAGCTTTGTTACAATTTCTTGTTCGGGATAGAAAAATAGAGTTTGACTATCTTGTGTTTTTCTGACTATGACTTTTTTTTGTTTGACAATTTGATTTGACAAATTCGAAAAAGTTCTTTTCTTGGTATATGGTTAGCCCTGAAAAGGACTGTTTTGTTTTTTAGTGGTTGTGATTTTTTCAACTTCTAATGACAGCAACCGAAATTCGCCTGGCATATGGGGCATACTCCAACTCTTTTTGTGATCGTCATTACTCCGTTATCGAAAGTTATCTTTCTCCCAAATTTGACATCAACTAAAATAATATCAGGTGTTGTCTTTAAGAATAGTTGAACTATTCTTTCACCGAGATCTTTGAACGGTTGTGATATACGGTGTAGTTGTACGGGGTGAGTGTTTAGTAGCAATATCTGCTGCCCGACATCTAGATAGTCTTTGAGAGCCTCACGCAGTTGATGGTTGATTTCCTCCATATTGTTCTGCTCCATATTGATTTTTAACTCCCGAACTGGTCGAGAGCTGAGAGTCGAATGATGAATGTATTGGGAAATATCAGTCTTTCTTTATACGATAGCAGGAGGCTTGAAAAAATAAGAGCGCGGACCTGGCGGAAAGCATATACATTTTTCCCCAAACTACGTTTTCATGCTAATATAGTAAAAAAGTTATGACTCGTAGCATGGGGAAAAATGTAAGCAGATTGGAGTCTTTTTTGGGAAAAACAGAATGAAGAACTCGACTGCTTTTTTGAACTTTTTTTATTGAACAGAACTGAAACAATGAACTGAAACAATGAACTGAAACAATGAACATATTTACAATAAAACTTAAAAAGACAAAAAATGAACATAATATCAATGAACTGTTAACAATAAAAATTCATTTTTGAAAATGTTTTTTTCACTGTTTGTGGGGAGAAGTCTCTGAAATTTTCTTGTATAGATTTCCATAGTGTTGATTAAACCACGATGATACATCTCGATCGTTTCGATGGTGTTCCGTTGAGAGAAATTTCTGTTGAAGATATTTCTGTATATTATATCCTCTGGCAACAGCATCCAATGCGAAGATACAGTAAATTCCGCAAACTTTACCCTGTAGACTCTGAAGGGTTTGTCGATTGTATCTCCACGAATAAGAATGATTGTCTAAAAAGTTAATAATTTCTGGCTCAAGTGGTGGTAGACCGTAGGGATCAAAGTATAGTACATTGCCATCATTATCAAATATCACGGCCACCCAGTGTTCTCCTGAACCGGTTGATTTCTCTGTGTTCACAATGTAGGCTTTCACATGATTGGGTTTTTGTCGAGGTAACTGATCTTTTGCACAGACTTTTGCCTGTAGATTTTTTATCCATGTTCCATGATCCAATATGTATTGAATTTCAGAAGTATACATTTTTTCTAATCACTTTTCCAGGCTTGTTTTACTTTGTCACACCAATATTTTAAGAACGACTCCGTGATATCAGATAGAATGTTTTGTTTTATATTTCGCCAAAAGCTGTAGGCTTCCGCATAGTCAGTTTCATTGAGTTTCATTTCTACGAGCTCAGGATACCATTTTTTCATGATTCTGTATGGATTTAATTCCTTCATGGCTTGTTCTATGAACATATCTGTATGTTCTTGTCTATCCTTGAATAAACATAGTTCATGCTGTATTTGGCTGGGATGATCCACTTGACATCCGTAACACTCGTTACGAACTTCACTGACTATTAGATTTTGTAGTTCTTTAATCATATGTTTTTCAAAGCTGTTGTGAATGTCATTTTTCCGAGTAGAAAGACACTCTGAGCTGGAATATTTCACTTTTTCTGCTTCTTTTCTCAGTGAAATAGCAAATCTGACTCCCGACATTGTTTATTAGTTCTTTAGTCCTGTAGATAGTCCTGAAAAGGACTGTTTTTTCTGATATGTCGTTCAAAAGTTAATTAGTCCTGATAAGGACTGTTTTCGATCTATCTTTCAATAGTTGATTAGTCCTGATAAGGACTGTTTTTGTGAAAGCTATCTTTTTTCGATCAGAGAGTTTCTGTTGATTTTTTCAAGATTAATAATCTGTGATGATTTCTCTCAAACTGTTGATTTCGATCTGATTGTCAAATTCAGCAAAGACAATAACGTTGATCACTGTTGCCAAGGCTTGTGCGAATTGAAGCTCAATGCGAAGACTTCCAGTTTTTATAGGATGAAGTTGTCCTTCTTCACTGCCTTGATCAGCTGTCAAATCGTACCCCCACAAACAGTATCCACCGACATAGTCTTCTTTAGCAATATCAAATGATTTATTGAGTCCTAAGGCTGAGACAGCCTGATACATAGACAAATATGATTTCAAATACAACCCATTTTCAAAGTCAGGCTCAAAGGGTCTGTTATGAATACTGTGTCCATTGCATGATACATCTATTTTTGACAGATTAAAGTGTTGAAAGAAAAATGGATTGTTAGCATAAGCCCCATTATAAGCAGCATTTGTTACCATTGCAATGAAAACACGTTTTGGAAGCTGTCCTTGAAACAAATGATCTTCAATTTTAGACTGAAGTCCATTACCGATAGTAAACGTCTTTACTTCTACCCTACGGATAGGAATTTTCATGTTTTGCTGAGCTATGACATGATTTAGATCATTTGCAACAACAGGCAACAATTCAATATTTCGTACATGAAGACTGACTGTTTCCATTACAATTTTTGCATCTGGTGCAGCAGTACCTCCTGTAAGGCAAAAGTTTGGTGAGGCTCTGTTTAATCTAAGTCTGATTTCAACTCCATTAGGTAAATATTTTTCTTGCTGAAATAGATCAAGATGCAATCGTCCGAAAAGCTCTGCAGTTCTGCTTAGTCCGATTACACCGATTCTGTTTACTAGGCCGGTATTTCCCGCATCATGGTTGAGTGTTTCAAATTGCCCACTGGTGTCTTCAATCCAAAGTGCACCAGCTTTCAAATGCGTAGTTTTGCTGTCAGCATTATAGGACAAAAGATTTTCGATATATGCTCTGTACGGATAGGTATCTGAATTACTGCTGATTAGTTTATTATTTAGATACAAATCGACGCTGCTAAACATACTATGCAGGAAATTGTTTACAGGTGCCACATTTGAACCGACTTCTAAATTAGTACCGTCAGCTTTAACGATTTTGAATTTGATATACAAATACGATTGTGACAAATCTGTCCAATGTTCGGTTTGAGGTGGTATGATGAATTCTATCGGCGAATTGCTTGTCAAGGATGCTATTGGAAAATGTTCAACCCATTGACTTTCTTGCATCGTTGTCATTGTAGGTGGTACAGAAAGAACATTGAGTTCTGATTTACTGCATTCACAAGATCCGTTTTGCATCATTTTTATATAATATATATAATATATCAATCAAATATATCGAGAGTCCTTGATCTACTGTAATGATTTCTTTGTCTTTTATTAATGATCTTGCCCTTGCGAGATCGAGAAGATGAATGACGTGTCTTTTGTGATTTTCTTTTATTTATCCCCGGTATTAACTGTTGTGCTAGATCATGAATGGCTTGTTTTCCCCTTGAAATTACAACTTTTTTAGGGTTTTCACCACGTAAAAGGATATCTCCTACCGCCCCTAATCCTTGTCTGATTCCTTCTTTTTTTACAGCATTCAACCCAGATTTGACCAACGGTTTAAGCAATGGAGTCACTGTTTTAATTGCTGATCTAAATAGAGAACCTAGTCCGTACCCATACTGATGTTTTTCGCCGCGATAAACTGGTAGCATTTTTTTGGTCAAAATATTTATTTAAATATTTATTTGTCAAATATTTTTATTTTTTCTGTCTGAAATGTAACTTGACGATTGTCTTACCAATAATAAAATGAAACGGTATACCAGAATCCCCTGTTATTTGAATGTGAATAGTATCGAAATCAGATTTCGAAACGGGGACATAATGCGGTAATGTAATTTCATGGTTGATATGTTGGGCTTCATAATTATTTTCATCTGATATGGTTGGTTTGAACGGAAGAACACGAAGTATGGGAGCCAATGTATCACCCACTATAGTGTGTTCAGCAACATCTGAATAAACAAACAGATGATTGTACCCAGCATCAATGTTAGGACTGTATTTAAATACCTCTAAAATATTTCTACTCGAAAAAATTATCTCATTTTTGAATTCTGGTGATCCTCCCAGTTTTAAAAACAGCTGTGGATGAAATTTGAATCCGGTTCTTGTTATATTTGTGAATCCCAATTTCGGGCGTTTGCTTGAGGTTGAATAGCTAATAGACACACCGATTGAATGCTTCTGAAAGATTTCACTTAGGTTATTTTGAATCAGATCGTCCATTACCTCTATAACATGTTTTGCTGAAGTGTAGCTACCCGGTGAAAAATAAAATCCAATTGACCATCTTACTGCTTCATTTTTTTCGTTTCGTTTTATTGGAATTATCTTCATATTATCTCTTCTTTTATCTGCCGCTGCTGCTGCATTGTATAAATTAACATCTGCAGTTATAATTTCGAACTTTGCTTCTTCTTCAGTTATGTTTAAATACTGAGAGGGGGTAATAAGATGAACTAATGCAACTTCCCAATTTTCCCTATCAATATGAATTGTTTTTGGTAAATGAACTTTAAAACAGCACTGTGTGTTGTTTGGATAAAGGTTTATGGAACTATCGCTAGGTAGAGTAAGATAAAACGAATTCATTTTTATTTTTTACTGTCAACGAAATCAACCCCACTAGTTGTTTTCTGCCCAGACTTTGTGAATTTTAGCCCTGGAGATGGAAGAATATACCCGAGTGAACTGCTTAACAGTATCAACCACAATTCACGATCTTGACTTTGAATACTTAAATGTACTATCGAGGTTGCAATAATTGCGTAAATGACTAATATCTGTGAAATATACGTAAACTGATTCTTTGGAACACGATTTCCACAGCAGTTGTAATTTTTAGTACTAACACTATCGACACTTTCTGTCCCAGTCTCAATGTTTGACTGCGAATTTATCATAATTGTATTGTCTTTTTATTTTTTCCGATCAAGATACCAAATGCGATTCTGGTATCCAACTTTGAAATTTTTTTGGATAACCTTTCCAATTGACTTTTATTTCTTTGATTATTTTTTTACCCTCACGTCTTGTACGCCTATCAAGAACTGAATCAATTTCATAAATTTCATCATCTTTTATCAATTGAAGTTCGTATTCATAATAAGTCCCCAAAATTTGTTCACCCTCTAAATCTTTTATTTTATAGGTGATAGGTGAAAATGTCTTGTTAACATGAGTGATTTCAAATATTTCTCGAGTCCAATTTGGTAAATAACCTTTATCAAATGTACGTTTTGTTTTATTGATACGAACACGATCTCCAATTTTGAATTTTGGTTTTTTCGTCATTGCAATTGTCGATAAACGTGGATACAGATTTTTCGAAATCTCTGCCTCATTTGATTTTGTTACCATTGCAGGAGATGTTTTGATACTTCTGTGAAAAGTATGATTGTAATTCTTAACTAAAGAATTCAATACGTCAATGTAACGTCTTGTTTTCTTGTACGTAAAGTATTTCCACATTCTCGTTTTTAAAGTGCGTTGAAATCTTTCAACAATACTTGCTTTCGTCTCTGGATTTTCAGTGGTAAAGAAATGAATCTGATTCTTTTTCAAGTATTGCTGAAACTGTCTGTTTTTGAATTCCGAACCTTTATCTGTTTGAAGTGATAAAGGTTTCCGATTTGATTTCTGAACAATAGATTGAAATGCTCGAATCAAAGTTTTTCCCATCTTATTTGGAATAGGGATAACCCATGAAAATCTTGAAAACACGTCAATTATACAAAGTAAATATTTCTTGTTATCATTTTGTCTTGCTAAATGTTGCATGTTAGCCAAATCAGCCTGCCATTGATAGTCTATACCACTTACAATAGTTTTTCGTCTTTTGAAACGACGACGAATTGGTTTATGTAAGGTATAGGTGGATTCACCTCGTAACCACTCTTGAACATCTTTGTATCTTATTCCTTTCAAAACAGATTTTGCAGCGTGATACAATTGCTTTATTCCAGTAAATGCGACAGTACTTTTGGGGTCATAAAACAATTTTCTTAACACGTAATCAAGTTTGTAACCAAGTTTGTAACCAAGTTTAGGCTTTACCAGGATTCCCATGACTGAAGCGTTTTACGACTAGGGGTCTTTTTTATAGATTTTGGCGGAGTTAACAACTCTTTAGTATAGAATCGCCTCAGTCTTTCTCTTTCTTCGGGTTTCATGTATGGAGATGATTCTTTTATTCTTTTTGCAGATTTTTTAACACTTCTTGTAAGCGATTTCCTTGCACTTTTTTGTACGCTTTTTGGCGTGTGAAATAAGTGATCGGATTCACCGTAGGATTCTTCATCTTCACTCACTGATTTACTCAATGATTTAGTCAGTGATTTAGTCAGTGATTTATCTTGAGCTTTTTGCATCCATCTCCATCTATTTGAGTTACCAATAACTTCTCGCGGTATATTGCTTTCGTGTAATGCCTTTGAAAAAGTTTTCCATCCTCTAGGTTCAGTACCTTTTCTCTGACGAATTGTATCATTGATAAGATCGATGATATTGGAACCATGAATGCGCACACCTTTGTATGACACGACTCCTTGTTCGTCCCAAGTTAAATTATTGTTATCTTTTATCATACTCAAAAGTAACTCAGCTTTTCTTTTCATGGTTTTTGGTACGCTTTGCAAAATTTGATCATGCAGGGTAACAGATGCTGATTTCTGTATACTGTCATCATTTTTTGTCGTTGGAAGTGAGTTGAACAAAGTCGGTCTTGCTTTTTGAACCGAATTTTGTAACTTAAACAAAGTTTCACCATACCTTTGAGCCTTTTCTGTTTCTGACAAATCAGTGCTTTGTAAAATATGACCCATATCCTGTCGAAGATGTGCTGCATCCACAACTTGCGGATTGGGTGGTAAACGAGGTTTATGATATTGCTCGTCTTTCCAACGATTCATATTTTCTAAAACCTGATAAGGCACGATAACCATTTTTTTAACAGACATGATTTCTATCTACAAGATTTTTATCTATAAGATTTTTTATCTATAAGATTTTATCTATAAGGCTTTAAGTGCCCCTCCTATTCCTCCGATAACGGCTTTTCCTAACAATGGTAATAATACAGGTGCAAGTAATGAAAGAAATCCACCTTTTTGATTTAATATTTGTTTTTTATTTTTTACAGAAGCCGATTTCGAAGCTAAACGTCTGATATGTTGTCGGCTTGAATACAATTTCTTCTTCTGAGCTGATGATAAATGTACATTGCCTTTTAAAACGTTATGACAACATTCCGATATACATCTTATCACTTCTGGAGATGAATCTTTTACAAGTTTTTTACGTATTTTTGGTGTAGCCTGCATCATGGCCATAACCATTGAACCATGTTTTTTTATCAGAGGTGTTTTCCTTTTCATGTTGACTTTAACTCGATATCGGATTAAATGATAATACAACGTCCATGCAGCTATCATTTATACCTGATATTTTTTAACATACTGTTTTTAACATACTGTTTTTAACATACTGTTTTTTTCAAAAGAAAACTTTTTTAACATACTGTCTTTTACAGTCAGAATTACTTTTTTAAGAAAACTGTGAATAGAGAGCGTCAACCAATGTGTCAGCGCTAGCCATGGATGAATCCACAGGAACGGATCTTCCTTTCCCAAGGTCAAGCATCTGCTTTTTTTCGTCAAGTTTATATCTTCCTGTACCGAGGTTATATCGTAGCATATCTTCTATCATCCGTCTATATTTTCTTAATCCTTTTTTATGTTTAGCCAATGTATTTGGAGACCAAGCGACGGATGGAATTCTTTGAAACGCTATTTTTTTGCCTGGTAATATAAATCTTGAATACTTTCTTTGGTAATTCCTCATTCTTTCACCAAGTATTTCCTCTCTAGATTTTGGATATTGTTGATGTTCTGAAATGGTACTTGCTACAGGGGTTCGTTTTCGGGTAGTAACAAATCTTTCATCAATCGTAATTGGAGATTTTTTCTTTTGAGATTTTTTCTTTGGAGATTTTTTCTTTGGAGACTTTTTCTTTTGCGGAGCACGTTTTCTTGGAGATTTTTTCTTTTTTGGAGATTTTTTCTTTTGCGGTGCACGTTTTCGTGGAACACGTTTTCGAGTTTGTCTTTCAACTCCAAATTTTCTGATGGTTTTTACTCCATCCCATCTCAGTAAGCTTCTGATAATAACACCACCTAGAAATCCTCCCCCTCCAGGTTTTAAAATGATTTTACGTTTACTTTCCTCGTCTATGGATGGATCTGCTAACCGTTCAATATCTGTTCTATGTTTTGTCATGTACGTTGTGGTTTGTTTTGGTAATTTGATTTTATTTTCAATGATGTTTTGTGCAGCCAACGTAAACCATTTTAAAATTTCTTTTAAGCCTGCTTTTAACACAGCTTCTCTTTCATGTCTATCGGTTTGTTGGCTTAAATTTCGCAAAGCAGCTAAAACTGAACTCGACGTGGCTGGTAATGCCATGTTTACTCACGGGCGTGAATCATAAAAATGATTTATGTTCAAAATGTGATTCCCTTTTAAGCAAGAATTTTGCATAAAGTTTTTTAAGCAGGAGAATAAATAATGGGTCCTCTTTCATCTCCTTGTGTACGCCAACGATGAAATATATCTGCTCGTAGTCTTAATTCTTTATTTGTTTGTGAATGAAAATCTATGACTAAATAACCATGATCCATCGATGTAGCATCTTCATAAGCAGGTAACAAATGTGGGGCTTGCATTTGGTGAGCTAGTGTTTTAATCTGATTCTTATCTCGTTCATTTCGAAATAAAATCATATATCTGGAATTAAGACTAATGGTTCGACTCGATTTCGATTGCTGAAACATATTTTGCGTGATGTAAATCACACTTGCATTACGATGATGTCCTTTTCTTGTAAACCAAAGTTTAATTTTTTCCTCATCTTTTTCACCCAACATATCATCAAAAACAATTAAATGTGGAATAGATACATCACTGACAATTTCGTTTTCATCGTCAGGAATTCCCTCCACGAATTTGATCAATTTGAACTGTGAATTGAACTTTTCTTGCATAAGATTGTAAGCATGCTGCCATTCTTTGTAACACCAAACAACTCTTTCAGGAACGATGTTGAACAAGTCTTCTCGATAGTCAATTAATTTATGAACGAACTCTGTTTTTCCGCATCCACTCGGTCCTGTGATGAAAATATTACAAGGGTGTTGAAACAATATGGATTGTACATCCATATTTTTTTACTTTTCTCGTTAAAGGCTATTGATAAAATGACAATATCAATGAAAATAAAAGCATTTTTATTGAACAGAAGTGAACAATGAACATTTTTTACAATGAAAAAACATTTTGTATTGAACATATTTTTTACAATGAAAAACATTTCTTACAATATAGCATATAACATTTTTTACAATGCAAATTCACAGATACCTCGATTTTTCCACTTGTCTTCATGTTCCACAACAGTTTTGTGCAATTGTTCATTGCCCAAAAACAAACTATATACACTGTCCAAACCACTATATTCACACGTTCCTCTAATTTCAAAGACGTTTTTGAATACTGCTTTTGACGAAAGAGTTGAAAGTACGATTTTTTCTGTGACATCTCTACCAAATAGGAGATACCCTTCCATGATATCCACTCCTTCTGCATTATCTCTTGATTTTGTATACCGTAAGTAAAAGTTAAACAGGACTGATTTCATTTTCAGTAGATTCAGATAACTTTCTTCTGGGCTTCCTATGATAATGAATCGCCATCGACTTGTGGCTTGCAACTGCTTAGTGAAATAGTCACTTCTCCACAAACAAGCTGTTAAATACCCTTTGATAGAGGTATCGAAGTTTGACTCAGTTATCAGCATTGTAATAAAGTCGTGCATGCTATACAATTTACAAGATGACTCTCCTTTTGCAACTCCCTTGTGCAATTTATCTATCCAAAAATGCACACATCTGAATTTAAGCTTAAACTGTGTTCCTTCATCGAGCGTGTGTTGTCGAACAAATTCTCCATAAACTTTTTCACGTAGTTCTATCGGTAACGGTAGCATTTCACATGCCATTTTTCACTGTTTTTAAAAACGTCTTACTTGATCTGTTTACCACAAGACAATGCGCTATAGAAATTTATTTTCTCAGACTTTTATAACCATAGGGCACAGTGTCAGTATCGTTTACAATAACTCTTTTGGTATAGACAGAGCGAAACGTTTTTGTCTGCGCTTCGCTGGTCACTGTTCTATCTCTATGTCTTTTAATTTTACAATCATACTGAATTTTGATTTCTATCGTACGATCCAGAGCGCATTTTGAATAGGTATCGAAATTCACCACCTGCTTGGTATTGTAATCCAAAGTAATTCCCTTGACTTTACATTTACTTATCTCTTTTCCATCTTTTGTTTTCATCTTATAAGCGTAATTCTTGGGTCCTAATCCTCTGAAATGGGTAATTCTACAATCAGGCTCTTCATCGGTCCATTTTCCTAACCTGCTGTTAATGATAGGAGGGTTCCACAATTCAGGATCATGAATGTACATGCAACTATCTGTATCAAAATACAGAACTCTATCTTTTAACTTTTCAAGAACGGCGTACAATTCCAACCTTGCATAAGCTGTTACGTAAGACCCTACTATCACGTTGGCTGTAGCGTGGGTATCAATATGTTCCAATTTTGATTCATAGTTAACCAAGATGAATGGACAGTCCTCGTCAAAGATTTCTACATGCTTTACAATGAAATTGGGATTGGTGACTAATTCGAAATATTTAGACGGATCACTGATGTATTCCGTCTGAGTCAATTTTTCACGCTGGGCTAATTTCCCCCAAAGACAGTTCAACATAATCTTAGCAAACGATCTTCTCCCAGGGTTTTTTTGAATACAACTTGGATCAAGACGAACCCCTTCTGCCTTCTCATATTCACAAACGAATTGATCTTTTTCCGAGTCTGATTGACACCAATTTGGGTAACCACTGGCTTCTTGCTTAATTTTCAAGAAATTATCCACATAGCCTTTAAAGAATTGATCCGAAACAGAGTTGAAATGCCAGATTTCATACACTTGCATTAGCCGATAGCCACAGTCAAGAGCTTTGAATAATTCAAAGGTAACCCAAGTTCCGACCAAAGCCCTCTCTTCTTCACCATGGATACAAATGTTTGTACTTTCTTCTGCACATTTCATACAGAGTGGAAACATCATTTTATTGTTACAGTGAACTGGGAGAACGGGGTGAAACAAATCCATTGGAGGTAGAACTTTGCATTTGATTAAGCCCTCATACTGACGAATATTGTTCATATCAATATTCTCACTAGTCAAAATTTCTGGTTGACCCACAGGATAGGATTTATGTTTACAAACATAAGGGTATAGAGAACAGATATCAATGTACTTGATTTCCTTCTTGCTTTTTTCATCAACATCGTAGCTAATTTTTATGGCATTACATCTTCCTCCAGACAACCCCTCCCTCGGATCGATGGGGTCCAAATGTGGATATAACTTTTCAATGAGTTTTTTGTACTCTTTATCCTTCATCTTAGCATCGAATTCGTGCTCCCAAATGGTCACGACATTATACCCCATTTCTACGATATCTCCTATACGCTTAAAAGTATGATCGTACAATTCACCCATGGGCCTCCCATTGATAGGGTTGATATATTTCCGATCTGTATAACATACAGGACAACCATGATACAAATCCCCAAGGAACTCATAGACAGTGTTTGATTGACGGTGAAAACCATCTACAGTATATCTTCCGATTTGAACTTCCCCGCCATTTTTTGCATGGCGAATATGAATACCTTTTTCCTGAGCTACGCTTTGAATCCAGCGTATCGCTTTCATAGAAAAACGACGTCTGGACGAATCTTTACTTGAAATGATAGCAATTTGATTTTCTGGCAAATATTTGCTTCGCCAGACTTTGTTACAGGCATCGGCAATGGTAATTGCCTCTAAAAATGGACAAATACCACCCTGTTCGATAAACAGCTTTCTGAATTCAGCACATCCCCGTCTTAGGATATCGACATCTGATCTACAGTATGATTCCATCTCTTTTTGAAAATTGAATTCCTCACCCTTTTGAACTTTGTCATTATACCAGACTATGAATTTCGACCTACCCTCTTCAGACATTGAGTCGGGTTTGTAATAAGACATATCCAAGTATGGCCCAATATAACTCCAAAAATCATCTGTATTTGCCCAGTGAGGAAAGTAACCTTTTTTCATTTCTTGAAGACCAAATGTGGCTGGAAATTTCGCCAGCCCAAAGTTCATGAAATTGAAGGAGTCGATCAGACGTACACCATTCAATTCTAACTTCATAATATTGTTTCCATTCATGATCAATTTTGGAAGTTTTAACCCAACTTTAACAATATAGTTAAGAATGAACTGCCCGTCATACCCTTTTAAATTATGAGCCATAGCTGTGACTCCTTTGTGATGTTTTGAAAAGAGCCACTTGCAAAATTGACTCAAAGTTTCTTCTCCTTGAAAAATAACTTCCCTACCCTCTTCAAATTCGCTGCATGTAGAACAATGAAAATCAAGTGGTTTATCGATACAATCATCACAGGCTCTATGTGCTATACAATAATTTGGGATGTGCACGCCTGTATCTTGTTTGCATTCAAAATCAAAGAAAATGAACTGTGGTTTTTTAACTAGAGAAGAACTCGTCTCATCATCGCTGTCGTGTTTCATCTTACTTTGGTAAGGTTGAATATAACAGCGATGATCGAAGTCAACTATCTTCTTACAGAGATGACACTTTTTCTTTCCCTTGCAGATATGATTTCTCTTTCTGGTAAGATACTGTGCGCCACATTTTGAACAAAGTTTCACTATTTCACAAATGGATTTCTTTTCTTTACCTTGAACATTTCTGTGATTTTCAAAGCATGCTGCACTAAAAAATCGCCGATGACACTTGGAGCAGACATACTCTTTGGATTCTGATGGACATTTTCCAGCACGATAACAACCTTTGCAGATTTTTGAGCAAGCATGATTTTCCCGTTCGTTATAACCCACATCACAGAACTCACAATAATATGAACAACAAAAAAAACCTTTGATGGATTTGATATAGTCATAATGGTTTTGATGAAAGTATAAATGTATGATCTTACTATTGTCTTTCACTTCTGGATGTTCAAATATTTTCCTCGTTTTGGAATGCTGGTCGTGAACTTTAATGACATAGTCTTTTTCATACAAAAACAATTGAATTTTTTTGAATTCATCAATTCCTACAGACTGTGTTGGTAAAACTCCAGCTTCATTCATCAATTTCTCGGCTTCAATCTTTTGAAGAGCATGGTCTGAATGACGAATATTACTCCATCTCCGATTCCATGCTTCGTTGTTTTCACGTTCATTATAGCAAATTCCCACAACAACGGCTCTTGCAAAACATAATTGATCATGGTTGTTAATTTGAATAATCGATCGTTTCTTCTTGGCAAAAACCTTTGAATCCAATTCCGACGAATTATATTTCACTTTTCCGCTACCACATGGAGGTATTGTATGTGTAATGTCAAATGTCATGGATCCGTCGTTCAAGACAAAATCTGTATTTGACTGTAAAACTCGTTCAATTTCATTCAATATAGTTTCACCTTGCAGCTGTTCTGTAGCTAAAAAGGGAATATGAATCCCCATCTCCAATGAAGGATGATCGATGGTAATTCTAATCATATCTGTCGGGTTTGCATCTAACTTTCGAATGATTTCATGGGTAACATTGTCAAATAATCCAAGCAGTCTCTGCGGTGATAATTCTTCAAATTTCTTAAAACTCACTGACAATACATGTGATTCTGTTCTAAATTTTCTCGACTTCTTTTTTCCTCTTTCTATTAAGTCATACAGACTTTTCATATCCAAAGATTTTTCATCCTCGTTGGTTAGTCCTGAAAAGGACTGTTTCTCTTTTTTCAAAGATTTTTCATCGCTTTCACTGTCACTTTCTTCTATCAATGGTACAGTTTTTTTCTTTTTTGGTGGAAATGGCTCATCGTCACTGTCACTTTCTTCTTTCAATGGTAAACATTTTTTCTTTTTTGGTGGAAATGACTCGTCGTCACTATCACTGTCTGAATAAACTATTATTCTTTTTCTTTTACCCATCGTTTCAGCTCTGGTTGAGAAGACAAAATGAAGCAAGCAAGAAAAAATCTAACAATTTATAAACTCTTTCCTTGCAGTAGTGTATAAATAGAGACGTCGACTGTGAAAATCTCATTATTTCTCTGACCAATCTCAGACAGAGCAGTCGATAAAAGAAAATGAGCGAGTTCAAGCTGCAAAATACACCACCACTTAGAAAGAGGATGGCGTTGTATGTTAACCCATACACCCACGATTATGAGATCAGCAATATACCACCACAATATCAAGTTAAACATAACGGCGTCTACGTGGGATCATTTTTATCCCACCAACATTCTGCAGAAAAAGATGTTTACCGCATGACCAGCTACAGAGTTTTGGATCAAACAACGATCGACAAACGATATGGGATGAATGGCGTGAGAACAAATATTTGTTTTACGTGCAACAAAACAGGGCATTGGGCCAGAGAATGTCCAGAAAAAGAAAAGCAGACAGGGGAAAATGTTTTTGTCTATGTGGATCCGCTCAACCATGACATCAAAATTTCACCAACAGCTGTCAAGCTCCAACATATGAAATACGTTGGGGCAGTAAATTCATTCTGCAAATCATTCAGCAATGAAAATACATGGAAAAAAAGCTCACCACAGGATACATCATCCGTTGAAACTCAGACCATAGACATGCAGACTGACAACACGGCTATCAAGGATTCAGAGATCTGCAAAATAGCAGATAAATTAGAGACTTTACGAAAAAATCTGGACAAACAAAATCTCATAGATTGCACAAAAAACGAATTTTCTGCAGAGGCGAATTGTTCAAACGGGAAGGAAGAACCAAAAGATTTACTGTTGATAGAAAAAAGCGACAGTGACGATGAGCCATTTCCACCAAAAAAGAAAAAAACTGTACCATTGATAGAAGAAAGTGACAGCGAAAGCGAGGAAAAACGTCAAAATAACGAAAAGAAGAAAAAACGACAAAGCAAAAAAAACAACTGTTTCTTTTGCAAATCGACAAAACACGGGAATGAAATGTGTCCAGATATGGTATTAAAAAACAATGAAAGGGGAAAAAAACGTAAGAGTAAATGTGAATCTGACATTCCGAAGAAAAAAAGAAAAACAGCCTAAGTGAAAAAAAGTTTTTTCATTCATTCTGTCTTTTTACAGTTCAAAGTTCTATGACATTCCGAAGAAAAAAGTTTTTTCATTCATTTTGTTTTACAGTTCAAAGTTTCATTGTACAAAATGTTCTAAAATAAAAAGTTTTTAAATAAAAATATGAAAAGCATATAAAGGACTTGACTTTGTTTGTTTTTGACAATTTGAAAAAAGTTCTTTCTAGGTATTGGGTAGCCCTGAAAAGGGCTGTTTTAAAATTAAAGAGAACGTATACTTTACCATTTCAATGAAGGATACATTCTCATTAATTTATTTTGCCAACCGCGATGTTCTGTTGGCGGTATCAACTCTGACAGGTCCGGATAAATATTACCCATCTTAACAATTGGGGTACGAGTATAAAACTCATACCCTCTCCTGGCGAAGAACTCGCAAAGCGCTTTATGCTTTACTCTCTTCCTTTCTTCTGCCTCGTCTTCTTTCTTTTCCATGCGCTCTTGCTCCCATTTCTCCTCCATTTCTTTCTTATTATTCCTGCCACCAAACAACCCACAGCAAAATTTCGATAACTTCATCGTGAAATGAGTTAATAAAAGAATAAAAAATGCTGTCTCTTTTATAGCATGGTAGGGGGATTGACCCACTTTGATACAGAATTAACAGAATTAAAAGCGCGAACGTGGGCGAGAATATGTAGATAGAACATAACGTACTATATGATCTATCTACAACGTCTAAGAGTATCAAATCCAAAAAAAATGTAAAGAAGCTAACGATTGGTTAACGTTAATTCTGTTAATTCCAAGTCAAAGTAGGTCAATCCCTCTATCAAGCTATAAAAACACCGATTTTTCCCATATATTCATCATTTTGACTCATAGCTTTCGAACATTTCGGAAGTTAAAAATCAATATGGAATTCGACTTAAACGATTTCAACTTAGATGCTTTCCTACCAGTGGAAAACAATGGAGACATTCTCTCATCGGCTATGAATTCAGCAAACATCATTCCGACGACTGTATTGGATAACATTTACGAAGAGACGAAACAGTTAAATTCGCAACAAGACTCTATGTTGACTCGGATCTTGAAAGAACTGGAAACATTCAACAAACATTTGGAGGAGCTTAAAACTTTAAACACAAACACCGAACGGTTATGGAAAAACATTGAGACACTACGCTATCAAAGACAGAGCATTTCAGCAGTTCCAGTAAAGATTCCTGTGGAGTTCGACTTCGATAAGACAAATCTTCACAAGTTAGTGGACTCTATCGTAACTGTTGTGAAGAAAGAAAAACAACCAAAACAAAATCAACCGAGAAGAACAACAAAACGAAAATCAGAGGAAGACGTTAGCCATCTCCATAAGCGACATGTTGACCAAAAGAGATCTTCACCGACACTGACAGGCCAGGGTAAATACGGGAAAAACATTGATAATTTCAATGACTTCAAAATCCCGAAAATCCCAAGAAGAACAAAGAAAAGCTGTCAGTAGAGAGAAAAAACACTAAGTCCAAACAAAACAGTCCTTTTCAGGGCTAACCATCTACCATGAAAGATCTATCTTTTCAAATTGTCACCCGAAAATTTTCCAAATAACCGGAATCTGGCCCATAGTACCTACCCGGGAAGCACTCAGGGTGGGTAGCATGGGCCAGGAGGGGGGGAAGCAAAAATGCCAGAAAGTGCCATTTTTTACCCAAATCGACCAAAAATTTTCCAAATTGACCGGAATCTGGCCCATACTACCCACCCAGGATGGCACTATGGGCCAGAAATTTCCCTCAGGGGGGCTAGCATGGGCCAGCTGGCCCATGCTAGCCCCCTTTACTACTAATGCTTTGTCTACATTACGGGTAGCGTATCTGCCGCAGTAATATCGCGTTGTCTCGCGAGACTTGATCATTGTCTTACCAAATATGCGGAAGAGTGCTCAAAGAGAGATATCTCTGTCGGATTAAGGACAATAAGTATTCCACATATTTGTTATAAGATCGGGGTCCGTACTCACCAACCATTCTTCAGAACATTCTTGGTCTTTTTCTCCAAGATATTCCAAATTTGAAAGTAACACACCTTCTGATTCGCTGAACCATTTGTTTAGCAAATCAGAAGTTGTGTTACTTTCTAACTTGGAAAATCTTGAAGAATAAGTCTAAAAACGTTCCTAAGAATGGTTGGTGAATACGGACCCAGGTGGGATGTTACTGTACCTGTTTGAATATTATTGATTTGATTTGATTATTGCTTTGCGATAGCCTGGCGCGAAATGTGTCGATGCCAAAAGAAGCCACGTATCACTTTAAGGAAATACCATTAGATTATTTTCCTATCACTTCTGTTTCTTATTCATTAATGGTTTACACACTGAAAAAAAAAAAAAAAAAATAGGCAAGAAAGTAAACAAACGATAGAGTGATCTGGCAACTTTTAACCTAGCTTTGAACTTTATTTCTCAGCCAGCGACTAATGCTTGGACCGACCGTACAATAATGGACTGTCATCTTAAGTTTCCATACTTTTAAATGGTATGATTTAAATTTAAATGCATTTAACATCCCTTAGTTTACTTCCTTGGTATAATGCATCACGGAGATGCATTAAAGTCCCTTTTGCCAGAGCATAGCTCATATATAAGAAGCTACTGTGCTAGTTTACGAGGCAAAGAAGCTGTGTCAAGTAAGCTGTCAATTTGTAACGTTTCGAACCAGGTCAGCCTGCCGGGACTGCACGGCTAGTCTGGGTCAATACTTTGTGCAGATGCATTAAATACCCGTTTCACAGAGCATGGCTCGTATCAAAATAATCTCCTTTCACCAAAATATTTCCAAACTTGGTCTGCAGCTCGTAATGTATTAGACAAATAAAAATTTGCAGATGACAGTTCTAACACGCTGCAGTACTTAAATACAGTGAGATGACCAGACGAAATGCAATTTGTCTGGGTGCCAATATTTTATTATTCGTGGGAGTTCTTTGCCTAACTCTTTACCAGACGACGAAATTCTAGACTTGTCCAGAATGAAAGTCTTTCCAGACGAAAAATCAAATATCAAATGATGAGATCTGGTCTTTGGATGACCAGAAAACATTGTGGGAAACGGAGGAAATGCTGGTTACCAGCAATTTTTTTCTCTTTCCCATAATGTTTTCAGTAAAGATTTTTCCCAGAATTGTTAAAAGGCGATTTTTGTGTTATTAAGAATTAAATCTTTACCAGGCGACAAAAATTTAGATTTATCCATTTTGAAAGCATTTGCAGACGACAAAATAGATATGGCTCAAAATGGAGTTATGTTCCTTGAAACGGATCGAAAACATTGTAGGAATAGGAGAACATGCTGCTCACCAGCAATTTCTCCCTTTCTTTTTCCCACAATGTTTTCAAACGGCTTCCTTCTCAGGGTAGTAAATTTTGTAAAAGGTTAATATGCGATCGAATACTCCAATTTGCTTCCGTTTGCGTCTAACTCTTGCACAGCCAATGGCGAGTTACATGCTCTTAGTGGGCGGCGTAGATCAAGATCAGGCTACACGGAAGGTACAGTCTGATCTTGGCTCAACAATGTCCTCCACTAGATACTTCTTCTTCTTTTACAGTTGTCGTGTCCCGATCTTGTTTTCGTTGAACGTGAAGAAGAAGAAGAAGGAGAGGAAAATGTTTTCATTTGTCATTGTTGTTGTTCTTCTTCTTCTTCAATTACAATCAGAACACTAGGAAAAAATAGTAAAGTCGCGGAATCAAGATTTGAGTGCTTGCTTGAGGCCTAATGCTGTTTGCATCATTTTTAGTCATAGCGCAGCGCCGGTGCATCTATTCATGCTAACCGTTCGACGTTTCTGTTCTTTGTACTTTGCACCATATTCCTCCTTAGCCATTGGCAACTTCCTCACATCGTCGACACAATGATCAGGTGTCAGAGAGGAGTTAATTCCCTCGAAAAGAGATCATTAACCCTCGGATAGAGATTAGCTGAACTTGAGATTCGAATCAGCGACACCCCCCCCCCCCCCGTTCCAAACTCAATTGAGCTACTGGGTTCGGCTTAATCAAGTCGAAACTTGGGACCACTTTTTACTTCTGAAATGAGGTGCTGTGTGATAAATATGCAAGAATTTGCAACCGAGAAAGCCCGTGTTCGATACTTACTCGAGGCATTGGGCCTTTCGCAGGAGTGTCTTTGGGCAAGATATTTAAAGTGCTTTCGCTTAGTATCTGTGAAACCCCAGGACACACACTGTCGCCGTAATTTTACTGAAATAATGTTGAAAGAGGTTAATTAGTTAAATCGTTCAATTAATTAACCATTCTTACAGATGAACATTACAATAACATGTTTCAATGATCCGGAGGAGGAGGACTGGTTACGGGCATTTTCTCCTGTTCCAACAATGTTTTCCTCCTAGGCAAACATTGGGCCTAGCCCGGTAGCTCAGTCAGAAACATTCAGGGCTTAAACGAAACATTATGGTAAAAGGAGAAAATGCTGGTAACTAGCATTTTATCCTTTTCTCACAGTGTTTGGTACCCTTTCACAGATAAGTTTCATTATTTAAGTTATAATCACTATGTCGCCTGCTGACATTTTAAATTTGAACCACTTTAAGAATTTGTCGGTAAACTCTGCCACACTGCAAAATTTAAGACTTGTCAGTATTGAAGGAATTTACAGACAACAGTTTAAATGTTTTCCAAATGATAGTATTCGTCCTTGAAAAGGTAGAAAACATTGTAGGAAAAGGTGAAAATGCTGGTTACCAGCATTTTCTCGTTTTCTTACAATGTTTTTAAAAGGCTTTTCTGGGGCGCGTTTTCATAACATTGTAGGGAATGGAGAAAATGCTAGTTATTAGCCTTTTTCTCTTCTTATCACAATGTTTTCTACCCAGACAAACTCTTGGCCTAGCCAGGTAGCTCAGTCGGTAATCTGACATTTTGATTCTACATTTCAAAACTCTACTTCTGATTGGCTAACATATTTTATCTTTGCCAGTTAGATTGTCGGCCTTGAAAATCTAGAATTAGAAAAAAAAAATATTGAAAACAGATTGGAAATGGGGCGTTGGGAAATTGTTTTCTGGACATTTTAATGGTATGTTTTGACCTTGACTTTTTGAAGGTCATGATAAGGTCATGACAAGGTCATGACTATAGTTACCAATAAAATGTCCAGGTGTTGATGGTAGTTTGATAGTTTGAATCTCAAGATTTTGAAATCCATGAGTTTGAATTCGCAGTTTGTCCAGGTTTTAGATTTACATTCCTCTAAAACTTTAAGATTTTTATCATCCAAGAACTGAGTTATTAGTAGAGATGTAAATAGGCCTTCCTAACCTTTTTCCCACACTGTTTTCTATTCCACGAAAGACCCTAGGAAAAGGGGCTTTTGAAAACACTGTGGGAAATAGAGAAAATGCCGGTAATCTTTTTCCCACAATGTTTTCTATTCCATTTCATAACTGAGTAACATTTAATATGTCGTCTGGGTTGTCCACAAAGTATATAGACTTTTAACGTAACTCGAATATTTTTCAACAGTTTGATATCATAATTTGGTGACGTATTATTGGATGTGTCATTGATACATGCTACAAATTTCATCAAAGTGCAATAATCCAGTAAAAAGTTACATGGGATTTAAAAAATACCACAAACTGCTACCTGGCACACGACATAGGACCATTTGGCGTCGCTTTGAAAAGTCATCTTAAACTTATTCCACGCAGTCACCACCAGTATGTATACATTATCTACAATAGGCAATACTCTTGTTGCACGTGGCAATGCAGAAATTGTTTATCGAAGAAAGGGAAGCCACAATCTGCAGTGTCTCCGCGTCATGACATCTTTTGCAATGTCAGAAACCTTGCCCTTTGGATGTGTCTTTATCTACGCGGAAGTGAGCAAGAGTTGAAACAGCTGACAAGCTCATGTAAGGGTAGCAGTCTTAGTTTTGATTGTTAGTGCATTTTATTTATTTACCTTAATTAAGTAGACGAATTATCTGTCTATTCATCTGGTTCTCTGTGCACTAGCAGCATGCCTCGGCGTCTCGTAAGACCAAAGACATATGTTTCCCGCAAACCTTAGACAAACTTTCCTTCATCTGAGGTGAGAGTTTCGGTGTATTATAATAAATCTAAATGTCTAAGTTTATTTCACACAGACAACAGTAGGCCTACATTTGTTTTTCATAGAAAGGAGAAAGATTGCGCGAACGATGGAAAAAAAAGACTAATATTTCTCTCTATGGAAAAAGTTTAAGAGGACTTTTCTTTGCAACGTCAAAGTGGTCTTACCTTGGGCGCCGAGTTGCAGCTAATGGTGTTTTTAAATCCTTTGAAAATCTTTACTCTTTCATTGTATTTTAGTGAAATTCGTAGCATGTATCAAAGATGCGTTCAACAAATTTTGGTTTGTATGTTTATAAATAGTCGAGTTATGGAAAAGTCTACATACTTTTTTGAACAGCCCACGTGCGCAAGCTTTTTCTGATGTTTTAGTCTAGCGTACAGTGTAGATTTAAGATCAGACTTTCTTTTTTGCATATTTTGTGCTGTATGACCTTGATCCACGCTGGCCGCAAAAGCCATTGTAGTAGTTTAAGTCATATAAGGGTTGTGATTTCATTCAACACTTTTCTATTTTATCTTTTCTTAAAAATCGTGAAAAGAGGAGAAAATGCTTACAAATTCTTTCGGTTAGGACGGCTATAAAATGTTGTCATGTGGTTAAAAATGTTTTAAAAGAAAATGTTTAATCAATATTGAATAAATTTGATGCATAACAAATCAAGCAGATTATGCAGAAGCCGTAGATCAAAATTAGACAGAACGAAAAATACATTCTGGTCTTTTACTTCCATCGTCCACTATTTAAATGCGTCTGAAATAGCTCAACATTTCTTTTGAATTTTGCATTATTTCAAACTAAGAATAAAAACGAGTCGATATTCCGTGTTGATTCAAAAACATTTAAAACATGAGTAGACGAACTTATCTGTTTGACATATCGATTTTCTTAATCTTACGCATTTTTTATATGAACACTTAAAAACTTAGAAAAAAAAAAAAATAACCACGTTAAAAAAAAAGTGAGATATAAACGAACTTCTCTTTAACTTTCTTGATTATGCATAAATACATCTTTCCCAGCGATATAAGTTTAGACTCGACCATATTCAAAGCATTTGCAGACGATAAATCACATAATGGTTTATATGATGGAATATGTCTAAAAAGTTTTTGAGATATTGACATGAAATTTATACTGTTAATATAGAATCATTTTGTCTACAGTATGTATACATTTCGTCGTATTTAACAAATATTTGAGAAAAAGACTTTTCCGCGTATTTTTTAAACAGGCCTCGTACATTTTTCCCAGAATATATAAGTTTAGACTCGACCATATTCAAAGCATGTGCACATACGGTTCATATGATCGAATATGTCTAAAAAGGTACGAGAAAAAATGGGGGATAATGGGACAAAAGAAAAAAAAGGGGTGTGGGGTAATGGGAGTATAAGGATAAATGGGGATGGGGACAAATGGGGCAAAAGAAAAAGTGGGCATTGGGGATAATGGGGGTAAAAAAGAAAACGTGGAATTGGGAAGAATAATGCTGGTTCCCTTTTTTTCCTCTTAACACAATCGTTTCAAAAGTTTTCTTCAAGAGGGTCATTAAAACGCATTATTGTTGGTTAAAATGTTGAAAATAACCCGGTCTGAAGTATCACCGAGGTGAGAGCTAGGCTGTCGTGGTATATTTATGGCTTAACGCTTTAACACACGACAGACATCAGGTTACAAAATTCTGAAATGGTGAAATGTGTCTTTTACAGAATCGAAAAAGTGTTGGAAAAGAAGGAAAATGCTGGTAACCAGCATGGTCTCCTTTTCCCACATCTTTTTAAGCGGACTCGTTTAACAAAATAAGGAATACTTGTAAAAGGATCATAAGATGGCTGGTTCAGTTCAAACACTGTTTTCAAACATTATTTTGACTCTTATCCTGCTAAATAAGTGGAATGAAACTAAGGCGATAGCAAAAAACCAAATTTGCTATTTCAAAGGTATTTTTGAGGGAAAGATATCTTCTGACCGGACAGTGTAGATCCGAGATCAGACTGCATAGAGCGTACAGTCTGATCTTGATCTACTCTGTCAACAGCCTAAGAGTTAATAGTTTTTTATCCTTGAAAGCCAGCAGAAATATTTATAAAACAATGAACAATGTCTGCGAAAAGAGTCTGATGTTGGATTCAGAGATTCTGACCAAAAGCACAATAACTTGCAACTTTTTTTTCAAGCTCTTTTGTAATCGTTTTAAGAATAAATCCGCCTTGCTGACCAGTCTCCCGTTACTTTAAATAAGTGATTAGATCTAGATGAAAATCCCATTTCCCAACACGTTCTATCTTCGGATTTAACGATGGCACACATTCTTTGATCATTCTGGTCAGTATACTGCTTAAACTTTCACATCTAAATGGGCCATGCTCAGACAGAAGGGGGTTAAAAATCCCGTTTCCCAACAAGTTTTAACTTCAGATTTAACGATGGCACACATTCTTTGATCATTCTGGTCAGTATGCTGCTTAAATTTTCACACCTAAATAGGCCATGCTCAGACAGAAGTGGGTTATTCCATCTACGTGATGCGTCTCACCAAGCAAGCCGTGTATACATATAGTATATATATATGGATCCATAAATTTTTTTTTGTCCAATAACCGACTGAGTCATGAGGTAGTCTTTGGACATGCAGACAATTTACAAAAAGCCGTGAAAAAGTTTTTTTTTTTTTTTCAAAACAACTAATCATTCGTAATTTTCACGAACTATGAACATCCTCCAAATATCTGTTTTATTGGTGCATTTGGCGGATTTCAGGCTGTAGCTATGCAGTCATAATCGGATGACGGAAAATGCAGGATCTTAAATTTGCATATTCATAACTTTGACGACGTCATCATCTAAATGACGTAGAGCAGTTGACCAAATTGCAAGTTCCACTGTCCCAAAAAACGATCTGCACGTGTAAGTACGTTTATCATTGTTAAACTTTTTGTTTTTGTTTTTGTAGATGTCTTGAAGTCTCGCAAGCATTTGAATTATTTTTTTTTTTTTTATGTAATCATTTGGTGCGATAATTTTATAGCTAAACTTTACTGTATTGCAGCGTTAAATCACAATATATGTCTTTAGTTTTCGTGACCATATTTCAAATAATGCAATGTTTGGTTAGATACAACCAACTGTTTTGTTTAGCCAATCAGATAAGTGACTTTCAAATTTTGAAAGTTTTGGAGAATAAGAATGAGAACGTTCTTAAGAATGGTTGGTGAATACAGGCCCAGATCTTGAGTGTCTCAGCACAGTGAACAGTGTAGATCAAAGATCAGAATGCATCTTTTGTGAGATCTGATCTTCGGTGTCTCAGCGCATTGAACAGTGTAGATCAAAGATCAGAATGCATTTTTTTTTAGATTTGATCTTTAGCATCAGAGCACCGTGGACAATGTTCATAAAAGATTGGACTGCATAATTATAATTTGTGTGATCTCAGCGTGCCCATTAGCACTGTAGCCCCTAGGATTTTAACTGGGGGTACAAAAGAAAAAAAATAGAGGTACAATGTAACTTTGGGATTTTTCAGTTTTATTAATGTATGATAACACCCCTAGCTCCTTTAGTTTACTTTTATGAATGGGCTCTTAATTTAATTATTTTATTGAATTGTGCATTTGGTGATTATATGGATGCATCATATATGGCATGCACGTGGAGCGGATGTACCTTTTACCGAACACCTAAGGCGCATTTTTGACTGTTCGTTAATACAGCCACCTACACTGAACTGCTTGTCACCTATGACAATGTCAATGCATAGGGCACATTTTTGTTGTAGATCGATTCCAATAAATAACATCTAATGGTAGATATGCGCTTCGGAAAGCTTGGTGTAAATGGTTGCAGTTTCGAACGATGGTTTGAAATCTGAACACGAGCGGTCCCTCACGGTTCTAATTCCAAACATTAACTGTTTTTTTTTTTTTTTTTTTTTTTTTAAGAATGACACTTACGCTCAGAAAGAACAACCACTCATTATTAGCCATTAATTTAAATCAAGTTGTGAAACTTCGTTTTGATCAAATTATTGGATGTAATTCCAAAAGAAACTTTAGTGAGTTTAAGTGGTTGTATTTACGAACAGTCAAAATGCAGCTTAGGTATTCGGTGATAACCACACCCACTCATGTCTGCATTTACTAGCAAAAGCAGACATAAATATTAATGTGGATTGAAGCCACACTTTAAATCAAATTTACTGCTCTGTAGATCAACTGTAATAAGGTAAAATTGTACCAAATCACTGTCAAGAATATTACCATTTGGAATAAAACCCAAAAGAATAATAGTGGTTCAAACCCCCCTGTATTGCATTAAATACTGTATATGTCAGGACGAGCCCTCCTTAGACTCCTTAGAGTAACTTCAAAACATCCGAAAAAATGGTTGACAATAGAAAAAAACAAGCGCTAGAGCACGATGAGAACCTTAAGAAACATCTATGGTAATATTACATCTTGCGTAACTTTACTTACCTTCTCGGTCTAAACCAGCACTTTCTCCCCTTCCAACAATGTTTTCAAAGGCCTTCTTGTTCAAGGTCGTTAAAACTTTGGATTGTGTGGTAAAGGATAAATCAACAGTTAACCATGAGTTGAAAATTAAAAAAAATAAATAAATCTTCATTTCTTCCATTCATCAGTACTAAGAAATTTTGATTTAATTGAAAAAAAAAACATTGACATTTTACTTCACCTATAAAAATGGTTAACATTTTATCCAGTTCAAATCCAGTAAATCACAAAAATAAAGTCAAAAAGTGGCAAGAACAGAGCTTTCACTCTATGTGGGCCAAATAAACGAAATCAGCCTTGTGCAGCCTAATCTTGAACATGCAGTCTAATCTTGATCAACACAAGTCTTGATAACAACAATAGCTTAAAAATGCATTTCAAAGGGTAACACACTTTATTTAATTTTGCAAAGTAGTTTGGTTAGAATGTTTGTCTTGATGTAACCTAGTACAAGTTCAAAATTAGGCCATATCAGGTCAAAAATAGGTCATTGGGACAAATCTTAGAAAAACTTTGTGTGCACTCAGGAGGCTGCATTTCAGACCAATACTCATGAACTGTTGGTCAGAATGCTTGTCTTGATGATATTCTAGACAAGTTCAAAATTGGGTCATGTCAGGTCAAAAAGTGGTTTACAGGGACAAATCTTAGAAAAACCTCTAGAGGCCACATTTTCCATCAGATACTCATGAAACACTGTCAGAATGTTTGCTTGATGATATCTCGGACAAGTTAAAAGATAGGTCGAGTCTGTCAAAAGGTAGGTCACCAACACTCATGTGTTTTACATCATTATGACCAGGATCTCTTCAGCTTTATCAATCCTAGATGATTTTACTCAGGTGAGTGCTTTAGGGCAAATGGCCCTCTTGTTGTTTGTATGGTTTTAACACCCTTTTCAATATTATTTCAGATATTTCACGTTGAAAACTGATTTCTTTACCAGCTCAGTGTTTTTCCCAAGCCACTGCCTGCTTTCCCATGTAACCATTGTTGAAACAATGAACACCAGTGAGAGAGAAAAGAATCCTGTCACAATGACAATCATCAATCCTCGGAAAGATTTTGATTGAGCTGGAGATTCGAACCAACGACTCCTTGTTCTCGACTTTTGTATGTTACCTCCTAGGCTCGGCATCTGGTATCTTGAAATATCATTTCAGGTAATACAAATGACACCATTGAAAGTATACAGAAATATGGAAATGTGTTCTTTTGGAAGTCTTGCCTTCTCAAGTAAGTATCATGGTGACAGTTTACTTATTTACAACTCTCTTTGATTTTACTAGTACCAGACTGGGGCATTGCATTGCCTTGACCAAGGACAGTGCTAAGTGACCAGTGCCACCAGCTGCAATATTTCTATAGATTTCCTGGTTACACATCAAACACCTTAGAGTATCAGAAGATCATATAACATTCTGTTACTATTTTACAGCAGATGGCTTTTAACTTTGTACCAGACAACATTATTTTAGACTGGTCCAAATTGAAAACATTTGCAGACGACAAATTACATGTTCCAAATGATTTGATTCGTGTTTTATAGGATAGAAGAGATTTTTGTGAATGGAGAACATGGTGGTTACCAGCATTTTCCCACATTGTTTACAAAAGGTTTATTCTGAGGAGTGGTTAAAACTCAGGATTATGTGATAAAGGGTTAAAACATCTTTGTATAATATACATGTAGATAATAAAAAAGACATGCATACTTGTGAAAACACTAAGGCAAATGAAGATGTTGCTCAAAGTGAACCATTTCTTTTTTTGTTACAATGTTTTCAGTAGAGGAATACTGCAAAACAAAGAAAGTGGTTTGCTGATGATTTGTTAATACTATACAACTGACTTACAGAGATGGTGATTTGTTAATCCTATACAACTGACTCATAGAGATTGTGACTTGTTAATACTATACAACTGACTTACAGAGATGGTGACTTGTTAATACTATACAACTGACTTACAGAGATGGTGACTTGTTAATACTATACAACTGACTTGACTTACAGAAATGGTGACTTGTTAATACTATAGTATACAAATGCTTACAGAGATGGTGACTTGTAAATTCTATACAACTGACTTGATTTACAGAAATGGTGACTTATTAATACTATAGTATACATATGCTTACAGAAATGGTGACTTGTTAATACTATACAAATGACTTACAGAGATGGTGACTTGTTAATACTATACAACTGACTTGACTTACAGAAATGGTGACTTATTAATACTATAGTATACAATTGCTTACAGAGATGTTGGCTTGTTAATACTATACAACTGACATGACTTACAGAAATGGTGACTTGTTAATACTATAGTATACAAATGCTTACAGAGATGGTGACTTGTTAATTCTATACAAAACTTGATTCCTACACTTGACTAAATAGTTCCTCCATGAATACACAAACGATCATGTATAAATACGCGCTACTCGCGCAGACGACACCCTTTCAAAACTGCCTTACACCTTACGAGTTCATCCGTAATGTTACTGTAGAATAGAAACGGAAAGAGGTAGGGGTGAAACAATACGGTAAAAAGCGTATTGCAATATATTGCAATACGGCTGACCCGTATTGCAATACGTATTGCAATATGCTGTATATGCTGACATTTAGCATATCTGACCACTTGTAGTCACTGTTAGGGTAGCATATGCTCAAAAGGTGATAAAGAAAACTAGTACATGTGCTTGGAACTCTTCCATTCTTTCAAGATAATGAACTAAAAAGCAATTGTTTCGCATGAACAAATAAAAACAAACTGAAATTGACTAGTCTTTAACACTCGCTATCTTGACGATTTTCGTCTGCCATTTTTTTTCTTCAAGAGCGTACTTGTTTATATAAAAACCAGCGCTACTATACCGAACTTCGGGACATGGCTCAACAGAGTAGACAGTGCGATGCACTAACTTACTCAGTTGCTTACTGTACTAACACTAATACTTTGCTGCTTAACTACCGGAAAACGCAAAAATAAGTGTGAGCAAAGTTATAAGAAATGAATAACATACAAACTCCATTGATCCAAAAGCATTAAAGCTCGACGTTTATTTGGAGTTCGTGTCGTGAATTTTATGTGGTCATAGTTTTATCTAAACACCGGTGACACCGCCTGTGGAAAAAAATAAACAACTTTCGCTTTCGGAAATCTTTAGAACTGTAAGTTGAAAAACGATCGATTTCTGACAGAATTTTTGGGAAAACCGGACTTTCTGATGCAATTAAGAGAAGTTGACATATTGCAGAAATACCGATACGGTAAAATTCGAACCGGTTTCGGTTTTTTCTTTGAATAGACCGCGGTTAATCGGTTAATCGGTAAACCGTTTCACCACTAGAAAGAGGGCGTCGGTATCTACATAGACCGAAAAAGTGCAAAAGAAAATATTTTCAGAGCAAAAGTTTTTATTAGTCGCCGCGCAGAAGCGCGCGACTACATTTTTAATAGTTTTTCGAGTTAGGAAATGGACAATGGGAATTTCTTTTTTATAGGGGTGTTAAGGTTAAGAAGGAATCTTTCTACTTCGCCTTAAACTGGCTTTTTAATTCATTCTTAAACTACGAAGTATATACAATACGATACTATTTTTGCTCTGTTAATACTTACAACATCAAAAAATCCGCCCAAGTATTACTTTTATTTTCGCTATTCGTGAGAAATGGACTCATCCAAATAAATGCCTTGTTTCCATTGGTCAAGGCTGTACAGGTTTCCAGTCATTTCGTACCTAGTTAATTTCGTACCTAGGTCATTTCGTAGATACGATTTTGGTCATTTCGTACCTACCTATACTTTCTATTTTGGTCATTTCGTATCCAGTTGGTCATTTCGTATCCACTTTCGTCATTTCGTACACAGGTTTAATTATCATTTTGATTATTTAGTACCTAGTTTTTCCTACTATTTGTGTTTTTTGTTGAATGACCACCGCTAAAATTGTACATTGCTGAAATTGTGTTAAATTCCGCCGAAGAACGAGTATGATGGTTATGATTGTATCTAACCATTATTGGTTACTTCTTTCTAAGTTTAGTTTTTAAAACAAAGATTGTTTAGAACCCTTTTGTTTATTTCTCACCAAGTTCTAGATAAATTTACAATGTACTTTGTTGGAAAAAATCTGGAGAGAGACCAGTTTTTCGCTGTGTTGTTCATAAATCGCAATGCAAAACCAATATTCTTTATTAACAGCGTTCACCAAACAGTATAGTTTTAGACTTGTTTAAATTGAAAGCATGCCTTGCAAACTTACGTTCTCTTGAATCATACTATCCTAGGACAGCAACATTTTAGTAACTTGGCCCTGTTTTCAACACTTTCCCAAACAAACGCGGGTTATCACGTGCGCTGTCAAATTCTTTTGGAAAAACATGTTGGATAAGGAGAAATTACTCGTTATAAGCAATTTCTCCTTTAACAAATACTTTTCCCCCCACTACTAGCGAATTTTCTACCATTTTTGCAGCTTTTTAAATTGTCGTCTGTCAACTCTTTGAATTTGGAAGAGTCTGATATTTTTCGTTTGGAAAAGAGTTCAGAGAGCGCTATGCGAGGGTATTAGATACTGTAACAGAAGACAACTTTTGATATAGATTCACAGTCACATCAATTTCATAATGTGTTAAAAAATCTGCTGATGAAAACTGACATTTACTTATTTGCCCTGGCTTTCTTGAAGCATTAAATAAAAAAAATTTGCGGCGACTTTGATTCTTTGCATCGACTTTTTCTTGTCGGTGTTTGTTTGCATGATGAATTTTGAGCATAGGGCATCGTAATGGGATTTGTGTAACATCGCCTTTTATCACCAAAGTCGTACGGATTCGGCTATGACAGGCGATGTTACACGAAAAGTCACCCATTAAGCCTTTGGCAGACGGCAAAATTTCAGCTGTGTTCAAACTGAAAGCATTTGCAGACGACGATTTCATTGTGGCTCAAATGGTACAAGTTTTATTTTATAGGATAGAAAACATTGTGGATAATAGAGAAAATGCTGGTTCCCAGCATTTTCTCCTTTCCCAGACTGTTTTCACAAGGCTTTTTTCTCAAGGTTGTTAGAAGTCGGCATTGAGTGGTAAAGAGTTAAAAGTAGTTATAACTGCAAATTATATTATGCATTTACTTGTACAACACAATCTCAAGTTTTAACGACCCTTAGAACATAACTTTTTACAAACATTGTAGGAATGGGAGAAAATGCTGGTAAGCAGCATTTTCTCCTTTTCCAACAATGTTTTCTACCCTATCAAAGATGTACACTGTTTTTGAGCCATGTTTCAATTTTTGTCTGCAAATGGCTTCTTTCAGTATAATTTATTAGCAGTTAATGAAATTTAAACAGCTTGGGTCATAACAGCTGCCAGTGTACCTATGCATGCGTTTCTTGGCTATTTCCTTAAGGTCATGCACTGAATAACAACATGGCATAAATGATAAGTGGATCAGAAAGAAGACCATGCTGGAAATTTAAACCAGCGGTATCAACTTCAAGTCTTTGAGCTACAAACTCCTTAAAAGGGATCGGCAAAACTTTTATAAAGCACATTATTTGGCCTACAAGGATTTTGAGGTGTAAAACCTCAAAATTATACTAAGACTGGTTTTCAGTACTTTAAGATACCTTTCAAGAATTTCATAAATGTTACGGATTGATATAATAGAAAACATTGGCTAGAAGCACTTTCTCCATTTCCACAAATATCTTTAAAGGCCTCTTCCACAGGGTCATAAAAACTTGGGATTGTTTTGGAAAGGATTAATATCATTTATTCAAGTCTTGTTTTCTGCCTGTGCTCATGTACTAGATTTTATCTTTATTTTAGCCACAAACAAATGAGCTGTGCTTTGGCAAAAGGGGGCTTCTTGCATCCTCGTGATGGATTATACCAAGCAAGACATAAATAATTATTGATCCATAGACCGACCCTTCGATGTACAGAAAATGGACCAATGGCGAAAAGTTTCAGCCCAGGTCAGCCTGTGAAGACTGCACAGACTGACTGCCTGCACAGGCTGACCTAAGTCTATACTGTTTGCAGATCGATTAAGGCACCTTTTTACTTCAAGTCAAGTATAAAGGAAACCTGTGCAAAGAAAGTAATAAGATCTGTAGCTGGCACAAACCCGCTGCCTTCAGTGCGTCAGCGCTTTGATTAATACATGTACTATACAAATGACTTACAGAGATGGTGACTTTTTAATACCACTGACTTACAGACCTAACAATCTTGATTTTTAACTACGCAGAGGAATTAGGCATTTGAAAACATTGTGGGAAAAGGAGAAAATGCTGGTAACCAGCATTTTCTCCTTTTCTCACAATTTTTCCTACCCTCTCATCAACAAATCGCATCATTTGAGGTAAGTTACATTTGTTGCTTGGAAATGTTTTGGACTTGAACAAGATTTAATTTTGACGTCTGGTAAAGAGTTAAACTTACGCTGGTAAATACTCGATTTTTGAGCCATGCTGTTTTTAGCTCACCTGAGCACCACCTGCTCAATGTGAGCTTTTGTGGTTGTCCAATGTTCGGGGTCGGTCGTGCATCGTCCATCATCAACATTTTCAATGTTTGTCTTGATGAAATCTCGCATGAGTTTGAATTTGGGTCACCTGGGGTCATAAACTAGGTCACTAGGTCAAATTAAAGAAATACGTTGTGGAATATCTAGAGGCAACATTTCTTACTCAATTGACCTGAAAATTGGTCAGGATGTTTGTCTTGATGAGTTTGAATTTGGGTCACCTGGGGCCATAAACTAGGTCACTAGGTCAAATTGAAAAAATACCTTGTGGACATTCTAGAGGCCATATTTCTTACTCAGTTGACCTGAAAATTAGTCAGCATGTTTGTCTTGATGAAATCTCGGATGAGTTCGAATTTGGGTCACCTGGGGTCATAAAGTAGGTTACTAGGTCAAATTAAAAAAATACCTTGTGGGCACTCTAGAGGCCACATTTCATGCTCAATTGACATAAAAATTGGTCAGAATGTTTGTCTTAATAAAATCCTGAATTAATTTGAAATTGGGTCACCTAGGGTCATAAACTAGCTCACTAGTTCAAATTAAAGTACACCTTGTGGGAACTCTAGAGGTCACATTTTTTTCGCGCAGTTTACCTGAAAATTGGTCAGAATGTTTGTCTAGATGAAATCTCGGATGAGTTCAAAATTAGGTCAACTGGGGACATAATCTAGGTCGCTAGGTCAAATTAAAGAAATATCTTGTGGGCAGTCTAGAGGCCACATTTATTGCTCAATTGTCTTGAAAATTGATCAGAATCTTTGTCTTGATAAAATCTCGGATGAGTTTGAATTTGGGATACCTTGGGTCATAAAATAGGTCACAAGGTCGAATTAAAGAAATAGGTCACAAGGTCAAATTAAAGAAATACCTTGCGGACACTCTAGAGGCCACATTTCTTACTCAGTTGACCTGAAAATTGGTCAGAATGTTTGTCTTGATGGAACTTTGGATGAGTTTGAAGTTGGGTCACCTAGGGTCATAAACTAGGTCTCACTAGATCAACTTACAAAAATTCCTTGTGGTCACTCTAGAGGCTACAATTCTTATTCAATTGACCTGAAAATTGATCAGCATCTTTGACTTGGTAAAATCTTGGATGAGGTCAACATTGGGTTACATAGTGTCATAAACTAGTTCACTAGGTCAAATTTAAAGAAATATCTTGTGGATGCTCTAGCGGCCACAATTCTTGCTCAGTTGACCGTAAAATTTGTCAGCGTGTTTGTCTTAATGATATCTCGGATGAGTTCAAAATTGGGTCACATAGGGTCATAAACAAGGTCACTGGGTTACATTGAAGAAATACCATGTGGGCACTCTAGAGGCCACAATTCTAGCTCAATTGACTTGAAAATTGGTTTACATGTTGGACTTGATGATATCTCCGATCAATCAGAAATTGGGTCTCATAGGATCATAAACAAGGTCACGAGCTCAAAGTAAGGAAATGTATTGTAGGTGTTCTAAAGGCCTTAATTTTTGCTCAACTGACCTGCAAATTTGTCAGCATGTTTGACTTAATGATATCTAGGGTTATAATCTAGGTCACTTGGTCAAATTACAGAAATACCTTGTGGGCACTGTAGAGGCGGCAATTCTTGCCAAATTTACCTGAACCTTGGTTAACAAGTTTGTCTTGATATCTTGGATGAGTTTGAATATGGTCACATAGGGCCATAAACTAGGTCACTAAGTCAAATTGAAGAAATACATTTTGGACGCTCGAGAGGCCACATATTCAGCTCAGTTGACCTGACAGTTTGTCAGAATCTTTGTCTAAATAAAATCTCCAATGAGTTTTAAATTGGGTCATTATGACCCTGGGGTAAAATTTCGCTTATTGACTCAGGTGAGCGATCCAGGGCCATCATGGCCCTCTTGTCTATCTCACCAGTATTTTCTCCTTTTTCCTGAATATTTTCAAAAGTTGTCTTCCCTTGGGTCATAAAACCAAAGATTGTTTAGTACAGAGTGAAAGGGGCACTAAACAAGATTTATACCCATTTTTGGGGGGAAAAAGAAAGTTAATAGGTTGTAAGGACTTTTAATCATTAGTGAAAAAAAATGTCAAACAAAAAAATTAGACTCGAACATGCGACCTTTAAAATCAAAGACCATGACTGTTATCACTGAGCCATTGAGCCATTCAGTTATCCTTTTTGTTAACTTTAATGCACCTTTTCACTACTTAAGCTACCTTTATGGCCACTTTAGATTAAGATTACACTGCACAAAATTTGCAGTCTGATCTTTGATCTACACTGTCTGCTTTACTGAAACACTGTTGACAAAACAACATCCCAAAATTTTCTGGGTCTCATTCTTGACTGAAATTTAACAGTGTAGTATTTACTTACAGAGTTGATACACTTAAATATACACACAACCACTCAAAAGTTTAGCCTGGCTGTCTCTGAACTGTTCTTGAATATAGTGAAGGAGAACTATGAACAACAAGCTGATGCATTTTAAGGTATTTGGTCTCTCTAGACTTCTTCATTTCATTTTTTTTTTGTGTTTATGCCACCTCAACAGTATTCCAGTTCAAGTTTCCAGCTTGACTAATTTCATTCTAAAGATTGATCATAGTCATTGTGACTCTTTCAATTCCTCATTCCACTGGTCATTGTATCAAGAATGGTTAAATGGGAAAGCAGCCAGTGGCTTGTGGAAAATATTGTTCAGAGTAATGGTGAAAGAAATCTCTGGCTGCTGTGATATAAGTATAATAATGTTAAAACTGGCATGGTGTTAAACACCTTAAAAGTCAGTCATAAATCTGACGGTTTTTAGTTTGGTCTGCACCCAAGATTTAGAGTTGCCAACATTTTCTTCTTTTCCCACAATGTTTTCAAAAGCCTTCTCGGTCCATGCAGCTAAAGCATGAGATTTGTTCATCTACTCTTTACCACACAATCCCTTATAGAGAAGGCTTTCGAAAACATAGGAGGAAAAGAACATATTGGTAAATATTATTTTCTCCTTTCCCCACAATGTTTTCTACCCTTTCAAAAACAAATGTCATCATTTTAGCCACATTTATATTGTTGTCTGCAAATGCTTTGAATTCCGACAACTCTGAAGCTTTGTCGTTTGGTAAAGAGTTAAGGTGAAGGGTTAAGGTAAAGTAAACCCAGCAATGATGATTCATGCAATGTAATCTTTAAAGAACAATCATCAGGCTGTGCATTCATAAACCTAGATTAACAGGAAAATGTCTATCCATCCATCTGTAACACTTTCTTGTCCGCTGCATATCTCCTGAACCCTTTGAAAGATTTTCATTAAACTTTAATCAAATGTTTCTCTCAGTGAGACAGTGTGCAGTGCATAAGACTTATAAATCTGTCTTCATTGCTTTTGGAGTTATTGCCCTTTGTCATTTTACAAATTTGATTTTTGTCCGGAGCATAACTTCCAAAGTATGAAATCTATCAACTTCAACCTTCATATGCAGCTAAATCACATTGAGGACAAGTGTGGTGCAGAAGATCTATAAGTATGTCTTCATTTTTTGGAGTCATTGGCCTTTGTCATTTTACAAATTGGATTTTTGTCAACAGCAAACTTCCAAGGTATGAAGGCTGTCAACTTCAAGCTTCATATGCAGATAAATCAAAATGAGAAGTGCAGTGCACAATATTCATAACTCTTTCTTCATTATTATTGGAGCTATTGCCCTTAGTCATTATACACATTGGATTTTTGTCCAGAGTGTAAGTTCCAAAGCTTAAAAGCTATGAACTTCAAACTATATATGCAGATAAATCACACTGAAGAGAATTGCAGTGCACAAGATCCATAACACTGTGTTCATTTTTTTATTTTTTTATTTATTGCCCTTTATTATTTCCGTGTTGATTTTTTTTTTCTGGAGCATAACTTCCAATGTATAAAGGCTGTCAGCTTCAAACTTTGTATGCAGACAAATGACATTAAGGAGAAGTGCAGTGCATAAGATCCATAACTCTCTGGTCATTATGTTTGGAGTAACTGCCCTTTGTTTTTTTTTTACTAATTGGATTTTTGTCCGGCAAATAACTTGAAATGCATGAAAGTTAGTGACTGCAAGCTTCATATGTAGATAAATCACATTGAGGACAAGTGCAGTGAACAAGACCCATAACTCTGCCTTTGTTATTTTTGGAGTTTTTGCTCTTCATTGTTTTACATGTTGGGTTTTTGTCAGGGACATAACTTCCCAGGTTTAGAAGCTATAGACTTCACACATAAGATACATACAGATCAGATTGAGCGTAATTGAAGTACACATGATTCATGAGATATTGATCTTAGTTAAAGAAAATGTGCAGAACACATATCCATTAAAGGTCACAATTATTTGATGGACAAGGTCCCAATCATGGGTCTAATGTTTGAATCTTGGCTTTCATGTTTTGAGCTTTTGTGTTTGCAGATTTTGTGTTTGTGGGTTTCATGTTTATTGATATATTATCAAGGAATTATATTGACATACCATTTTTCTTTGAATTCATCAATGCAGCCAAAGATTTGGATAGATGGTTGGGGTATTTTATGTCCGTCAACAGTATTTCAGTCATGATACGATGATAAAAGGGTAATTAAAAAGGCGCAGTGCAATAAAGTGCTGTCTAGCTGCAGCTACAGCAGGGGATATAGCTGTCCTTCAGACTGCCTTCTTGTTTATTATTGCAGCGATCAGATTTGATTTGGAAACAGACTGGAAGAACAGTTTTCCTAACCAGAGACAACAAGACAGAGAAGGTATAAATTAGTTAAACTTTGGTTAACTGTTTTCCAAACTTGTCCATATGGAAAGCATCTGCAAAAGACAAATTAATTTCGGCTCAAATGATGTGATTCATTTTTGAAAAGGTATAAATCGTAGTAGGAAAAGGAGAAAGTACTGGTTAGCAGCAAAAATTTTAGCTCACCTGAGCACAAAGTGCTCAAGGTGAGCTTTTGTGATCATGCTGTGTCTGTTGTCTGTCGTCCGTCATCCAGGCATCAACAATTACCTTGTGTGCACTGTAGAGGCCACATTTTCAGTCAAATACTCCTGAAACTTTGTCAGAACGTTTGACTTGCTTGTATCTTGGACATGGTTGAAATTAGGTCACGTCGGGTAAAAAAGTAGGTCACTTGGCCAAATCTTAGATAAATATTTTGTGCATGGTAGAGGCCACATTTTAGCTTGATACTCATGAAACTAGGTCACATAATTTGTCTTAATGATATCTCAAACAAGCTTGAATTTGGGTCATGTCGGGTCAAAAAAGTAGGTCATGTGGCCAAAATTTATATAATTCATGTGTGCACAGTAGAGGCCACAAATTTAAGCCCAGTACCCATGAAGTGGGGTCAGAATGTTTGTCATGATGATATCTCAGACAAGTTAGAAATTGGGTCATGTTGGGTCAAAAAGTAGGTCACTGGGCCAAATCGTAGAAAACCCTTGTCCACATTTTCAGCCTGATAGAGATGAAACTCGGTCATAATGTTTTCCTGGATGATATCTTGGACAAGGTTGAAACTTTGCCATATCAGGTCTGAAATTAGGTTACTTACACTAAGGTGTTTCACATCATAAAAGGTAGGATCTCATCAGCTCTATCAACTATAGGTGAATATATTCAGGTGAGCCAATGGCTCTCTTGTTTTCCATTTTCCACAATATTTCCTAAAGTCTTTTGCATAAGGGTTGTAACAAGGGACTTGTTTGGTAAAAGTTTTAACTATTTACCACAAAATCCTTGAGTTTCAAGAACCCTGATGGAGACAACAATCATGAAAAATATGGATATAGTTGTGGTTACCAACATTTTCTACTTTACCCCACTATTTTTCTACCTTATGAAAGACAAACCCCTTTATTTTAGCCAAATTAATTTAAGTGTCTGCCAATGCTGTCTGTTTTAAAGAATTTGTAGAGAAAGCTTTAGAAAACATTGTGGAGAAAAAGCCCACAATGTTTTCTAACCTTTCAAAGACATGAGTTTTTTTTTTTTTTCACACTGAATTTGAGGATCTCCAGTGCCAAATTGATTCTGCGTAGCTCAGTAAATAAGGCAATTACCTCTTTACCAAACAGCAACATTTTAGACTTGTCCACATTTAAAGCATTGTAGATGACAAATTTAATATGACTTAAACAATGAAATGTGTTCTTGAAAGGCTAGAAAGCATTGTTGGTCACCATCATTTTCTTCTTTTACCATAATGTTTTCAAAAAGTCTTTATCATCAGGTTGTTACAGCTCTGTATCCTGTGGCAAAAGGGTAATAAGAAACTGCAACATTTTATTATGTTAATGGAAGACATACTTATAACAGCTGGTAACTTTTTTTTTTCCATGGCAGAAGCAATCTTCTCTTATTGTACTCCATTTTCAAAAGTATTTTCTTAAATTGTTTGAATCATTTTCCATTGGCATTACCACTTGTTGTCCATACGGTTGCCGGTATGGGTGACGTCCCCCTCAAGGTTGATATGTAACGGGGGATAGAGCGAGATAGTGGAAGATGCAGGATGAAACCATCCTAAATTACAATTGGCTCTGATCCATGCATAGCACCATCACATGGGACCTCAGTTAAATGTCTGATCTGAAAGACTATTAACTTTGTAATTTTTAGTCGGCCAGGCCAGCCATTAGGCTCGAACCCACATCCTCAAGTGTCCAGAGATTTGTTGCTTACAAGTGGCATGGCCTACCACTAAAGCTATTTGGGCAGACTTTCTATAACTTTCTACATTAATGCAATGCTTCTGTATTTGGACATATGAGCTATTTAGATCTGTTAGAACTGCTTGCCATTGTCTATATTTTCTTTCTGTACAGGTTGAACTATTTGAAAAGGCTAAAGAGAAGTATTGGATGAAGTCATCAATTTAAACCTAGTAACAGCTAAACAATGGTGAGAATATATACAGAATATCATGTAGTAGCAACTTTTCTGGCGCTTGTATTTGCCTGGGGCTGTATGAGAAAAACTGATATCCCAGGTGGAGTCCTTGACGAAATTTGGTGAAACTTCATACACATGTTCCTTATGATAGTCTTCCAATATGGTTTTTTTTGAAATGCCCTGTCATGGAAAAAGGGGGCTTTGTGCATATTTCCATTATGAACCGATATCTCTGTTACTACTGGACAAAACTTCATGAAACTTCATACTTATATTGTTTATCATAAACAACAGACAATCATTATTCCTTTTATTTAATGAAATTCCATGTTATGGAAAAAGGGGACTTGATGTATAGTTTCATTAGGGACCAATAACCATTTGTTAGTCCATCCATCCATCTGGACAGATATCTTCTAAGATCCTTGTCAAAAATTTATAAAACTTCATACATATGTTCATTATGATAGTCCGCAGATACTGTATTTTTTTCGCTTTTTAGCTCACCTGAGCACAACATGCTCAAGGTGAGCTTTTGTGGTCGTCCGATGTTCATCGTCCGTCATCAACATTTACCTAGTGGACACTCTAGAGGCGACATTTCTTACTCAATTGACCTGAAAATTAGTCAGAATGATTGTCTTAATAAAATCTCGGATGAGTTTGAATTTAGGTCACCTGGAGTCATAAACTAGGTCACTAGGTCAAATTAACGAAATACCTTGTGGACATTCTAGAGGCCACATTTTTTGCTCAATTGACTTGAAAATTGGTCAGAATGTTTGTCTTAATTAAATCTAGCATGAGTTTGAAATTGGGGATACCTGGGGTCAAAAAATAGGTCACTGGGTCAAATTAAAGAAATACCTTGTGGACACTCTAGAGGCCGCATTTCTTACCAAATTGACCTGAAAATTGGTCAGAATGCTTGTCTTGATAAAATCTTTGATGAGTGTGAATTTGGGTCACCTAGGGTCATAAACTAGGTCATTAGGTCAAATTAAAAAATACCTTCTGGGCACTCTAGTGGCCACATCTTGTGCTTAGGTGACTTGAAAATTGGTCAGAATGTTTGCCTTAATTAAATCTCGGATGACCATAAACTAGGTCACTAAGTCAAATTGAAGAAATACCTTGTGGGCACTCCATAGGCCACATTTTTAGCTCAATTGACCTGACAGTTGGTCAGAATGTTTGTATTAACTCTTTACCAAACAACAATCTTTTAGACTGGTCCAAATTGAAAGCATTTGCAGAAGACAAAATAAACGGGACTGAAAATTTGAAATTTCTTATGGATAGGGAAGAAAAAAATTGGGGAAAAGGAGAAAATGCTGGTTACCAGCATTTTCTCCTTTTCCCACAGTGTTTTCAAAAGGCTTCTTCTACAGGGTCGTTAAAACCCATGATTGTGTGGTAGGGTTTATATTTGTTGTGGTCGAGCTAGGTAGCATATTAGGCAGGGTACAGGACTTCTAACCACGGGGTGGCTGGTTCAAATCCCTTGCTCAGTTAATGTCTTTCAGAGGATTGATGTAAGTCATTGTGACAGGAATTATTACTCTCTTACTGCTAATTTTTGTTTTGATGATGATTATGTGGGAAAGCAGCCAGTGGTTTAGGAAGAACATTGTGTAAAGTACCGGTGAAAAGGAAAAACTCTAGGAAAGCATGGATGGGTGCACTGGCCACCACAGTACAACTGAAATAATATTGAAAATGGCATTTAACATCATGGAAACAAAGAATACTCTTTCACTAAACTGCTGTCACCAATCTTGAGGCAACGAAAGAAATATATTATTTATTGTATAGGTTTGAGGGGATATGTTACATGGGGGATTTTTTCGATTCATCTGAAAGGAAGTCATGTGCAAAAAGGTCTGCATCTGTTTGACAAACTGAAATATGCTGTTATAGAAGCCAGTAAGTCAACACACAATGGGGATGGAAAGGCTGGAGGTTGCTGACTGTGTAGATATGTCATCTGGGCTAGTAGCATTCCATGTGTGGTTTTGTATTGCTTTGTGATGTGCTCATTACCACACAATCTTAACTTTTAACAACCCTGAGAAAGAGGCCATTTGAAACATTGTGGGAAAGGATAAAATCCTGGTAACCACCATTTTTTTTCCTTTCAGACAGTTTTTTTCCATTTTTGAGTAATATTCAATTATGTTGTTTGTGAATGCTTTCATCTTGGACTGGGCTAAGATTTAACATGTGGTAAAGAGTTAAAGATGCATTAAACCAGATTTGGACCCACTTTTTATTGAAGGAGGGGGGAGGGTTAGAAATTTGATGTTTTGAAAAGAAAAATCATAAGAATGTTACTATTTACCCTTAGATAGAAAAAAAAAGTTGAAACACAAAGTCTTTGGTTGGATTCAAACCCATGACCTTCAAAACCAGAGTCGGTCAACTCAACCAACTGATCCATTCAACCAACCTATATTTACCTGCCAATGTTGCTTTGGATAGCTTTTGCAGTCTGATCTTTGATCTACACTGTCCGCTTCTCGATGCGAATCTTTGATCAGGATCGGCTTAAATCACAACAGAAAATATACTTTAAGACTCAAATACTCTAAAAAAGTCTAACCCACTTATTTGTCAGTGAAAGAGTTGAACACCTTAGGTTTAAACAGTTATATCTCTATCGTGCACTTGTCTGGGATATTAAGTCACTTTTTTTGACCATTTTCTGTCTTTTTCATACTGTTTTTAAAAGCAGTCTCTCTCAGTGTCATTAGGTTCTTTGGTAAAAGGTTAATTTTTTACCACACACTCCTGAGTTTTTTCGGCTCTATGGAAAGATGCATTTAAACATTTTAGGAAACGGAAAAAATGCTGGAAACCAGCATTTTCTCCTTTCCTCACAATGTTCTCCTACCTTTCAAGTGTAAATCCAATCATTTAAGCCCCATTGGATGGGTCATCTGCAAATGCTTTTAATTTGGACAGGTCTAAATTCTTGTTGTTAGGTAGAGGGTTAAGACAATAAAAGAATGTATTAATTTCAGATGAAGACGCATTAAATGAGCTGACGAGACCTGGAATTTGGGAATATTAGTTATAAAAAACATGGGAGCAGGAAAACAGAATACCCACAGCTCGAGAGAGAATTCTGAAACTTGAACATGTGACTAGTGCTCTGGCAAAAGGGAGATTCTTTGATATGCACTATAAACAACAACCATTGCATAATGTAGATCTTTTTTGTCTGAAAACTGGCAGAGTCATAAGTTAGTGTGGTCTTTTGACACGCAGAATGGGACTCAGTCAATCTGTGAATATTTTTGGTATTCATGCATCTGATTTACGGTGATGGTACTCTCTGTTTGATGCTGTGACTCTTGGCTCATGTCAGATTAAGAAGGGTTTCTCAAATGCCAACTAATGTCCGAACCTATTTTTAGCTCACCTTAGCACAACGTGCTAAAGGTAAGCTATTGTGATCGCCCTATGTCCGGCGTCTGGCGTCCGGCGTCGGTCGTCCGTCGTCCATCAACAATTTTTTAAACATCATCTTCTCCTAAACCACAGGGCCAATCTTGATGAAACTTGGCAGGGATGTTCCTTGGGTGAAGCTGTACCAAAATTGTTCAAAGAATTGAATTCCACCCACAACTCTGGTTGCCATGGCAACAAAAAGGAAAAAAAAGCAAAATCTTTGAAAATCTTCTTCTCTGAAACTAGAAGACGCAGAGCTTTGATATTTGGGATGTAGCATCTCCTAAAGGACCTCTACCAAGTTTGTTCATTTGATGCCCCTGGGGTCAAAACTGGCCCCGCCCCAGGGGTCACAAGTTTGAGCATAGTCACAAAGAAGGAAAACTTTAAAAATCTTCTTCTCTAAAACTTGAAGGTGTAGAGCTTTGATATTTGGCGTGTAGCATCTCCTAGTGGACCTCTACCAAGTTTGTTCATATGATGCCCCTGGGGTCAAAACTGGCCCCGCCCCGGGGGTCACAATTTCCAACATAGGAACAAAGAAGGAAAACTTTAAAAATCTTCTTCTCTAAAACTAGAAGGCATAGAGCTTTGATATTTGGCATGAAGCATCTCCTAGTGGACCTCTACCAAGTTTGTTCATATGATGTCCTTGGGGTCAAAACTGGCCCTGCCCCGGGGGTCACAAGTTCGAACATAAGAACAAAGAGGGGAAACTTTAAAAATCATCTTCTCTGAAACTGGAAGGCGTGGAGCTTTGATATTTGGTATATAGCATTGCCTAAGGACCTCTACCAAGTTTGTTCATATGATACCCCTGGGGTCAAAACTGGCCCCACCCCGGGGGTCACAATTTCCAACATAGTAACAAATAAGGAAAACTGTAAAAATCTTCTTCTCTGAAACTTGAAGGCATAGAGCTTTGATATTTGGCATGAAGCATCTCCTAGTGGACCTCTACCAAGTTTGTTCATATGATGCCCCTAGGGTCAAAACTGGCCCAGCCCCGGGGATCACAATTTCCAACAAAGGAACAAAGAAGGAAAAATTTAAAAATCTTTTTCTGTAAAACTAGAAGGCATTGAGCTTTGATATTTGGCATGAAGCATCTCCTAGTGGACCTCTACCAAATTTGTTCATATGATGCCCTTGGGGTCAAAACTGGCCCTGCCCCGGGGGTCACAAGTTCGAACATAGGAACAAAGAGGGGAAACTTTAAAAATCATCTTCTCTGAAACTGGAAGGCGTGGAGCTTTGATATTTGGTATGTAGCATTGCCTAGTGGACCTCTACCAAGTTTGTTCATATGATGCCCCTGGGGTCAAAACTGGCCCCGCCCCGGGAGTCACAAGTTTGAGCATAGTAACAAAGAATAAAAATTTAAAAAATCATCTTCTCTGAAAATTGAAGGCGTAGAGCTTTGATATTTGGCATGTAGCATCTCCTAGTGGACCTCTACCAAGTTTGTTCATATGATGCCCCTGGGGTCAAAACTGGCCCCGCCCCGGGAGTCACAAGTTTGAGCATAGTAACAAAGAATAAAAATTTTAAAAATAATCTTCTCTGAAAATTGAAGGCGTAGAGCTTTGATATTTGGCATGTAGCATCTCCTAGTGGACCTCTACCAAGTTTGTTCATATGATGCCCCTGGGGTCAAAACTGGCCCCGCCCCGGGGGTCACAATTTCCAACATGGGATCAAAGAAGGAAAACTTTAAGAATCATCTTCTCTAAAACTAGAAGGCATAGAGCTTTGATATTTGGCATGAAGTATCTCCTAGTAGACCTCTACCAAATTTGTTCATATGATGCCCTTTGGGTCAAAACTGGCCCCGCCGCGGGGGTCACAAGTTCTAACATAGAAACAAAGAGCTAAAACTTTAAAAATCATCTTCTCTGAAACTGGATGGCGTAGAGCTTTGATATTTGGCATGTAGCATCTCCTAGTGGACCTCTACCAAGTTTGTTCATATGATGTCCCTGGGGTCAAAACTGGCTCCGCCCCGGGGGTCACAAGTTCGAACATAGGAACAAAGAAGGAAAACTTTAAGAATAATCTTCTCTGAAACTGGAAGGCGTAGAGCTTTTATATTTGGTATGTAGCATCGCCTAGTAGGCCTCTACCAAGTTTGTTCATATGATGACCTTGGGGTCAAAATTGGCCATGCCCCGGGGGTCACAAGTTCAAACATAAGAATAAAGAAATAAAACTTTAATTTGTTTTTTCTCTTAAATGGGAAGGCATAGAGCTTTGATATTTGGTATGTAGCATCTCCTAGTGGACTCCTACCAAGTTTGTTCCAAGGATGCTGCTTGGGTCAAAACTGGCCCAGCCCCTGGGATCACAAGTTCGAACATAGGAACAAAGAAGGAAAACTTTAAAATTCTTCTTTTCTGAAACCGAAAGGTGTGGAGCTTTGATATTTGGTGTGTTGCACCTCAGAGTGGACCTTTACCAAGTTTGTTCATATGATGCCCCTGGGTCAAAACTGGCCCCGCCCCGGGGGTCACAAGTTCGATGATAGGAACAAAGAAGGAAAACTTTACATTTCTTTTTCTCTTGCCAAACGGGAAGGTGTAGAGCTTTGATATTTGGTATGTAGCATTTCCTAGTGGACCTCTACCAAGTTTGTTCATATGATGTCGCTGGGTCAAAACTGGCCCAGCCCTGGGGGTCACAAGTTCGAACATAGTAAGAAAGAAGGAAAACTTTAAAATTCTTCTTTAAAACTGGAAGGCGTAGAGCTTTGATATTTGGTATGTAGTGATTCTCTTCTAAGTTTGTTTGCCCATCTAAGCACAACAAGTTCATTGAGTTCAAAATTGGGTCATCTTGGGTATTAAACTAGGTCACTAGGTCAAATTAAAGAAATACCTTGTTGTTACATCCCGAGGCCACATTATTTGCTCAATTGCCTTGAAAATTAGTTTGAAAGTTCGTCTTAAAAAGTCTCACGTAAGATTAATTTGGGTCAACTTGGGTCATAAACTAGTTCACTGGGTCAAATTAAAGAAATACCTTGTTTGCACTTTGGAGGCCCCATTTATTGCTCAAATGACCTGAAATTTGGCCAGAATGTTTGTCTTGATGAAATACCAGATGAGTTTGGATTTGGGTCACCTGGAACCATAAACTAGATCACTAGGTCAAAATAACGAAATACCTTGTGGGCACTCTAGAGGCCACATTCTTTGCTTAATTGCCTTGAAAATTGGTCAGAATGTTTGTCTTTGTAAAATCTCACATGAGTCTGAATTTGGGTCAACTGGGGTCATAAACTAGGTCACTTGGTCAAAGAAATAGCTAGTGGGCACTCTAGAGGCCACATTTATTATTCATTTGATTTGAAAATTGGCTAATATGTTTCTTTTGATATAGTCAAAGACCAGTTCAAATATGGGTCACCTGGGGTCATAATCTAGGTCACTAGGTCAAATTAAAGAAATATCTTTAGGGCACTTGAGGCCACATTTTTTGCTCAGTTGACTTGAAAATTGGTCAGAATGTTTGTCTTCATGAAATATGAATTTGAAATTGGGTCACCTGCAGTCAAAACCTAGGTCACATGGTCAAATTAAAGAAAAACCTTTAAGGCACTCTGCTAAGGTGAGCGACCCAGGGCCATCATGGCCCTCTTGTTTTAGAATGGTTACCGGTAGTCTAAATTACTTTTTAGCTCACCTGAGCACGAAGTGCTAAGGTGAGGTATTGTGATGGGTCATTGTCCGGCGTCCATCTGTCCGTCTGTCCACAATTCCTTTAAACATCTTCTACCCCTAAAAGGCTGGGCCAATCTTGATGAAACTTGGCAGGGATGTTCCTTGGGTGAAGCTCTACCAAAGTTGTGCAAGAGATTGAATTCCACCCAAAACATGGCAACAGAAAGGAAAAAAATAGGAAAATCTTTGAAATTCTTCTTGTCTGATTCTAGAAGGCGTAGAGCTTTGATATTTGATATGTAGCATCTCCTAGTGGACTTCTACCAAGTTTGTTAATACGATGTTCGAACATAGGAACAAAGAAGGAAAATTTTAAAATTCTTCTTCTCTGAAACTGAAAGGCGTGGAGCTTTGATATTTGGCATCTAGCATCTCCTAGTGGACCTCTACCAATTTTGTTCATATGATGTTCCTGGGGTCAAAACTGGCTCCGCCCAGGGGTCACAAATTTTGAACATGGGAACAAAGAAGGAAAACTTTAAAAATCTTCTCTTTTTCTAGAAGGCGTAGAGCTTTGATATTTGGTATGTAGCATCTCCAAGTGGGCCTCTACCAAGTTTGTTCATATGATGCCCCTGGGGTCAAAACTGGCCCTGCCCAAGGGGTCACAAGTTCGAACATAGGAACAAAGAAGGAAAACTTTAAAATTCTTCTTCTCTGAAAGTGGAAGGCGTGGAACTTTGATATTTGGCATGTAGCATCTCCTAGCGGACCTCTACCAATTTTGTTCATATGATGTCCCTGGGGTCAAAACTGGCCCCGCCCCGGGGGTCACAAGTTTTGAACATAGGAACAAAGAAGGAAAACTTAAAAGTTCTTCTCTGATTCTAGAAGGCGTGGAGCTTTGATATTTGGTATGTAGCATCTCCTAGTGGGCCTCTACCAAGTTTGTTCATATGATGCCACTGGCGTCGAAACTAGCCCCGCCTCAGGGGTCACAAGTTCGAACATTGTAAGAAAGAAGGAAAACTTTAAAATTCTTCTTCTCTGAAACTGGAAGGCGTGGAGCTTTGATATTTGGCATGTAGCATCTCCTAGTGGACGTCTACCAATTTCGTTCATATGATGCCCCTGGGGTCAAAACTGGCCCCGCCCCGGGGGTCACAATTTTTGAACATAGGAACAAAGAAGGAAAACTTTAAAAATCTTCTTCTCTGATTCTAGAAGGCGTGGAGCTTTGATATTTGGTATGTAGCATCTCCTAGTGGACCTCTACCAAGTTTGTTCATATGATGTCCCTGGGGTCAAAACTAGCCCTGCCCCAGGGGTCACAAGTTCGAACATAGGAACAAAGAAGGAAAACTTTAAAATTCTTCTTCTCTGAAACTGGAAGTTGTGGAGCTTTGATATTTGGCATCTAGCATCTCCTAGTGGACCTCTACCAAGTTTATTCATATGATGCCCCTGGGGTCAAAACTGGCCCCGCCCCGGGGGTCACAAGTTCGAACATACGAACAAAGAAGGAAAACTTTAAAAATCTTCTTCTCTGATTCTAGAAGGCGTAGAGCTTTGATATTTGGTATGTAGCATCTCCTAGTGGGCCTCTACCAAGTTTGTTCATACGATGCCCCTGGGGTCAAAACTGGCCCTGACCCGGGGGTCACAAGTTCTAACATAGGAACAAAGAAGGAAAACTTTAAAATTCTTCTTTTCTAAACCTTGAAGGCATAGAGCTCTGTTATTTGATATGTAGTGAACCTGTTCTAAATTTGTTAGCCCACCTGAGCTCAACATGTTCAGTCATTCGAAATTGGGTCACCTGGGGTCATAGACTAGGTCACTAGGTCAAATTAAAGAAATACCTTGTGGGCACTCTAGAGGCCACATTCATTGCTCAAATGACCTGAAATTTGGTCAGAATGTTTGTCTTGATAAAATCTTAGATGAGTTTGGATTTGGGTCACCTTGGATCATAAACTAGGTCACAAGTTCAAATTAAAGTATTACCTTGTGGGCACTCTAGAGGCCACATTTTTGCCTCAATTGACTTGAAAATTGGTCAGAATGTTTGTTTTGATAAAATCTCACATGAGTCCAAATTTGGGTCATGTGGGATCTTAAATTAGGTCACTAGGTCAAAGAAATACCTTGTGTGCACTCTAGAGGCCACATTTATTGTTCAATTGATTTGAAAATTGGTCAAAATGTTTGTCTTGATGAAATCTAGGATGACTTTTGAATTGGGTCACCTTGGCTCATAATTTAGGTCACTAGGTCTAATTAAAGAAATACCTTTAGGGCACTCTAAAGGTCACATTTCTTGCTCAACTGACTTTAAAGTGGGTCAGAATGTTTGTCTTGATGAAATATTGGGTGAGTTTGAAATTGGGTCAGCTGGGGTCATAAACTAGGTTACTGGGTCAAATTTAAGAAACACTTTGTGGGCACTCTAGAGGCCACATTTATTGCTCAATTAACTTGAAAACTGTTCAGAATGTTTGTCTTGATAAATTTTTTGATGAGTTCTAAATTGGGTCACGTGGGGTGATAAATTAGGTCACTAGGTCAACTTACGGAAATTCCTTGTGGACGCTCTAGAGGCCACATTTTAAGCTCAATTGACCTGACAATTGGTCAGAAATTGAATTATACATGTTGAGTGAATTTCACCTATTGACTCAGGTGAGCGTCCAGGGCCATCATGGCCCTCTTGTTTTGGTGAAAGATAGAAATTTATTTTCATCTCATAAACATCATAGGTAATATTTTCACAAGTGGCCAGCCACAAGTGAAAATAGTACTGATGATGTTCACACGAGATGAAATGAATTTCAATCCTCACCGAAAAAAAGCAAATATTCTATTTATGTCATGCTTCTAACCTCTTTTTTGTTGGGACTTTCATCAAAATCCAGTACAGTTAACTGTTGTTTTTAGTCATTCCCTGTGGCTTATCCCCCTCATGTAGCAATGCATTTCAAAATTACGTAAAGCATGAGAAATATAGGGTAATGTGCATTTATTAGGTAATATTTCCATCTGGTTGAATGGCACACACTCTTTACCTAGGTAAAGGGAACAACTGTTTCCACCTTTAATTGAAGAGTGAATTTCATTGATTATAACCATGAATTATCAAATCTTATAATCCACCATTATTTTGAGATAAGCGTGAAATAAAGCTTTGTTTTTTCTTATTACTTAACCCTTTCTCAAACAAATCGTAGACTTCCAAATTGGAAGTGTTTGCAGACCATGAAATTGAAAATGGTACAAATGGATTTGAAGTTCTTTGACACAGGGTAGAAAGCAGAAAATGTGGGAAAGAAGAAAATGCTGGGTACCAGCATTTTCTAATTTTCCCATGTTTTCAAAAGGTCTCCTTCTTTGAGTTGCTTAACCCTTTACCACACAATCCCGACTTTTAACGCCCGTGAGAAAGAGGCCTTTTGAAAACATTGTGGGAAAAGGAGAAAATGCTGGTAACCAGCATTTTCTTCTTTTCCCACGATGTTTTCTATCCTATCAGTGACAAATTTCATCATTTCGGCCACCTTTAATTTGTCGTCTGCAATGCTTTCAATTTGGACCAGTCTAAAATTTTGTCGTCTGGTGAAGGGTTAAACATGATTATATGGTAGAGGTTAAGATACAAAGATATTTGTTGCCGACCACTTATTTAACACATTATCTTCTATAGATTTGCTGCAGAGTATTTTGAAAGCATTCTTTTACAATATGGCTGAGAAATTGGAATAAGGATTTTTTTTATTAACTGTTTACAAAACAATCTGATGTTTTAACAACCATGAAGAAGAAAACTTCTGAAAGCATTGTAGTAAAATGAGTAAATGCTGGTAGCCAGCTTTTTCTCCTTTTCCCATGTTGCTTTCTGCATTTTCAAGAAAGTACTCCGTCAATTGAGTTTCATGTTTTCAGCAAAAGTTTTCAAGTTGGGACTGGTGTCATCTGATAAAGAATTAATTTAGAATAGAACAGATAAGATTAACCTTTTACCAGACGACAAAATTTTAGAACCTTCTGAATTTAATCCTTTACCACACAATCCTGACTTTTAACGACCCCTAGAAAGGAGGCTTTCGAAAACATTGTGGGAAAAGGAGAAAATGCAGGTAACCAGCATTTCCTCCTTTGCCCACAATGTTTTCTATCCTTCCCAAAACAAATTTCACTTTTAAAGAGGCATTTATTTTTTTCGTCTGCAAATGCTTCCAATTTCAACCAGTCTAAAATTCTGTCATTTGGTAAAGAGTTAAAGCAGTTGCAGATGCCATACAAAATGTGACTAAATTGATGAGATTTGTCACTAAAAGTGCAGAAAACATTGTTGAAAGTGGAGAAAGTGCTCTTAACTAGCATTTTCCCCATTTCTGACAATGCTTTTAAAAGCCTCCTTCCTCGACATAGTTAAAACGTGGTATTGTGTGGTAAAGGGATAAAAAGAGGTTGAACAACCATTTTTTCAGGAAAGAGACCATTTGGTGTGTCGTTGTTGTACATGGGCTGGGATAAACATTACGGTTTCCAGCTCTATCAGAGTGACCCTAGTGGTAATTATGGAGGATGGAAAGCGACTTGTATTGGGAACAATAGTGCTGTAAGTACATCTAGCTTCTTTTTAGCTCCGGTCTTCTCCAAAGAAACATTGCAGTACAATTGTAACCTTGTTGTCGCCTGCGTCTGCCTGGTCATGGTGGTGCAAAAACTTTGACCTTTTAACTGCATTATGCGGCCTTTTGACGACCCTGGGGAAGATGCCTTTTGAAAACATTATGGGAAAAAGGAGAAAATGCTGGTAACCAGCATTTTCTCCTTTTTCCCACAATGTTTTCTACCCAATCAAAGAAAAATTGCACCATTTGAGCCACACTGAAATTGTTGTCTGCAAATGCTTTCAATTTGGACAAGGCTAAAAATTTGTTGTCTGCTCAAAGATTAAAGGAAAATATTCAGATTTTCATGATCTCAGCAAATCAAAAAAAAAAAAAAAGACTTCTTACTTTTTCAAATGTAGGGCAATTGCTGGCAAATCATTAGTGTATGATAAAGGAAAGAAATAACATGAAAAAATCTTTAGTATTGTATATTAATTTTATCGTTTCCCAGAATGCTGTTTCAATGCTGAAGCAAGAATACAAAGAAGGAGAGACCAATCTTCAACAGGCCTTACAACTTGCAGTCAAAGTTCTCAGTAAAACTCTAGATATGACCAAACTTACGCCCGAGAAAGGTGAGCAGATCAGTGATGTTACCCCTTGACCCTTTACCATGCAATCCCGAGTTTCAATGACCCTGAGGAAGAAGGCTTGGGAAAACATTGTGGGAAAAGGATAAAATGCTGGAAACCAGCATTTTCTCCTTTTCCCACCATGTTCTCTATTCTGTCAAAGACAGAAGTCATCATTTGAGCTACATTTAATTTGTCATCAGCAAATGCTTTCAGTTTGGTCCATTCCAGAATTTTGTTCTGTGGTAAAGAGTTAAATTGCTAAATAAATGAGACAAAAAATGCCATTGTATAATAAAACCCCAAATACTGTGGTTCCAAGAGTTGAATTCAATGGAAAGAAAATACAGTATCAGACAGTGTAGATCAAAGCTCAGACTTCACCTTTTGTGCAGTCTGATCTTGATCTACACTGTCTGCTGAAGGCTAAATGGCAAAATTTTAGACTGGTCAAAATTGAAAGAATTTGCAGACAACATTTTAAATGTTGCTCAGATGATGGAGTAACTACTTGATAGGGTAGAAAAATATTGAGAGAAAAGGAGAAAATGCTGGTTACCAGCATTTTCTCCTTTTCCCTCAGTGTTTTCAAAAGCCTTTTTCCTCTGGTCATTAACACAGGATTGTTTGGTACAGGCTCAAATATTTACGAGACAAAAAGTGTAGACTTGTTTACATGGACAGCATGTCTAGACAACAAAGGTGGCAGAAATGATAGTTTTTGTCTTTGAAAGGACAGAAAAAAACTTTGTTGGAGAAGAAGAAAATGCCTGTTACCAGAATTTTCTCTTTCTCAAACAATGCTTACAACAACATTCTTTCTCAGAGTCATGGGATTGTTGGGTCCCATTCATGGTTGCGCCAAACTTTCCTTTTGGCGATTTTTCAACCGCAACTCTTGATACATGTGAGAAAAGTAGTCAGTGGCTTTGAAAGGATGTTGCGTCGGTACTGGTGTGAGAAAGCCAGGAAACACATGCATAGGCCCACTGGCCACTGAGATCCAAACTGTTAAATTGGCAATAAACTTGAATACAAACAAATGATCATGGGATCGTTTTGTAAATGTGGAAAGAACTAGACTAAAAAATTTACTGCTGTTAAAGATTTTCAATTGCTTTACACTTCTTTCCATCTGTTTTGCCAGTGACTTTTTTTTTTAACTCTTTACCAAACTTCAAAGATTAGACTTATCAAAATTGAAAGCATTTGCAGGCGACAAATTATGAATATTTGAAACAGTGAGATTTGTCTCTGAAAGGATTGAAAATGTTGTTGAAAAAGGACACTAGCATTTTCTTCTTTTCCCACATTGTTTTCAAAAGCTTTCTTTGTCAGGGTTGTCTAAACTCTGGATTGTGGGGTAAAGGGTTAAAAACATAGTAGCATGTTTGGAATCTGGTCGTGTTATACACCTTTGGCTACAACATGTCATGATAGGATATAAAAAATTATCTGTGTTCCTATTTACCAACCATTCCTAAGAACATTCTTAGGTCTTAATTAGTCTTTTATTAAAGTAAACCATATTGATTGGCTAAACCATATGAGCCATGCTCTGGCAAAAGGGGGCTTAATTCATCTCCATGATGCATGATACAAAGCAAGTCATCACATGATCATGGATCCATAAAGTCCATTTTGTCTAACAACCGACTGAATTATGAGGTAGACTGGTCTTACAGAAATTGAAAAATAGCAAAAAGTGTCAGTCCAGGTCAGCCTGCACAGAGCATGGCTCATATATAATTGGCTAAATCATATATGATCGGCTAAACGATATGTATGGTTCGCACAGGTCTTGAAAAACCCTTAAATTTTACTTCAGTCTTGAAGGACCCTTGAAAATGATGAGAAGCCTTAAAAAACCCTTAAAATCTCTTTAATAAATCGTAAGGCACAATGCACCAAATATCCAGGTGACATGATTGAAGAAAGTTTGCAAAGAAACATATATTCCTTCATATCCTCTTACAAGTGAGTATATGCGGTAACAAGGAAGAGCACTGTCCACACCTATTTTGATGACATAATTTGATATAATATCACACTTGGTTTTTAGATTGGTGACTGACCTTCTACTTCAATCTTAGTAGAAAGTCGGGTACCATTACCAGTTTAGTCTCACCTTATCATGAAGAGCGGCTGTTCACAGCGATTGTTGTCATACGCGTCAGCCATTTGTAAAAAGGTCGTCTGTATCGAGTTGGAGAAATGGGGAAATGTATATTTAACAGAAATTGGTTAGCAGATCCCATGTGGCAACATAGTCAAGGTAAAATATAGGTTGTTATTGTATATATAGCCATACCAGTAAAAAGACCATCATTTCTATTTCAGAAGCCTTAAAAAGCCCTTGAAAAACCTTTAAATTTTCCCTGAGAAATTCTGTATGAACCCAGATATGTTTTAGTCAGTCAGAAGCTGTGTTATTTTCACATTTAGAAAATTCTTGAGTAAAAGACCAAGAATTTTTGTAAGAATGGTTGGTGAATGCGGACTAATGAAGACTGTACTTTTCTTCTCCTGCCCTTTGCAGTTGAAATAGCTACACTTACCCGAGAGAATGGTCAATCCAAGATACAGATTTTGAAAGCTGATGTTGTCGATGAACTAATCAAGAAGCATGAAGCAGAAGAGGCGAAAGTGGAAGCAGAGAAAAAGAAAGAGAAATCCTGATCTGTGAAGTTTTCAGAACATACTGCTACTGCCTGCAGATGAATGTTTTTTTTTTTTTTTTTTTCTTGTAGCAGAACACTTTTAAAAACTTGGTGGTAAAAGGAGAAGTTGCTCGTCTTCACATGTTTCTATGAAACCCATTTTCATGTTATTGATATTTGGCAAAGATTGTCAGCTGCAATCTTCATTAATTTTTTTTGCCTGCAGTAACGAGTCAATATTTTACACTACAAGCAAACTTTTTTACACCAGGTACATGAGGGAACCAATGGGGACATTGATGACAGTACTTACAGGCCTTAATTAGTCAATCTTTTATAGACAAAGTAAAGTTTTTTATTCCTGTACAATAGACAAAATTTATGGGACATACATTTTATAAGTCATTTCAGTGTTTTCCGCAATGTTTCCAATACTATAAAAAGAAAAAGCAACTCAGGGTTTTCCCTTGACTCTCATATTATTGGGGGGGGGGGGGGGGGGGGGGGGGCATTTGACCTCCTTCAAATGAATAAAAGAAGGGAAACATTTAAATTTTGGGGGTTACTTAGAAAATTTGGGGGTTCAAATTCAAAGAAGCAGAGGGTCAGGAAAACTATGAACAGTTCTTTTCCCTCGGTTATTTCTCCCATTAAGATGCAAAGTTTGTCATTGGCATAGCTAGAATAAGCATACATGGAAATGGGTGAAGTCTTTTCTTTCAGTTTTCATTGGAGTATCCCTGGGCAAGGCACTTCAGTATCCAGGCCCAGTATTGGTGAACCCTGGAAACACATGAATAAGTGAGCTGTTGTTGTGATTTGACTTAAAAAATATTTAAACAGCATATAAAACAACACTTATTTGATCAGTCAGTCAGTCAATCTATTCATCAAATGTTCTTTGAGGAGACAAATTAGTGCTATTGATTTCGCAATATTTAGTTTTTCCATACTTAATACTAATAAAGAAAGATAAAAAAGAAAAATAAAAATAGATTTTAAGGTACAATTTTGCTAAAGAGAAATATGAAAGAAAACATTGTGGCAAATGGAAAAAATGATCCTTTATACTAACTTCTCTATTTGCCATACTGTTTTTTTAAGATTATTAAAGGATGATGAAGACAGTCAAAATATGTTTTATGAAGTTTTAACCTTTTCCCAGACAACCCCAAGTTTTCATGACCCTGGGGGAGAAGGATTTTTAAAACTGGTAACCAGCATTTTTCTCCTTTTACCCCAATGTTTTCTTGTACATCAGGAACAAACCTTGCCTTTTGAGTCGCAGTTAATTTGTCGTTTGCAAATGCTTTCAGTGTAGACAGGTCTAAATTTTTCTCAACTGATCTGGAAAAGAGTTAAGCATACTTTAGTTTACAAAGGCACTCGGATGTGTGTTGGGAATTAATTCGAGTGAAAAATGATATCACTAATTCACTGTTTTCCAAAAAAAAAAAAAAAAATCTCCATGGATAATGTTTAATTAGAAATTACTAAACCGTAGAAATGGCAGCATTTGTACCATTTTACTTGGCCAATTTCTTTTGGAGGATTGATGACAGTCATTGCAACAAGATTCATTCTTCCCTCACCACAGATCATTTTTTCAATAATAGTGTTGTGGAAAACAGCTAGTGGCTTGGAAAGAATATTGTGGGTAGTACTGGTGAAAGAAACTCCAGGAAAGCATGGATAGGTGTACTGGCTGCCACAATATAGCTGAAATAATGTTGAAAATGGCATGAAACACCATGCAATCAAACCATACAATCAGTTGTACAGTCTTACAGCATTTTGAAGTTTTTCTTGTAAATTTTTGTTAATCTGAATATATTGATAAATCAGACAGATAATCAGACTTCACAGTCTCCAACATTTTTGTTATCCCTTTACTACAAAATTCCGTGTTTAAATGAGCTGAGAAAGAAAGCCTTTGAAAACCTTGTGGGAAAAGGAGAAAATGCTGGTAACTAGCATTTTCTCCTTTTCCCACAATGTTTTCTATCTTTTTGGAGACAGAGCCCATCATTTTAACCACATTTTTATATGTTGTCTGCAAATGCTTTCAAGTTTGACTTGGTTGAAATTTTGTCATTTGGTAATAAATAGTTAACAAGATACATCCTTACAGCCTGGGAGAAAAAACCCTGTTAAATTTGAAAGTGTGTGGAATGGTTCAGAATTTGGTCAGCTGTATAAACATAGATAAACTACCAATATGTATGGTGTAAGGAATAGAGAAACTCAAGGGATTTGTCCTTGTTGGAAACAACAACAACTTTCATTTCTATGAAGTCTGCCGAAAAATAAAGAGCATTTTCTATCTGCATTAATCAGTGAATCATTGCAGCCATCAGGGACAACATTTGGCATGAAGATACAAGAATAATTATGGCTTGATAAAATAAAGATGAAATGGCTTAAAAACTGGCTGAAAACAAGTATAGATGTATCTTTAAAGACAAATCTCATTCTTGTAGCGACATAGATGAACCTTTAAAGACAAATCTCATTCTTGTAGCGACATTTAATCTGTCAACTGCAAATCTTTTCAACAAGTCCAAAATTTTCTTGTCTGGTAAAGGGTTAGTAGACCCTTTAAGGCTTTAACAGACAACAAAATTTTAGACTTGTCCAAACCCAAAGAATCTGCAGATGACAAATTGAATGTGGCTTAAACTTTTGAAAAAAAAAAATGTTGATTTGCCGTTGTTGATTCACTTGAATGATATGACTGAAATAGTGTTTAAAGTGGCTTAAAACACTATATAATCTATCTATCAGTCAATCAATCAATCAATTAATCAACTATATACTTTTGTTTGCAAATATTTATGTTATCTGACAAATACATTGTATTAACCCATTAATCCGCTCAGTGCTATAGACGAAAACAGGGACTGTTGTGGATGGCATAGGTCAAGATCAGGCTGTATAGAACGAGTTGTCTGATCTTTGATTTATAACGTCTACTACTCAAGTCTACAATGTAGAAAGCTTTCGGAGTTTTATTGGATTGTAATCTCGACCATCGAACAATTTCGAGTTTATGAGTTTGTCGCTAAAAGAGAAGATGCTTCTTATTTTTCTGTAACTTTTGTTTTAGTTACTGAAAGCAAATAAAATGCTGTACTGATTTTTACTGTTATTAGTCTATATTTTCAAAGACCTACAATTGTACCGTAATATCAAGGTTCACTTTGTTAGAAAATGTTTGTTAGAGATCAGATTTCAAGTTCTTTGCAGTCTGATCTTGATCACCATTCGCTATGAATCAGATTTATTTATGATGGGCAATGTTTGTGTGTACGAGTTGTGTTTTACGCTGCTTTCTACACTATATCAGTTATATCGCAGTAACAGTCTGCTTATTCATGATTATGTCCCCTGGGACATAATTACTAGCCTGGTGGTCTGCAGTGTATTGCCCAGGGACACTATCAATTTTAGAATTGTTTGATTACAAATGCAGAGTATTAATTAACTTAAGTTAGGGAGAAGCTCATTAGGCATGTAACAGTATACAGCTTTATATCTTCTTCAGCACCACTAAATGGGCTCGTTGAAAATTGAGGCAAATGGACATAATCAGATTTAGCGGCTTATTTGGTGTTTTAAGCTATCTTCAACATTATCTCGGTTGTATTGTTTTAGCCTATGCACCTAGTCATGTGTAGGCAGTGTTTGCTCTTGCCATTACTCTGCACAGTATGATGAAAGTCGCTAGCTGCTTCAGGATATAAACTAAGTCAATGATAAAATGTTCAACGTGAAGCTCGTACAGAAAATATTTTAGAACTAAGAAAGTGAAAATTTTAAGTTTTTTTTCTCTCTGAAATCTATGTTGTTGATATTGTTGATATTATATATTCATAAAAAGAAGTCACATCAGGGCGACAGACGGCTGAACACTTGTTTCTACAATTTCGCAGTTGATAGGCTGAGAACCTGCAGTGCCTTGCTCAAGAGCACTTTCATTTAGCCTGCTTCGTCAGGAGGAATGGAACCAAGAACAGTTTGATTTCAATTTCAACTCTAACCACTGTATCACGGAGGACCAAGATTGATTAACTGGATGGTGATTTATGCTGCTTTAAACATTATTTCAGTTATATCACGGTTAAAGCTCACTTATTGATGTGTTCTCTGGCTTTCACTAGAACTATACACAAAGAAAAAAGTATTGCAACACCCGATTTTCAACATAGTAGTCCTGTGTAAAGTCGAAGTGTGGTTATTTCGCGCATGAAAGACCAGAGAAAGTCTTTTCAGTGAACCTTATCATCTTCAATGAAACTGAAAACCAAGTAAAATTTGTCCAATTGAGACATTTAATGCATTTTATCTCTAACAAAACAAGGCTATTTTTCACCAATATTGCTACACAATTAACTATGGCTGTAGCGAAAATGCTAGGTGGGATTTCAAACTGCAAATTGTCTCTAATCCAAGGGTAATCATCACAGTTCCTGCACAGTCAATATCTTGTGTATCCACCAGCGACAGCAATCACGGCATTCATCCTTCTCCTCATACCCTGGATCAGACGTTGGATATGGCGTTGCGGTAAAAGTCGCCATTCCTCGTGCAGCGCCTGTTCCAACTGTGCCAGAGTTTGATGGTCGGTCAAGGGTTTGGAGACAGCCAGGGACAGCATATGCTCAAAGGAACATACAGGAAGTTGTGCCATTTGGGGGTGGATCCATTATGGTGTGGAGGTGCGTGTCTTATGACTGTAAACTGGAACTACAGACAGTAGCGGGAAACCTTACAGGGCCTCAGTATCAACAGGAAATTCTGGACAGGGTTGTTGGTTCACATTTTGACGATCACCCGCTTCTGACAAGACCAGTTTACATGGATGATAATGCCCGGCCACACAGATCTCGAGCTGTCATTGACTTTTTGAGATGAAGTGCCATCACTACCCTTCCTTGGCCCGCTCGTAGCCCAGATATGAACCCCATCGAACATGTGTGGGACATTCTTGGCCTTAGAGTACGTGAGCGGGTACCTCCTGTTCGAACTCTGGCACAGTTGGAACGGCGCTGCACGAGGAATGGCGACGTTTACCGCAACGCCATATCCAACGTCTGATCCAGGGTATGAGGAGAAGGATGAATGCCGTGATTGCTGTCGCTGGTGGATACACAAGATATTGACTGTGCAGGAACTGTGATGATTACCCTTGGATTAGAGACAATTTGCAGTTTGAAATCCCACCTAGCATTTTCGCTACAGCCATAGTTAATTGTGTAGCAATATTAGTAAAAATCGCCTTGTTTTGTTACAGAGATAAAATGTATTAAATGTCTCAATTGGATAAATTTTACTTGGTTTTCAGTTTCATTGAAGATGATAAGGTTCACTGAAAAGATTTTCTCTGGTCTTTCATGCGCGAAATAACCACACTTCGATTTTACACAGGACTACTATGTTGAAAATCGGGTGTTGCAATACTTTTTTCTTTGTGTATAGAAAGGGGCTCTGACGTGGCTTGCTCAAGGAAACTCAGATGCAAAATAAAGAGCTTCAAGTGTGGAGGGAACTTGGGACCTGATGACCCCAAAATAAGTACATATATCTACAAACTGGGTCTCACTTTAGTCATAACGACATTAAAGTCGGGAAATCTCCCACTTATTTAGATCTCCGAATAGGACATGGGGTCAATCCTTTTGTAGACATTGTAGGTGAAGATCAGACTTCACAGATTAGTACCTAAATTGCTTGCTTGCCATATCTCCAAGTCAACTCACTTGTTCATGTGTTTTCCGGGTTTCGCCAGTACTATACAGGGACTCTCAAATGCCTGGCCGTAGGACTCTCCAAAGAAAAAAGTCAGAGCTTCCAGTGAGGATTGAACCTTGGACTAAATGCCCCCTCAAACAAGTATGGACAAAATAGGATTCTGTAGAGTTATAAAGACTTTTGTATTTATGAAAATTTTCCACGTCAAGATATTAGAATCGGATTTTTGATCAACGCTGGGGCTGCTAGGCATGTCTCATTTTTGCGGACAGTATAGGTCTAACATCAGACTGCACGTTCTGTACAATCTGATCTTGATTTACATTGTCCGATATTTATGGCCATTTTTTTCCGTAAAAAGAATTCTTTAAACGCAATTCTTACTCAGTTGTTTACTCTTGACTGGGAATTGCTAATCGACTTATAGCAAAATACAGGATTTTGGAGATGGGCGGTCTAACGGCTCCCGGTGACCGGACATCTATATACCGCACGGCAAAATGTTAAGCCTTATCCATATTGAAACATTCTGCAGACAAGTTAAATGTGACTTAACCCTTTAGCTGCTAAGCTCGACTCACTGGCCTTTTGCGGACAGTGTAGATCAAGATCAGACTGCACAAAACATGCAGTCTGATCTTGGATCTATTGTCCGATGAGATTTTTTTTCTCCAAAAAATAAGTTTGAAATAACATTATTCGGGTTTTTACTGTCGGATTGAAAGTTTTTATTTAACTTATTGAGCAGGATAAGGGTTAAAGGATAGTGTCATTCTTTGATAGGCCTGAAACTATCGTGGGAAAAGGAGAAAGTACAGGTTACTGACTTTTCTCCTTTTTTTACGTTTTCTCAAGGTTGTTCGCTCAGGTTGTAGAGCATTAGTGATGCCTGTATATGCTTTTACCCAGTCTATATGTGTATAGGAGCCCCGCCGGGTAGCTCAGTGGTTAGCGTATCTGACTCGTGGCCTAGTGGTTGCGGTTTCGATACCCGGTCGAGTCTTTCTTTCCAGCGATTTTTCGCCTCACACCCAAGATGCATGTGAGATAGTAGTTAGTGACTTGGAAAGAAAGTTGTGTCGGTACTGGTGTGAGAAAGCCAGGAAAGCCTTGCATAGGTGCGCTGGTCGCCGTGATTTGATCAAAGCTGTTATAATGGTGTTAAAACCCAGTAGAATCAGGCAAATATGTGTATAGGAACTGATTAGACTTATTGTATGATCTACACCCTCTTCAAAGATATCTTTGATCGAGCAGGTTAAGGTTACTTGGAATTGATGTTAGGTTCTAGACTGATGATTACCAGACGGTTACTTCGGTCATTGGATTATTCAATCGTCTATCTATCCATTAATTCATGCTTCGTTTGACAAGGCTGATCAGTGTGTCGAGTCTAGGGTTTTGAACTTACAACCCATGCGGAAGAGGCTTGATATGTCTAGTCCAAGGACTGGAACTTAAACTCCTGTATTACGGACCTGGTGTGCTACGCGCGGTAAATAAGTAAAGTACAGGGTTTGTGATCAAAGAATCGCTAGTTCGGGTCTCTGGTCGTCTTGCAGGATTTATGAATTTCAGAAAGCTAATGGATTCAGCTGTCTCTCATGATGTCTATGTGGGAAAGCAACCAGTTGCTTGCGAAAAATGAGTGAAGTACTGATGTAAGAAACTTCGAGAAAGCCTGGATAGGTGTACTTGCCGCCATGACATAACCGAGATATTGTTGAAAATGGCGTAAAACACCTAACAATCCTTAGACAGCCGAGGTTGAGATTCTTACCCATAAATCATCAAAGATGTGCTATTATAATCAGGTACCTGAACCCAGCTTAAAATATTACAAGAGGCTTTTCATTATACTCACTATGGCCAAGAAAAATATTGATAGTGTGGTTTTTAACGCCGTTTTCATCATTATTTCAGTTATATTGCGGCGGCCAGTGCACCTATCCATGCTCTCCTGGAGTTTTTTTTTTTTTTTTTTTTGTGTGCTAGTACTACGCACCATATTCTTCCCAAGCCACTGGCTGCTTTCACACATAACCATCGTTCAAACAATGGTCAGCGCCTAGAAACAACAAGTTTCCAGAAAAACAAATATTCAAAATTTATTCTTGAGGAGATATATTAGAAATTAAAGCGTACATTGAATCAGGAGGGAAAAAAAGGAAAATATTGGATAATTTACTCATGTACAAACGTATTTAGTATTTAACGAGGCTATTCAGATATTTTGACAAAACTTAACATCAAAATTGATTTATCCCTGAACTAAGCATGATAACGGGTGGCAAACCATCAACAAATAAGAAAGGGACACGCAATAAATAGGCTTTTTTGTAATATTTTGTCAATGAAATACGTAGTCTCTTACTGAATAAATCACTGATATTTATAAACAATTAGGCAACAACGAAGTGTAAACAAACAATTGAAGAATTTCTCTTTCTTAAATCAAACATACACGAATTACAGATGAAAATAACGCAAACATTCATAAAACTCAAATTCTCTCTCTCTCTCTCTCTCTGGTAAAACACGAATTGGACCGGAGAATGAACAAATGCAAAAGAGTAATATAAAATAAAATCATCCAATCACATGTGAATTATGGAGACAAGATAAGAGGACGGGTAGTCTGCGATTTGACAGCAGTTTGTGTGGTAAGAAAACATTTAGAACGGCGATAATGGTGCATACGAATTATTACTGCTGTCACATTGTTTTCCGGATAAACAATGTTTGATAGATCGACCTTTGGAACTCAAATAATGTTTATAGAATATCCAGAATAGTGAAATTTTCCAAACGGGGTGGGGGGTGGGTAAAGTTCATAAAATAGCAAATTATTGGTAGGGACTGGGTGGGGCAAGTGTGATTTGAAATGGTGTAGATAAATAAATTGAACGAAAACAGAGAGAAATAATAATTAAATGGTGACAAGATTTCCAACGACAGCTTGCTTACTAAACAAGGTACAATGAAATGCTGAGAATAAAGTAATTGATCCCATATCCTGCCGAATGTCCATTATAAACTATCACAAACATATATTTCGTCAAGTTTATCGGCAGAAAATGGAGATTATTTAACAAATCTTATTGATACAAAAGCGGAGATGGTAGACAAAGATCAGACTGCACGTATGTGCAGGCTGATCTTTGTCTGCACTCTCCGTTAAAAAATACTCGGTCACATATGGGTTATAAAAGAGGTAAGACAGTAACCATGGTAACGATAGAATATATTGTGGTGGAGATTTAAATGTTGGCTGACTGAAGTACATGATGATCTACAATGTCCAGGTCGAGGTGCCGTTAAAGCAGTCGGACCACAGTAACAAAGTTCTGTAAAGATGACGGCCAGTCATGGCTGATAAATAATTTGTCTCTGTAACAACACAGAGCGCGGGGTTCCTCTATATAACCTGCAGTCTGATCTAACACCGACTTATATCGAGTCAGATCAGCATCCAGTTTATAAACTTTGTTGTGATTCCATGCCCATACATACACGTTGTTATCTGGGTCTACACTGATTCCTGTAGGCAGCGACCCTTCTATTGTAAATTCTGAGATAACTTTATCCTTAACATTTATACAATGTACTTTGTCATTGTTGCTATCAGTTATATAGACTCGTCCAGAAACAACGGCGAGATAAGGATAACCAGGGAATAAACTATCGATACCAGTGTTAAACATGTTTGACGTGACTCCGTCTGTAGATTGTATATAAACAGACAAGGGAGTGTCAACATCTTCTCTACAGAGGGTAAAAATCTTGTCATCATTAAACTGTATAGACCAACATCGTCTCTCTGTTTCAAGTACTTTTTGTAGTTTTGCGGTTTTTTTATTTATATTTATAAACATTATTTGACGTTTCCGTGGTAACGTTACCGCTATCACACATGGTTTATTCGGATCAGCCCGGTCTGCTGCAGAAATATCAGATCTACTGCCGGACACTAAGTTCGGTTCAGCATAATTCTGTTTTAAATGTATTTCTGTAACATCCCAAGGTTCAGACCCAGACCCTACAAACCGTATATAACGTTGTAACACGTGACTTCCTACTTTATAGATTTTAATACAATGATTACTCATATCACAGGCTACCCACCTTTTGTTCTCCAGTCCACACAATCCACTTATATTACAATCCTTCTGATCCCGTTCGTGTTTTACTTCAACTCGATCACAAACAATAGCGTCGCTGTTGTTGAATATCTCCGTTCTCCTTCTTTCATCCTCTTTCAAAACCATATCAATATAATCCCTTCTCATTCTCCCTCTCTCACCCTGTCCCCCCATTTTCTCTCTCTCCTGTCTCTCTCTCTCCTTTCTCCCCACATTCATTCCATTATGGCCTTCATGTTCAGACATACATTTCGCGCACACATAAATCTTACACGCAAAACAAAGAAAAACAGCCACCCTTCCATACAGCTGTCTCGTGCGCTCTGACCACTCAGACCACGAACCCTCAGACCTCCGACACTTATCACCCACACAACTCTCACATCTCGCCATTCTCTTCTCTCTCTCATTCACTCTAATTTCCTGTATCCGTAACCCCTCTCCTTCATTCAAGCTGAGTTCCTGCATCTGTAAATACATTTCTTCCTCCGATGTTTCTGTGTCGCTGTAATCCGTTCTGCTGTAATATTCCTCGTCGTCGCTCTCCGTACTACTATACAAAATATTTTCAGCCATTCTTTAGTGTGTGTCTGCAAAAGATTTAGATCATTCAGTTAACTTAAGCTCTTTACAAAACAATACCACGTTTTAACGAACCGGAAGAAGAAAGCTTTGGAAAACATTGAAGAAAAAGGAGAAAATGCTGGTAACCAGCATTTTCTCCTTTTTCCACAATGTTTTCTCACTTTTCAAATTAAGGTGCCCTTGCTTCACTAACATCTGATTTGTTGTCTGTAGATGTTTTAAATTTCAAGCTTTTTTTAATAAAGAATGCATAAATGTAGATCTACATTAAAGAAGTTATTTTACAAAGATTTTTTTCACCCCCGATCTCTGTTTCAATGGTAGTTATGCGGGAAAGCAGCCAGCACCTTGAGAAGAATTTTGTGCGAAGTACTGGTAGAAGAAACTCGACGAAAGCATGGATAGGTCAACTGGCTGCAGCGATATAATCTAAATAGTAGTGAAACAGACGTTAGACACCATTTAAACTCTAACGCGATTTGCACGTGTTTCAAAATTCCATTCCCTTTTTTCTTTCTAAGACTAGCCTTATGATTAGCCCAGAAATTTAGGCTCAGCCAATCATCAGACAGGTCTTAAATACAATGAGAAACTTCTAACCTTAATTCAAGTAAACATAAAAAAATACTGAAATGCTGATCTAGATCCTTACAAACATGTCCCGGTAGATCAACGGTCATTTACCTTACTTATATATCTTGCTGTCCACAAACTCTGCGGTGATCGTTAGTTGTTTTTCTTCAATGACTTCTGAAAAAAAGTAAACAATGAAGTCAGTAGATCTAGGTCAAGATGAAATATTTCTGACAGATAGATCTAGATCTAAATCGTTCTTAAAGATCTAGATTGATTTTATGAATTTATGATCCAGATCTATCAGCTTTGTTCAATGAAGCCATCACAACGTCTGAGTGTCAGTTACCAGTCACCTGTCGCTGTGGTAGATCTATAACTTAATTGATGTTGAAAGCGACATAAACACCCTTCTGTATAAACCATTGGTTTAATACAGTTGGTTGATCTACATCCTATAATTTCTGTGAAAGAAAAGCTTAGAAAATAGCGAATTGAGTAAATCTAAGATCAGACTGCACGTTATGTAATCTGATCTTGATCCACACTCTTAACGACGATTCGAAAGATTTCATTTACAAAACACACTCGAACAATTAAGTAAATCTCAATTATAAACCATAAAAATACCCAAAATATGACCAGAATATCCAAGTTCTCTATATTTGTCCAACCTAAAATGCCAAAGCGATAATCTCTAGCAGAACAAGCACATTGTAAAGAAACGCTACGCGGGAAAATGAAGACAAAAATTACGTCAGAGTTGGACGTCAGTCATAAAGGCGGCATCGATAATATTGAGCGACAGTATAATTGAATGGGCCTTCTGTAGCGTATATCTAATTACTAACTTTATTCTATGTGTTTCCTTAAAGTTGGCGATTTTGGAAACATCCTGGAAAAGAGAGCATTCATACATATCGATACTTTACGCAAGGCGGTTTATAATCCACCCAAAAGTTATATCCCGTTTTTTGTCATTTTCCTTTGATCTGCAAGATTTAGACTATTTGAAGATGGACGAATTTTAGATAAATAGATCTGTGTTAAAGAGTTATGATGAAACATTGCTTTACAAATAAAGGTCTACATTTCCTCAATCGCTTCTACACATATCGTTCTTTCCAAGCCACTGGCTGCTTTCTCACTTGAATGAAGTCATGTTCCAAAGTGCAAGTTGAACAAATCTAGTGTAAAATTGACTGAAGTATTATCATTCCTTGGAATTAATTTTTGCAGAGTCGGATATCGGACTGTGTAGGTTCAGGATCAGACTGCTTGCTCTGTGTAGTCTAATCTTGATTTACACTTTCTGTACTATCTAGGTAAGGACCTAAAGTCTGAATCAGTATTGCTAAGATCAATTTATAATGTAATAGATCTAGGTCTATTAACTTTGAGCCGAACAATTCCATGTTCAACGACTCTGACGTAGGGGGCTTTTGGAAACATTGTGAAAAAAGCAGAAGTGCTGGTAAGAAAAAAATATCCCTTTCACATGTTAAATTCAATAATCGGATGGTGTGGATTCAGGATGAGACTGCATGTATTTTGTAGCCTAATCTTGATCTAGATCTACACTGTCTACCAAAACATTAATTTTACTCAGGATTGTCAAGTTTAAGGTACTGTGAAATATCGAAATAATACATGTACTTTCAATGCAGTCTAATCTTGATCTGCACGATCTACTAAAGACCTGACCTACTGTCTTATTGACAGACAATGGTAAGAGTTAACGTGCCGTGTGATATTGATTATTGCACTGGCAATGTCGCCTTAGAAAGCATTTGCTGACGGCGTGGATCAAGATCAGACTACAAAAAAGGTGCAGTCTGATCTTTGATCTACACCGTCCGCTACCTGATGTTAATCTTTGACCAATGTCGGCTTTCACTGGCAATGTCGCCTTAGAAAGCATTTGCTGACGGCGTGGATCAAGATCAGACTGCAAAAAATCGTGCAGTCTGATCTTTGATCTACACCGTCCGCTACCTGATGTTAATCTTTGACCAATATTGGCTTCAATCGCAACGAAAGTTTACTTTTAGACCACGAGAAAAGTTGAATTCATCTAAAATGGCGGCGGAAGAGTTAAACAATGTCATCAATTGTCGGAAGTATTTTTTGAGTGGGGTAATCGACCATTGTAGATTTAGGATTAGACGGCACATTAGGTGCATCTATAAAAAATGATCTTTCTTAGCCACTGGCTGCTTTCTCACATAGGTGATGTTCCACGATGTGAGGGTAACAAATCCAGTGTAACAATGAGTAGCATCCGAGATAGTAATTCATGATTTTTGTCGAGCCGGGTACACGGACGATTGGATTTAGAATCAGACTGCACGCTCTGTGTAGCCTGATCTTAGTCTATACTGTCGATACAAGTTGTTTTCAGTTTGGAAAAGTGTAAAATATTGTCGTTTGCTATAGCGTTAAACAAGCATATAGATATTCTGATTCGAATTGATTCTATTTCTGTAGTCTGATCTTGATCTATACTTTTACCAAAGGCTTTACAAAAACACTGTCAGGTTAACGGACAGTGTTATATTTATTATTCAAACGTGTAATTATTTATAGGCTAACCGATTAATTATTTTTTATGCAGACCTATCTGATCTTGATCTACACTTTTGACTAAATTACCAGACTTCAAAAAAACATTGTCATATTAACATACGCTGTTACATTTATCACAAACGTGTAATTATTCAAAAATATCGATTAATTCGAGGCAGTTTCTGGAACACACATGTAAAAAGCATGCAGCAGTTTTATTTAGTAACATGAACAAGAAGAACAGCTGCCGCATTATTTTACCTCCAGTGTATATTATGTATGGGGGACATTTTACCGGGCCGGGTAATAAGACGGTGTGGATGCAAGATAAGACTGCACGTATTGTATGGTCTAATCTTGATCTACACTGTCTACAACAGTACCCAAAACTTACTCAGTATTGTGAGGTTACATAACTGTAAAGTGACGTAAAAAAACAACAACACTATCTAGTCATTCAAACGACCGACGAATCGTTTACGAAGTCTCGAATTTAAGCCTTAATTGACCACTTTTCAGTTCCAACCTTTACTGTGCTTGGATTTTGCAGTCTCCTTTTGTAATACACTGACCGCTTCTCTATTAATGGTGATGGTTTTGGCCCCATGGCTCACCCATTTACCCGGCTCCGCAAAAATCATTAATTACTAACATTGATGACAGTCATTATTACATTCGGTATATCTAACCCTTAATCACTAAAGTCCGCGTCATAACAACCCTGGGAAAAGGGTTTTTAAAACCATTGTGGGAAAAGCATAATTTTTGCTTTCCTATCTGTTAAAAGACAAAAACTTTCAGTTAAGCTCCAGTAAATTCGTCAAACGGGATAACTTAATATTTCAGTGCTTATAATTCAAAAGGTTTCATATGATAATGAATATTTATTTATTTATTTATTTGGGAATTTTAAACTGCTCTGTACCAGTCAAATTAATCCGACACTGGCAAATCAGTGGAACCTTGCGTTATGTGCCGAGTTATAAATATTCATTACATACATTTAGTAACTACAACCTCATTCGGCCAATGATCGTTTTCACGAAACCGATGCGTAATGAACTTTTAATTTTTCAACCTTGACCAAGCGACAATTATTTGGCCTTGTCGTAATGCGTAACATTTGAGGACAACAAATTTAGTGTGGCCTAAATGTTGAAATTTTTCCAATAAAGGATATCATTAAAGGAAAATCATTTCTCCACAATGTTTTCTACCATTTTTCGGCAATGTTTCTAAATGCCTGCTTCCTTGGCGATCATTAAAACTCGGGATTGTTTGGTAAAAAGGCTCATTTAAAGGCTCTGCCGACAAGCTTTGTTTTGTTAAAAAGATAGATCAAGATCAGCCTGCACAGACAACGCTGTCTGACCTCTGATTCTTTGTGAGTTTTTTTCTGATTGAATATTAATGTTTACGAGTATTAATGAAACAAGTGAAATAATAATGATAACACCAAAAAATAACAAAAGTTGTACCTCCTTTTGCGACTGAAAATTGTCGTTTCATTTACTTGATTTTTTTTAAGGTTAATAGCGGCTTCGAGCGAATTGATTACAAGGTTATACAAAAAAAGTTTCATGAAACATGTTGAAACTTTTTTTAAAGTTATACGTTAGCTATGACTTCTTTTTTTTTTTATTTCAATTTTCTTTAATCAACAAATGTTGGAAGCTGCTGCAACATGATTCTAATTCATAGCAATTGATTTTGTGAATAAAACTCAGATAATAATAATAATCTATACGATATTTTCTCTTTTCATGCTGCTTTGACAAATATCTCTCAATTTGAGATTTATCACGGTGGCCAGCACACCTATTTATGCTATCATGGAGTTCTAGCTTGATGACTACACATGGCAGACTTTCCAAGAAACTGGCTACTAAAGTTTCCACTTTAGCACAGAAGAAATAATAATTAGCAATGGAAGAGAGATATGAATCTTGTCGCAGTGATTATCCCTATTCGGCGAAAAGAATTCTGGTCGAGCCAGATATTCGGATAATGTAGATCCAAGATTTACATGCTCATAATTGCAGTCTGATCTTGATCTACACTGCCATAAACAGTGCCCAAGGTCTTACACAACATGCCCAGGTCTACCGTACATTTAAACATTGGCTCTACAAACATGTTATTGTTCAAATAATTAGGTTGATTGGTTGTGAGCAGCCTGACCTTATTGTACATTATCTGTCACAAACAGTGTCAGTGGTCTTACAGTAGGGTAAGGTCTACCATACAGTGAAATATTGACATTACAAATATACGTTTATTTAAGTAAATAGGTAAGTTTGTTGTGAGCAGTCTGCTCTTATTGTACATTATCTGTCACAAACAGTGTCAGTGGTCTTACAGTAGGGTAAGGTGTACCATACAGTGAAATATTGACTTTACAAATATACGTTTATTTAAGTAAATAGGTAAGTTTGTTGTGAGCAGTCTGCTCTTATTGTACATTATCTGTCACAAACAGTGTCAGGGGTCTTACAGTAGGGTAAGGTGTACCATACAGTGAAATATTGACTTTACAAATATACGTTTATTTAAGTAAATAGGTAAGTTTGTTGTGAGCAGTCTGCTCTTATTGTACATTATCTGTCACAAACAGTGTCAGGGGTCTTACAGTAGGGTAAGGTGTACCATACAGTGAAATATGGACTTTACAAATATACGTTTATTTAAATAAATAGGTAAGTTTGTTGTGAGCAGCCTGACCTTATTGTACATTATCTGTCACAAACAGTGTCAGTGGTCTTACAGTAGGGTAAGGTCTACCATACAGTGAAATATTGACTTTACAAATATACGTTTATTTAAATAAATAGGTAAGTTTGTTGTGAACAGTCTGCTCTACATCCTAACTTTTCTCTAAAGTGCAGAAAATCTTACACAGAAATGTCAGTCTACCATACCATGAAAAATCGATTACACAAATATATTAGCATTCAAATAAATAGATTAATTTTTTGTGAGCAGTCTGATCCACGTCTGTACAGTTGACTAAATTACCAACAATCGATTATCATTAAGTCAAATTATTGGAGTAGATTAGTTGATTTGTTGTGAGCAGTCTGATCTACGTCTTAACTTTTTGCTAAAGTACCGAGGATCATACGTAGTCAGTCTAACGTACAATGATAAATTAACCTAACAAGTATGTAATTATTCAAATGACTAGATTAATCTATCTGAGCAGTCTGATCAATACCTTCATAGTTTATTCAGGTACAAAAATACATAAACAGCATTGACACGGTGTTAACACTTTACCACATAAACCGGCGTTCTAATGACCTTGGGGGAGATTTTTCCGAGACATTATAGGAGAAGCAGAAAATATTGTGACCCAACATTCCCTCCTTTTCCAACAATATTTTCCTGACCCTTCTGAAGGCTAATCCCATAGTTAAAGCCACAGTTGGTTTGTCGTCTACAAATATTTCCCATTTGACAGGTTTGAAATTTGCAGTCTGCCAAAAACTTAACATAATAGTAAAATATCGATTTTTAAAATACATAATTATGGAATATATCAAAGTCTCGATTCTGAGTAGTCCGATCTAATGCTAAACCGTTCACTATTGTACCGACCGGCGAGTGTTAGCCCTAACCCTAACCTCACTTGGCGTTTAGAGTTTAACGTACAATGAAATACTGGTTATACATACACATAATTATCGAATGCATCAGTGACTCGATTCTGGGAAGTCTGATCTACATCTATACTTTTCAGCATGGTCGGCACGTACAGTGACATGTGGATTATACAAATACGTAATTATTTAATACATGAGTGTCTCTGTTCTGAGCAGTCTGATCAAAATCTATATTGTTCACATGCGAACATTTGGACAAATTTTAACTGTTTGTTGGAATAGAAAGGCTTTAGAAAACAGTACAGCAGCAATTCTGATGGTTCATACGAGCAATTAGAGCTGCTGCTGTAGGTTTTTTTTTTTTTTCCTAAATAGGACCATGTTCGACATTTGTATGAAGATTTACAGGCCAGATAAACACACGAACTTGTCCCTTAAAAGGCCAGATAAACACACGAACTTGTCCTTTAAACAAACAGAGACATTTGTTGCGACTTCGATACTTTGTAATTTGAATTCACTGATAACTCAAAAATGCAAACTGCATGGCGTTAGAACAACAAGTCAAAACTATTGAATAGGAATCAAATAAAATAAGAAAATCCTACCTTTTGGTTGCGGTTGCTGTCTCTAATTAGGGAGATTGTTCTCGATTTTTTTTTCTTCAAACAAAAGAAACTGTAAAGCTGTTAGGATAGGCACACAAAGTGGTAACGGTGAAAACTTGTATCTACGTTAAGAAGCGTTGATGTAGTACCAAGTAGAATCTGTGCGCACAGTGCGGAGACGGTGAAATATATAGCACCCAAGTGTGCGCGATTGTGAGTATCCAATCGTATTTCAGCAAACAGGTGGCGTGTTAGTGTTTGGGGCGTAATAAACCTTTATCTTGAAAGTACCTTATGCTGACACTAGTATATACAGAAACATTGAAACAAATGGAGAAATTGTCATCCGAGATTCTTCATGTACATTGCATTCCCCTTTAAGCAAGATACGTTGTAATACTTTATGCACTTTGATGTTCTTATAAGGATTGGTAGTTTGATTTATATCTATATAGTTTCTGCATGGGAAAAATGAAGGGCACAGCCTTGACCTTTTAAGAAGGGAAAATTATGGAAAGTTTTGCACATGTGCTAATCTTTGCATCAGACGATCACGTGTTTCATCTACCTTGCGGAAGACGAGCTTTGAAAACATGGTGGGCAGAGGAAAAAATATGATAACCAACACTTTCTTTAATTCACACAAACCCCTTACCATCGAGCCTTTTCTTATTATTTTGTCACGTGCTAATGCTTTGAGTTTGAAAAGTTCTAGACTTTCGTCGTCTGCTTAACCCCTTACCACACAATTCCTACTTTTAACGACCTTGAAAGCATGGCTTTTGAAAACATTGTAGGAAAAGGAGAAATTGCTGGTAACCAGCATTTTCACGTTTTACCACAATGTTTTCTACTTTATCAAAGACAGAAATAATAATTTTAGCTGCATTTAAATTATCGTCTGCAACTGCCTTCTGTTTGGACCAGCCTTGAAATTTTGTCGTTTGGTAAAGAGTTAAACCTGAAAGTAATTCATTCATTACAGACAAATACTTAAGTTGTGACAACCATCTTTCCTGCATGTTTGATGTAAATATCGAAGATAGACCGACTGACTGAAGAGTAAAGTATTCTTTTGAGAGCTCTCTCTCTCTCCCTCTCTGGCCTACTTAAAAGAATATATCCAATTACAAAATTGTACTAAGCTCGTAGGACAAAGTAAACAAAAATACTAGTCTGACGAATCAAAGCATTGATAGTATTGTAGATTTATAGATTTATTTCAGAAATAACCTATAGAAGTAAAAATCTTACCTTTGCCTAAAAACAAGGAACGTTCATGGATGTCACAAAAAATGTAGAGACCTTTGAGGACCTAAATCGCTCTACTGGCAGTGATTTTGCTTATTTTCTAGCATACATCTTTAATGCACAATAAGCCGGGCTTGAAACTGGGCTTGAACCCACTAAGACAGCATAAGTTGGCATGGTGGACTGAAAAGAAAAAAAAAAAAAAAAAAAAATACACTTTCTCAAAACAAATTGTTTGGAATCCAGCTAAAATTGATAGGGTTTCAGTACTCATCGTATTAAACAATCCCTGAAAGTTACAAAGAAATGTGACTAATAATGTGGACAATGTTGAGTAAAAAATACCAAATCATCAAATGACTTCTTTTCCTAAAATGATTGCTAGATTTTCCTCATTTCAATAGCGTTTATTCCCTCGATGATACAAATAATTTTTGCAAGTTTCAAAAGAATTGGATAAAAAATGATGACTTAATTGCGTAAACAATACATGTAAATCTTCAAATTTAAATTACTACTTTTTCCATACTGATTGTCAGATCTTTTTCAAAATCAATAGGGTTCAAGCGATTGATAATATAAACCATGAAAATATGACCACAAATGCCGACTTTATTCATTGAACAAGAAATGAAAATGTTTAAATGGCTACTTTTCCCATACAAATTGTCAGAGTTTTCTTTTTTTTTTTTTTTTTTCCCCCAAAAAATCAACAGGGTTTAAACTGTTGATGATACAAAGCAACTTTGCAAGTTTCACGAAAATCTCATCACAAATACCGACTTTATGTCGCATAAACAAGAAATGGAAATTTTCTACTTAAAATGACTACTTTTCCCATACTGAGAGTATTTTCTTTTCCAAAATCAATAGGGTTTAAGCTCTTGATTTCATCAACAAACTGTGCAAGTTTCATGAACATCCCATCACAAACACAGACTTTATCGCGAAAAACAAGAAAAAGACTAACGGGCAGACGGATAGGCGGGAAATGATTCTTTCGATACAATGTATGTAAGGTCTCTGCGTGTTAGAACCATAAGAAAAGGCCTATCTTTGAAACACAGAAATCGAGACTTTCAGTCGAACTAGATCTACCATTTATACCCGTTTTCATGTTTTGAACGTTTTTTATCTTGTTATTTTCCGCGACCTGTATTAACCATAGCAAAATATACTAAGCAGTATTTAACATAGTTTACGCTAGTAGATCTAGGTATTTGTAAATCCTCTCTCTTTACTCAATATTGTCTCGATTTATTAGCGGATTTGTATAGCAAATCCGCTTACTGTGATCGTTCCGACCGGAACCAAATACATCATGCGTAACGACGCATGCGCTCACACCGTTCTATGATCTCGGTTCGACCTGAACCAAATATATTGTCATTCACGCTTTACTTTCAGTATTAGCTAGTATACGTCAATCTCGCTTTTGTCACTACAGTATATGCTGTCCTACACGTGTATACCTATTGTCCGAAATCTAATACCAGCAAGAAGCTGATAAGATTGACGGAACAAATTACCACTCCTAAACAGTAATAGAATATCAGTTTCTGCGAGGCCCACTGAACAATTTTGACTTTCCCTGCCCTTGCTAACTCCATTTTAAAATGATTGCACATGTATGTTATCTTTTATTACAACATATTACAGCTGTATGCTACTCCACAAATCCGCTTTCCAGGACTTTGAGTCCTTTGATTTTTCCTTTTGTTGTTGTTCTTGTTGTTGGAAAGAAGCCACAATACTGGAAAGAGAGTTTTCCGCTGTGTAGAACACACTTCTTGAAGGTAACTGAGTGCAGTGCAAAACAAACCTATTCGGTTTCGGAGAAATAGACTGGGATCGGGCTGCACGGACTTTCCGGCTAATCTAGATCTTTTCTCTTCACAAAGATCACTAGAGGTCGTGATTTGCAAGATACGAATTAAGATCAGACTACTTTTCCGATGTCGATCTTAGATACAGAAACACACTAATAGGTGGAATAAAATACATGAACCGAAAAGTTTCGAAACGCGGTATTAGATCAAATGAAAATGGTTGAAAAGTCGAAAAAAGGAGATTTCATTACAGATCAAATTAAGGACAATTTCAAGGTTTTTTTCTCTTCCAGAACGACCAGGCAGAATGGACGACGAAGCTCAAAGATTCATGGGAATCAAAGTTGAAAAGTGATTTATATGGGGCTATTTAGTTTTCATACACATCAATATTCCATGTAAATTATCAATAAATACATCTGTACCAGATATAGTTTTTCTTGCAGTCTTATATACTTGGCGATTATACATTCAATAAAAAAAGGTGCATTTTCGGGCGTTTAACTAGCGGCATGGCCATTTTGCAATCCGTAACTTCGTCTATTTTGCAATCAGTAACTTCGTCTATTTTCATGACATTAGATATGACGTCATCACACTGATTTTAAAATGGGTCCTAGTAATCGAGGAGTGTGATTAAGCATGTGGCATTCCCACAAGTCTTCGCGAAACTCTGGCACAAAATCTGAAAAAAAAGTCCTAAAGAGGCTACGTACCCCGTCAAGGAAATACCATTATTATTATTACTACTACTACTATTTTTTTTTTTTTTTTTTTTTTGCCAGCTACCGGCTAACTACAATTTCAATAATTTATTTTTCAAGTTTGGTGAGATAATAAAATCTGAGTACTTAGCTTTCTTTCAGAGCTAAGTCAACATTTTCAGTCAATAGATAAAGATCAAAATAAGGGCAATCTTAAGGTTGCTGTTGTTCAGAATGATTAAGCAAAGTGGTCAGTGAGAAATCAAAGATCTGCACAAAACGTGCAGTATTTTCTTAATCTACAATTGTTCCAGAGGCAGAGAAAATTGTGATAGACAAAGATTCCTTTTCTCCGTAGAGCTGTCCAGTACCTAGAAACTGGAAACGTGACTTAAAGCAGTGTGTTATATGGTAAACAAAACACTTGACCTTAAATCATACTTATTCGCTATTTGTGTAAACAGACGATCGTTTCCTTTACTTCTCATTTGACTTATGTTGAATTACCCTCAACAAAACTTCTAAACCGCCACCTTTTACGCTGTAATTCCACATAGACCTTTCTTTTTTGCATCATAATGCAACACTACTTTTATCTTGTTTGATTCTTAGCAGAATAATAGATCAGTGTAAAAACATAGTGCCTAAGTCTGAAAAGAAACTATTGACTTATTTTTGTAAAAGGAGCATATTGAAAATTAAAAGATCGAATTCTTGAAAACATCATGCTCGTTTTCTCGGATTATAATTATGTTTGTAAATAATGTTCATGTTTTTGCCTCATTGCTGACAAAATCTCAGTAATTTATTCTTCTCTTTTCACCCTGTTTTGGTCGATAGACAACACGCATGCGCAGCCGATATGCTTTCTCTCTTCTTTTAATCAAAGCACTGAAAGCACTGCTGAGGTGGGGTGCGTTTAATCCGTCGATTGATTGATTAAATGGTGTTTTACCCCGATTTCAAATTGTATCATTCATATCACGGCGACAACTCGCATATTCATGTATTTCCTGGGATCCACCAGTACTAGGCTTGGGCTCTGAAGTGTCTTGCCCAAGGAAACTCCAGCGAAAAACCCAATGGATTTCGTGCGACTCAAACCTGGGGCCTCCAGGTCACAAATCCTAAACTTCACCACTGAGTTACGCAGGACCCCTATGTTTAATCCAACTCTAGTTGAAATCCAGTTGTCATACCAAATAATAGCATGTAGTGTTACACTGTGTACCAGAAAGAATTAAACAGAAGCAATAATGCATTTAAAAAGACATAAGCTTTATTTGAAAATCAGAAATATTCACTAGCCTGGTTGCTTTCTTGCTGGTGTGTTTCATAAACTCCATAGACATCTGATTCAGATCAATGTCAGTTCGCAACCTTGCATCTTTACTTTGAATGGCATATTTTCATAATCCTTGAGTAGACCTCTATTGTATCCATTGATACCTGGACATGTAAAAAACTACAACGGTCGCAAGAGGACATATACCCCCATCTGCTGCCTTGTAACTGAATGACCCGTCCCTTTCCAAACCCAAAATGTAAAATAACAAAGGGTAATAACTCAAAAAACCCTAAAGACAAAGTTATAGATCTTATGCATTGCGCTTGTCCTCAATGTGATCAATCTGTACTTGCAGTTTCGAGTCAATAACTTGTATACTTTGGAAAATATGCAAACCTACTACTTAAAAAATGGTTAAATACTGAAGACAGAGTTATGGATTTTGTGCGCAAGACTTGCCCTCATGGTGATCTATTTGAATTTTAAGTATGAAGTCAATAACTCTGACACTTGGAAGTTATTCTCACGACAAAAGCTGAAAACGTAGAACAACAGAGGGAAATAAATAAAAAATAATGATAATGAAGACAGAGTTGCAGATCTTGTGGTGTACAGTGCAGTGTTATCTATCTGTAACTTAAGTATGAAGAAATTAGCTTTAAAACTTTTAATGTTATGTTCCGGAAAAACCTAAGGTCAATAACTCCAAAAATAAGGTGGGCAGAGTTATGGATCTTGTGTAGTACACTAAAGCTCAATGTCAACTATCCGTATCTGAAGTATAAAGTCAAAAACCCAAAATGTAGAATAACAAAGGGCATAACCCCCACCCATACTAAAGACTATGTAACGAATCATATGAACTGCACTTGTTCTAAATGTGATCTATCTGTAAAAAAAGTTTGAAGTCAATAATTTTTATACTTTGAAAGTAATGCTCCGAACAAAATCCAATACTTAAAAAAAAAGGACAATAACTCCAAAAGTGGCGAAGAAAGAGTCATGGGTCTTGTGCACTACATTTGTCCTTGACATGATCTATTTGAATATGAAGTTTGAAGTCAACAGCTTTTATACTTTGGAAGTTATGATCCACACAAGAAATCCAATAGGTTAAATAACAAAGTCCAATAACTCCAAAAATAATTAGAAAATAGTCATGGGCCTTGCGCACTGCACTCGGCCTAAACATGATCTATTTGTCTATGGAGTTTGAAGTCAGTAGCTTTTGCACTTTAAAAGTTATGCTCCTCACCAAAATCCAATATGTAAAATAACAAAGGGCAATAACTCAAAAAATAACAGAGTTATGGTTCTTGTGCACTGCACTTATCCTTAACATGAACTATTTGCATATGAAGTTCGAAGTCGATAGCTTTTAAACTTTAGAATTTATGCTCTGAACAGAAATCCAAATTGTAACATAACAAAGGACAATAACTCAAAAAGTAATGAAGACAGAGTTGTGGTTCTTGCATACTGCACTTGGCCCAAACATGATTTATTTGTATATGAACTTTCCAGTCAAAAACTTTTAAACTTTGGAAATTATGCGCCAGACGAAAATTTAATTTGTAAAAATAACTGAGGGCAATAACTCAAAAATAAAATAAAGACAGAACCATAATTCTTGTGCACTGAACTTGTCATCAACATGATCTATTTGAATATAAGGTCTGAAGTCATTAGGTCTTATACTTTTGAAGTTATGCTCTGGACAAAAATTTAATTTGATAAATAACAAAGGGCTAAAAATACAGGTGATGAGAACGGAGTTCTGGATCTTGCACACTTCACTTGTTCTCAACATGATCTTTCTGAATGAAGTTTGACGTCAATAGCTTTTATACTTTTGAAGTTATGCTTCTGACAAAAATCCAATTTATCAAATAACAAAGGGCAATAACCTCAAAAGTAATGAGGCCTTAGTTATGGATCTTGTGTAATACAGTTGTCCTCAACATGATCCATCTGTATGAAGTCTGAATTCAATAGCTTTTAAACTTAAGAAGTCATACTCTGGGCAAAAACCAAATGTATAAATTAACAAGAGCAATAACTCCAAATATAATAATGACATAGTTAAGGATCTTGAGCACTGCACTTGTTGCCTGTGTGGTCAATCTGCAAATAAAGTTTGAAGCCAATAGCTTTTATACTTTGGAAGTTATACTCTGGACAAAAATCCAAATTGGAAAATATCAAAGGACAGTAACCTCAAAAATAATGAAAACAGAATTATGGATCTTGTGCACTGCACTCTTCTTCAATGTGATCTATCTGCCAGTAGCTTTTATACTTCGGAAGTTATGCTCTGGACAAGATTTAACCCTTTAACACACAATACTTACTTTTAATGACCCTGAACAAGAATAATTTTGAAAACATTGCGGAAAAGGAGAAAATGCTAGTGGTGAGCATTTTCTCTTTTTCCAACAATGTTTTCTTACCTATCAAGGACACGTTTTATCATTTCGGCCATCTTTAATTGGTTGTTTGCAAATGGTTTCAGCTTTGGCCAGTCTAAATTTTTGTCGTTTGGTAAAGAGGTAAGTGGGCATATGCATGGACAGACGGACAAAGTGACTCCCTTTGTGGCTGTATAATGACATTTTTGGGGGGCAGGGGGGGGCTTTGCTTATTTTCTCTATGAAATTTTTTATTGCAGTACAGGCTTCTGAAGCCGTGGTTACATCTTACGTAGTTGACCATAGTTGGCTATAGTTAAACGTACTAATCGTATTTGCCAATATTTAGACATAGATAACCATAGTTCTACACAGTAATGAAGGTAGTTTTAACTCGTGATTTGCCCATAGTAAGCACATAATTTTTCAACCTGCTCAAAAGTTGGTTACGGTTAATTAAGATGTCGTGACCCTAAATGTGACCGTAGTTTGAATATAGTTGACCTTAGATAACCGTAGTAGACCCTGCTTGACGGTAGATAATACATCATTTCTTTCTTGGCGGCATAGCATGATAAGCGATCAACAATGTAATGAAATGAAATAGGGTCAACTTTGTGCATGACCGTAAATGTGACCATGGCATTAGAGATTAGTGCTCTGTCTAAGCCAACTATATCTCATTTATCTATGGGGCGATACAAGCCCACCATGGCTTTCATTTTTCCCCTCTCTCTGGATCCTTCTCTTCATTTTTGTTTCGTTCATTTGGGTGCTTTACTTGAAAAAAAAGTGCTGTTTTCTCACGGGACAGCTGCAAATTTTGGCACAAACATCGGGCCCATTGGAAGATTTATTTTCAATCAATTTGTGCAAACAAAAACTGGCAACTATTCAATCATATCATTTATGGCAAAACATATTTGGCAGTCATTACAATTGCATCAAAATGATGTAGTATAATGTATCTTTACCAATATACACAGGGTCATTCATATTTCGAATATGGAAAAGACCATTATCTAATTCTTCTTCTACCCTTTGCTTTGTTTGTTAGTATTGGAGTTAACGCCATTTAGCAGCTCGGGTCATATCATGGCGGTCAGTGACGCACCCATGTGTTTCCTGACTTTCTCAGAGCAGTACTGATACAACTTTCTTTCTAAGAAACTGACTACCTTTCTCACAGGTGAGAAGCAAAAAGTCGCCCAAAAGAAAGTTTGCCTCAACAGGGTATCTAACTCGCAACCACCAGGTCACGAGTCAGATACGCTAACCACTGAGTTATCCGGGCGGGCTTCTACCTTTGCAGAGCATGTAAAGCAATATCAGCCTGCATGTACTCGCAGTCTGATCTTGCACTATACACTCTCCTGCTGTGTTAGTAGTTTTGGCCATGTAACAGACGAGTCAAAAACTTGATGTTGGTAAAGAACTAAATTTTATCCAAGAATAACCTGCATACTGACGTACTAGAAGCAGATTTTGTAACTATCGTAATGAAACAAGAGGGCCATGGGATCTTAAGTGACCTACTTTTCGACCCAACATGGCCCAATTTTGAGTGTAAGTGACCTGCTTTTTGGCCCGACATGGCCCAATTTCAAACTTGTCCAAGATATCAAGACAAACATTCCGACCAAGTTTCAAGACTATCAGACTGAAAGTGTGGCCTCTACGGTGTTGACAAGGTTTTTCTAAGTTTTGGCCCAGTGACCTACTTTTTCCACCAAATTTCGAAATGATCCAAGAATTTATCAAGACAAACATTCTAAGTTTCAGGCTGAAAATGTGGCCTTTACGGTGTACAAAAGGTTTTTCTAAGATTTGACTCAGTAACCTACTTTTTGACCTGACATGACCCAATTTCAATCATGTCCAAGATATCATCAAGACAAACGATCTGACTAAGTTTCATAAGTAAGCGGCTGAAAATGTGTCCTCTAGAGTGCAGACAAGTTTTTACCTATATTTTGACCTAACATGACCCAATTTCAAACTCGTCTGAGATATCATTAAGACAGAAACTCTTACCAATCTTCATGAGTATCAGGCTGAAAATGTGGCCTTTACTATGCACACAAGTGTTTTTTTTTTCTAAGATTTGGCCAAGTGAACTACTTTTTGACCCGACATAAAACATTTTCAAACTTGTTGGAGATATTATCAAGACAAACATCTCGGCGTAGTTTCATGAGTATCAGGGCCAAAAATGTACTCTCTAGAGGGCACACAGGGTTTTTTTTTTTAAGATTTAGCCCAGTGACCTACTTTTTGACCCAACATGACCTAATTTCAACTTGAACGAGATGTAATCGAGACAGACATTCTGACAAAGTTCCAAGAGTATCAGGCATAAATCTTGCCGCTAGAGTGCACACAAGGTTTTTCTCAGATTTAGTCCAATGACCCTTTTTATCCAATGTGACCAAATTTCAAACTTGTTCAAGATTTTATCATGGAAAACATTCTGACCAAGTTTCATGGGTATATGACTGAAAATGCGGCCTCTAGACTGCACACAGGCAAGTGTTGCCGACCGGATAATGGACAACGGATACAGCAAGATCATAAAAGCTTACCTTGGGCACTTCGTGCTCAGGTGAGCAAAAAAGCTGAATTTTATCTCGAGCTTTTCTTCAAAGAAAAAAGAAAATTGAAAGTTTTTGAAAAAGTCATTTGGAATTTGCTACGGCAATAATTTTTATCGATTTAGACTCATGTGTATTTATTTCTCTTTCAGCCAAATGCCACCATATTGTTATGATTTTCTTTTTTTTAATTTTTCAACATAACAGAGCCTGAAAAATGGAACTAATTGTCAGAAATTTATCTTCATTTGATCTGATGGTGTTTAACCCTTTACCAAACAATCTTTACTTTTAATAACCCTGAGGAAAAAGGATTTTGGAAAAATTGTGGAAAAAGGAGAAAATTCTAGAAATCAGTATTTTTTCCTTCTCCACAATGTTTACGTTCCTTTCAAGGAAAAACTCAATGATTTTAGTCACATTCAATTTGTCCACTGAAAATGTTATCAAATTGGATAAGTCTAAATTTTGTTGATAGGTAAAGAGTTGACCCACAACTGTATACACTTTTTTCCCACCTTCCAAAAAAAAAAAAAAGCTATATGTTACACACACACACACACACACACACACACAAAAAAAAAAATGGATAGTTGAAAGAAATCCATAATGTAATTTCAAAATACATATATTATCTAAAACATGCCTGAAATGAACAATTGTTCAGTATAACTAATTTCTCCTTTTTAAACCTTAAACAAGAGAAAAACTAACAAAAGGACCAACACGACAGTTGTACAACGGCAACCATGCCATGACATAAACTCTGCTGGCTTTCAGCCAGTTGAGCTAAAAATCTGAAGGGATACATAGTTGTAGGTCTTTCTTACTGGGTTTACACTGTTTGAGTAACATTATTTCAGACCAGGTACATCTATAATTAAATGCACCATAAGTCATCCAATAGCTCTAGGGCTAAGACAATTATCTCTCATATGATTACTTCAATCTTGATGGATGACAGCAAGGACAAAACTTTTGCGATGCTTTAACAACTTTACCGATTAACAGCTGATGTCCTGGGTTTTGACAGTACAAGGCTGGGGCCCTAAAGTACCTTGCACTAAGAAATTCGCACTAAAAATCCCAGCGCCTCCTGTAAGACTGGAACCCAGAGCTTCCAGGTTACAAGACCTACTGTTTACCAGTGAGCAATGCAGGACACCAACCGAATGAGTTAAGAAACTGTGATTGTGCACAACAAAGAATAGAATTCATGAACATGTATATCTTAGTTCTAAGCAGTACATGTATATCTGATATTCCTTAATAAATGCTGAGCAAAACAATCATTCAACCCTTTATCAAATGACAAAATTTTAGCCTTGTCCAAATTGAAAGCATTTGTAGACAACAATTTCAGTGTGGCTCAAATGGTGCAATTTTCATTTGATAGGGTAGAAAACATTGTGGGAAAAGGAGAAAATGCTGGTTACTAGTATTTTCTCCTTTTCCTACAATGTTTTCAAAATGCTTCTTTCCTAGAGTCATTAAAAGTCTGCATTGTGTGGTAAAGGGTTAAGCCTTTATCACACAATCCCGCCTTTTAACGACCCTGAGAAAGACAGGTTATGAAAACAATGCGGGAAAAGGAGAAAATGCTGGTAACCAGCATTTTCTCCTTATCCCGCAATACTTTCTACCCTTTCCAACACAAATTTCAATTGTTCAGTCACATTTATTTTGTGAAGAAAAATCTGTCGTTTGGTAAACTGTTAATATGGAAGTACTTTCTAACTTTTCGCCAAACGACAAAATTTTAGAGCTTTCCAAATTGAAAGCATTTACGGACAACAAATATTAGATGTGGCTCAAATGACTGGAATTTTCTTTGAAAGGTTAGAAAGCATGTTAAGAAAAGCATGCCAGGTAACCCACATTTTTTCATTTTCCAACAAAGTGTGTAAAGGTTTTCTTCCTCGGGGTCGTTCAAATACAGGGTTGTTTGGTAAAAAGGTTAAGTTCCTATATTTGTAACAAATTTAGACATTGCCACTTTTTTAGTTATACTTCACAATTTACTAGACAGTGAAGATGTCAGACTCCACATTCTGTGCAGTTCTATCTAGCTCTAGCTAATCTGTCCAAAAAAGCAAGTAAAAGTTAAGGATAACACTTAATTTTTACCACCAGAGCATTTAACTCTTTACCAAACGACAATATGTTTGACTGGTCCAAAATGAAAGCATTTGCTAACAACAATTTCAGTGTGACTCATATGATTTGTCTCTGGAAGGTAAGAAAACATTGTGGGAAAACTAGAAAATGCTGGTTACCAGAATTTCCTCTTTTCCCCACAATGCTTTCAAATTTTCAGTTTCACAGGGTCGTCGAAACTTGGGATTTTGTGCTAAAGGGTTAGTTTCTTCAGTATTGTAGGCCACGGGCCCATTATACAATTAACGTTTCTGCAGTCAACTATACATATATTATATTGATTATGGAGTGCTGAACACACACTACAATTTCTAAGTTTGTGACCTACATAAATCACTTACTCTCTACAAAACTGACAGTTGTTCAAATTCAAATTTAGGTTGTTTTCTTTAATGCATTTCAAGATATGTTGGTTTTTATTTTATCATGTTCTTGAAGATTTTCATCCCACACAATAATATGATTCACAATAACTAGCACACCTTCTAAATCTTGTTGATCATTACTGTCATGACACCTTGACCCATCTCCGGAATCGATCTGATCCTAAAAGGAGCACGCAAAAATCTATGTCTTCCAAGTACTGTTTGGAATGTTGTTAGTTTTGTGCTTTCATCATCCAGCTTTAATGTCCAAAATACACCAGTAGCATCTACGGTACTAAAGACATTTGCATTTTTGGCATTTCCGCAACTGTCTCCTCAACAGTTCACAATGGAACAGTGCTCTCGTAGTATATTTTCTTATTTATCGTAGATTGACGTGTTTTCGACATACACTTTTTTTCGAGGCTTTGAGGTATTTTCCCCTTGTTGTGACAACGGGAAGTAGAATGGCATTGTCGTTTGCTAAATCAAGGTATTCGGAAGCAGCATTCAACGCTTATCGATAAGAAAGTAAAACTGGGTCAAAAACAAGTGGGTGAAAATTATTTCCATCAATTATTCTATAAAATCACGATATTTGCTAGTACTTTTTGAAGGTTGCATACCAATTTCGGTAAAATACATACTAAAACAGAATTTCAATTTATCTGCTTTCAGAAAGTCACGTGACTGTCATGTGACCATGTAGTTCCTAGAAATACGGGGTGTTTGCAAATTTTACCCACCTTACAGCTTTGATACTTTTTTTCTCACTGTACAGAATTGAGTTTTCTACTACTATTTTGATTTCTGATTCAGTGCTGACCTTAATAAAATGCCCTTAAAGTACCTTTTCTCTGACAGTGCATATGCTCTGGTCTTGTAGTATTATACTTTATAACTCTTAGGGTATGAAATTATTTGGTCAACACCCCTACATGAACTCTTCTTTGTGCAGATACGAAAAGTATCGAAAACATGTCAAGGTCACTTTATTTATAGCAATTTACTTGTACTCCGTTTTCATGTTGTTAATTAATGTTTGAAACTGTATGAAAGATGATTTTATCCTTTTTAAAACCAGTAGATTTAAAGCAGAATGGAAGGAAAATAAATGCATGATTGTTATTAATACGCGACTATTTTTTCTTTATGCATTTAGTGTTTACAGTGTCGAAAACACGACAATAGTCAATAAAAATCTCGGGAAGATACGAACATTTGTGTAAAAAGCTCAAACGAAATTGAGACTGTCGTCCATGACTTTTGACGTTTCACATGTTTGTCAGTTCCATACTTACTGCCATAGCAACTGCTTTTTTCATGGTTTTTTCATGCGAGGTCTGCTTCTAACAATAACTTTCTCTGCATGACTGTTCTATAACCCATAGACAAAACTATCTCTCAGTGCCTCTTCAAAAAATGTTCAAAGCTCACAGGACTTACTTAGCCACATCAATTCTGTCAATTACTGAGTTACAGTTTCATTTTCATTTTGTATCTTAGAATGAAACTTCAAAAATCGTTCTGCACAGGTGAGGGGTTTGGGTGAATAATGGTTCTCAACTGGGTAAAAGTCATATCACTAGGCTTTTGAGATGCAATCAAATTACAGAGCAGGTTTTAGGCCTGAGATCGACTGGAAAGCAAGAAATTCCTCTTTCCTAATCATTATCATCGATGGCTGTTCGCTGTGAAATGCTGATCTACCTGTTCCTCGTACTCCACCCAGTTGTTCACGTACAGCCGAACTTGTTCTTATTTACCTGACGTTGCATTATTATTTACTGTATACCGAGAGTATAAAAAAAACCCGTCGGCACTGTAATGTTTTCAGGGCCCGGACAGTACCAAAAACCGGCATAAATGTCGACTTTTAGCTTTATTTACAGACATTCTCACATTATTCGGTTTCCAACTCAGGGCGCAAGCGCAATTAAAATTAATCAAAGTACATTGAATGTCATCCCTTGAACGGATGAAAGTTCTAAAACCCAACGGCACATTTTGAACAACTCACTTTTTCGTCCAATCAGTCATTCGACTCTGAGGCCAGTCTGTTCCTATCACTCTCGCTGAACTTACTTGAGGTTGCTCCAAATTATCTTTGTCCTCTAAAAATTAGAATTGGGATATTTTCTTTATCTGCACTGAAACCACGGTAGCGATGCTACAAACGGCGGTGGCTATGGCACAAGAACACAATCTTATCGACTAAATCAAGTGTATAGTTACGCTGAAATTTACGGAAATCTTAAGGTTTTTCCGTTTAGCGAATCGGGTTTTCAGACCAGATGCTTGCGTACGAAAATACTAAACTCTTGCAAAATCTGTGCGTTCATAGTCTTTTCATGGCACTTTTTTGAAGCTTTTTGTCGCTTAGTGGTGGGACCGATACATAAAAGCATATTCCTGCGCTTGCTTCTTTTCTCTTATAATGTAGCCGTTCTCACTTTCAGTTTTGACTCTTTTGGGATAATAGTGTATTTGTTTACGTATATATCAGGCAATTCGTGTAAGTTTCTCAATTGTTAACTAATTTTAGACTTGCATCGATGCCGAACTTAATGCAGTGTTTTCTTAGTCGTACTTTTTTGTCTGGGTGTTGATTTTGCGATGTTAGGTACCCGATAATCAGATTTTCTGGATGCAGAATCCCCCTGTGAACTGTGAGGTGGGGTGCTTCATGGTCCAAATATTTAGACGTATACATGCGTATTTACCTTTCAACACTGATCATCGGACATTTCACATTTTATTTTTCTAAGTGCATGTAACGTGTAAACGCGCCCCTCTTGGTTCCGTGTAGCAAATCCGATATCCTAAAATCAGGGAGAATGTTGTAAAAGCACTGCATCTAATATCAAAAATAATTTAACTCGATCCGAATTCACCTTTATCTCACTGAACAAGAGCCACGTTGATTCAATATTCCTTTAGAATTCTGTCGTGTAACTTTTTCAACACAACCGCCGCCATATTTTGAAGCTTATGTGGGGTTACATAAAAGAACCGAAATGATTAACACTCATTTTTGAACGAAATAACGTCCCCCCCTTCTTCGGTTCAGTATATTAATAACAAGAACAGGTACGGGAAATCAGAAAAAGGCGATCATTTAACGACAGATGAGTTATTTTTTAATCCATCATCTGAATTTTAAACATTGTATTAAGATGAGATGGTTCTGCACCATGAATATTGATCAGCATTTTCCCCTTTTTCCCACCTTCAGACCCCCAAAGCCGTCTACCCCGGGGTCGCTATGCTTCTATACCGATAGAAGACTTTTTTTTTTTTTTTTTTTTAAGAAAATGCTATAGACGTGGACTTTGCCGTAGATCTATATGTTATAGGATGGTTATTATTATTAGCATTATTATTACCATTACCGGTATTATTCATTTTAAAGATCAGATTTTTTGTTCAATCACCCGCCTTTTTCCTCGGCTCCTAGCCACATTACATGGTACATATTTGAACACCGTAAAGATATATCTATCCACATGACTATGGTTGTTAAAAAGAAGCTAGGCTATTATTAAGTGAATTATGTTTTTGTAGACGATGAATGAAAGAATGGTGTGAACAAGACAATTCTCATTCTCCGCCATAACTTACAACCGTTTGTGTGTAATGTTTAAAAATCTGAACTGGACTGGTGCAATGGCAACTGTCTTAAAAAATATTATTTTTTGTTTGTTTGTACATTGTCGACTCATCGTTGGAGCGACATGTACAAAGGGCTTTGGAGGAAAAGAAATACTTTACAAAAGTGTACTTTTGTCGGATACACTTGCAATAGCTTAAACAAAAAGAGACCTCGTCGGTAAATCGTCGCCGCATTGTTAAAGGTGGAACAAATCAGGGACAGTTCGAATGAAATCATTGCCTCAAAGGAAAATATGAAAGAGCTTGGAAGACATGGTAAATCGTGTTAAAATATCCAATCCTGGGAGAGGCTTAAAGTAAAAACACCGTCAGTTAATGACCGATTCATCAGAAAAGGTGTGGAGAGCTATGACGGAAAATGGAATCATATACAACTACCAGAGGACTTCAAATGAACATCACATAAAAAAGAACCGCGACACTGAAAAACTTGCCGGGAACCGTGCAGCCAAGATGGTTCTAGAAACCAGTTGTTACGTCTGAAAAGCTGCACAAAATCAAAATTTGTAATTAATAAATGATCAAACACTGTTTTGTTTGTGAATGAGGATTGTCCTGTTCACTCTCATCAGCATCGTGTCGAGCAGAATTCAGAAAAAATCTTTTATTGACTAATATTGGTGGGAATAGCTTTTACAATACGTCTCCTTGGCAAACCGTCGCCTTTAACAACAACAAAAAAATGTATTTCTTATCAGGTAGGCTGCAAATAATTAGCTTCATCGTAACAGGTGCAAAGTACTGTGACCATAACTTTAGAGGGATTGTCCGTCAATATAGTATAGCATACGATACGGACCGGGTTACGCTGGTTTTGTCAACTGATTCGTTTAAAACTTATGATGTGAATAAGTGTAGATAATTGTCCTTTCGTGAAATTTAAATTTTCAACATTTGCCAAACTTGTAGTTTACAACAATGCTCACAGGCTTACTTTCCTTGCCTTTTTCGTTCCTGTATTTGCATGTCTTTATCTACGTAATTTGATGGTTAAAGAAATGCATTTAAACATGTTTGGGTAGAAACGTGTAAGTTACAGTTGGACTGGCGAAAGTATACAACACGGTATCAATCAATAAAAAAAATCGAAGTCATCATTCTGAAATTTGCTTGAGTTATCTCAATGCATTTAACACACAAATTCCAGAAGGTATTGGAAACTCATAAGGGACGAGCAATCCGGGGCAATCAAGCCAAAGGGCTGAAAATACATTGGAGTGAAATATTGTCTTGGGACGAATTGCCCGGATATTGTCTCGGCATTTTTTTTTTTTTTTTTTTTTTTTTTTTTTTTATTTCTCTTTTTAAATAGTCTCAAAATTCGAAAACTGCCTGTTATGGACCTCTGGGCGGTTCAGTACTTTTTGCTACACCAGATTAAGTTTTTGAATGAGGATTTCCTCGTTCTTTTACACTTTATCGTGGGTATAGGAATTTCGTTTAAAAAAATTCTCTTAGTTGTGTCAACTACACCCTGACCGTGTTTTGCACGACAGTACACAACTAAAATAGGGTAGTGCGAAACATAACGGATTTAACTCATAAAAGGTATTTTTTTTACAAACTATTATTTGTAATCGATAAATTATTGATTTATCTTGTTAATGATGTATGTTTTAATGGGCGTTTTGTGTTTAAATTATCCGAATCTGCAGTTCAAACAGTGACAAAATTCGATGTCGGAGTTTGCTAAAGGAAACTATGAAGGAACCGATAAAACCCTACGCACACGATGAATGTTAAATTGAAAAATAACGTGCGTAGGGGCTTATAAATAGGACTAGGGTGCTTCGCTACGGTTCGCACCCCACCTTAACTTGACTTACAAAAACTACGGAGCTACATTCGTACCACTTTTTTATAACGGCGTAGTTGTGGTAATTGTATTGGTTGCACATTGTTTAACGCCGTTTTTAACATTATTTCTTATACATAGCGGCGGCCAGTACACATATCCATGCTTTCCTGGAATTTCGTTTCACAAGTACTTCGCACTATATACTTCGAAAGCCATTGGCTGCTTTCCAACATAATCATCGTCGAAACAATGATAAGTGGCGATAGAGGAATGAATCCTGTTGCAATGACTATCAGCTGTATAAGCTGGCCTTTAACGTACTTCTTTGTATTAGTCTCGAATGTATGGTTACATATTTCTGCCATGAGATACGAGACAACTGTTGCGATAATTTTAGAAAACTACTGCGATAAAACAAACTTTCGTAGAACTGTTATCTAGATAATAAAAAGATTCACGATAAAAATATCGCGATAATTCTCACTTTTATTACGATTTTTTTGCGTTCTTACCTCCATCTGACATTCACGGTATCTATAAATAGATACGGTTTCGGAACATCTTTGTCTGCAACCCTTTTCCTGATTGGTTATAAAGTCGTTCGTAAGTGGCATTTCGAGTCGTCTTTGTGTTTGTGTTTGATAGACTTCAGTTCATTTAATGTGTAGCCAAAATTTACCAATTCGGCTACAATTGTAAATAATTCAAATTCTAATTTACCGCCAGCTTGTAAAGTCAAAACTACCTAGTTCATCGAAACAGTGAATTTTCTATTCAAAGCTATTGAAAAACGGATAGAATTATCACACGGATAGAATTAACGTGATAATTCTATCTGGAATGTCAGCTTCGTGCATGAATGAGAATTTTTGCGTTAAAATCTTTATTGGTCGATGTGAAATTTTGTAGATAACATAGTTTATCGTGATTTTCTCTTTTTATCTGAAAAAATTTCACTATCTAGATAAAATTTCCAGGACACTTCGATTTATCTTGATAGTTTTCCTAAATTATCCCGATAGTTATCATGCCACCATGCGAAGGAATAAATGATTAATAATAAAGAGTATTTGCGATTGATAAGAAATGTGGAAATGCTTCATCTGCGGGTACATTATGGCAAAAGTACACGTGGGTTGCTACCGCCCATTTATATCCTCTGTCGCTTGTTAAAATCCAAGCAAATGGATATGGCAGGAAATTCTCTTTTTCTTGTATTTATTGGTAGGTTATAATTTTCTATGCGATACCCTTTATCCCATTAATCTACAGACTACGTGTATTGTCTGACACACAACTAACAGCGACTGCTCCTTTTCCAGCAGTGATCTGAGTTTACATCTGATCTTGAAAAAAAAAAAAAAAAAAAAAAAATATATATATATATATATCTAATCAAAATTTCAATTTTCAACAAAATGTAGAAAAATCAGGAAAAAAGGCAATTGCTGGCATGGTTACATTTATCATTTCTCGTCATACTGAACCGCCGAGTACGGTAGTTTAAATTATCACACTCAGTACCTCTCACACCATCTATCTTTTTCTTTTAGATAATAATTCTCGTTTCTTATGTTTTCAACATTGAATGAATACGACAAAATGCGAGGTTCGACATCAACAATTTATCATTACCTTTTCATTTTCTTCAAAACTTGGGACAGTGTCATAATTTAATGACTCCATAGACTTCCATTTGATATCAATAACAATCTGGATTCTTTTTTTCTTTTGCCATGTAAATGTGTGTCCATCTTATCGTCTGCAAAATGTAGGTTACTGCGACATTTAAGTAGTTCGTTTTTCCCAGTACAACGGTTGAGTTAATGCGTCCTTTAGATTGAGCTTGTGTAAAATTTCCAGAAATGAAGGCGTATGGGTAACTAATTCCATGCGTTGTTTACCGCACATAGGAAACCTAACCGTACCCCCCCCCCCCCCCCCCCGTTTTCAGTGGAGCGGAATAGAACGAATGCCGACTTTTGCAAAAAAGATAGCAACTTTTTGTCCCTTATCCTGCTAAATAAAAACAAGAGGGCCATGATGGGCCTGGATCGCTCACCTGAGTCAACAGGCGAAATTTCATTGCAGGGTCATAATGACCCAATGTAAAACTCATCTGAGATATTATTAAGACCCAAAGGAAGAAAACATTTGAAAATATTGAGGAAAAAGGAGAAAATACTGGTGAGATAGACAAGATGGCCATGATGGGCCTGGGTCGCTCACCTGAGTCAGTAGGCGAAATTTCACCCCGGGGTTATAATGACCCAATTTAAAACTCATCTGAGATATTATTAAGACAAACATTCTAAACAATTGTCAGGTCAATTGAGCTGAAAATGTGGCCTCTGGAGCGTCCAAAAGGTATTTCTTCAATTTGACCTAGTGACCTGGTTTATGACCCTATGTGACCCTATTTCAAACTCATCCAAGATATCAAGACAAACATGTTAACCAAGGTTCAGGTGAATTGGGCAAGAATTGCCGCCTCTAGAGTGCCCACAAGGTATTTCTGTAATTTGACCTAGTGGCCTAGATTATGACCCTATGTGACCCAATTTCAAACCCATTCAAGATATCATCAAGTCAAACATGCTGACAAATTTTCAGGTCAGTTGAGCAAAAATTGTGGCCTCTAGAACGCCAATAATACATTTTTTTTAATTTGACCTAGTGACCTAGTTTATGACCCTATGAGATCCAATTTCTAATTCATCCGAGATATCATCTAGTCAAACATGTAAACCAATTTTCAGATCAATTTAGCTAGAATTGTGGCCTCTAGAGTGCCCACAAGATATTTCTTCAATGTGACCCAGTGAACTTATTTATGATCCTATGTGACCCAATTTTAAACTCATCCGAGATATCATCAAGACAAACACGCTGACCAATTTTCAGGTCAATTGAGCAAGAATTGTGGCTGCTAGACCGCCCACAAGATATGTCTTTAAATTTGACCTAGTGACCTAGTTTATGATCCTATGTGACCCAAATTTGAACTCATCCAAGATTTTATCAAGACAAACATGCTGATCAGTTTCCAGGTCAATTGAGTAAGAATTGTAGCCTCTAGAGCGCCCACAAGGAATTTTTGTAAGTTATTCTAGTGAGCCCTAGTTTATGACCCTAGATGACCCAAATTCAAACTCATCCGAAATTATATCAAGACAAATATTCTGACCCATTTTCAGGTCAATTGAGTAAGAAATGAGGCCTCTAGAATGTCCAAAGGGTATTTATTTAATTTGACCGAGTGACTAAGTTTATGACCCAAGGTATCCCAAATTCAAACTCATCCGAGATTGTATTGAGACAAAGATTCTGACCAATTTTCAAGACAGTTGAGAAATAAATGTGGCCTCTAGACTGCTCAGAAGATATTTCATTAATTTGACCTAGTGACCTAGATTATGTCTCCAGGTGACCCAATTTTGAACTCATCCTAGATTTCATCAAGACAAACATTCTGACATATTTTCAGGTCAATTGAGCAAAAAATGTGGCCTCTAGAGTGCCCAAAAGATGATACTTTAATTTGACCTAGTGACCTAGTTTATGACCCCAGGCGACCCAATTTCAAACTATTCCGAGATTTAATTAAGACAAACATTCTGACCAATTCTCAAGTCAATAGAGCAAAAAATGTGGTCTCTAGAGTGGCCAGAAGGTATTTCTTTAATTTGACATAGTGACCTAGTTTATGACCCACGGTGACCCCAATTGAACTCATCCGAGATTTCATCAAGACAGACAATCTGACCAATTTTCAGGTCAATTAAGAAATGTGGCCTCTAGAGTGTCCACACGGTATTTCTTTAATTTGATCTAGTGACCTAGTTTATGACCCCAGGTGACCCAATTTCAACATCATCCGAGATTTAAATTAAGACAAACATTCTGACCCATTTTCAAGTCAATTGAGCAAAAACGTGGCCTCTAGAGAGCCCACATGGTATTTCTTTAATTTGACCTAGTGACTTAGTTTATGACCCAATGTGACCCAATTTCAAACTCATCCGAGATTTCATCAAGACAAATATTCTGACCAGTTTTTAGGTCCATTGAGTAAGAAATGTGGCCTCTAGAGTGTCCACAAGGTATTTCTTTAATTTGACCTAGTGACCTAGTTTATGACCCCAGGTGACCCAATTTCAAACTCATCCGAGGTTTAATCAAGACAAACATTCTGACCCATTTTCGAGTCAATTGGGCAAAAATATATGGCCTCTAGGGTGCCCACAAGGTATTTCTTTAATTTGACCTAGTGTCCTAGTTTATAACCCCAGGTGACCCAAATTCAAACTCATCCGAGATTTCATCATTCTGACTAATTTTCAGGTCAATTGAGTAAGAAATGTGGCCTCTAGAGTGTCCATGATGTAAATGTTGACGACGGACGACGCACGACGCACGACGGACGAGAGACATCGGACAACCACAAAAGCTCACCTTGAGCACGTTGTGCTCAGGTGAGCTGAAAAACGAAACTTTCAAACCTATAGTATAAACCCAAATTTTCCTATTTCAAAGGTATTTTGGGAGAATTTCTCCTAATCGGACAGCGTTGATCAAAGATTAGACTGCACGTTCTGTGCAATCTGATCTTGTTCTACACTGTTCGCAAAAAGTCAGTGAGTTGCGTTTATTAGCCTAAGGGTTAATTTGGAGTGCAATCTATGATAAAAAAAGAGAAAAAATGTGGCCTAAATAGCTCTCTGTAGAAAAGGAGCCTTGAGTCTTTGGTAGCTATGACAATATCTGCATATTACATAACAAACCAATTTTTTATCAGGTATATTTATTTTTTAGTTAATATAGCTAACTCTGACCTGTTTTACATGACAGGAATGTGGATTAAATATGTATCTTTAGTATGAGGCTTTATCATACACAATAATTAAATGTAGTTTTACTGACCTGTAATAACTACTATATTTATTGAGGGACATGAAATGAGTCTCATGGGCTATGGGTAGTTGGTTTAACTGATGAAGTAAATAATAAATAGAGTAATAGAATTATTGGCTTAAAACGCATAAACAAGAAGGTCTTTTAAAAACGATGTACAGTGTGAAAGGCTCTGGAATATGAATATCGAACTCTTTTTTGGCTCAATATGAGGAGACATAATGAAAAGTAACCCACGCGAGCATTTGCTTCTTCTTCCTCATTGCTGCGTGTCTTTGAGCTATGCTCTGTGAAAACAGGGTTTAACGCATCTACATCTAACGTATCGATCCAGGTCAGTTTGATCAGTTTCCACCTTTTTACTTCATGATTTATTCGGTTGTTAAATCAAAAAAAGATTTTATGCAGATAAGCTTGCAACAGATAGCCTGCAGTAGATCAAGAAGGATTTTAATTTGGTAAGTCCGCAGTAGTTAGGTAAAAAAGGATTTCATGCAGATAGGCCCGTAGTAGCCCCCAGAAGAAAGAGATTAAGATTTTTTACCAATCACATTCATTTGGGACTAATACAAATAATTAGGTCCTAGGCTCGCTACGCCAAAAAACACGATATCTAAACTGTTCTTTTTTTATCAGATGGGTCGCTGGAGTGGAAATTGTATATATTCATTGAATTTAAATATGCAAAGAAATTGCAAAGAAGTGTCGAAAATTATATTAAGCTAAAAATAGATTTGTTGCTAGGGTGAAGAGCGTTTCTATTTCGGTCGGGTAATAGTAGACTATAATATCTTTTGCGTGTATGTCTTTTTACGAAATTAATTTGAGAGGTATCTGGTGCTTTTCCCTTACAACAATAAGAAGAACTGTCTTGTCAATCAGACTGCTCAGAACTTTTGGAATGTGATCTTGAATCTACAGTATCCGCTATTTCGCGGCAAATGAAAAGAAAATATCGTAGACCTAATATGTATTTACGAAACTGAAAATATCTGTTGCGTTGATTTAGCCTTCAAAGATTCATGAAGGGATTTGGAGTAAGTCACATCCTAAAAGGCACGTGACCAAGACATGTACACGCATAAACGACATTTCGGGGTAAGTCACGCTTTAAGACACACGTGATCTAGACAGGTATAACGATACCCCGTTTGTTACTCGCATACAAAAAGGATCACACAATAGCTTAACCCTTTCCCAAACGACACATTTTAGACTCTTTCAAATTCAAAACATCGGAGATGATGATTTCGACATTTGTACATATAAACTCCAGCTCTTTGAGTAGAAAACGTTGTGGGAAAAGGAGAATGTGCCAGAATTTTTGCTAACAATGTTTTCATAAACCTTCTTTTCTTGGGTCGTGAAAATCCAGGATTGTTTAGCAAATGGGTTAAATAAGTATTCAGTAGACAAGTCAGTAAAATATAGAGGTAGTAATCTAGGCGCCTCGGAATCGAATCCCAGCTAGACCAAACTGTTTTCAAGGAATGATGATCAGCATTGGTCTGTGCCTGCCTCTCCCGTCACTGTACACTGTTTCTGTGATTGTTATGTAGGATAGCAGACACTTACATGGGAGCGCTGTCGTGAAAAGTACTTTAACAAGTTGACTTCTTTAAAAAACAAGAGGACCATGATGGTCCTAAATCGCTCACCTGAAATGCAACTCAGCTGTCATTGTTATGGCCACTTGCCTCTTGTTTTTTGCTCTGCATATAAGCCATCGTTCACAGATATGGCCTTCATATTCAGTCTTAATATTGTGATTATACCTTATTTATGAGTAGGTCCAAAAATAAATTAGATATGCAATGACCTTTTGATAGACAGGCAAATGAAAAGTTGACAACAATTAGACAATAATTGCAGAAAGCAGTTAAAAGACTCAGTGTTTCCCAATAGTGGCACATACATGGTACGGGTTGACATCTGCGACAGCCCAAAATAGGGTTCCACTTATAATGATACTCAGGGGACCGAAGAAATCATATCGTTTTATCTGAATATCGTTTTAACTGATGTATATTCTTATAAAAAGAGACCCTGTTGGGACCAAGGGATTAACGTCATTATAAGCAATATATCGTATTAAGCAATATAGTAATAAGCAAAGTTTACTGTAATTGTTGCAGAGATGCTCAAGTAATTAATTAATATTTTAGCAGATCAGCATTGAGTTGACTCTTTTCAAGATATAATGGTGATCAACCTCTTTCCCACAACCACTTGCAAGAAGACTCAACACCATCATGCTACATGCCAAATATGAAAGCTCTAGCCCTTACGGTTTGGGACAAGAAGATTTTTAAACATTTCCCTCTTTATCTCTATGTGAAATCCGAGACCAACAAAATATGGCTAATTTTCACACCAGGGCCATAATTTTAAGTGTTTTAGTAGAAGGCCACTAGATGATGCTACCCGCCAAATATGAAAGCTCTAGCCCTTACGGTTTGGGACAAGAAGATTCTTAAAGATTTCCTTCTTTATCTCTATGTGAAATCCGAGACCCCACAACGCAGGGCCAATTTTTAACACCATGGCCATAATTTGAAGTATTTTGGTAGAGGGTCACTAGAGATGCTACATGCCATATATGAAAGCTCTAGCCCTTATGTTTTGGGACAAGAAGATTTTTAAAGATTTCCTTCTTTATCTCTATGTGAAATCCGAGACCCCACAACATAGGGCCAATTTTTAACACCAGGGCCATAATTTGAAGTATTTTGGTAGAGGATCGCTAGATGATGCTACATGCCAAATATGAAAGCTCTAGCCCTTACGGTTTGGGACAAGAAGATTTTTAAAGATTTCCTTCATTATCTCTATGTGAAATCCGAGAACCCACAACATAGGGCCAATTTCCACACTACGGCCATAATTTGAAGTATTTTGGTAGAGGGCCACTAGATAATGCTACATGCCAAATATGAAAGCTCTAGCCCTTACGGTTTGGGACAAGAAGATTTTTAAAGATTTCCTTCTTTATCTCTATGTGAAATCCGAGACCCCACAACATAGGGCCAATTTTTAACACCAGGGCCATAATTTGAAGTATTTGGTAGAGGGTCACTAGATGATGCTACATGCCATATATGAAAGCTCTAGCCCTTATGGTTTGGGACAAGAAGATTTTTAAATATTTCCTTCTTTATCTCTATGTGAAATCCGAGAACCCACAACATAGGGCCAATTTCCACACTAGGGCCATAATTTGAAGTATTTTGGTAGAGGGCCACTAGATGATGCTACATGCCAAATATGAAAGCTCTAGCCCTTACAGTTTAGGACAAGAAGATTTTTAAAGTTTTTTCTTTCGGTTGCCATGGCAACCAGAGTTCTTCATGGAATTCAATTCTTTGAAGTATTTTAAAAGAGCATGACCTAAGGATCATTTCTGTGAAGTCTGATTGAAATCTGATTGTTAGTTTAGGAGGAGAAGATTTTTTTTTTTGTAATTGTGAACGGACGGACGGACGACGGACATTGACCGATCACAATAGCTCACCTCGAGCACTTCGTGCTCAGGTGAGCTAAAAAAGAAGCCAGGAGAGGTCAGCATCAGTGTTTTCAAATAGTTTATTGGCTGTGATTTCAATATATTTTGGTACATGTAGACAAACAAGTAAGGCATTAAATGAATGAGGAAAATAATACTTTCTTTTTTTTAATGTTGCTGGTGAAAAGGCAAAAAAACAGTACATATTCAATATTGTTATATATTCTAGGAACAAGATGCCTATAAGGGCTAGAATCGCTGTACTGGCATTTAAGTACAGGTTCAGGATTTTATAGAGAGTTGTAGAGGTATAATGAAATTTAGAGCTGATATGAGCAAAGCTATTCTTTTTCATGTTGGTTTCCAATAATACATTCATTAAGCTTTTGACCAGCTCAAAATGCATTCTTTTAAATTTATTGGCAAGGAACTTATGACCGAATGGTCCGAAGGTTTGCAAAAGAACCCAGCTGTCATGAATATTCTTTGTAAAGATTTAAAGTAAAATGAAGCCAGTTATCATACACAAGCCATTCAACAACCCTCTCTTTTCAAGTGAATGTTATTTAAGTTAAGTAAAATACTCATTTTTATATACCGGTTATAGCTGATAAAAATATGTCTACATGAAAAGGTTTTTTAGGAAGCTGTCGAGCAAGACAAACATTATAATTATCGTACACGTAAAACGATACACATGTGGCTGACGATTTCTTTTCAAACCGTATAGGCTCTTTACACCTCAGAAAAGAATCTTAAAAATGTCAGAATCAGAATCTTTGTTGACTTATACATATATGTTCATCTCTCTCTCTCTCTCTCTCTCTCTCACACACACACACACACACACACACACACACGCCCGCGCAAACATGCACGCACACATCAACTATCCAACACATCCCTACACGTGTTTATGATCAAAAGAAAATCTATTGTGGACTAATGATGATTCAATTACTTAAGACTTGTTATGGAGAATGAATATACTTAAATTATTATAACTTTTCTTGGGATAACAGTAGGTGCTAAGTCAGAGAGTTTAGATCAAAATCATAAAGAATATAAACTGTTTGAAAAGTAAGAGCAACATTAGCTATTTAGCTGACATTGTAGATCAAAACCTGACTGCATATTTGGGGGTCATTAAACCACATTTTTTACTTTTTTTTGAGGAGTGGGGCCTGAAATTGATATTTTGCACAGAAAATATTATGGACGTGACAATTTACTCTTAGTTTGGGAAAAAAATAACAAAAACAAAAATGCTAAACAAAGTGGCCCAGTAGGATTTGAGCTATAGTCGGTTACTGCCTTTGATGTATGGAGCTAACCCTTTCCCCATGTTTAAAATTTCTTTTAAATAACGGGTAAACCGTTACAAACGGAATAGGAAATGTTACAGCAACACACAAAATACTCGGCATTCCCTCGTGTTTTCTACATTTATTTATTTCTATGTTTTAATTCTAAAACCGTCTTTGAATGTAAATCAAATAGGCAGTCTTTTAATTGAGATTGTCAAAAACACTTGAAAAACGAAACCAGGTTAAAAGTTTTTTTTACTCTCAAATATACTCAAAGTTTAAGTTGATGGCATATTCTCGTCCACCGACCAATAACAGATACGTTACAAGTTTGTTGAGATTTAAAACACAATGACTTTCATGAATAAGCTTACAAAAAAGTCAGATGTTTGATGTAACTGTCATGCGAAAGCTTTGATGCAATGTGGAATAGGATTTGTCGCTTGTTGAAATATTTATTTTAACAAAAAAAAAAACATTTCCATCAACTAGTTCACCATCATGCCTGTAAGGTAACGGGATAATGTTTATAAAAATATATTCACTGCTTAACTTGGTTAGTTTTGTTATATTTTTTATGTTTCAAGATAAATATGAAAATATGACCTGAAACGTACAAACTAGTGAACTGGTCTTATCAGATTATCTGTGATGCTTGACCTTGATCTGCTTAACTTGGTTAGCTTTGTTATATTTTTTATGTTTCAAGAGTGCCTTTTATAAATATGAAAATATGACCTGAAATGTACAAACTAGTGAACTGGTCTTATCAGATTATCTGTGATGCTTGACCTTGATCTGCACATCCTGCAAACGAAAAAAAAAAAAAAAAAAGTTGCTAGACAATCACCACTGCATTATCTTCATCTATCAAACACACATTTCATTTCTCCTCGTTGTGCAATGATTACCAGTTTCCAACTTATATTTACAATGAAGGTCAGAAGAATACTTATATTAAGTATGATCCTTTATACCTTTATATTAAGCCGCTGTTTACTTTAAATAACGTGTTTATCGTGATCTGTTGTTTTTTGTAGGAACAAAACTATAGAAAGAAAATGTATCACTACGGTCATTAGGGTCCTTCCAAAATTTGAACTGTCTTTTCATACAGTGTTGATCAGGATCAGACTGTCTAAACGAGTCTTCTGATCTTAGATCCACACCGTCTACTATGTTTACACACTATCAGAAGTAAAGGAATAAGATCAGACAGCAACTTGGAGGTTGTTTTAGGTCAAAATATTTAACACACTATGAGCCAATTAACCACTTTCCCAAACAATCCCGAGTTTTAAAAATAACGACCCGAAAAGAACGACAAATAACGAGAAGAAGGCTTTTGAAAACGTTGTGGGAAAAGGAGAAATTACTGGTTACCAATATTCTTCTGTCTTCAAAATTTGCTTATGAGTGACATATATATATATATATATTTTTGTCTGCAAATGCCTTCTATTTGGGTAAGTTCCCATTTTTTTCTTTTGGTAAAAAGTTAGGATATAAGTCAGACTGTGATTTCAAGATTGATTTCGGGCAAATATGTAAAATTGTGTAATGAAGTGAAGATTAGATATTATATTATTATAATATTATAAGATTAGACTGCCTGGTCTCTACTTTGCCCAAAATTATTTAAGTCATGCTTTGTGAAAAAGGGGCTTAATGCATCTGCAAAAAGTATCGACCCAGGTCAGCCTGCGCAGTCCGCGCAGGCTTACCTGGGCCAAAACTTTTTTGCTTTTGGTATATTTTCTGCATGTGATGGGACCATTCCACCTCAGGATTCAGTCGGTTGTTAGAGAACATGGATTTTATGGATCCATAATTATATGATGACTTGCTTGGTATTATGGATCACGGGGATGCATTAAGCCCCCTTTTGCCAGAGCATGGCTCATTTGTTTGTGGGAAGGCAGAAGTCTCCCCATATTTGCACATATTTTTTCTACACCAAGATTTCCTCTTTATTTGAACACGGATAAGCCAGTATCTCATAATTCATATTCAATTCCGTTTTGAAAACGTGTGCAGACCTACACTGAAATGTTGCTGAAATGATGCTTAAAGTGTAAATCATTGTCGAAAATGGAGAACTAATAATGTGAAGTATTTTCTCCTTCACCTTCCCATCAATGTGATTATGACGGCGACAGCGTGCTTAGACAGCATTCGTGCAGTCTTATTGGAGAGAGGTCATCAGACCTCTCCAACAGTGGTGAGTTTAAAAGGCAGACTGCCTCAGAAATTGCTGTTTAAATCCAGTCCTTTTTTCGAAGTTGTTCTGATACACAGTCAGTTTCGTCATGGTTTTATAACTAAACAGAAATAAATCAAATGACTGATAGTCCTGAGAGTCGCCTGGAGGGTAATGGGTTAGAAGTTTTCACCTTTTTTTTTTTTTTGTTCAAATCTTTTAAAAGCATTCAAGATACAAAATAACTTAACCATAAGATAGTATTATATGCAAGCATATTTCTGAGTTGTCATCCTAAAATTACAAACATTAATATAATTTACATAAAAAAAAAAAAAAAAATGTGGTGAGAATTACAATTTAGGCACCAAGAACAGCTTTAAAAAGTTTAAAGTCTCTTAACCCGGATGACTTAATTTAAAAAAAATGTTTTTCAAAAGGTACAATCAATATAAAACAAGTCATTTCGTTGAAATGATATCCACCGCCGAAAAAAGCATTTTTCTTTTTGATAGAAACATAATTATAAGAGGTATTGTACTTTGCATGTAAATGGCCTTTTTTGTTATTGTGAAAATATACATTAAGCCCCGTTTTTCCATGACACGGCCTTTCATTAAATAAAAACAAATACTGTTTGTATGTGGCTTATGATAAACGATATAAATATGAAGTTTCATAAAATCTTGTCCGGTAGTTGAAACGATATTGGTCCACAATAGAAATATACATCAAACCCCTTTTTTCCATGACACCGCATTAAAACCAAAAACAAAATAAAACAAAACAAGCAGACCGGAAGACATCAAGCCTCCTTTTTCCATGACAAGGCATTACATTAAAAAACAAAAGTATATCGGCGGACTATCATGAGGAACACATTTATAAAGTTTCATTAACTTTCGTCAACGATTTTAGAAATACATCTGTCTGGGTGGACGGACGATCGGACAGACGAATGGACAACGGACATACAACATCAATACTATATCTCCCCCCCCCCCACACCGAAATTCATGATAACTGTCGAAATTTCATCAATATTTAAAGTTCCTCTCTAGCTTAATAATGCCTGTAAAGAATGTGGATAAAAATTAGGCTTCTAGGTTGATAAAAATGTTTTTATAGCACAGAATCTGAGTGACATAACTTACATGTATATCTTAATTCTTACACATATATTTAAGACAAAAATTCTAAATAATTTCAGTAGAATACGGCATACATTTTCTCTCCAGATTTAGAACAAGTTATTTTTGTATGACACAAATTTTCTAAAATTGTACCACGTGGTTATAAATTATATATATTGGTCAACTTGAATAATTGCCCTTCCCAAATACAGGATGCTGGATATGAAATTTGGGTATAATTGCTTATACACTTTCAGAGGCGGTGATTTTGAAATGTTACTACTCAGTTCTGAAGCTTCTGTGAAGTTTATAGAAACAGAGTAGAACCACTTGAACAATTTTACAAGAGGACCTTTTAGGCAACATTAGTATGGAACTCAACTGAACTTTGTCTTCTGGTATAGGATCTATGACATACTTATAGATAAAAAATGCCCTTTAGCAACTCACCCATATCTAATCTAAGCAGTCTGACAAAGTTTCGGACATAAATGGATTCTATAGCACTATTATCGTTTCGTCTGATTTGACCTAGTGACAACCTTTTTCTTTTAATCCCAGGTGACCTACATTCAGTTTTGTCAAAACTATTTTTGAGACAAACAGCTGGGCAATTTCATGATCATTGGGCTGAAATGTAGCCTCTGGAGCACACACAAATATTTGACTCAGCAATCTACCTGTCCATCGGAAATAATTTGCTTTTGTTGTTGTCCGGGTTCAAGTTTTGTCCACAATGGACTCTAAGAATGTGGCTGCTACAGCTGAAGAAAAACAATAAACCAATAGCATGATCATCAGCCTTTTAGCGTTGTCTGCGTTTTATAACGTCCCAGGAATTAGTACTGCTTCCACACCAGTTGGAAATTGTAGAGATCTACATGTATATTGCTTTGGTGTAAACTAAATGTTAGCGATTCGCTCTATTACCATTTACAACAACGCTTTACAAGATTACAAACACTCCAATAAAGAACTTGTTGTTCGAGTGGGTTAATGTTGATCTGTTTTATTATCTTTGAAATACAGTGGAGTAAAAAGTCAAGTTCTCAGATTACTGGTTGTTAGAACTGCGTAGTTTCAAGTCGAATTCCCAAGTGAATTCAGATTTTGGCAGTTACGAAAGCACCAAGTGCGTTCTGACACCCGAACTAATAAATTTTTGTTTCATAAATACTAGATTTAGGTTAATCGCACATTAAAAAAAAAAACAGCAGACTCACTCGTCACAATTCATTAAACACATTTAACTGAAAACACACTCTTTGCATGTTTAGGTGAAGCGCTAGGTCGGTGTACGCTGAAGACAAAGGCCTGTCCAGCAACTGATTCATAAATGTGTAAATTTATGAAGAATTCCGTGGTGCAAATGACGTTATACGTCACGTGATTATAAGATCTATACTTGTCGCACAGCTACGTTCCAGAAAGCACCTGCTACGAGATGACTTGGTACAGCCTAGAACCGTGCACAATTTAATTACATACGTTACGTACTATCTCTGCATATGCACCTAGATTAGGGTGTGCAACGTATGTAAAGTCCAGAATAAAAAGCTGTGAAGAAGCAACGTGTAAGAATGTCCAAGAAGGCAACGCAACCATTCCAAGTCGTTACAAATTTGTTTTAAAAAAGTAGCCTACTGTTGGGAAAAACCTCCACTGAAAGCTTCCATGTTAACTCGGTAGCGCCTTTCTCTTTCCGATCATAGGTTGAGTGTTCAATTGAATAAGACTTGCAATTAAGAACAGATTGTAAGATTTAGACTGTACTTCTAATAAGTAATTATCAAATAATTTTCACTGAGAATCGTCAACAAATGGAAGCGTGCCGTAGTAAATACGCTTGTAGTCGAAGAGTATTTTTCAGCGTGTCCGAAGTTTAGGTTACGACTACTATTTTTAGATACATACATAATGCGCTAATTTTAGAGATGATGTCTGTGTAAGCGATAGGCTATCGTGTACCCTTGTGGACGAAATGATTGTTTCAAAGGTTTGAACCGTTAAATGGCTCAGTCTGAATAGACATATTCATTATCACAAAGGCACAATTGTAAAGTATTTACAACAGAAAAAACCGGAACTTGGGACAGGAAGCGGTACAAGGCCGGAGGTATGCTTACGTCACCCCATAGATCAGGATGATAACAATGAGGGCCTGGTTGCTACGCAACCAGGCGACTCAAAAACTGAAATAGGAAATGGACGTGATTTGTTTTTATCGGACGGATTTAAAAAAAAAGTGTTATGTTTATTTGACAGCGAAGTACCTCTCCAATAATTGTAATATTTCAGTAAACAAATAAATCTAACCAAAAAGAAGGGGGCGGAATTTTCGTTAAAAAAATGTAAAAGGACACTACGAGAAAGACCAAGCGAGTTGAAAATGCGGGAAGAAGGTAATGCGACTGTCGTGTAACGCATAAAATGTTTCTACGCAGTACAAATCAATTAATACATCAAATGTTTGTTTACATGTACCAAAATATATTGAAATTAGCCCTTATCTTGCTATACAAGTGAAGTGAAACTTTCAACCCGAATGTTGCTAGATCTATTTAAATGGTACTAGTATTTTTTGAGGAAATATCTCCTTATCGGACAGTGTCGATCCAAGATCAGACTGCACTGTTCTTTGCAGTCTGATCTTGATCTACATTGTCCCCGAAAGGCCATTGAGTCGCTCCTAGCAGTCTATGGGTTAAAAACAAATAAACTATTTGAAATCATTGATGCCGACCTCCCTTGGCTTCTTTTTGAAAGAAGCCAACTTGTCATTTTCATTATTTGTATAGATGTTTTGCAGCCTGAACTGTCCTTCAGTAGTTTTCCATTGCAGAGAAAACTGTATAACAAAGGGATTTTTGTAAGGGGGGATTTTCTAACATTGCATAACTTCAATCTATGTACAAAGAGCGCTTGTTCCATTTTACCTCACCAAATTATCCTATGTTTTGCGACTCGAAAAAAGAACGCTTTGAAAGAGAACGCTGTGAGAAATAGGGTAAAAACTAGAAACTCAATGAATTATTTTTCTTAAAATTTCTTAACCTTAATTTTACTTAAATCTGATTTGTCGTCTGCAAACCCATTCTTTCTTGACGAGTGTTAAACTTTTGTTGCCCGGTACAGGGTTTAAAACACCTTGAGATGTTATCACTCGCACCATATAAGGAATAAGGACCTGCAATTTATTCATACCTGTATCGCATGATCAGTAAAGGATTGTTAAATTTGCTTGAAAATGCAGGGCATCAAGGCACGCAATAAATAACCATATCCTTCTTCAATTACAGGTATACGCGTAGCTCTACTCTTTCTCCTGTATAAACACACCCCGAATGTCCAGACTGTAGTAAACGTATCAGGAGAGAAAATGCAAGCACGGAAAGCCCTGCTGAGGTGGCGTGAGGCCAGAAAAAATTCTATATTACACAAATTGATAAGCATGCAGTGTTGCATAATATTCCACAAAAGTTCAAAAGAAGCAAATAAACATTTGAAAAAAAAAAAATGTTTATTTGTAGATCAGAGGATTCATATACATCATGTGTTGCATTTTACATATCTATTTACCAGATTGCTTCTTGCCTGTGCATTTAAAAATCAAAGCGCTGAAGGCGCTGAAGGCCTGGGCATCAGAACGGGTGAAACGGTAGGAAGATGAGGCCCAGAAGCTCAAAGTTGCTATCACATTTGCACATACTAATAAAACATATCTACTTGGTCTCACACTGACAGTCTGTGGAGATGACAACAGAATGGAAAAAAAAAAAAAAAACCCATAAAATTGTAAAGGCCAATATAATAAATATTTTTGTAAAGCCTTGGCCTAAGGGACTTTATGGATTGAAAGGAGATATTTTTTAAAGATTTTCTGTTTCCTAGTTTCTTCCCTTACGTTGCTTTGGAAACAAATCAAATGGTCTCACAGTTCTGTCTCTATTTTTTGCATTTTAGTTTCTATGGCAACAAATGAAAAGACGTCCACATCCGGGTGCCAATGCTCGGCAACAGTTGCGTTGGGTAACAAGAGCACCATATGCGGGTGCCAACGCTCGGCTGCAGTTGCTTGTTTTTCATTAAAGATACAAACTGGAATAAGTGGCATAGCTTGATAGTTATTTACCCTTATTGTTTATGTTTCTCTTTTGAAAAGTTTGAATTGAACATCTTCAGTAATAACAAAGACATTACAAAATGTCAAAGATTTTGCATGACGCCGACACAAACGACGAAGATGATGACATTAGAGCTATGAAAATACCATGCCTCTAGAAACAGCTGAGCTAAAAGTTCTTATTAAAAAGGGGGCATAACTTACTACTTTGCCAAAAATCTTTTGGTGATTACCTGCCTGTGTTGTATTGATATAAGTTTACCTTGTAATTATTAACAAAACGTCCAAACAAAAAGTCAAAGTGTGAAGTAAATTTCTTCATTAATGACAGCGATATGATGAAATGTCAAAGGTTTTGAAAATTCAAATTAAAAAAAAAAAAAAAAAAGGCGTAAGTGTGTCAAAAATATTTTGATGGTTACCTGCCCCTGCTTTATGGGTACCCCCTTTGACAGTAAACAACTTGTCCAAAACTGAAGTAAATATCTTCAGGAATAACAGAGATGTTATAAAATGTCTCTGTTTTTGCACGACGACAATGACGCATAGGCTTTGACAATAGCTTGGCGTTTCCTTCGCAGACAGCTGAGCTAAAGATTAACGGTTGAATAAAATCATATGGATGATACAAGACTACTCAAGGAACATCTCTATATAGTTTTGTCAAAATATCTGCTGTAAATGCCATTTTTCAATTTTCCCCATTAAAACTGTGTGGAATCTTTAAAGTTGCCATGATCAACCAAGTTGGAGAGCCGATTTTCATAAACAAGAGGGCCGTTGGACCTCGAGCCCTAACCTGAGTAAAGTCATCTAGGATTAATAAACTTGAAGAGCTCCTGGTTGTGATTATGTAAAACACAAATGAGCCAAGCTCTGGCACAATGGGGTTTAATGCACCTCCGTGATCTATCATTCCAAGCGAGCCGTCATATATTTATGGATCCATACCGTCAATTTTGCTCAACAACCGACAGAATCATGAGGTACTCCGGTCCTTTGACATGCAGAAAATTTGCCAAAAACAAAAAGTTTCGGCTCGGTTGACACCTTTTGTAGATGCATTCAGCCCCTTTTCACAGAGCAGGGGTGGTTTTGACCGCCATAACCTGCGTAAATTAAGAAATAAAAAAATAAATCACCCTAAGAATAGATATATTATGTTACTTGATTATTAAATTCATGTTTTACTTATCATTATTCTTGGTCCATAAAATAGCATCCAATAACGGGAAAAACAAACGTGAGCGAAAAAGCCCAGGGCCGAACAGGCCCAGGACCGAACTAGTTTTGGGACAAACAACCCCGCAACTAAACACATGATCAGACAATGAAATACTTTTCTTACATTATTCTTAGTCACAGTGCAGATTTATACAGGTGGGTACTGATATTGATGGTCTTGGATTGCCCTGCACTCCATCACCTGCTGAAAATCATCAGCTTTGAATTATGTTCTTATCAAGTTGGGGGATGGGGGGGGGGGGGTCCATTTGCAAGCAGTATTTTGACTGATGAAATAGTACAAAATGTGCCTACAAAAACTGGCAGTGACCAATATCCACTAGCAATGTGTTTATCTAACGCTTTCACTGCCTATTGAGACTTAAATATCCTGTATTGACTGCGTAGATCAAGATCAGATTGCACTTAGTAAGAAGTCTGATCTTTGATATAAAACGTCAAGCACCTGATACTAGACTCAGGTCAAAATTAGTCAGCAGTTAGATCTAAATACCTATGGAGACCAAGATCAGATTGAACTGAATGTCAAGTCTGGTCTTCGATATAAAACGCCCACCAGTTATTTAACTCTTTATCACACAATCTCCAGTTTTACGGACTCTAAGGATATAGCCTCATAAAAACCCTTTGGGAAAAGAAGAAAATGATATCTTTTTTCCTACAAGGTTTCCTGCACTTTCACAGCTAATAACTAACATTTCAGCTGAATCTAACTTGCCGTCCGCTAATCTTTTCAACTTAGACAAGTCCAAAATTTCATCGTTTTATAAAGATTAACTGGTTTTCAATGGCTCATGTTACAAACTTATATACAATGCGTAACATTACATATTTGATATTGTATGCGCCGAGATTTTTACGGATCGAAATGGTTATTGACCGAGATGTCATATTTGGACAACTTTGACAGGAAGAAATAAGGCATACATACCAATCAAATACATAGTTTTAACTTCAGACGCGAGGTACACAGTCATTTTACGAACATTGATCAACCATCACCTGAGGTTTGCCGAATCTTTCTTACACTGTTACAGGGCACTAATTAACAGTTATCAATAAGCTCACAGGGCCCAAAATTCTTAGTTAACACTTTCGCACGATTGACATCGCACATCTGTCAAAGTTTTTTGTTTAATTAAACCTTACTATGATGTTCAAATCAAAATAGTTTTTATTATTTTTAGGGGTCGTTTCTTTCAGCGTAGTGAGATGGACTGCAAGCGGTACTTTTCACTTTTACTCGGGTTTTTCCGTAAATGCTTGGATAGGGTTGAAATTCTGGCATACGATTCCTATGGCCTTGGGCTTGGCAAGCCAGGCCCAGGCAAAAAATCTACATCTGATTCAACTTTAAGTCAGTTAAGAAGGTTATAGTTACATTTCATTCCTGACAGTTTCATACCCCTGACAGAATGTTATAGAATTTACTCAGTAAATATGTTCTTAACCAATAAATCTTGGGGAAAATTGGCTATGTTCAAAACATCCTTCTTGTTTGGCTATGCCAAATAGAAACAAGAGAAATATAGGCGCTAAAGGCGTCAAAAAAGAGGAAAACTCCTTAATGAAATTTACGGTGGAAGACAAATTTCTGAGATTTTCCTGGGAACGTCTCTTTTTCTTAATTGTATTGCATGGAGTCAGCTTTTTTAAACGAGGAAATCTGCAATTAGCCAAGCCAAAAAAGACAGATTTCCCCTTTCCAGTGATTAATATGTTCATTATTGGTTTGATTATGCGTGCTTTTGCAAGAGAAAATCATAATTCGAACTGTCAACCAGTCTGCTTACTTCCCTGAATTTATTTTGACAAAACATTTAAAAATATGATCTTACCGTCCTCCCTAAGTCCTAAGTTAGACCGGGCCCCGGTAGCTCAGTCGGTAGTGTGCAGGACTTGAGCAGGGCGGAAGGTCAAAGTTTTTAGGGAGCTATCTGTTTTGAAAAAAAGAAGTTCCTAGTTTATTTTGATGTTAAACGTTATACTCAGATGCTTGTATTATTCAACGTGCAGCCGAATGTTTATCGTTATATCTTTTTGTTCTAAATTTTTTTTCAAGTAAAGTCAAACAAAGTACATCTTTTGCCCCAGAACAATGAAACCATGTATAGAGACTGTATGTCATTGATCTATTGTGTGAATGGTCCTTGTTTAGACCTTCTTGGTATCCATTCATATCTTTGGTTGTAAAAAGAATGACATGTTTTGGGCTTGGCATATTTTCCCTGAGATTTTTATTGCAGTGCAGACTTCATACAAATAAGTGCTATGCCTAAGCTAATTACGGATTATTTGTGAACCAATCCATGCTTTCCTGGTGTTTCTTTTACCAGTACATCGTACAATATGCTTACCAAGCCACTGGCTTTTTCCCTACATAAGCATCGTTGAAACAGTAATGCTGTGGCCTTTGCGTATTTCTATGCTTTCCTGCCGTTTCTTTTACCATTACTTCACACATTGTCCTTCGCAGTTCTTCAGCCCGGCTGGGTAGCTATGTGGTAAGCGCATTTGACTTGCAACTAAGTGGTTGCGGGTTTGATACCCGGAAAACTCTCTTTCCGACAATATTTCGCCTTTATCCTCCGATACATGTAAGAAATTAGTCACTGGCTTGGAAAGAAAGTTTTGTCAGTACTGGTGTGAATTTGCCAGGAAACTCATGCACGTACACCACCTTGACATAACCTAAGCTGCTAAAACAGCATTAAACTCCAATACAGACCAATCGCTGTTCTTGTTTTCCCACATAACTATGGTCGAAACTATAATCAGCAGTGAGAGAAGAATAAAGCCTGACCCTATTACTATCATCGATCCTCGGAAACAGTTTCTGGGGATGATAGGCCTACAAAACCGCCAAACCTTAAGTTTCTTCTTTCCTCTTATCGTACATAGTACTCTGTCCCAACGCTCGGCTTTAAATTCTTTTATGGTATAGTGTATTTGTTTACATATCCATCGTGCAAGCCGTGTATTACTTAACAAAATTCAATTTGCCCTTCATTTTATTTCTCTAACTCGATAAACCTTACAGTAAAAGTTTACATTATTGTTTGTTAGGAATACATGTTTAAAACCACGAACCATGATGAGATAATATAAACGTTATAGAGTTGGGTTTATGAATTATCTTGTTACGGTACATGATTTTAAACCTGTTATCTTGAACATAAACAATGATATAAACTGATAATGAAAATTTTATCGAGTGAGAGCTATACTTTCGTTACTGTTATCGGCTATAATAATAATAGCGTGCGGAGATAACCGAATATGCACCGAGGGCACGTCCAGCCTTGTCTCAAAGTAACGTTTGCATTAATGCCAACTGAATGAAGCATTTTCTTAATGGAACTTTTTGCCAAGTATGACGATTTTAGTACACAGAATCAGTCTTGTTTGCGTTTGATTTGCTAAATGGTAAATCTGAATTGAAATAAAAAACAAGAGGGCCATGATGGCCCTGTATCGCTCCACTGTCTTATAATTATAAACCATAAATACTAAACATTTCAATTCTGAGCCAAATGGTTTCAAAATGAAGACTTACAAAGTTTTCTCTGTAAAAGCCCATGTGAAAGTTGAGACCCGCAGGGCAAAGTCATTTTTGATCCCAGAGCTATAATTACTTGAACCCTGGTAGAGGTCCACAAGATAAAGCCATATGCCAAGATAATACAAGTCTATGCTGTATGGTTATAAATAAGGTGATTTTCAAGTTTTGTCCATATGAAGCCTCTGTAAAACATAAAACTCCTGATGCAAGGCTAATTTAAAAAAAAAAAAAAAAAAAAGTGATCCAGATTTGGTAGCCCTTGGGTTTGCGGTTACGAGCAAAAAGATTTTTCGAATTTTCACGCTACAAGCACATGTTTATGACCCATGAGATAGGACTAATTTTGACATAACTTGAATAACTTTGGAAGAGGTTATTTAGATTACACTCATACAATATTACAGCTGTGACTCAAGGTAAGGAACAAGAAGACCTTTTAAGTTCTCACTATATTAGCCTTTGGGTGAAGCAGTTTCAGAGACGATAAGCTTGATGGCCTTAGGCCTGTGGAGCTAAAAAGCAGTATCTTTTTCATGAGCTACAATGACGTTAGTAAATACAAGCTTTTGGAAAAGATTTTTAACGGTTTTTCAATACTTTTCAGTTTTGTAGCCATAGCAACCATAGCTTTTTACAGAACTTAATTCTTTGAAGACATTCTGAAGAACATCATGGCAAGATGGTATATGTAAAGTTCGGTCAAAATTGGAAGAGTGGTTTCAATGAAAAAGATGGAACAATCTTGGTAGAAGTCTACAATATGAATCGGCATGCCAAAGGTTTATAGCCCTAGGCCTTACAGTAAGGATAAACAAGAGGGCCATGATGGCCCTGGGTCGCTCACCTTAGTAGAGTGCCTTAAAGGTTTTTCTTTGATTTGACCATGTGACCTAGTTTTTGACCGCAGGTGACCCAATTTCAAACTCATATTTCATGAAGACAAACATTCTGACAAATTTTCAAATCAATTGAGCAAAAAATGTGGCCTCGAATGCCATAAAGATATTTCTTTAATTTGACCTAGTGACCTAGATTATGACCCCAGGTGACCCAAATTTGAACTGGTCTTTGACTATATCAAAAGAAACATTTTAACCAATTTTCAAATCAAATGAATAATAAATATGGCCTCTAGAGTGCCCACTAGCTATTTCTTTAATTTGACCAAGTGAACTAGTTTATGACCCCAGTTGACCCAAATTCAGACTCATGTGAGATTTTACAAAGACAAACATCTAGTGACCTAGTTTATGGTTCCATGTGACCCAAATCCAAACTCATCTGGTATTTCATCAAGACAAACATTCTGGCCAAATTTCAGGTCATTTGAGCAATAAATGTGGCCTCCAGAGTGCAAACAAGGTATTTCTTTAATTTGACCCAGTGAACTAGTTTATGACCCAAGTTGACCCAAATTAATCTTATGTGAGACTTTATAAAGACAAACTTTCTAATTTTCAAGGCAATTGAGCAAATAATGTGGCCTCGAGAGTGCCAAAAAGGTATTTCTTTAATTTGACTTAGTGACCTAGTTTATGACCCAAGATGACCCAATATTGAACTCAATGAACTTGTTGCACTTAGATGGGCAAACAAACTTAGAAGAGAATCACTACATACCAAATATCAAAGCTCTACGCCTTCCAGTTTTAAAGAAGAATTAAAGTTTTCCTTCTTTGTTCCTATGTTCGAACTTGTGACCCCCGGAGCTGGGCCAGTTTTGACCCAGGGGCATCATATGAACAAACTTGGTAGAGGTCCACTAGGAAATGCTACATACCAAATATCAAAGCTCTAAACCTTCCCGTTTAAGAGAAAAAGAAATTTAAAATTTTCCTTCTTTGTTCCTATCTTCGAACTTGTGACCCCCGGGGTGGGGCCAGTTTTGACCCAGGGGCATCATATGGACAAATTTGGTAGAGGTCCACTCTGAGATGCAACATACCAAATATCAAAGCTCCACACCTTTTGGTTTCAGAAAAGAAGAATTTTAAAGTTTTCCTTCTTTGTTCCTATGTTCGAACCTGTGACCCCAGGGGCTGGGCCAGTTTTGACCAAAGCAGCATCCTTGGAACAAACTTGGTAGAAGTCCACTAGGAGATGCTACGTACCAAATATCAAAGCTCTATGCCTTCCCATTTAAGAGAAAAAAAATTAAAGTTTTCCTTCTTTGTTCCTATGTTTGAACTTGTGACCCCCGGGGCAGGGCCAATTTTGACCCCAAGGGCATCAGATGCACAAACTTGGTAGAGATCCACTAGAAGATGCTACATACCAAATATCAAAGCTCCATGCCTTCCTGTTTCAGAGAAGAAGATTTTTAAAGTTTTCCTTCTTTGTTCCTATGTTGGAAATTGTGACCCCCGGTGCGGGGCCGGTTTTGACCCCAGGGGCATCATATGAACAAACTTGGTAGGGGTCTACTAGGAGATGATACATGCCAAATATCAAAGCTCTACGCCTTCAAGTTCCAGAGAAGAAGATTTTTAAAGTTTTCCTTCTTTGTTACTATGCTCAAAATTGTGACCCCCGGGGCGGGGCCAGTTTTGACCCTAGGGGCATCATATGAAGAAACGTGGTAGAGGTCCACCAGGCAATGCTACATACCAAATGTCAAAGCTCTATGCCTTCCAGTTTCAGAGAAGATGATTTTTAAATTTTCCCCTCTTTGTTCCTATGTTTGAACTTGTGACCCCCGGGGCAGGACCAGTTTTAACCCCAAGGGCATCATATGAACAAACTTGGTAGAGATCCACTAGGAGATGCTTCATGCCAAATATCAAAGCTCTATGCCTTCTAGTTTTAGAGAAGAAGATTTTTAAAGTTTTCCTTCTTTGTTCCTATGTTGGAAATTGTGACCCCCAGGGCGGGGCCAGTTTTGACCCCAGGGACATCATATGAACAAATTTGGTAGAGGTCCAGTAGGAGATGATACATGCCAAATATCAAAGCTCTACGCCTTCAAGTTTTAGAGAAGAAGATTTTTAAAGTTTTCCTTCTTTATGACTATGCTCAAACTTGTGACCCCCGGGGCGGAGCCAGTTTTGACCCCAGGGGCATCAAATGAACAAACTTGGTAGAGGTCCACTAGGAGATGCTACATACCAAATATCAAAGCTCTGCGCCTTTTAGTTTCAGAGAAGAAGATTTTCAAAGATTTTGCTTTTTTTTCCTTTTTGTTGCCATGGCAACCAGAGTTGTGGATGGAATTCAATTCTTTGAACAATTTTGGTAGAGCTTTACCCAAGGAAATTGTTGACGGACGACGGACGACGGACGTCTGACATAGGGCGATCACAATAGCTCACCTTTAGCACGTTGTGCTAAGGTGAGCTAAAAAAAGATATTTTAAGTTTTCATTATGTAAGCCTATCTAAAATTTGTGAACCCTCGAGTGGGACAAATTTTGATCCCAAGGCTCAAAACATGCCAAATTTGTTAGTCCTATGCTTTATGGTTAGAAACAAGAAGATTGGTCGAGAAGTCTTCACTATATAAACCCTTATAAAACTTTGACCCCAGGGCTACAGTCGGACTACATGGGGAATATGTGTATTAGAAGAATAACATGCCAAATTTGGGAGTTTTTGGCCTTATGGCTAGTAACAAGACGGTTTCTGAAGTTTTCACTCCATAAACCTATGTAAAATTTGTGACCCCTGGGGCAGGGCCAAACTTGATCCTAGGGCTGTAACTTGGGCCCTCTTTGTAGTTGTTCACTAGATAATGCTATAATTATGCAAAATTTGGTAGCCTTATGGCTATGTACACCAAAATTTAAAAGTTTTCCCTATATAAGCCCATGTAAATCTTGTGAACCTCCCCCCCACCCAGCATGAGGCCAAATTGACGCCAGGACTGTAATTTGGGCACTTTGGTAGACTCCCACTAGATCAAGCTAAATGCAAAATTTATGGCTAGGTACAGGAAGATTTCTTAAGTTGTCACTATGTAAGCCCATGTAAAACTTGTGACCCCTGCGGCGGGGGCCAATTTTGACCCGCTTGGTAGAGGCCCACTAGATATAGCTACACTGTACATGCAAAATTTGGTAGCTCTAGGCCTTATGGCTAGGTACAGGAAGATTTTTAAAGTTTTCTCTATATAAGCCTATGTAAAACTTGTGACCCCTGGGGCAGAGCCAATTTTGACCCCAGGGCTATAATTTGAAGAAACATGATAGAGGTCTACTACATAAAGCTACATGCCAAATTTGGTAGCCCTATGCCTTATGGTTTCAGACAAGACGATTTTTAAAGATTTCCAATATTTTTTCAGTTTTGTTGCCATGGCAACTAGAGTTTTTGAAGGAATCAAATTATTTCAAGAAATTCTGAAGAGGACGATGGCAGGATCATTTCTGTGAAGTTTCATGAAAATTGGATGGGTAGTTTCAGAGAAGATGTTTGAAATAAAAGTTAACGCACGGATGGACGGACGGACGCACGGACTGACGGACAGACGGACGGACGCACGGACGGACGCACGACGGACACCGGGCCATGACATAAGCCTAAAAAAACTGAATCGTCCAAATTCAAAGCATTTTTAGATGACAAATTACTTGTGTCTCAGTTGATGTGATTTGTCTTTGAAGTATTTATTTGTGTGTTTGTTTGATTGTTTATTTAGTTTTTAACGCCTTTTCAACATTGTTTCCCGGCGGCCAGTACATCTATATATACATTTCTGGAGTTTCGTTTACTTCGGATAATATTTTTCCCAAGCCACTGGCAGCTTTAACACATACCCGTTATCGAAACAATGATCAGCGGTGGGAGAGGAATGAATCCTGTCGCAAAGTCTTTCATCAAGAGAAATTAGCCGAGCTTAGGATTAGAACTAACGACGCTCTGGTCTCAAATTTTAGACGTTACAGACTTTGATACCCTTAAAGTATATGCAAAAAGTCGCGAGTTCAAATAACCCCGACAAAAGGAACGTTTAAAAACATGATGTGAAAAGGAGAGACAAGTTGTTTTCCACAATCTTTCCTACCATTGAAAAGACAGTTCCAGTCTTTTGAGCAACACTTAATTTCTCGTCTGCTTAAAACTTGGGCGAGTCTAAAATTGTGTTGTCTTCTAAATGAATTCGGTTTTTCTGTTTGGTTTGGATGGTCCTTAATGCCGTTTTCAACTTTTTCTTTCAGTTATATGCTGTCGGTCAGTGCACATATCCATGTGTTCCTGAGGTGTTTTTCAACAGTGCCTTGCACAATATTCTCCCAAGCCACTGGCTGCTTTCCCACATAAACGTCGTGGAATCGATGATCAGCAATGAAAAAAAGATTGAATCCCATTACAGTGATAATCAACAATCTCTGGAAAGAAATTGGCGAAGCTAGAGGGTCGAACCAGACACCCCTGGTTTTAAGCCCTGAACCTTCAAGCGGCTATACAGAGGATTTGTGAGTAAAAAGTATCGTCAATGATTATTTTCAAGAGTCTTCTTCCACAGGGTCGTTAAACAGGGGATTGTTTGATAAAGGGTCAAACTGTTTCATTATTTACGTCATTACCTATATCATCTGTATTGGGTATTTAGCAACTGTAGAAACTCTCCCTGTTTGCTCGGGGTGCTATTAAGAGTTTTAAAATCCAACCAAATTTTTAACTTTAAATCCTTTCTGGTCTTATACAAAAAGAGTTACCAATGGCAAAGATCTGTCCCGGTATTTAAACGCAAAAATGCATTTTATTTGGTGCAAGTAATCATCCAACTTGCAACGAAATATATAAGTAGAATTCATCTTTTGCTTGCAAGAAACTTTTATTTGTAGCCAACAATCAAAATAGTAATTTTTAAATACAATCTATGTGAAATTAAAGTTTTAAGTAATCAATAAGGATTATTGATAAGCGTCTGTTTTTTTTTTTTTTTTTTTTTTTTTTTTTTTTTTTTTTTTTTAATCACCATACAATATACAGTAAAACCTCGACAATTCGTATTCCAAAGAGGACAAGCAAAATGTTCGAATTATCGCGGTTCTCGAATAATCCGAAATATCAGTGATAACAAAGTTGCATTCCGTTTAAGATTGTAATCAAAGTATACTTCCCCGAGCAATACAACCGAGTCTTTGTTCCTTTTTTCATAACATTCAAAGAATATCACATCGAGTTGGTTATTTTTGTAATTGCACGTGTTTTGATTATTAATAAATATGAGTTCTTGGAAATGAATCACTTTAAGTGACCCTTTTCCCGGAAAGGTCGGTACTGTAACTTTTACAAATTCGTAACATCTCGCCTTTTGTATTCGCCCCCAATAACTGTCACCCCACGGGAACGTATGCTAACTTTTATTTCTTTACGTGAGAAAACACAAGAAGGTAATATTAATATTGTGCTTGCACTATTCCAGAAAAATTATAGTGCAATGCTTTCATTCATCATTAATATTTCTTTGGTGGATGAAGAAAGCAATACAAAACAAGAAATGGCTACAGCATATATCGATTAATTGTAATCCATAATTCTTTGACAAATTGTTCAAGGATAGTCTATAAAGTACCAAACACGCTTTTATTGACGTATTTTAGTAGTAGGGGTTTTGTTTGTTTGAAAATAAAAACCGTATTATGCCCCCTCGCACCCATACAATACATCAATATAACAATAATCATCAATATAACAATTTTATGTAACATTAACATGCTCATAAAATTAACATAAAATTGATTAACAAGCCAATCTAATTAAGGCTAGCAAACAAAACGGCAAAACTTTTTTAAGAATATTTTTTACTTAAGTTAAAAAAAAAAAAAAAAAAAACCAACGCATCAGCTAACCAACTAAAGCCTAACGAAGGCCCACGCATCAGCCAGCCAACGCATCAGCTAACCAACGCATCAGCTAACCAACTAAAGCCTAACGAAGGCCCACGCATCAGCCAGCCAACGCATTAGCTAACCAACACAATGGCTAACCAACTAACCAGCTAGCCAGTTTATGAGTTTGTGGATGGCTTAAGATTTTTTGATTAAAAAAAAAAAAAAAAACCGACGCATCAGCTAACCAGCTAAAGCCTAACGAAGGCCCACGCATCAGCTAACCAACGCAATGGCTAACAGGTTTATGAGTTAGTGGGTGATATTGATGAAAAAAATTTAAAAAAATATTATAAAATTTTTTTTTTATTTCTATTGACAAGAAATAAAAATTGAATTTAACTTTTAAAGTTAAAAAAAAAATATTATAAAAATGAGTGTATTGGATAAAATTTCAAATAAATTTATAACAGAGTTATGTCAGACGGTATTAAATAAAAAATCTATGACCTACCATACGTTTGATTTAAATAAAGAACTTTTTCAATTTTATTTTAGTTTTTCAGAAAAAGAAAAGGATTTTTTCTATTTGCTTATTAAAATAATGCCTTTTGTTTATTTCGAATTTAGTAAGCATAAGTTAGAAAAATCTGATTTTGAAACGATAGTTTATATTGGATTTCCAGATACACGCATGGATCCGGGTGATCCTTATCGTTATATTGGCAGACCTATTTATACTGGCATTAGAATTCCATTTAACCAAAGTGATAATTTTATTAGTATTTATAAAAATGCTATAATTGATTTACTTAAAGATATTTCTAGAGAAAGACAACCTACAGATTATTATTTATTTCCTCTATTAACATTTAAAAATATTCATTACCATTTACCTCTTGAATATTCTGGCGATTTTACATCTTTTGTTGAATATTATGGTGAATGGTGGGGTGATTTACATAATTATCTCTATGATGAAGATGAATCTTATACAATTAATCATGGTGAAGGTTATCAAAGATTTAATGATGTAGAACAACAAGCGCAAAACCTTCGTGATGAAAATCGCCCAGTTTTCTCAAACCCAGAACTTGTAAGGCCTGGAGATTCTCTTTATTGCTCACCATCACCAACAGCAATTAATGCAGATCAACCTTTTAAATCGAATGAATGTGTAATTTGTTTAAATGAAAAACCGAATATACTTTTTTGTAATTGCGGTCATATAGCTACATGCAAAAAATGTTTTGAAAATTATAATAATCCTTTATGCCCTATTTGTAAAACAAAAAGCGAGATAATAAGAAAAATTTTATAAAAAAAAAAAAAAAAATTTATATACTATTAAATATTAAAAAATTGAATTAAAAGTAAAAAATCCAGCAAACTAATATATAGGAAGATGAGTAATACATATGAGCCTATAGATGAACAAGAAAAAGAGTACCGTGATGAGTACTTACGTAAAAAAGAAGCAAGTGATGAAAAAGAAGAAGATAGAGAAACCGAACTAGAAAAAATAGATAAATGCATGCATGATAGACTAGCAGAGGCATTACGCGGGCTAGAAGACAAACTAATATCAGTCATTAATCAGTTTTTTAATGATGTTGATGATGACCTTGATTATCATTTAGAAGAAGCAATGAATGATTATGAACTAAATGACAAACCTTTATGGAAAATAGAATTAGAAAAAAAATGTGTTGTTGATAGTTTTGTTGATAGCATAGAAGACTATTTGCATGAACTAATATCAGAAAGAATTAAAGAATTATAAAAATAACAGGTTATATACAAATTTTATTTTTTATATAACCCATAAATAACATCACTGTGGGTTTCCCTTTACTCTCAACATCTGGGACTTTGGTCATTAAGGTTAAATTATTATTTAATTCATTTAATATAATATGCTTACTCATTTTTTAAAAAAAAAAATAAACATATTAAAAAAATTTGAATTTAAGTTAATTTCATTCACCGATATTTTAAGAATGCCTAAAGGAAAAACTGCAGGATTAATTTCAAAATATAAAGAATGCTTTGCTAAAAGAAGCGCTGTCTTTAAAACTTTATCTATAGATGAAATGAAAAGTAGTCTTCATGATAAAGTACATGAATTAATTAAAGATATTAATGAAAAAGAAATTAGTAATAAAACTTTAGAAAAAATTTTAATTTGTATTGGTGAAAAGAAAGTTAAAGGAGAAAATAGAAATGAAGAAATGAAAAAAATTATTATTACTTTTATTTTAGAAAAGTATAGAGAAACTAAGAAAACAAATAAAAAAAGAGACATATTAACCCTCGTTGAGCAAATATTTTCTGTTTATGGAATGTGGCATATTAAAATGTTTAAAAAGAGTACTGGAACAAATCATTATTAAAAAAGAGATTTTTTTTATTTCTTTTGTCAAGAAATAAAAATTGAATTTAACTTCTTAAGTTAACAAATATATTATAAAAATGAGCATGCTAAACAAACTTACTCAAGAACAAATAGATAATCTTAGCAAAGTGATTAAGCTAAAATACACTTTTTCCCTCCGCAAATACAACATAGATAATTATGCGGTACTCCCCCCTATTGAAACAAGTGATGGTTTAGCCCCTTTTATTTATTATGAAATGAGTGAAAAAGTAAAAAATGGCCTCTTTTTTACATCAAAATACATAGAAGATTGTGCTATTCACATGTACCATAAAAACAATGCATATATGGTTACTGATTTTATTGAAAACGAAAAATATCACGGAACAATAAAACAACCCAATATTTTAAAAAAATTAAAAGAAATTATAAATACAATTTGTTTTTTATGTGATGAAGATGATGATATTTACTACCCCGAAGAAGAAGTTTATGTTAAATTTTCAGTGGAATATCCTACCTATAAAACTTTTCCCATGATAGAGTATAACACATTTTTACCATTAATAGAACAAAGGGGGCTTTATGGGTTCTTTGATCAAGAGGAACCCACATCTGAAGATAAAGAAGAAAGGTATGAAATAAACATAAATAAAGGCAAACTTTTAAAATCTAATTATTGTGTTGCTTGTTTAGATAAAGAACCAACAGTTGTATTTTGTAATTGTGGGCATATGAATATATGTAATGAATGTTTTGATTTGCTTGAAAATAATAGTATATGCCCATCTTGCAGAGCATTAAATGATGAAGTAAGAAAATTAATTTAAATATTTAACCTTATTACTAGGTTAAATATTTTTTACAAGTCCAACTCTATCAGTATTGACAAATATGCATTTTTAGCATTTGGATTATTTCTCTTTGTTATAAAGTTAATAACATCACATTGTTCTACTTCTAAAGGTTTAGGAAAAACTGTACAACTACAACCTTCTCCTTTCTTTTTTAGTAAGGAGTAGTCAGGCTGTTCAACTCCATTTACGACTATATTAACTTTTGACTCTTCTTTTAGAACACCGGTTTGCTTAACAACCATTAAAGTTCCTCTTATAATTCTACCAGGAGCAGCCATACAATATCCTCCTAACCCATGACTTTCTCCAACGCCTCCATTACCAAAAGCAAACTCATAACTACCACTTGCTAATGGACCTTGTTCCTCAGCATGCACGCTTATAATAGGTTTAGGGCCTATGAGAGAAGGAAGTGATACTTTTCCATCCACATAAGATTTTGTTGCTAAATCTCTTTCTTCTACTGGTGCTCCAGCATTTTTTATAGAAAAACCTTGAAAATCTACATCAGATATTGCTGTAAAACTTCCATCAGGATTTTTTACAATAGCTCCTCCATTATCAACATAATTTTTATTGGCAGCTGCATCACGATCTGTAGGATTTGGTAAACCAGTAAGTGGGTGAGTGTTCATATCTATTTTATCAGTTGCTAAGAAAGTGCCATATCTGTTTTTTGTTAAAGCATTATTACCTGCGGATATTGTCTTAACAGCGGTATCTACATAAAACTTATTTGCTACTTGTTGGTTATCTATAGGTGATCCAACATTGTTAATCCTAAATCCATCCATAGAAATATCACCACTTGCTGTACCATCTGCTCCCAAAACAAAAGCACTATTAGCAGCATCTACATATTTTTTATTAGCAGCTTCACTCGGTTCCTCAGGGTCTGCTATATTTTTTATTTTATTAAAACCCATATTTAAATATCCTGCCATATGGTATCCTCCATTTTCATCTAACAGCTCAGCGTTGGCATCAACGTAACTCTTAGTAGCAACATCCTGTGGATTTACTGGATTACTAACCCGTGTTAATGTATTACCATTCATATTTATAGAACCAGCAACAGGCGTTGTTCCATCTTTACGTAAAAAATTATTACTTATGTAAGCAAGTGATACACCATCACCGCTCGTTTTAACTTCATCCATTCTTCCAAATTTATCAACAGGCATTTTTTAAATATTACTAAAAAAGTTTATTTAAAATATCTTGAAATTTGTTACCCAAGCACAATTCTTTAAGAATGTACAAACATAAATGGCCACAAAATACTTCCCCAGCTTGTTGTAATTGGTCTGTATTGTAGTGTATTGGACTTTTTAAATAATCTATAATTTCAAGAGGTGGTTGTATACCATAACTATCAAAATAAATTTTAGTTTTACCATCCTTAAACCAGGCTACCCAATGAGTGCCAGGTCCACCTGCGTCATCAAGATTTAATATGCCACATTCTTTATTTCTTACTTTTTTAGGTAAGGTATCTCTTAAAAATATACCTTTGAAATTTTTTATTTTTAATTTTTTTGCGGCATCCCCAAGTTCAAAATTACTTAAAGGTTTATTTTTTAAAGTTATATTATCAATTAAAATATTTTTCATTTTTATATATTTAAATATTTATAATAGCACTATTGTCAACCCATGAATTAAACTCATCAGAATAACCTTTCCACTTTACGAGAGATTTCTTTTTTCCCTTTTTAATAACCTTTTCTATCCTATACACCTCTTGTCTTGTTTTTTGTAGTTCAGGTTCATAAAAACTACCTTTTATTTCTTCATCATTTAAATCTTTAATCTTATACGTTATAGGTGATGTTTGTTTTACTTCTGAAACTGTAAAAACCTCTTCAGTCCATCTTGTGGTATAACCTTTTTCAAAAGTCTTTTTCTTTTTACTTATCCTTACTTTATCTCCAACAGAAAACTTTGGTTTAATATCCTCCCTTACTTGATTATAATCAGGATACAATGTTATCCAAACTTTATTTTCATTCTTCTTCTTACTTGCTTCAGTTGGAGTCATCTTAATAGAAGAATGCTTAGTGTTGTTATATTCTTTAACAAGGTCTTGTAATACATCGATATAAACATTTGTTGAGTGAGCAGAGAAATACTTCCACATTTTTTCTTTCATTGTTCTAATCCATCTCTCAACAACGCTTGATTTTTCCTCGTTTTCAGTAGAATACAATTCAATCAAGTCTTTAACATCTTTGTTATAAAACTCTTTACCTTTATCCACCCATATTTTCTCAGGTTTTCTTTCCTTAAAAATACTCTTCAATGCAACAGAAACAGATTTTCCTGTTTTATCTTTTAATGGTATTAACCATCCATATTTTGAAAAGATGTCAATGACAGCAAGAAGAAATTTTACACCACGATTAAGTTTAGAAAATGCTTGCATATCTACTAAATCTGCAGCCCATATTCTATCAATACCATTTACTCTAACTCTCCTTTTCTTAAATTTTCTTTTTACAGGTTTATGTAATTCTTCTGCTAGCGTTCTATTTTCTAATTTTTTTTTTTACTCGTTCCCATACCAAATCTTTTCTTGGTTCCTATCAATGAGGAAACCAATTCTCTTTCCATTCTTTCCTTAATAGTTGGATTATAGATACCTTTTAACTCTTTAAGCATATTAGCATCACACACATCATTACGTGTTTTAGTATCATTATGCTTTAGATAACAGATATCATGATGATAAGCTGCTTTGTCAACACGATTTACAGGCTTTGACCATTCTTTGGGTGTTAAATCAGGATTTAATCTTTTCTTTAACTTAGTACCAGGACCAGTAAAGTTATGACCAAGTAAATGCATTTCAACAGGCAAGTTATTGATTGCTTTGTTTAACAACGATCCGCCTTCTTTTTGTTTAACAAATTGTGTTTTCACTGTACCACAATTAACACATTTTCCTCGCACCATTTTTTTACCATTTTTACTTACTACACATTCTATATCAGTAGTATCAGTTTTCTTTTTACATTTAACGCAATACATTTTTTATATTAAAATAAAAAATTTAATATAAAATGGATATTGTTAATTTATCTTGGAATGAAGCGTTAGCAAGAAGATTTAATCACCCCCTTTTACCTAGGAGTATCAGAGGTTTAATAGTAGGTAAATCAGGATGTGGTAAAACTACACTTTTACTTAATCTTTTGTTAAGACCTGATTGGTTAGATTATGACAACTTATGCGTTTTTGGTAAAAGTTTGTTTCAACCAGAATATCGTATACTTAAAAAAGCTTTTGAAGAAAAAATACCAAAAGAATACATATTAAGGTTGTTTTCACTTAAAGATGAAGTTCAAAACCGTGATATTTCACCTACAGCATTAGTTGAAGAATGGGCAAAAACAATTAAGGAAAAATCTGATATCAATTGTGAATTTTTTGAATATGCTAGTGATGTTCCTGACCCAAGAGATTTAAATGCGTCAAATAAAAACTTAATGATATTTGATGACTTACTTTTAGAAAGACAAAACAAGTGTGAAAACTATTATGTAAGGGGTAGACATAGTAATGCCGATTGTTTTTATCTGGCACAAAACTATTTTAGACTACCACGTCAAACTATTAGAGAAAATGCTAACTTAATATGCTTGTTTAGACAAGACTTAAAAAATCTTAATCATATTTATGGCGATCATGTAGGGGATGATATGACTAAAACAGAGTTTATCAATTTTTGTAAAAACTGTTGGGAAAGGCCTCACGGTTTTGTTGTGATTGATTTAACTAAGAACCGTAATGACGGAAAATATAGATGTGGTTTTGATAACTTTTATATACCAGGAGATTACAAAGATTACTATTAAAAATATATTGTTTTAAAATATATTTTTACTAAATATAAAAAATGGAAGCAGAATTACTTGAAAAGATAGTAAAAAATACTGACCATAAAACATCATTTCAAATTATCGTAAGCGACAACAAAACAGAGTTTAAAACAAGATTTACTCCTCCACTTCTATTAGAAAAGGATAAAGAATATGAAATAGCATTGGTTAATCTTGAAACTTATTATTCATTTCCTAATATTGATGCAAGCAATAACATTTTAGTTTATTCGCCAGACAATGGTACAACATGGGTTAAAATAAAAATACCTGAAGGTAGCTATGATTTAGTTGATATTAATGATTTTATTCAACAAGAAATGAGAAAAAAAGGTCATTATGATGCAGTTAATGAAGAATATTATATTAACATCTCAGCAAACACTAATACTTTAAAGTCTGTTCTTTTTTTAGAAAATGGTTATCAGGTAGATTTTAACCAACAAAATTCTATTGCAAAAGTATTAGGATTCACTCGTGCTAAATATGAACAAGGATTTCATGAATCTGAAAATGTAGTAAATATTCTTAGTATTAATAGCTTACTAGTTAATATAGATTTAATTTCAGGTAGTTATGTTAACGGTTCACAAAGAAACACAATTTATAGTTTTTTTCCAAATGTATCACCAGGATATAAAATAATAGAAAATCCAGTCAATCTAGTTTATCTTCCACTAACATTAAATGAAATACATAATCTTAATGTATCAATTACAGACCAAGATGGAACATTACTAAATCTAAGAGGGGAAAATTTAACAATTAGATTTCATATAAGAGAAGCAAGATAAATATAAAAAATGACAAACTATATTAACGCTAAAATAAATATATCAGATGGGCAAAAGGAAAAAAATTTACATTGTTTTAAAAACAAAAGCCCAGCAAGTATTCGTTTAAAGCATGAAGATATTCATGGTAAGGATGTAGTAGCATTAACCAAATCTCAAGTAAATAAACTTACAAAAGCTTATAAAGCTGGTAAGGGAGCAACGTTTAGAATGTCAACTAAACAACTTAAACACAATATGAAAGTAGAAGGTGGATTTTTACCTTTGTTGGCTGGTTTAGCTTCAACAGTTCTACCTACATTAGCAAGGACTGTTTTACCTGCTTTAGGAGTTGGTTCCCTATCCGGGCTAGCTTCTTCAGGCGTTCAAAAAGCAATGGGTAATGGTTTGTATCTTAAGAAAGGTGGTTGTGTCTGTCAAGTAGAAACAGATGGTGAAGGTTTATATCTTGGTCCAGCAAAAGGTAAAGGATTAGGTACCGTTGGTGATGGATTGTATTTAAAAAAAGGTGGTAAAATTTATGATGGAAAAGGCCTTCTTTTAGGGCCTAATAGCCCATTTGCTAATATTCCTATATTAGAAGCAATATTATAAATTTAAAAATATGAATGTGCATAAATTTGGAAATGGAAAACATAAAATAGTTCAACCAAAAACTATTTTTTGGAAACCTATAGAAGTTAAATACCCAGCTAAAAAAGTTAATCCTGTTTCATGGGATATTTTTACTCAACAACCGTTAGTATTAGAAGGAGGACAAACAAGAACGATAGCTTTAGGTATGGGATTTAATATGAGTAAAGGTTTTGTTTTAGTTTCTCTATCTTATAATCTAAAACTTAATCAAATATCTATAACAAATGAAGTTTCATTAGAAGAAGTGGATGACATGGTTACAACAATTACAAACAACTCTAAAAAGTTAGTAAAAATTAATGAAGGTGAATTTTTGTGTCGTCTTTATTATTCAATTTAAAAAATAAGTTCTAATTAATAAAATGGAGCTAAAAGAAAAAATTTATCCAGTATTACCAGAAGCACGAAATATACCAAATGCACCATCATTATCAGTAGGAGACAATGGTCAATCTTTTAGGCTACAAAAAATATCAGAAATTCAAACATTTCTTGAAAATGAAGTTAAGACAAGAGAACAGTTAAGTAAAAAGTATTTAAAGATTAGTAAAACAGTAGATATTGTTGAAGCCGGACTAACCGTTATTGCATTAGGTGCAGGTGCAGGTGGAATTGCTTTCCTCTCAACTGTGGTAGCGATACCTGCTACGTTAGCCCTAGAAGGATGTGCTTTAGCTGTTGGGTTAGTAGCATTAGTAGGTAAGTTTTTGGTTAGAAGAAGCAGAACAAAATCAGAAAAACATCTTCAGATTAAAATGTTAGCAGATTCAAAGTTAAATACACTACTTACACATATGGAATGGTTATGGTCCTTGGTAATGGCGGACACGTTTTATGCACGTGGATAAAAATAATATGGAAAATGTTAGATGATCACTATGGGGGTGGATATTGCTGTGTATAGATGTAGGATAGGTTTATTTTGTATGCCTGTTAAAGTTCGAATAGCTCTTCGGACACTTAGTTTGTCAAAAAAGACAGTAAGTAAAATTGTTCGATTGGCAATATTTCTCTCGGTGTTGGTTATTTTGGGCGGTGATGTTGAAACGAATCCTGGCCCCTCTGGTAGAGGGACTACCAATGTTAGCGAAGAACCCAGGACCAATAGAGCAACGAGACAAACTACTCTACCATACGCAGAAGCGGTTTGTTCCCCGTCCACCTCTCACAATGTTTCTGAAGCACAACGTCCTCGCTCGAGGGCTACTGTTAGTGTTAGTTCATTGAGTCAAGTAGAAACTTCGCCTAGGTCGCCTAGGTCGACTGATAATGTAAGTTCTGCAAGAAGGCCAGGGCGAGGTGAAAAGAGAAATACAGAATTGAAAACTAACGAGGGAAAAGCAGAGGTTAGTGCTTGTTCTGAGCCAGAAAAGTCTGAATTGTTTGGTTTGATATTATCGCTAAAAACTGACGTGAACAAAAACATGAGTTCTATTAATAGCCAGTTAACTGGTCTTACAACAACAATAACAAATTTAACCTCGCACATGAATGAACTTGTAAAAACGTGTGACACTCTCCGTCAGGAAAATGAACTTTTACAGAAAAGTAACAAGGAGCTTGTTGATAAATTGTCACACCTTGAAAATTCAGTTGACTCTCTTGAAAATCAATCCCGCCGAAATAATATATTAATTGATGGTATTGAGGGGTCAGTTTCTGAACCCTGGGATGAATGTGAATATCATGTGAGAACGGTGTTAAGGGACGATTTGAAAATTAGACAATCGAACAATATCGGTATTGAAAGAGCCCATCGGCTAAACAGGTCTGGGAAAAGAAATTGCCCCACGATTATTGTCAAATTAACTTCTTTCAAGGATAAAGAAATGATTCTCAAAGCAGCTAAGGACAATTTACAGAGGGATTCTGACATATATGTCAGAGAAGATTTTTCATCTCGTGTAAGAAAACACAGATATGAATTAGGAAAGTTCATGCGAAATGCTCGAGATCAGAATCGGTACGCAACATTATCATATGACAAGCTCATAATTGACGGCGACGTGTTTAAATATAACGAGACAGAAGATTGTTTGAGTCTCGTAAGGAGGAAAGGGAAAGGTAAACAGGAACCACGAGTCAGCAGGAGTGTGCATGCGCCGTCTCAACACCCATCCAATCAGGAGACCTTAAATTTAAACATTCATGAAGAAATCACCAATAATAACGGATCATCCAATCAAAATGAAAATGAACATACATATGTAAATTCTGTCCACTCGAATGACAAATGATGGGACTGCCCACGCCCAGTGTGTTTTTACAATGTGCTATCGTGGAATATAGCCGGACTGAAGAAATTTAATTATGATTTGTCATTTAAATCTTTCTTAACAGAATTTGATATCATACATTTATGTGAAACGTGGAGTGATAGAAAATTTGAATTTGATGATTTTCTTCAAAATTATATTTGTTTTGATGTAGTTAGGCCATTGAAAGAAAAAGGACTCAGAAACAGCGGTGGAATAGCTGTTTTTGTTGAAAGGCTTGCATTTAGTAAACTATTTCGTTGTAGAATACATGAAGAGTTTAAGGAATGCATTGCTTTTTTATTAAATGATGGTTTATTTGAAAATGTAAAGAAACAAGTAATAATGATTTTTGTATATATTTCTCCAGAGGGTTCTTTTATTTATAACGATGAGAATGACAATGGTATTGAACGTTTGTTTGAGATTTTGACTATTTTGAGAAATGAATATAATGATTGTCTGTTTTATTTAGCTGGCGACTTTAACGCTCGAACTAAGAATCTATTAGATTATATACCTGATGATAGTTTACATTATATTTTTGGAGACATTGATTACAATTCAGATTACTTCAATTTACCGCGTTTGAATAAAGATAAGAAATTTAATGCTTTTGGTAAATCATTGATGGAAATGTGTTGTAATTTTAACGTACACTTATTAAATGGAAGGCTGTTCAAGGACAGAGAGGGACATATTACCTGCACCTCTAGTGGTGGGTGTTCTGTAGTAGACTATAATATAGCCTCGTCTGATTTATTTCAATTTGTTACTGACTTTGAAATATTAGATAAACATGAATCTGACCACTTTCCGTTGAAATGCACTTTAAAGATTCATTCTAATCAATTACATTTTAATACAAGGTTTAAACCGTCAAGGGACTTCACCCCCCAAAATCAGAGTCAGTCGGTTATTCGGAGCTATGTCTGGAACGATGATAAAAAGCCATTGTTTGTATCAACTTTTATGCTTAAGTTCAATATCAAGTATGACAATCTCCATACCCTTCTTAATGAAAATGTGAATGAATTAGTGTTATCCCTAAATGAAATTTACACTTCAACAGCGGATGAGTTAGGGCTACGTGTTAGCCGCAAACAGGTTTGTCGTAATACTTCTCAACCAGAGTGGTGGGATGCTGAACTAGATTCTCTTAAAAAATTGAAAACATCAACATTACATACGTTCAGGAAAAGCAATGATAACCATGATTTACTGATTTATCTCGAAGCAAAGAGGAAATTTAGAACCAAGGTCAAAGTAAAAAAGAATCTGATATTATCTGCAAGAAAAAAGAAATTAATTGATGCAAGAAAAAATCCAAAACTCTTTTGGAAAATTTTAAGAAATAAAGAAAAGACATCTCCTCAAAATAATATTCCGAAATCGGAATGGCACAAGTATTTTTCTAGTTTATTTGATGTACAGGAACGTTTTAGCTATAACATCGGTGATTTAATTTACAATGATTCTGATCACATAGAAATACTGAACTCTAACATTACGGAAAATGAGACGTTAATTGCGGTAAATAAAATAAAACCAAGTAAGGCACCTGGCCCCGATGGTATTCTTGGTAACTTTATCTTAAGTACAAAAGCCATTATTGTACCAATAATCACAAAATTATTTAACCGGATCTTTAGTTCTGATGAATACCCTGAAGCGTGGGCACACAACATTATCTGTCCTATACATAAATCTGGATCTACAAATGATGTAAACAACTATAGAGGGATCTCATTATCTAATGTAATCTATAAGATTTTCTCAACTATTCTCAATGCTCGTTTGTGTAAATGGAATGAAATGAATCAAATTATAAATGAAGCACAGGCTGGATTTAGAAATGGATATTGTACTACTGATAATATGTTCACTCTTCATGCATTAATACAGAAATATCTTTCAAAGAAAAAAGGTCGTCTATATGTACTATTTATTGATTTTGAAAAGGCCTTTGATAATATCTGTCATAAAACATTATTCGAATCTTTGTCTTCTATTGGAATAAACGGTAGATTTCTGAAATGTTTAATGAAGATTTACAAGAACAACAAATCTTGTGTAAAAGTTGGCGAATCATACACGAATTGTTTCCCTTGCCTCAAAGGTACAAAGCAAGGTGATCAGTGCAGTCCTCAAATTTTCAATTTATTTATTAATGATATTTGTTCATATTTAAACAATCAGAAGAATTGTGGAATATTTGTTTCTAATAATATCCCAAATATCAGCAGTTTATTGTATGCTGATGATGTTGCTAGTCCAGCTGATACAGTGATACAACTTCAAAGACAGATAAACTCAGTGGAAAACTTTTGCCAAGTTTCTGGTATGAAAATAAATTCTAAAAAGACGCAAATTGTCGTTTTCAGAAATGGTGGCCGGACACGAAATGCAGAAAAATGGAAATTAGATAATAAAGACATATCTGTTGTAAGCTTTTATAAATATATGGGTTTACTCTTCACTCCAAAACTTAAATGGACCAAGGCCTTATCTGTGCTTGCAGCTCAAGCAACAAAGTCCTTAAGTGCTTTTAGATCTTTTAGTCAAAGGTTTGGGTCTTTAAATCATTATGAGTTTTTCAAAATATTTGATACAATGGTTAAGCCAATACTTCTATATGGTGGGGAACTATGGGGGTACACATATAGAGAATCTGTAGAAAGAATTCATAACCTAGCTTGCAAACAATTTCTTGGAGTAGGTAAATACACTAACAATTATATGGCTTTAGGTGAATGCGGAAGGTATCCACTCTGTCTAGATTATTTCGTGAAATTTCTGAAGTATTGGTGCAAAATAATTCAAATGCCCGAACACAGATATCCAAAGCAATGTTACTTAATGTTAAAAAATCTGGATGATATTGATAAACATACATATGCAACTAATGTTAGAAATCTTTTATTTTCATACGGTTTTGGTTTTGTATGGATATCACAAGATGTGGGTAATATTGATCTCTTTATCTCTCATGTCAAATTAAGGTTAAAAGGTATTCTGCAGCAAGAGTGGCATGGTCAATTAAGCATTTCTTCTAAAGGACAAAAGTATTTGCAATATAAATCCCTCCTAAATGTTGAATGTTATATATCATATAACTTTCCATTTTATCTAAGGAAAGCTTTTGCAAAATTCAGGTGTTCGAACCATAGATTAAATATCGAACTTGGTCGTCACAATAATATAGTAAAAGAAGAACGGATTTGTACTTTCTGTTATGAACGATCATTCATTGAAATAATAGACGATGAATTTCATGTATTTTTTGAATGTAAACAATTTGAATATTATAGAAATATCTATATTGGAAAACGCAATATTGAAAACATTGAATCGTTCCATAGATTTATTTCAGAACAAAATGAAGCTAAATTATTAAATATCTGCAAATTTGTGCATAAAATTCTCCAAATCCGGAATTAATAGCAGCTGATTTATTACATATTTATTTCTTTTACTCAATAACACTTTTGTAATACTGTAATCCATTGGTCACTAGCGTGACGTAAAAATTTTGTATATGGTGCACTTCAAGATCAGACAGCACAATATGTGCAGTCTGATCTGATAACCACCCTGTCTGAATTGGTACTTTTCTTTGTGAATTCAACCTTAATATTTTTTTTTTCGCAGTTTTTGGACAACACTGTTTCATTCATTTTGTACTTATGAGCCTACAATTACCGGATACTCTCTTTTTATGTTTGTAGCATCTTAAATACATTTAGCTTATACTAAAATTAACGTCGGTTAGTGTTGATCGAGATAAAGATGTTAAGTGAATTTCACTCGAACACAAAATTATCATTATTATTTCTTTTCCAAGTAGCCATAACAATGTACATGTATGTTATTGTTGTTTTGTATACTGGGCCAACGGCCTATATTGCTATAATAAATTCATTTTGAGTTTTTTGAGTTTTAATATATCAAAAGCAATAACAGATAATGAAATTGATCATTCAGAATTTACTTTAATTATGGATGAATTGGAAAAATACAAGTCAATGAAGGAAGAAATTAGGAATAAGTCGAAGAAAAAAAGCAAGCTAGAGGAACAGGAGAGTTTAATAGAGAAGGGGAGAATAGAAGCACGGGAGGAATTCAGGAGACTAGTAGAAAGAAACAATGGACGTCATTAAGAATAAAACTAAAACCACCCAAGTTTAAATGTTCTTGCACATGTGAGATAGATAACACAAATTAAAATAATTTTTTACTTTAAAAAAATGTCATTTTTGAAGATAAAAGACCCTTTAAAAAGGGAACAAACAGTAAAAGATTATCTTGCAACAATGAAAAGAATTCGTGATAATCAGCTTGCAGAGAGAACAGGAGACATTGAACTACAAACAGACCTTTCAAAGTTTTTTAGACCTATTACAGAAACACAAAAAGCTTCAACAAAGGAGATTACAGAAGGGCTTAAACCTATTAAAGAGGGAATTGAACAATTGCCTAAAGAGTTTCCTCAACAACAATTAAAACCTGAAGAGGATTATGAAGGGCTTACAAAATTAGATAAAATATATAATAAAATGTTAAGTTTTAATAAAGGAAAAATGGATGAAACATTTGGTATTGAAAAAATTGGTGATTATTATTATATGGGTGATAAAATGGTTGATTACGATGGTGATTATATTATTATTGATGGTAAGAAATACTCATCAACAGATGGATTATGGAAACTTATTACATCTAAAAATCCTCCTTCTAGAGAAGAGTATAGTGTAAATGATGAAGTTATGTATGATGAAATATTAAAGGCTACCAATGTTATGTACCGTGGTAATAACCCAAACAACCCCCACCCAAAAAGCAACAGGGGGGAGAAATGGAAGAAACTGATTGAACCTCTTTGGAGAAGTGTTAAAAAAGAAGGAAAAGGAATTACCATTATTCCATCTGACCCTAACGCACTATTAAAAAAGATTAGACCTCTCAATGGCAAGTAAAGGAGCTGGTCATACAGGTGTAAGAAATGAGCTTGTAAGTATTTGCGATGAATTAAAAAGACAGCGTATATTAGATACAAAAACTTATAAAAAATCAATGTCTATACTATAAAAATGATTACATCACAAAAGAGAGGATTTAAAAGAAATTATGCTTATGGAGGAGCAGGGATATTTGATAGCTTTGTTAATTTTCTTACAAAACTCTTTACAAGCAACGCAGCTAAACAAATTGCATCTTCAGCAGTTGATGTTGGTAAGAGTGTGGCTAAGGAAGGAGCAAAGAAAGCATTAGAGGTTGGAAAGACGGCAGCAATTGATGCAGGTAAAAAGTTAGTTCAAAAGGCTTTAACACCAAAATCTAAAAAGATTATAGAAAAATATACACAAAAGCCTACTACAACAACACAACCTGCAACGCAAAATGTAAATACCTTAATAGATGGTAGTGCAATTGCTATTCAAGATTTAGTTAAGAAGTTAAATAGTAAGGGTGGTGGAGTTAAAGTATTATGAAATTTAAATTAAATAAATTATTACATTAAATAAAAAAGAATGCCAAATCTAAAATTTAATTTAACACATTATGAAAAATACAATACAAAAAGGGTTAGTATCCTTTTTGCAAATTTTAAACTTGATGAAGATTGTGAAGTAATAGATAGTAGTAATACAAAATATAACTATAATAAAGCTGTTTTTAAATTATCACCTGAAAAAGCTGATATCATTAAGGAATTTGAAGAAGATGTAAATCAATATTTAGAAAAAAATGGTATGCCTAAGGTAACCATTCTTTACGGAAATAGAATTTATCCTAAAATGAAAAAAAAAACATTCAATAGAAAAACTTAAAAATATTAAACTTAAGGGTGTGTATGTAGATGATGAAAACAAGTCATTCCCTCAACTATGGGCAGAATATTAAATCAATTATAATTTTGACTTAAAAATTATAATTGTATATAATAAAATGGATATTTTAAATATTAAAGCACCGATTTTAAAAGATGATAGTATTAATGAATATGAATATTATGAATATCTATCTATTACAGGAACTAATTTAAACAATCCAGGAGGAAATATTAGGATTGATATTGAAACTCAAGATATTTTTTATCATCCTTCAGAATCATATCTTCAAATTATAGGTAAATTAGAAAAAACAGATGGAACTGTATATGATTCAGCTAATGACGCTGGGGGTAAGTTTAATAAATAATGGGTTGATGTATCTTTTTAAAAATATCAGATATCAACTTAGTGGGCAAGAGATAGAAAGCATTAATTATCCTGGTCAAACTACTACAATGCTAGGACTGTTAAAATACCCTGATGACTTTTCTAAATCACAAGGGTTAAACCAACTGTGGTATAAAGATACCGACGAAACTGCTGATATGGATACTAATGTAGGTTTTAAAATTAGAAGAAATTATATTTTAGGTGCAGATGATGCAAGTATAGCTGTAGGAGATAAAGGATCATTTAGTTTTAGGATACCATTGAAACATACATTCGGTTTTTGTGAAGATTATAACAAAATTATATATGGTATGAAACAAACACTAACCTTAACAAGAAACGATGATAATGATGCAATTTTTAAACCGGCAAGGTTGGCCGGACCACCAGTAAAAAATGACCCCGGTAGAGTTAGATTAACTAAAGTATCTTGGTTTATGCCTCATGTAGAGCCGGAAGATGGTAACAAGTTGGAACTTTACAAATTTATCGAGAAGAAAGAAAAATTCCCAGTTGGGTATAGAATGATACAAAGTGATAGTATTGCAGTTCCACAAGCAACAGGTTTTACTTGGAGGTTATCATCTAAATCATCTCCTGAAGTACCACGTTTTTTAATTGTTGGTTTTCAAGCTGATAAAAGTGGTAGTCAACTACAAAACCCAGCTATATTTGACAATATACTTGTTGAAAATATTTATGTAATGTTAGGTTCAAAAAAATATCCAACATTTGATCATAATATAAATTTTACCACTAATCAAATTAGTAGAATATATAGTGAAGCAGCTTCTTTTAGAAAAAAAGTTTTTTAACATGGATGAATTAGTATCAAACCCTAATATTACTCCTTCAGATTATAAAAAAACTGTTTCCTTTGTTTGTGTTTGACTTATCAAAGCAAAGTGAAAGGTTAAAGCATTCTGTAACTGATATTCACGTTAAAGCAATATTTGCAGCAAGAACCCCAGCCGGTGGTCAAAATCCGCCTGTTAATACTATAGCATATGCGGTTTTACTTAGTGATAGGTTAATTAACTTTCAGAGTGATGGAAATAAAATGAGTGTAGTGTATTAAGTAATTTTTTACTTAAATAAAATGAAAAAGGTTGCTGATTTTAAGAAAACATTAACAGATAACAATATTAAGTGGTATTCCTATTGGAACAAGAAAAAGTATATTGATGTGTTAAAAGAGCATGGATTATATCCTGAAGAGGAAGAAAAAAAAAAATTAAAAAAAAAATTCCTAATTATGATAGATTAAAGGATATTGCTAAAAATCCTAAAACGGTTACCTTAAAGGATGTTAAAACTGAAGAGGTAATTGAATTTCCATCAATTTACAAGGCAAGTAAGTTTATTGATAAATGCCCCCAAACAATTGAAAACTGGAATGGTAGAGTGTGGAAAGGTAAATATAAAATTGATATTCTTTAATTTTATTATTTTTAAAAAATAATAAAATTTTGACTTAAGGAAATTTTATTTATTTAAAAATTATAGCGATGAATTCTTTTTCACGAAGATTTATCAATAGACTGGCAGATGCTGGTCAAGTGATTGCATCTAATTTATATAGCGGTGCTCAAAGGGTTGTCTCAGCAGCAATTCCCCAGAGTGTTAGAAGAAGAGTATCTAATTTTACTAATTGGTTAACTGGCAATGTTCCAGAAGAGCAGATTCCACAAGTTTTAAACGAAGTTTTAGAAAATGTAGAAGAAGACTTGTCAAGAAGAGAAATGCCAAACACTGAATTAAGGCAAGAAGCGTCGGCATTAGGTGAATTTGCAACACAGCATGTTATAGATGGAGTAGCAGGATGGGGGGCAGATGATTTTTTAGAAGTAAGTAAAGAAAGCATAACAAATTTTTTAAGAAACAATAGAAATACAAAGGTAAAGCTAGAACTTTTATGTTTATTTTCGAGGGAAAGACCGCATGGTATTGAATATGCAGAAATTAGACTTTCTTCACATCATAAAATTATTACAAGGGAAAATGATATAAATGAAATATATGATGGAATGGTAGAACAAATTATGGAAAATTTTGCATCTTTTATACGATCAGGAAGTGGATGGGTTTTTGAAGGGGTTATAAGCTTAAAATTGTATGTTGTAGAAAATAGAGCATCATGGGAGGAACAAGCTGGTTCATGGATACCTTTACCTGCAGGATTAGCTAAAAAAAAATAATAGAAATGGACTTGTTAATATTCAAAACAAAGATGATCACAATTGCTTTCAATATTGTGTAAAAAGAGTGGAAAACCCAAAAAAAGAAAATCCACAAATAGTTGATAAAAAATTAAAAGAACAAATAAAAGAATTAGATATGAAAGGAATAGAATGTCCTGTTAAATTGTGTGATATTAATAAATTTGAAAATCAAAATCCGGATTTTTCTATCGTTGTTATAGGTTATGATGAGAAAGATGGTTTATATCCACTTAGAAGGCAAAGAAAAGAAACTTTTGGTAGAAAACATTTAGTGGTTCTTTTGTTAATAAAAGATGAAGATGAAAATAGTCATTATGTTTTAGTAAAAACCCCAAGTGCACTATTAAGAGCAAAAATAACAAAAAATACAAATAAAATATTTTTTGTTGGAGCTGTTTAGGTCATTTTACAAGTGAAAGTGTTTTAGAAGATCATAGAGTGTTTTGCTATGAAGAAGATGCTGTAAGAATTAAAATGCCTTCAAAAAAGAAAGTACACTAATGTTTAAAAACTGGGTTAAAACACAATGGCATCCTTTTGTTGTTTATGGTGATTTTGAAACAGCGCTTGTACCAATACAACATGCAAAACCAAACCCAAGTAAAAGTTCAACAACAAAAATTCATATGCATGTCCCAACAGGCTATGCTTTCTTTTTAAAAAGTTTTGATGAAAATGTTTTTAAGTCTAGATTGTTACTATATCGAGGAGAAAAAGCAGAGGAAAAGTTTGTGGAAGAAATAGAAAGTCTGACCGAAGAGATTTTTAAATTACCAAAAAAGGATATGATACTTACTGCGGAGGATGTAAAAGATTTTAATAAGGCAGATACTTGTTATCTTTGTAATATAAAGTTTGGGGAGGAAGAAAAAAGTGACGAAGAAGAGGAAAGCGATGAAGAAGATGGAGCGGAAGAAGAGGAAAAAAAAAAAGAAAAGAAAAAGGAAAAAGATGAAGATAGATGGAAAAAAGTAAGAGACCACTGTCATTTTAGTGGTAGATATAGAGGAGCAGCGCATAATAAATGTAATCTTAAATTTCGTAAACCAAACTTTCTCCCTGTTTTCTTTCATAATTTGTCTGGATATGATGCTCATTTGTTTGTTAAAAATCTTGGCGTTAGTGAGGGGGAAATTAATGTAATTCCAAATAATGAGGAAAAATATATAAGCTTTACAAAAAAGACTTTTGTAGATCAGTGGGAAAATAAAAATAAAACAAAAGATATTTATAAGGATATAAGGTTTTTAGATAGTTTTAAATTTATGGGTACAAGTTTAGCAAAACTAGCAGAAAATTTAAATATTGATCAATTCAAAAACCTAAAAAAGTATTTCCCAAGAAAAGAAGAGTTTGATCTTCTTCGTAGAAAGGGGGTTTATCCATATGAATATATTGATTATTTAGAAAGGTGGAATGAAACGCAATTGCCACCTACAGAAGCATTTTATTCAAAACTTGCTGGAAAAGGAATTTCAGAAGAAGATTATGAACATGCAAAAAAGGTATGGAAAACATTTAAAATTAAAACACTTGGTGAATATCATGATTTATATTTAAAAACGGATGTTCTTCTTTTAGCCGATGTGTTTGAAAGTTTTAGAAAAGTTTGTTTTAAAGTTTATGAATTAGACCCTGTCTGGTATTTTACTGCGCCTGGTTTAGCTTGGGATGCAGCATTAAAGTTAACTGGTGTTAAGTTAAAACTAATTAGAGATAAAAATAAAATTCAATTTATCGAAAGGGGAATTAGGGGTGGGATTTCAATGATTGGTAAAAGACATATAAAAGCTAATAATAAATATTTAGGTAAAAAGTTTAATTTACAGAAACCCACAGTATTTTGTAAATATTTAGATGCTAATAACTTGTATGGTTGGGCAATGAGTCAGAAGCTTCCGACTGGTGGATTTAAATGGATGACAGAAAAGGAATTAAACAACTGGAAACGACATCATTGTTTTTTAGAAGTTGATTTAGATGTTCCTAAAGAACTGCATGATTATTTTAATGAGCTTCCTCTTGCTGCTGAGAGAATTAAAGTTAATGGAGTTGAAAAACTAATACCAAATTTAAATGATAAAAAGAAATATATTATACATTATGAAAGTTTAAAACAGTGTTTAAGTCTTGGTTTAAAATTGGGAAAGATACATAGAGGTATTAAGTTTAAAGAGAGTGATTGGTTAAAACAATACATTGATCTAAACACACGGTTAAGAGCTAATGCAAAAAATGAATTTGAAAAGGATTTTTATAAGTTAATGAATAATTCAGTATTTGGTAAAACTATGGAAAATATAAGAAAAAGGGTAAATGTTAGGCTTGTCAGAAGTAGAAAATCGGCAAGGAAATTCGTAAACAAGCCAAACTTTAAGCATTTAGAAATATTTAATGAAAATTTGATAAGCATTCATATGGGAAAAACACAAATAAAATTTGACAAGCCTATTTATTTGGGGTTTTCTATTCTTGAGTTAAGTAAAACTTTGATGTATGATTTTCATTATAATTATAATAAAGCAAGATATGGAGATAGAGCAACTTTAGGACTTACTGATACGGATAGTTTATTGTATGAAATTAAAACAGAAGATTTTTATAAAGATATTTCAGATGATGTTAAAGAAAAGTTTGATACAAGTGGCTATCCAAAAGAGGGGCATCCTTCAGGTATTCCAGTTGGTATAAATAAAAAGGTTATTGGAATGTTTAAGGATGAAACAAATGGAGAGGAAATAGAAGAGTGCGTTGGTTTAAAACCAAAAATGTATAGTATTAAAATGGATGATGGGGAAGAAAGTAAAAAATGTAAGGGGATTAAGAAAAATATAGTTAAAAAAACTATAACACATCAGGATTATCTGAATTGTTTAGAAAAAAATTATATTCATCATAGAACTATGACAAATTTAAGAAGTTATAAGCATCAAATTTATACAGAAGAAATTAATAAAATAGCATTAAGTGCAAATGATGATAAAAGGTTTATTTTACCTGATGGAATTCATACACTTGCTTGGGGTCATCGAGACATAGAAAAAAATTAAAATATTTTTATTTGTTGGTAAAACAAATAAAAATTTATTTTCTAATTTTACCACATGTTAAACACGCTAAAACATAGTTTTCATCAATATTTCTTCCTGTAATATAATTCATTATATTATTAAATAATAGGTTTTCTTTTAGTTTTCTTTCAAATCTACCTAAACAATCATTTTCATGATGAAGGAAGGAATAATAATACTTATAAAGACCATATTTTTTACCATCAAAAATTATATAATCTTTCCAATTTGTTAATTTATCCATTTCTTTAACTACTTTATTCCTTTTTTCATTGTATTCTTCAACTAAATTATTTATTTTGTTTACTTCATTGTTAATTTCTTCTATCGCTTGTAAATCTTCTTTACTGATTTCTTTTTCTCTTGTATTAAGTAAAAGTATGTGATTCTTTAAATCTTGCAAAACATTTATATAAGTTTCTTTTCCATATTGTATTTTTTTCCCAGTTTTATAGTTTATTCCGTTTTTTAATTTTTCATATTTTTCTTTTAAAGTAATAGTTTTTTCTAAATTACTATATAAATTAAAATCAACAACACTACTTTCTATGTGTGATAATGAATATGGTATAAAATTTCTTGGATAAAATGAAACTGGATATTTTATTTGGGGTGGAAACCTTTTAATTTTATCTTCCATTATTATTTTTAAATAAATAAAAATTTTTGCTTAATTCAATTTTTAATTATTTAATAATATATTAAAAAAATTAAATTTAAAAAAAAATTTTTTTCATCAATATCACCCACTAACTCATAAACCTGTTAGCCATTGCGTTAGTTAGCTGATGCGTGGGCCTTCGTTAGGCTTTAGCTGGTTAGCTGATGCGTTGGTTTTTTTTTTTTTTAATCAAAAAATCTTAAGCCATCCACAAACTCATAAACTGGCTAGCTGGTTAGTTGGTTAGCCATTGTGTTGGTTAGCTAATGCGTTGGCTGGCTGATGCGTGGGCCTTCGTTAGGCTTTAGTTGGTTAGCTGATGCGTTGGTTAGCTGATGCGTTGGCTGGCTGATGCGTGGGCCTTCGTTAGGCTTTAGTTGGTTAGCTGATGCGTTGGTTTTTTTTTTTTAACTTAAGTAAAAAATATTCTTAAAAAAGTTTTGCAGTTTTGTTTGCTAGCCTTAATTAGATTGGCTTGTTAATCAATTTTATGTTAATTTTATGAGCATGTTAATGTTACATAAAATTGTTATATTGATGATTATTGTTATATTGATGTATTGTATGGGTGCGAGGGGGCATAATACGGTTTTTATTTTCAAACAAACAAAACCCCTACTACTTATTTTCTTTTTTAAATAAATCAGGGCTCTGTATAAACTTGAAAAAAAGTTCATTGAGAGGCCATTCCTATCCAGTAGATACATACTAGTAGTTTGTGAAAAACTGTTTGTTGCTTAATTTAAAAAGAAATGATGAAAAATGAAGCACTGTCGCCTTGCTTTTGACATACAGATAAAGTTTCTACCCAGGAATCTAAAAGAAGTCCACTCGGCAATCATTAATGTTTCAATATATATACTAAAAGGCTTTTTATGGCCTTAATCTCTCGACTGAATTAATACAAACAATTTCAAATGTATAGCGGGGGTACTTGTGTTCCGTTGATGGACTGTCTTTAACCCCAGGGACATAATAAGTGCAAATTTGAGGGTTATTCAGTGACAGTTATTTCTCAAAGTTACACTTACTATGTTATTTGTATGTTATTTACACGACTAAAGTAGTTAAACATTGGTGTACATCGCTTCTTATACGGATTCCCGTATCCGACAGCAATGTTATAAAATGCTGAAATCGCTTGACGGACTTGGAAACGTCGTTTGGGCAACAAAAGTAAAAACCTTGCTTCAAACTTTTGGGTTTAGCTTTGTTTGGCTAACACAGGAAATTGGAGATGACCACGTATCTATGAAACAGTTCAAGCAAAGAATATCCGACTGCGCTTTACAAAATATTCAAGAAAGAATAAACAATTCGTCAAGATGTGATTGTTACAAAAAATATACGGTCTTTGTTGCACACGGAGCAATTTCTTCTCTTGTATACATATCTCCGTGTCTAATAAAGACTTTATCCCGGTTTCGATGTTCTAGCCATAATTTTAATATTGAAATGGGAAGGCAGTTAAACATTGAAAGAAAAAAGTGTTTATGTACATTTTGTTTATTTCAAAAAGACATCGAAATGGTCGAAGATGAATTCCATGCATTTTTTCAATGTGAACAATTCTCTGCCGAAAGACAAGCTTTATTGTATACATGGTATTCAGGTAAAAATGAAATTAATAGTTTTTATAGGTTGTTACCATGTGAAAATATTTTTATTGTAACAAAAGTGGCAATTTACCTATCCACAATCATGAAAATTAAAAAGTGTCTATTGGTTGACCTTTAACCAGCTAAAGAAGTGAAGAGAAACGTTCCCGCCGATACTGATAACCAAAACTTGGCTATTTCGGAGGTATTTTTGAGGGAAAAATTATCTGCTTGTCGGACAGTCTGGATCCAAGATCAGACCGCACGTTCTGTGCCATCTGATCGCTTGATCTGCACTGTCCTATAAATGTCATCGAGTAGCGATTTGCAGCCTAGGGGTTACCTATCTCTACAGCTTACTGATATTGTTAAAAATGATAAATAAAGGGACTAAAATTTATCCATCAGTGGAAGGCCCAATAAAATTTCATTTTTTAAACCGGACGATGTATATTTAGGATCGGGCTACACATTTAGTGTAGTCTGATCATTTCTACTCTGTCCGAAAAACGAACATGTGCGTGTGTGTGTCTTTTTATTTTTCAACAAATCTGTGTCAGTGTGTGGGAATTTTATTGCTTCTTGCCTACTGAGGGGTACAACTTAATATATTTATGGTTATAGATACATGTTTTTGCTGTATTTTGGGCCGGTTGTCTTTATTTATTAATAACTATTATTTTATTATTGTAGTTATTTCTCAGTTGCGCGTATTATGTTCTTGGGGTTAAAAATACCTGATTTTGTTATCGTCTTTAACTATACCTCCACTATAATTATGATTCAGTCTCAGATTCTATCAAAGCAGACGAGTACGATAAAGCAAATCTTTTTAATTCCTTCTTTGCAGGACAGGCTGTTGTTGACGACTCACAAAAAACCTTACCGGCTAATTATCCAAAGTTTACAGGGAATCCCTTATCTTCTATAACATTTACGCAAGCTGAAGTATTGGATGTTTTACAAAATTTACGTTGTGGTAAAGCCCCCGGTCCTGATACTATTAACAATCGCATTCTAGGTGAGGTCGCACTTCAGCTGGCCGAACCACTAAGCCAATTATTTAACTATTCTTTACATTGTTGCAAGTTGCCATCGGCCTGGAAAGTATCTAATGTTTGTCCTATATTTAAAGGCAGTGATTCTTCCTTCCTTTCTAACTACAGGCCTGTGTCTGTTTTAAATACAACGGAAAAGGTTTTAGAAAGGATAATTTTTAAGCATGTTTTCAATCATTTGAAAGATACAATCTTCTTTACATCACATCAATCAGGGTTTTTACCAGGTGATTCAATCGTTAACCAGCTAACTTACATTTATGACAAGATCTGCAGGGCTTTAGATGAGGGGTTAGAATTCCGAATAGTCTTCTTTGATATAAGCAAGGCATTCGACAGGGCTCGGCATAAAGGTTTACTCTTTAAGCTGGAAAGTGCTGGTGTACAATGAAAATTATTATCTTGGTTCTCTGACTATTTATCAAATAGAAAGCAATGCGTAGTAATACCTGGTGCAACTTCTGATCTAAAATATGTCTGTGCAGGAGTACCGCAGGGATCTATTCTCGGTCCTCTGTTGTTCCTCGTCTACATTAATGATATTGTTGAAGATATCGAGTCTAATATCAAATTTATTTGCTGATGATACTTGTCTTTCTATGGTTGTCGGTGACCCTAATGTAGCGGGACCAATTTTACAAGATGACATCGACAAAATAATTCTTTGTGCTGATAAATGGCTAGTTAAATTTAACCCATCAAAATCAGAATCCCTTGTAATATCGAGAAAACGCAATAAACCTACTCATCCGGAAGTTTTGATGCATAACACAGTTATCCCTCAAGTAGAAACGCACAAGCACTTGGGTGTATTCATCTCCAGCGACGGATTATGGGCGAATCATTTGAATTACATTATAGATAAATCATGGAAAAAGATTCACATAATGAGACGTCTAAAACGCCTACTTGATAGGCTATCTTTGCAAATTATGTACTTTACGTTTGTCAGGCCCATTCTAGAATATGCTGACATGGGACAATATTTCTCTACACCAAAAACAACAACTAGACGAAATACAAAATGAGGCAGCCCGTATTGTTACTGGCTGCTCTAAACTTGTTTCATTAAATGATCTACAAAAAGAATCAGGTTGGGAAACTCTTGGTTATCGCAGATACAAACACAGAATCACTTTGTTTTATAAAATGTTTCATGGCATGGTGCCTCCTTATTTAAGTTCCCTGGTTCCATCTCTCAAAAGTGAAAATTCAAATTATAATCTACGAAATTCGCAAAATCTGCAAAATATAGTCTGTCGAACTAACATTTATAAAAACTCATTTTTACCAACCGCAGTTATTGAATGGAATGCGCTTCCAATGGACATAAGAAATTCGGATACAGTGGGTGCTTTAAAAAACTTTTTAGATAGAGAAAAACCTGAAGCAAATAGGCTGTTCTTCTTTGGGGAAAGGAAAGTTCAGATTATTCACACTAGAATTCGCAATAAATGTAGTTCACTCAACCAACACCTCTTCTTTAGAAATGTAATCAACTCGCCTCTTTGTAGGTGCGGGTCAGTTGAATCTAGTCAGCACTTTTTCTTTGATTGTAGATTATATAGAGAAATACGAGAACGACTTATCAGCAATGTTTCGCAATACACAACAGTAAATCTAAGCGTACTCTTATTCGGGGGTGACAATTTATCTCTAGATTTTAATAAACGCATTTTCTCCGAAGTACACTTATTTATCAAGTCCAGTGGGAGATTTAGTATTAGCTAATTAAGTGTATAATTACCGAATCAGTTCACCTAATAAGTTTTTCTTATAGTGCAAGCGTATCGTTTCTTCAAAGACCCACCAACAGTCCAACTTAAGCATGCCTCACACTGTGCTTATATTTCATTATCGTCATTTTTTTACTGTCTTCCTCATAATCGTTTCTTTTTTTTTTTCATTGATTCAGAATAACATTACTGTGTATTTTTTCATCATCCACTAGGAAAAGAACATAATAAGCTATGCTTTCGTTCCAATCCTATTGACTTGTTTTGTATATTTATGACATTGTATATTATTGATCAATAAAATATGTTTAAACTAAGTTAGATTTAGCTGAAATGCTGTTTATTGGCTGTGAAAGCGCAGAAAACCTTGTAGGAAAAAAGAGAGCATTTTCTTTTTTTTCCCGAGAGGTTTTCATGAGGCTATATCCTTGGAGGCCTTAAAACTCGAGAATGTGTGGTCAAGAGTTAAGTAACTGGTGGGCGTTTTATTTCGAAGATCAGACTTGACATTCAGTGCAATCTGATCTTGATCTCTATAGGTATTTAGGCTGACCTGGGTCGAAACTTTTTGCTTTTGGCAAAGTTTCTGCACGTCAAAGGACAAGTGTACCTCATGATTCAGTCGGTTGCTCCACAAAATGGATTTTATTGATCCATTAATATATGATGGCTCGTTTCGATTGATGGATCACGGAGATGCATTAAATCCCTTTTTCTAGAGCATGGCTCATTTGTGTTTTCCATAATCACAACCAGGAGCTCTTCAAATTTATCAATCCTAGATGACTTTACTCAGATGAAAGCTTCAGGTCCAACGGCCCTCTTGTTCATGAAAATCGGCTTTCCAACTTGGTTGATCACGGCCATTTAGAGATTCCACAGACTTTCAATGCGAAAGTTGTAAAGTGGAATTTACAGCAGATATTTTGACAAAACTTTTATAGAAATGTACCTTGAGCAGTCTTGTATCATCCATATGATTTTATTTAACTGGTAGTCTTTAGCTCATCTGTTTACAAAGAAAGCGTCATGCTATTGCCAAAGCCTATGCGTCATTGTCGTCGCACAAAAACTTTTTTAATATCTCTGTTATTCCTGAAGATATTTACTTCAAACTTGTACAAGTTATTTACTGTCAAAAGGGATACCCATATAACAGGGCAGGTAACCATCAAAATATTTTTGACACAGTTACGTCCTTTTTTAGTGCTTTAAATTTTCAGAACCTTTGACATAATATCATATCTGTCATTAATGAAGATACTTACTTCAAACTTGAACATTTCGATAACTATTAAAAGGGGATTTTATTCAGTACAACAGAGATAGGTAACCACCAAAATATTTTTGGCAAAGTAATTAGTTATGCCCCTTTTTCGACTGAGAAATTTTAGCTCAGCTGTTTTTAGAGACATGGTATTTTCATAGCCCTAGTGTCATCATCTTCGTCGTTTGTGTCGTCGTCATGCAAAATATTTGACATTTTACAATATCTTTGTTTTTACTGAAAATGTTCACATAAAACTTAGACAAGTTGTTAACTATCAAAAGGGAAACATAAACAATAAGGGAAAATAACAATCAAGTTATGCCCCTTTTTCAATTTTGTGTTTTCACTGAAAATCAACCGAGCATTGGCGCCCGAATGCGGACTTCTTTTTATTTGTTGCCATAGAAACCAAAAATTAAAAATAAAAAGAAATACGTAAAAGCTTGTCTTCTCAGACACCAAATCGTGCTCTGTGATATTAGCCTTTAAAGACTTTGTGTTTTTCCTTGTTATTGCTCAAAGGACATGGTTACTATTTCAACCTAAAGACTGAGTGTGGTAAAATGAAAGAAAAATATGATTCATTGCTTCGCCATTGTGGATTTTTGCACTTTCCAGAAATATTCCCTGCTGTTGCATGCTGCTCATTTTAGTTTGTTACCATGATTTGTTGCCAAAGCAACGTAAAGGAAGAAAATAGGAAGCAGAAAATCCTTTGAAAATGATCTCCTTTCAATCCATAAAGACCATGGGACCAAGGTATACAAAAATACTCATTATATTGGCCTTTACGAATTTATGTTTTTCCATTCTGTTGTCAACTCCACAGACTGTCAATGTGAGACATGTAGATATTTTTTATTAGTCTGTACAAATGTGATAGCAGTTTTTAAGCCTGTACAAATGTGATAGCAACGTTGAGCTTCTGGGCCTCATTTTCCTACCTCTTCACCCGTTCTGATGCCCAGGTCTTCACCGCCCTCAGCGCTTTGATTTTTCACTTTGTAACAATGGCTGACTTTGTCATGTGCCCCGAGTCTTAGCATGAATTTAAATTTTCGAAGCACTTATATTTCCTTTTGTATTTGTAAACTTACAGATAGGCTCCCTTGAGTATAGTTGTCAGATAAACGAATTTGACCATATTTACTATAGCCGTGGTTTTCGACCGATCATATCTTAGACTAGAAATCTTATCATTCAGAGCATAATGAAAATACGTGTAAATCATTTGTGTTTTTGTGGATAACAAGTGTTTTGAAGACTTTTTGGCTCTGCCGAAAAGTGCCTGTGGGTCCTTTTGAAGAGTTTACTGTTACAGCGGTTTTTAGCCCGGTCTTGGCTTTCCAAGCCCAAGGCTATAGAAATCGTATACCAAAATTTCAACCCCATCCACATGATCCGAGCAGTTACGAGTAAAAGTGAAAAGTACCGCTTGCAATGCATCTCACTACGCTGAAAGAAACGACCCCCAAAAATGATAAAAATATTTGGGTTTGAACATCATAGTTAGGTTTAAGTTCACAAGGAAATGTGAGAGATGTGCGATGTTAATCTAACGAAAGTATTTGACAAAGAATTTCAAGCCCTAATGATCTTATTTACAAGTGGAAATATGTGCGCTGTTACACTGAAGAAACATTGGCAAATCCTTAGATGTAGTTACGGAATCGGCCGAGTAGTGACGAGTGATGTTGCCGAACAATACTCGGAATCTTTCGTCTTTCCTATTTTTGACACAATGTGCATGACAAAACGCAGACGATGTGCTCTTTCCCCAAAACAGCTGAACATTTCAAAAACACGGTAAGATTTATTTTCGCAAAATTACTGTGCTTCTCGTATCTAAAGGTATAAATATGTTTTGATTGGCCCAGTATGTACAATGCGTTATTTCTTCTTGTCAGAGTTGTCCCGATATCCTATGACGTCTCGGACCATGACAATTTCGACTCATTTTGGGCATTATAAACTCGGCACACAAAATCGAATATGTAACGTTAGACAAGGTATAAAACTTTGTAATATGAGCCATGGACAACCAGTTAAGAAGACCTAAATGGCGAGCGTGTTATATCAATGATCAGACTTCTCATTAAGTGCCATCTGATCTTGATTTTTGATCTCCTTCGCTATTTATCGACAATAAATTGCTTGATCTGAGTGGTAGGCGTTTTATATCGAAGATCATATTTATTACTCGGTGCAATCTGATCTTGATCAAAGCTGTCAATACGGGATATTTAACCCTTTGGCTTCTCAGCGCAACTCGATGCTCTTTTACGGATAGTGTAGATTAAGATCAGACTGCACAGAACGTGCAGTCTGATCTTGGATCTACATTGTCTGATACGATGAGTTATTTTCTACAGACAACAATTTTTGCAATCGACATGTTACAGCGTATATAAGTGGTTTGAAAACTTCATCTATTGTATTGAACAATTTAACCCTTTACCAAACAATCCCAACTTTTAATGACCCTGAGAAAGAAGCCTTTTGAAAACATTGTGGGAAAAGGGAAAAAAATGGTGGTAACCAGTATTTCCTCCTTTTCCGCTAATGTTTTCAACCCTTCCCGAAAAATATTTCAGTTTTTCAGTCACATTTATTTTGTCGTCTGCAACTGCTTTGAATTTGGACAGGTCTAAAATTTTGTCGTTTGTTAAACAGTAAAGGGTTAAGTGATAAATAGGTACTGAAAGAATTAGGTTTTTAACACACTGCATACAGATCCATATTTTTACTGCCAGTTGTTGCAGACAAATTTGATGTTAATTCATTAATAAAGTTACTGTGTGCAGATGAAACGCTCCTTCTTTTTACCCCAAAAAGGGCCATGTTTTGATCCAAAAATATTGACCATCAGCAAATCATTTTTATGCACCATGTCTTGGATAAAGTTAAAAGTAAAACTAGCAAACACCAATCATCTGAAGATTAAATCTCTGGCCAAATCTTCACCACATTTAGTCCTTGTATTTGTCTTTATATTAATATTTCATCCTTTACCACACAATCCTGAGTTTTAACAACTGTGATGAAGGAGGGTTTAGAAAATACTGGAGGAAGGGCTCAGGAGAAATTGCTGGTGACCAGTATTTTCTCTTTTTTCCACATTGTTTTGCAACACTTTCCAATGTCAGCATTAGCATCACATTCGATTTGTCAGCTACAGTAGATTTCAATTTGGACAAGTCTAAAATTTTGTTGTTTGATAAGAAGTTAAGATAATTTTGACAATTGCCACTATGCAAATATGAAAATTGGGTTAGCAAGTTTGTTTCCTAATTACAAAGGTCACAAGTTTACATTTTTGTCAATCTTGATAAAAATAAATAGGTCACACAAGACAGATTACAATCACTCTTGTTGTTTGTTTTTTTTGCAGTAAATTAGAATTATCTTGGATGATTTCGAATGGTTGCTCCCCTGGTCACAACACTGAGAACTTCTTTATACTTTTGAGACCATATTTTGATTACATGGACTGAGTTCATATTCACAAACTGTTCTTGTTCTCCAAGATTTTCAAAATTTGAAAGTAAAACACTACTTCTGATCGGCTAAACCAGATGGTTTAGCCAATCAGAAGTGTTACTTTCAAATCTAGAAAATTCAGGAGAATAAGACTGAGAAAGTTCTTGGGAATGGTAAGTAAATAGAGATCCTGATCTGTCCATCTGTCTTAATAGTATGCCATGCAAATTTCCTTTTGTGTTTAAAAAGCCAAGCCAAGACAGGTGGTTCAGTCTATTAAATACAAGGCTTGAAAGCCAGGTTTAATGAGCTCTGCCTATTTCTTTCAGACAATTGATGATAGTCATGGGAAGAGGATTCAACCCCTTTCACCGCTGTATATTTTTTCAACTATGTTTACGTGGAAAAGTAGCCAGTGGCTTAAAAAGTACAAATTAAACCAATTCTAGGAAGGAATGTATAGCTGCACTGGCCTTTGCAACATAATTGAAATAATGTTTGAAAATAGTGTTAAACCATTGAAGCAAGTTTTGGTCCAAATTTACTGAAAATTGTTGGGCCAAAATTGTCTAGATAATCTTTTTGACGTTACAATACTGATAGGTCCATTTGTATACATTTCAAAAGCAGTATAAGCATGGAAAATCCTAAAAGGATATCAACCAGGTTACCCTCCCGCCCCAATGTCAATGAAACTTGGTCAAAATGTTAGATTTCACTGTGTTTAGGGTAGCTTTGGCTTTAAATTGAAATTGGGCAGAATATTTGTAATTTTAAACCAACGTTTCCCTAAAGCACAGTGAAATCTAACATTGAAATTGGGCAGAATATTTGAGTCCAGCCCCTGTAGCTCAGTTGGTAGCGTACAGGACTTGAGAGCAGGGGGTCGCTGGTTCGATCCCCAGCTGGACCAATTTCTTTCCAAAGATTGATGATAGTCAATGCGATTCATTCCTCTCTCACCGCTGATCATTGTTTTGACGATGGTTATGTGGGAATACAGCAAGTGGCTTGGAAATAATATTGTGCGTAGTACTGGTTAAAGAAACTCAAGGCAAGCATGGATAGGTGCACAGGCTGCAGTGATATAACTGAAATAATGTTGAAAAGGGTGTTTAACACTATAAATCAATCAATCAATCAGAATATTTGCCTTGATAAATATTTCAGACAAGTTTAAAATGAATCATATCGGGTCAAAAAGTAGATCACTGGGGAAAATCGTAGGAAAACCTTGTTTGCACTCAGAGATAAATTTTTCAGTCAGATACTCTTGAAAATTGGTTGAAATTTTTTGCTTAAAAACACCTCGTACAAGTTTGATGTTAGTTTGTGTAGTGTAAAAATGTAGGTCACTATTATGAATCAGAAAATCGTTGTGTGCACCATATAGGCCACATTTATCAGCAGTAGGCCTATTTCTTTTTGCATGCTGCTCATTTTGATTGGTTGCATGAGCCTTTACAAATTTATGTTTTTCCATTCTGTTGTCAACTCTACAGACTGTCAGTGTGAGACAATGTAGAGATATTTTATCAGTCTGTACAAATGTGATCTAGAAGTTTCAAGCCTTTACAAATGTGATAGAAATTTTGAGCTTCTGGGCCTCTTCTTTCTTCTTCTTCACCCCTTCAAATGCCCAGGCTTTCAGTGCCTTTGGCGCTTTGATTTTTACCTGTCCTTTCCTCAAGATGAGAGATTTTTTTACTCTAATCAATACATCGCAAAAACGAGGTGGCGCCAGAGATTAAAGGCCGTTAAACGGTTCGTGCTTACTTTTACAGACTTTTTCGATGAGTTACTCAGCCTGAGGGAAAAACAAATATTCAATTTCTAAGGCGGTATTGATAAGAGTGTCTAGTGAGTATGTAAGGGTATAACCTTAGGGTGAATATAAGATATGTGCAGGCTGATCATGATCTACATTGTCCGCTATAGAAACTCCAGTTTTTACCTTTCAAAATGTTGACGTATCGACTGTGTAGAAATTGGACCTTTGAAAAACTGATAAACAAGCATGTTTGGAAAATTCACATTAACTGTTTAACTCTTTTTACACTCGCTTTAACCCTTTTCCACCGTTCTATCTCACGATTCAGAAGGTTTTTAGACAACCTAGATGTATACTGTGCAACGACTGCATTAAAATGATGCATTAAACCCCTTTTTCCAGAGTGTCACTCAGTTGTATTTCAACAGTCTGTAAATAGAGCTTTTAAGTCGACAACTTCCCGTATAGAATTACTACACGTTTGAATTAACCCTTAGGCTGCTAAGCGCGACTCGAGGCGCTCTTGCGGACAATCAAGATCAGACTGCACAAAACGTGTCTTATCTTGGATCTACATTGTCCGATACGATAATCTCTTTCCGGTGAAATTAATTTTGAAACCGCAATATTTGGGTTTTTACTATTCAGTGGAGATTTTTGTTAGATTTATTTAATGGTTTAATGGTGAATGAACGTACCCAAGTTGAACCCCATCCCGGAACAGACGCCATACAGTTTGTAGCATTTACAGACAGCGTAGATTAATAGCAGACAGTACCAAAAGTGCAGCACATTCCTAAATCGACAGTGTTACTTAATTTTATCCGAGCCGTATCGCGATTAGTTTTTTTTTTCTTTCCATGTAACATGTTCCTTTCGCTGTAGAATTTTAAGCCAAAGTTATCTATAATGTTGAGAAAATCCCCCCAAACCGAAACCAAAACTTGTAGATTGCATCAGTTTACAAAAACGCTATTACAGTTTTTCGATGTAGCTGTATAACACTTTCCTTACTTCTCCTTCCTCGTCCTAGAACGTATTTGAAATGTAAATTTAACTTCTAATTCTCCTACAGTATTGTGTATTGTATTCTCTGTTTTTTTACAATTATTAAGAAATCCTTAACATTGTTTAGAACTGAGAGATAAACAGGTCACTGAATTTACGAAAGTTAACAGAATGAAATATAAAAAGAACACTGTGAGAAATGCAAAACACGTTGGAAACTTAATGGTCTCTTTTTCTCACATCTTTGTTTACATTACCGTCATTTGATCCGAATACAATTTGTCGTCTTGAATGCATTCAGAACTGATGACTGTGAAATACCGTCGTCCTGAAAAGAATTACGACCTTGGGATGTCAACTGTCGCACCATACAGGGTGTTCTGTCGCACTATATAAGGATTAAAGCCATTATTTCTAAAAACTGTACCGCGTGATCAGTGAAATCGGAGAAAGGTAGTTTTACAAGTTAGAATTCAGTTATAAAAGTAGGTCATAAGGTCGGGAGTGAAAATTCCCCGTATTCGTCTTTAATTACAGGTACGGTCTTGCTTTTTGTCATAGTATAAAATACCCTGAATGTTTTGCTGTAGTAAACTGAAGTCTTAACATGTAGAGAAAAAATAGGCTCGTCCATATTACAGCAAATGTGTCTCAATTGGTAGGGAAAATCCTTTACTTTACCACAAAATCCCAAACTACCCTGTGATAATGTTACCAACATTTTCTCTTTTCCACATTGTTTTTTCCCCAGCAAAGACAAATATAGTCATTTAAGCATGTTCAGTTAATTTGTCATCTGCAAACATGTGCTTTCAAACTGTACGAGTCTAAACTTGTGTCGTCTGATGAAGGCTTTAAGTTTCTTTGTCTTTTGTTTCTTTGGTGTAAAACAACGTTTTCAACATTATTTCAATTACATGATGGCAGTCAGTGCAGCTATCTTTGCGTTGCCAGAATTTTACCAGCGCTATACAACTATTTTTCCAAGGCCACTGGCTTTGTTCCAGCATAACCGTCGACGAAACAATGATCATCAGTGATAAGCAAATGCGTTCTATCGTAATGACTATGATCAATCTTCGGTAAGAAAATGGCCGAGTTCTACTCATTAGCCCACTTGGTTCTTGAAAGCGCTGTACGTTACCGACTTAGCTAACGGGCTCGGCAAACGATTAAGAAATAGAAAAGATTGTTGGTAAATGTTTTAAAAATCGCAAAATCGTTAAAGCATGGGATTGTTAGGTAAGGTTAAGTAACGTAGACTGTCATCTAACTCCTTTATTTTTACCAATCTATCGTAGATAACCTTAAATGCGGACACTAAGACAGGCTAAAATTCAACTAAAACTTCAAGCAGGACGCATTTTCAAATGTTACTTGTTTCCTCATCACACGAAAGTCAACTTAATTAGCTTTTCTGAAAACAGAAATCTGGAAGGAAAAAGAAAATGCAGGTGTAAATGTATGTTGACAAACAAAAGAAATAACGAATATTTCACAGATTTTGGGGACACGAATTTTTACAGATTCACCCGACAATGAAATAGCAATCAGAATGGAAAATCTTTTAGCAAGTATGCAAATCAATTTTTGATAAGTTATAAACCTATGAAGGTTTTTGTGAGACCGTCATGTACGTTTTTGTATACCTTTATCGTTTTTTACTTGTCTGACTTATGCTCGGCGACAGTATCGAACACGTCAAATTGACTTTTTTTCGGTGATCTTTGCTATCCGCCCCTATTACTTGTTTTAAGATAGCGTAGTTTACGCAGACGATGTGCTCTTTCTCTGAAAAAGGTGTCTCAAAACCTCGGTAAGATTTTAATTTTCATAAAACTACCGTGCACCTCGTGTCAGAAGTTATTACTGTGTATTTGATTGGTATATATGCTTTATTTCTTCCTGTCGAGAGTTGTCTAGATATGACATCTCGGCCCATATCCATTCCGACCCATAGCAAACTCGGCGCATACAATATTAAATATGTACTAAAGTTTGTAACATGACCCATTGAAAACCAATCAATATTTATAAAACGATGAAATTTGAAACTTGTCTAAATTGAAAACATTTGCGGACGGCAAGTTAGATTTAGCTGAAATGTTCGTTATTGTTATTGGCTATGAAAGTGCTGAAAACCTTGTAGGAAAAAAGAGAGCTATATCGTTAGGGTCCTTAAAACTCGGAATTGTGTGGTCAAAAGTTAAGGAACTGGTGGGCGTTTTATTCGAAGATCAGATTTTACATTCAGTGCAATCTGATCTTGATCTCCATAGGTATTTAGGCTGACCTGGGTCGAAACTTTTTTTGCTTTTGGCAAATTTTCTGCATGTCAAAGGACAAGTGTACCTCATGATTCAGTCCGTTGTACAACAAAATGAATTTTATGGTTCAATAAATATATGACGGCTCGTTTGGAATGATGGATCACGGAGATGCATTAAATCCTCTTTTGCCAGAGCATGGCTCATTTGTGCATTCCACAATCACAACCAGGAGCTCTTCAAATTTATCAATTCTAGATGACTTTATTCAGTTGAGGGCTTTAGGTCCAACGGCCCTCCTGTTTATGAAAATCGGCTTTCCATCATGGCAACTTAGAGGTTCCACAGACTTTCAAAGGGGAAACTTGAAAAACGGCATTTACAGCAGATATTTTGACAAAACTTTTATAGAAATATTCCTTGAGCAGTCTTGTATCACTCATATGATATTATTCAACTGGTAGTCTTTATCTCATCTGTTTACGAAGAAAACGTCAAGCTATTGTCAAAGCCTATGGGTCATTGTCGTCGTGCAAAAACTTTGACATTTTTATAGTATCTCTGTTCTTCCTGATGATATTTACTTAAAACTTGGACAAGGTAGCTACTGTCAAATCATGCTTTGTGATATTAGCCTTTAAAGGCTTTGTGTTTTCCTTGTCATTGCTCAAAGGACATGGTTACTATTTCAACTTATAGACTGAATATGGTAAAATGAAAGAAAAAAAAAAATGATTCATTGCTTAGCCAATGTGGATATTTTGCAATTTCAGGAAAATGTTTCATGGACTTGTCCTCTATCAGATATTTTTTTGCACGCTGCTCATTTTGGTTTGTAACCATTTTGTTTTGTTGCCAAAGCAACGTAAAGGAAGAAAATAGGAAACAGAAAATTCTTTGAAAATTATCTGTTTTCAATCCATAAAAGACAATGAGGCTAAGGCTATACAAAAGTACTCATTATATTGGTCTTTACAAATTCATGTTTTTTTTCCCATTCTGCTGTCAACCCCACAGACTGTCAGTGTGAGACATGTAGATATTTTTTATTTGGCTGTACAAATGTGATAGCAGTTTTTAAGCCTGTACAAATGTGATAGCAACTTTAAGTTTCTGGGCCTCTTCCTACCTCTTCTCCCGTTCTGATGCCCAGACCTTCAGCGCCTTCAGCGCTTTGATATAGACTTCGTAAGTATTTTTGTAAGCTTCTTTGGTCTATTAGAAAGAAGTGATAGATTTGATTGATTGATTGATTGCATGGCGTTTAACGCCGTTTTCAACATTATTTCAGTTATATCACGGCGGCCAGTGCACCTATCCATGCTTTCTTGGAGTTTCTTTTACCAGTACTCCGCACAATATTCTTTCCAAGCCACTTGCTGCTTTCCCACATAGCCATCGTCGAAACAATGGTCAGCGGTGAGAGAGCAATGAATCCTGTCGCAATGACTATCATCAATCCTCGGAAAGAAATTGGCCAAACCGGGGATCGAACCAGCGACCTCCTGTTCTCTCAAGTCCTGTACAAGTGATAGATTTACAAACCAGCCAATCTACCAGCAATATAACATTTAACGAACATGATACGTAGATACAAATCAACAAGTTATAAAATCTGTATAAGTGAAATGCCGATTGTCAAATTTGGTACAGAAAAAATAAGACACAATTGACTTAAAGTTAATTCAGACCAATAGACACTAAATCTGTATTGTTATCTGTACTGCTTTTTCACACGCCCCGTGCTGTGTGACCTGTTGTTTCGTTACTTAACGTTTCTATCTTGACTAAGTTTTGACTTGATTGCAAAGAAAAAAAGTGAACAATATCAACTCCATGTGTTTCACACATTTCAATTTTAAAGATACCCTTTCAAGGACAAATCCTATTATTCTCTCCACACTTTACTGGTCGTCTGCAAATGTTCTTGATATCCCGCCGTTCAATAATGTTGAAACGAGGACGCCATTATTGGCTTAGGGCAGCCGGAATAACTTAGGTGGTAGGGCATGAACCTTGTAGGCGACAAAGCTCGGGATACTTGAGGGTGTGGGTTCGATTCCCACGATTGGTCAGCTAAATAAGATAGAGATCTAGTATTTCGGATGAGACGTAAAACCTAGGTCCCGTGTGACGTTGCTATATAACGGGTTAAAAACCGGGCGTAACTTGCCATGCAGGATTGGCTTCGTTCTTATCTTTCACACACATACCCATAGCGTAACTAACTACTCTGGGACGTCGCCAATGTGGAAAAACATCAGACAATAATTTGCGTGAGAAATAAAAAAAATGTTTAGCAGATGTTACTTGTTCCAAGAATCCAAAGGGAGCAAGGCAGGCGCGTACATGTTTGTATTATACACATAATGGTAATAATTACCAACACACATAAAAAGATTCAAAACCTATTTTGACTCCGGATAAACACCGAAAACCGCTGAATTATACGATAAAGAGGCAGAAAAATCGAACAATTTATTTGTACATTTTATATACATGTACGTAAAACCTACACATCTAAACTGTATCAGGGGAGGCAACAAATATATTTTACCCTTTTAATCCCGAGTTTTAACGACCCTGTTTTGGAAAAAAGCGTTGGAAAATGGATATAGAACTAGCCTTAATTTTTCTTTTCCCACACAGTTTTTCTTGTTTAAAGGCAAATGCCATCACATTTATATGCCATACAGGTATTCGATTTTCCCTCAATGATATATCAAACAGTTTGACTTTCATTCGATTTGTCGTTTGTAATTTTTACCATTCTAAAATTTTCTTGTGTGCAAGTGCTTTGAATTTGACAGTTTTAACATTTTGACGGCAGTAAGAGCACCCGAAAGCCAATGACTATTTTGCAACATGACCATTGTCGAAACAATGATCACTTTCATATATATGGTACATGCACGTAGCGCCGTTTTCACACCATTTCCGTTATGTTGCGGCCACAGTGCGCTTTTTCATGCTTTGATAAAGTTTATTTTACTGGAGTTCGCACAGTATTCTTCCCAAGCCGCTAGCTGAATATCCTACATTACCATTGTCGAAACAATGATCAACAATGAGATAGAAACGAATCCTGTTTCAATGACTATCATCAAAAATCTGTCATCTGAAAGCAATTGGCCCAGCTTTGGATAGAGAAATGAATCCTGTTTGCAAACATCTATCTTAAAACCATTCTTACAAGTGGTCGCCAGAGCTAGAGACAAACAATATACACACATGTACATGCATTATCAGATCGGCTAATGCTGGTGGAGAATATGTCCTCGCCCTCGCTGGAAGGAGTACACTAGATATAGGTCCCTACCCGCTAAACTGGTCGGGTGTGGGTGATATAGATGTTCAAAGATACTATTTGGTAGCACCTGGTTAGGCATATAAGCATACTGTTATTTCTATTTTCCGACGTAGCGCTGGCTTTTGACCTGCTTCTTCATATTGATAAACTCGAATAAATTACTAATAGTAATTTGCAATCCGCCAAAATGTGGACATCCTTATTCTGTTGGCTTATTTGCAAAGACTTATTTACACCATAGCAAATAAATATGATAGGGGATTATCATTTTCTTGTCCTAACTGGTAATTTAATATTTTTGTAAGCCTGACCCTATACCCCATTAACAACTGTATGTCTAGTACATGACTGTTTTTTTCAGACACACCATTTTTAGAAGCAAAAACTTCTTTTCCGAAAATGGTTTGGATTAACATCTAATCTTGAAAAAATATAAAAATTTATAATTGAATTTTTGCTTTCAGGCGATATGCAAAGCAAGGAAAAAAATGCGGTTTCTGGCGATCTTACCTCTCATTCTTCCGCTTCATATTGAATCCCAAAAGTGTTTTGACAATACATGTATTAATATTCAAGTGCCTTATACGCCATCTGTCTAAGTTCAGAGATATTTCTTGTTCAACACGTTTAGATCTATAGAAATTTTGCGGATAGGTTATACACCCCTGCATTGCAAAATGAGAGTGTTCAGAATTTCCTAAATACACAGAGCCATCATAAATACGGGTTCACTTATTTGTATGTTTGTTTGATATTTATGCCACTTTCAACATTATTTCAGTTATATAATTGCGAACATTGAATATATCCATGCTTTCATGGGATGCCTTTCATCAGGATTTCGCTTTAACTTCTTCCCAAGCCACTGGCTGCTTTTCCTCCTAAACTTCACTCAAACAACGATCAACGGTGACTGGGGGTCAATTCCTGTCGCAATTACTATCATCAGTGCTCAGAAAAAAAGTTAGCCCAGCTGTGGATTCTAACCCGTGACACCTGATAATTTGGAGTTAAAATTCTTCATGGATATTAGGAGTACTGCCATAAGAATTTGCTTGGCTATGTCACATGACCATATCTGAACTGATCAGTTTTGTATCGATTATATTTGAATATGTTTGAGAAAAAAGTATCTTTCGCCCGTTTCTAGGCTTTGCCTATTTTCATATTATTTTTACCTATAGTAATGTTTTTACTCTTTATCAGATAACAGAATTCGAGACGTGTGCAAACTGGTGGCAATTGGAGACGTTGAATCAAATGTAGCTAAACCGATGAAATTTCTCTTTGTAAGGGTACATCAAACTGACGGTTTGTTGCTTTGCAATATTAAGCCTGTACCACACAATCACAAGTTTAAACGACCTCCAGGGAAAGGACTTTTGAAAACATTGTAGAGAAAGGAGGAAACACTAGTTTCCCACAATGTTTTTTACCCTTACAAAGAAAAATGTCCAAATTTTAGCAACATTTAGTTTTTCGTCTGCAAATGCTTTCAACTTGGACCAGTCAAAGATTCTGTTATTTGATAAAAAGTTAAACCTTGTATTTTTACGAGATCAAATGTGATGGCGTCATGCATATTGAATACAATCCCTTGCAAATTCTGTTGCTGGTTACCAGCATTTTCTCCTTTTCCCGCAATGTTTTCAAAAGCTTTCTTCCCTAAGGTTGTTATAACTCAGGAATATGTTGTAAAGAGTTAACCCTTTACCATACAATCTCGACTTCTAACAACCCTGAGAAAGAAGCCTTTTGAAAACATTGTAGAAAAAGGTGAACATGCTGGTAACCAGCATTTTGTCCTTTTCCTACAATGTTTTCTACTCTTATGAAGGCAAATTTCTGTTTCTGAGTCACAATTATTTTGTAGTCTGCATTAGATTTTGTGGTATCTGACCTAGGTTATGTGTATTTCCCAATATCAGTTTTCATACACACCTGGCTTTAACACTTTACCAAATGACAATATTTTAGACTTTTCCACTTTGAAAGTTTTTGCAGACAAATGTAACCCGAAAGCTGACATTTGCTTTGGAATAGTAGAAAACATTGTTGGAAAATGAGAAAAGTTTGGTTACCAGCACTCCTTTACCTACAATGTTTTCAAAAGGTGCTTTCCCCAGGGTCGTTAAAACTCAGGATTGTGTGGTAAAGGGTTAACTTGTACCAGACAATAAAGTTATAGATAGATTGATTGAATGGTGTTTTATGCCACTTTCAATATTATTTCAGTTATGGCAAGGCAACAGCTCACATGTCTGGGTTTCACCAGTACTAGGCTAGGGCTCTAGGATACCTTGCCCAAGGATACTCCCATGAAAAAACCAAATGCTTCCTGTGACTCTTGAACTGGGAACCTTCAGGTTTTGAGTTACACTTTACCTGAATCAGCCATACAGGAACAAAGATATAACTCTTTATCAAAAGACAAGACTTTAGACTCCTCAAAATTTAAAGCCTTTGCAGACGACAAATCATAAGTGGCCTAAATCAGCGAATATGTCATTAATAGGGTAGACAACATTGTTTTCAAAATTATTCTTCCCCAGGATCATTAAAAGTCAGGTTTGTGTTGTAAAGAGTTGAACTTGTCCATATTTAAGATATTTGCAGGTGGGAACTGAAATATGGCTGAAATGATGGCATTTTGCCTACTAAAGGTTGAAAATCCTGTTATCAGCACTTTCTATTTTTTCAACACTGTTTTCCAAAGCAGTCTTCACCTGGGTTGATTCTTTATCCAACAATCCCGAGTTTTAACGACCCCGAGACAGAAAGCTTTTGAAAACACTGTAGGGATAGGGGATAATGCTGATAACCACCATCTTCTTCTTTTTCCACAATGTATATTACCCTTCTCAACACAAAGTTTAATGTTTGAGTCACATGTTAAGCATGTAACGAATGTGGCTCAAATGGAATCTATCTTTGGAAGGCTAGAAAACATTGCAGGAAAAGAAAAAAAACAAGAGGGCCATGATGGCCCTGGGTCGCTCACCTTAGTAGAGTGCCTTTAAGGTTTTTCTTTAATTTGACCATGTGACCTAGTTTTTGACCGCAGGCGACCCAATTTCAAACTCATATTTCATGAATACAAACATTCTGACCAATTTTCAAGTCAATTGAGCAAATAATGTGGCCTCAAGTGCCCTAAAGATATTTCTTTAATTTGACCTAGTGATCTAGATTATGACCCCTGATGACCTAAATTTGAATTGGTCTTTGACTATATCAAAAGAAACATTTTAACCAATTTTCAAATCAAATGAATAATAAATATGGCCTCTAGAGTGCCCACTAGCTATTTCTTTAATTTGACCAAGTGACCTAGTTTATGACCCCAGTTGACCCAAATTCAGACTCATGTGAGATTTTACAAAGACAAACATTCTGACCAATTTTCAAGGCAATTAAGCAAAGAATGTGGCCTCTAAAGAGCCCACAAGGTATTTCTTTATTTTGACCTAGTGACCTAGTTTATGGTTCCAGGTGACCCAAATCCAAACTCATCTGGTATTTCATCAAGACAAACATTCTGGCCAAATTTCAGGTCATTTCAGCAATAAATGTGGCCTCCAGAGTGCAAACAAGGTATTTCTTTAATTTGACCCAGTGAAGTAGTTTATGACCCAAGTTGACCCAAATTAATCTTATGTGAGACTTTATAAAGACAAACTTTCTAACTAATTTTCAAGGCAATTGAGCAAATAATGCGGCCTCGAGAGTGTCAACAAGGTATTTCTTTAATTTGACCTAGTGACCTAGTTTATGACTCAAGATGACCCAATTTTGAACTCAATGAACTTGTTGCGCTTAGATGGGCAAGCAAACTTAGAAGAGAATCACTACATACCAAATATCAAAGCTCTACGCCTTCCAGTTTTAAAGAAGAATTTTAAAGTTTTCCTTCTTTGTTCCTATGTTCAAACTTGTAGAACTTGTGACCCCGGGGCTGGGCCAGTTTTGACCCAGGGGCATCATATGAACAAACTTGGTAGAGGTCCACTAGGAAATGCTACATACCAATTATCAAAGCTCTACACCTTCCCGTTTAAGAGAAAAAGAAATTTAAAGTTTTCCTTCTTTGTTCCTGTCTTCGAACTTGTGACCCCCAGGGCGGGGCCAGTTTTGACCCAGGGGCATCATATGAACAAACTTGGTAGAGGTCCACTCTGAGATGCAACATACCAAATATCAAAGCTCCACACCTTTCGGTTTCAGAAAAGAAGAATTTTAAAGTTTTCCTTCTTTGTTCCTATGTTCGAACTTGTGACCCCAGGGGCTGGGCCAGTTTTGACCCAAGCAGCATCCTTGGAACAAACTTGGTAGAAGTCCACTAGGAGATGCTACATACCAAATATCAAAGCTCTATGCCTTCCCATTTAAGAGAAAAAAAAATTTTAAGTTTTCCTTCTTTTTTCCTATGTTTGAACTTGTGACCCCCGGGGCAGGGCCAATTTTGACCCCAAGGGCATCATATGAACAAACTTGGTAGAGGTCTACTAGGCGATGCTACATACCAAATATCAAAGCTCTATGCCTTCTAGTTTTAGAGAAGAAGCTTTTTAAAGTTTTCCTTCTTTGTTCCTATGTTGGAAATTGTGACCCCCGGGGCGGGGCAAGTTTTGACCCCAGGGGCATCATATGAACAAACTTGGTAGAGGTCCACTAGGAGATGCTACATGCCAAATATCAAAGCTCTACGCTTTCAAGTTTCAGAGAAGAAGATTTTTAAAGTTTTCCTTCTTTGTTACTATGCTCAAAATTGTGACCCCGGGATGGGGCCAGTTTTGACCCCAGGGGCATCATATGAACAAACTTGGTAGAGGTCAACTAGGCAATGCTACATACCAAATATCAAAGCTCTACGCCTTCCAGTTTCAGAGAAGATGATTTTTAAAATTTCCCCTCTTTGTTCCTATGTTTGAACTTGTGACCCCCGGGGCAGGGCCAATTTTGACCCCAAGGGCATCATATGAACAAACTTGGTAGAGGTCCACTAGGAGATGCTTCATGCCAAATATCAAAGCTCTATGCCTTCTAGTTTTAGAGAAGAAGATTTTTAAAGTTTTCCTTCTTTGTTCCTATGTTGGAAATTGTGACCCCCCGGGGCGGGGCCAGTTTTGACCCCAGGGACAACATATGAACAAACATGGTAGAGGTCCACTAGGAGATGCTACATGCCAAATATCAAAGCTCTACACCTTCAAGTTTCAGAGAAGAAGATTTTTAAAGTTTTCCTTCTTTGTTACTATGCTCAAACTTGTGACCCCCGGGGCGGGGCCAGTTTTGACCCCAGGGGCATCAAATGAACAAACTTGGTAGAGGTCCACTAGGAGATGCTACATACCAAATATCAAAGCTCTGTGCCTTCTAGTTTCAGAGAAGAAGATTTTCAAAGATTTTGCTTTTTTTTCCTTTTTGTTGCCATGGCAACCAGAGTTGTGGGTGGAATTCAATTCTTTGAACAATTTTGGTAGAGCTTCACCCAAGGAACATCCCTGTGAAGTTTCATCAAGATTGGCCCAGTGGTTTAGGAGAAGAAGATGTTTAAAGAAATTGTTGACGGACGACGGACGACAGACGACGGACGACGGACGCCGGACATAGGGCGATCACAATAGCTCACCTTTAGCACGTTGTGCTAAGGTGAGCTAAAAACAAAAAAAAAAAAAACTGGTAACCAGCACTTCTCCTATTCTCACAATGTTTTTGAAAGCCTTCTTGTCTACGGTTGTAGAACATGTTTGATAAAGGTTTCGTAGACCAAGGTATACTAACCCTTTACCATACAACTCTGACTTTACGACCCTGAGAAAAGAGGCCTGTGGTAAACAATGTGGGAAAAGGAGAAGGTGCAGGTTACCAGCATTTCTCCTTTTTCCGCAATGTTTTCTATTCTGTGGGGGACAGATTTCATCCTTTGAGCAACCTTTAAAGGCCAGTTTACACGACTTGCTTTTTCAAATCTGTTGCAACACATGTGCTAGATCACATCGTGTAAACCCTCTTTTAATGGGAGATTTGCAAGCAAACTTGTAAAGCAGAGCAAATAGGACATGTTCTTTTTTCCGTTTTTTTTTTTTTTCCAGAAAGAACGGACCAGTCAGTGCTCAGTATCGTAAATTCCAGCCCTTTATCTTGATATTAATTTTACCTTTAGTTCCATCCAAATGATTACTTTTGTTTTCTATATGCTAAACAGACACCTATCTTTTGGAAAGTCACATACAATTACACAATTGACAGGTGGTGATTTATCCCTTTGAAGGGGTAAAATAGATAATAGAAAGCAGATCTTCTGAACATACCGTGTAAACGTAAAATACAGATATGCTTGAAATTAGACTTATATTATCATTCTGTTAAAACAGACCGTGTAAACTAGTCTCTAAAGGCCGGTTTACACGACTTGCTTTTTCAAATCTGCTGCAACACATGTGCTAGATCACATCGTGTAAACCCTCTTTTAATGGGAGATTTGCAAGCAAACTTGTAAAGCAGAGCAAATAGGACATGTTCTTTTTTCCGTTTTTTTTTTTTTTTTTTCAGAAAGAACGGACCAGTCAGTGCTCAGTATCGTAAATTCCAGCCCTTCATCTTGATATTAATTTTACCTTTAGTTCCATCCAAATGATTACTTTTGTTTTATATGCTAAACAGACACCTATCTTGTGGAACACTGAAGGGGTAAAATAGATAATAGGAAGCAGATCTTCTGAACATGCCGTGTAAACGTAAAATACAGATATGCTTGAAATTAGACCTACATTATCATTTTGTCACAACATACCGTGTAAATCAGCTTTAATTTGTGGTCTGCAAATGCAAGTCCAAAATTTTGTAGTTTGGTAAAGAGATAATTGTTTGAATGTAAAATACTTTTCGGCTTAACTAAAAGTAGTCCAACATACACACGAGCTTGTAAGAGAAAGCAGTATGAAACTTCATTTGGAAGAACATAGTTGAAAATAGTCACGAAAATAATCACTGATGTGTGTGTGTGTGTGTGTGTGTGTGTGTGTCATTCGTTGGCTTTTGAGGAAAAATTCTATCGACAACTCGTCGACAAAATATATTATTGAGCTCGTCAAAGGCCCGCTTAAACAGCGCCATTTTTTTCTTGATTCATTTAATACAATTTTATATCAAATACCATCTCATTTCAGATCCTATACACGTGTAGGCCCTATATCTGAAAATGGTTTCTGGTAAAGGTGACATACTTGCACTTATCTCTCACTTTTAGCATCTAAAATTCAATGGAAAAATAATACATGTGAACATCAATTTACAAGAAATATGGAGACCGTCATTTTGTCATTTCAGTTGTTTCATGCTTTTCCTGCAGCTGTTGGTGAAATTGATATCGAATAATTTGATTATTGTTGTAGAAGGTCTATTGTAAGAAAACAACATCAAATGGAAATTTATCATTAGATATTTGAACTCTTTCACTAAAGGTGCCGACATACATGTAAATAGATTTTTCAAATGACGTAGATCAAGATCAAACTGCAAAAAAAGATCTAATCTATTTACTTGGCAGCGAAATAGTCAATCGATCATCGCACGTGAAATTTTTTTTTTTTGTTTTGTTTTGTTTTGGGATATATAGGATCTAATATGAGTTGGCTTTTGAGGTAAACTTCCGTTCAACGAGTCTAGAAAAATGTTGTCGAGCGAGCCTATGGCGAGCTTGATAACGATTTTTGATGAGTTTAATAAAAATTACCTGTAAAACCAAACATATGCCAGATTTGCTTTTATCACATAACCGTATTGCAAGAATCATAGTTCATGATATGTCCATAAAAAAGCCTACATCTGTATTGAAATTTACATGAAACCCATTCGCTTCTTTGACAGGTATTTACATCATGAATGAAAAATTGTTCCGACCAAACTTGAATATGATGATTTTATTTGAATCTTTGGACGATAAAATTCGAATCTTTTTAACGATCACCAGTTTTGACATTTAATTTCACGGAGAACTCATGGGTCTGCAATGTTCTAGAAATAGGCGTCTAATACAGAGCTTTGACCATTTATCTCACTGTCTGCTCATTTCCAACGTGTGTAAGATAAGAAAATTCGTAACGACTGTCTTACCCTGAAGATAAGGGTAAATATGTGAAAAAAAATCATTGTTGGTGTGTAATAATAATCATTTTATGTCAATGTAGTAAAATTAAACGAAAGAATATTTATTGCTAGGTCAAGTTAAAGGCCTAGTAGCGACCAAAAGTAAACAATGTGGGTGTTAAATGTATTTTAATTTAAAAATATGGAAACTATTGTGGAGATGAATCTGATATCATACGGTCTGTTCAAATGTTGGTCGCTGGCAGAAAGAAAATGTAATTAAGATCTAGGTAAAAAGCAAACAAAAGATAGAGCGACTTGGCAACTTGTTACCTAGTGTTTCTGCTGGCGACTTACCTTGACCTGGATTTGGAATAGAAATGGAAAAATAATCCGCGTACGTAAGTATTTTTTTTGTTTTGATACGAACTTTGAATATCAAATAGACATTATTTATTTGTTTGTTTGTTTGTGTATGGTGTTTAGCGCCGTTTTCAACATTATTTCAGCCATATCACGGTGGCCAGAGCACCTAACCATGCTTTCCTTTAGGTTCTTTCTACGAGTAGGTTTACTTCGCACAATACTCTTCTCAAGTCACTGTTCGCTTTTCAACTCAAATAGATATGAAAATAATTTAGTTATACAGCAAATACAAGAAAAAAACTATACAACAATATGACTTCTCTCGAGTTTATAATACGGCTAACAGAAAAGAGTTAAAATGTGCATTAAGCTAGAAATAACATCAAGAACACGTGTGATTACAAAAGTAAAGTAAATTAATTCCTATAATAATCTATGGTAAATCAGGAATTTTTGACCGGTCGTTTTGCATTTTTTCGCAGAAAAGATAACATGCATTAAGATTTGTTCACATGGCATAATTTTTAGCACAGACACTTTGTACTTCATGTCTTCTAATGATTCGTAGCTACTCTGCGTCATATGAGATGCTACTTTGGAATTGATAGTATAAGCAATACTTTGGAATTGATAGTATAAGCAATCGCGTCTTTCCAGACACGATTGCTTATACTACCAGTTCGAAATAATACCTCATATCCTTTCAAATCATTTGATTAATGACTCTTTTTAGGCACATGCATTATCCTCAAATTTGATGTACTGTTAGGCAAAACCATGAAGTCATTGCATATCAGGGCGTTTTTTGTTCTTGCTTTTGCTTGAGCTAGCATGTATTATTATGTTGTATTTTGTTCCGTTTTAAAGAAAAGAAAAAGAAAAAAATGTTGCCAGTAAAGAAATCGAGAATTAAAATACAGCTTTTTTTTGTAGATGGATTGTTTTCTATTGATTCCTTTGCAAATATTAATGGGCAAAAGGCAAAGGTGACATGTTTTAAATATCACCTTAGCAAAACGTGATCCAGGTGTGCTATTGTGGTCATGCTGTGTCCCTCTTCCTTCGTTAGTGTCTGAGGTATGTGCATCACAGAGGCTGAACGTTTAGTCCAACGATCATGAAACTTTGTCAGAATAGCCTGGACAATATCTTGGTCGAGTACGTAAAAGGCTAACTTCTTGTCAAAATCTTAGAAAGCCCTTCTGCGTTGTATAGTCCACATTTTCAATTCAATTTTCATGACAAGAACCTTGGTATACATACTCCGCTTGTCTATTCCTACTTTTAGTCATGTGATCCCTGTCCACTATCAATACGTGTAAGGCAGTCTAATTTTAATCGGTCGGTAGACCGATTAGAGAGATGGCAAACTTCGGAAACTCGTCCGCTCAGGGCAAACTGATGTAACTGCAACTCGTAACAGCTTTTACTTACAGGGTTTTAACGCTTATCCCTGCTAGGATGACCTTATTACAAAAACTCCTTTTGACCCAGATAAGCGCACTTTTGACCCAGATAAGCGCAGGAATAGTAATTAGCGGTAAACAGGCGTTAAGTAATGTCAAGTAATCCCATAATAACTTTCAAATTATGTAATAAACGGCGGTTACAATTTGTTTAGTATTGAAGTATGTCATAATTGCAGTATTATCAAAATCTCTGGCCAGCAAAAACTGTTGCAGTTTACTTTCAACACGACTATAAGAAATAGGGTCAGTGATTAGCAGCAACTTTATGAATGAAACGAGTGCGAATCAAGTGTATCGGGGGATGTGAACACATCTTGTAGTCGTCTGCTGTCCACATCATTCGGCAAATTTCGAGTGATCCGTTGATAATTATACGTAGTTACGGGATCGGCCGAGTTGTGACGAGTGCTCCGTATATGTAGCAGGTGTTGAAAAGATGATAGGTCATTTTGGTCTTGAGAGGAATAAACTCGCAACAGAAAAGAGTTTGTAAGGAAACATTGCTTTAAAAGAATTTGAAAATTTAGATTGCTCTGCCTAAGAGAAAACTGATGTAAATGCAACTCGTAACAGCCGTACGTTTAAAGTAGTAACCGGCCGTTGGTCGTTTAATGCAGGGATCGTATATGTGAGGCGAAGCGTGTGAAGCTGTGGGGACAAAGAGTACAGAGTTGTGTAAAGGTTATGGCCCTCGCGGAGAGGCCATTATGCAAACATTTTCAGAATGAACTGGCGATTCACCGCTTGCAACCTTAGTACCCAGACTGTCCATTCACAATACTGACTGATTACGCATCTCTCAGCGTATGATGTATTAACTCTTAGGCTGCTAAGTGCGACTCACTGACCTTTTTGCGGATAGTATAGATCAAGATCAGACTACACAGAACGTGCAGTCTGATCTTGGATGTATACTGTTCGATAAGGAGATATTTCTTTTTCCAAAAAGAATAAGTTTGACAGAATTATTCGGGTTTTAATACCGGTTTGAAATTTCATTTCAATGTTTTAGCGGGATAAGGGTTAAATTGTTTTCACAGCCCCTCTTCCTCTCCTTCCAGTAATGGCACTACCATTTTACACAGTCACTTACATGTTTCTGCTTGGAGAGTTTGTACAGACTGGAATCAGTCTGTTAACCCTTGACCAAACAATCCTGTGGGGCTTTGAAAATATAGTTGGAGAAACTGCATGTATTCAGCATGTTCTCTTTTTTCCACAGCGTTTTTCACCCATTTGAAAGATTTTCAAAATTTTGTCAAATAGAACATTTTCATCGAGGATAAAAAACCCTGTAACAGTAACAAAAATAAGCTCACTTACTGTTATACTCTCCATATCTGAACAACGGACCAGGGAAAAAGTCTTTGCAGAGAATGCAGATTCAGACCAGACTGCTCAGAACATGCAGTCAGATCTTGGATCTGTCATGCCAGTTTTCCGAGTAATTCTACTCAAGACAGCAATAGTCCTGCAATATTTAGGCTGCTTTTCGAAGCTTAACATGTCTATTTTAAGCGTGCAAATGTCAGCAACATGTTTGTTTCATCAGCTATTCCATATTGGTCGATTATCATCCTTTCCACATTTCAGATAAAGAGATCAAGGCTATCGCAGTTATGCTCTTGCTGATTAGAATGACTCAAATACAATTACCTGTGTTGGCTATGGACAAGTAGAGTCGCTTTTGAAGACAATAAAAGATAAAGATCAGACTGTCCTTTGAACGCAATGCAATTCAATATCACAGACGTTCATATCTTAGATCTAATTGTCTGTTTATTTGGCATGTATATGGAAAAAAAAGAACGACCATAAAATTGTAGCCTAATGTTTGATATTGTTTTCCTGACTGTAAAAGGCTAGTCGATTAACTAAGTGTTTTAACTCTTAACCAAGCTATCCTTTTTTAATGCCCATCAGAAAGAGGTTGAAAACATTGTGAGAAAAGGGGAAAATGCAGGTTACCATTTTCTCCTTTTCCCATGTTTTTTACCCTTTCAACGATTCAAATCATCATTTGGTCTAAGAAATTTGCCAGCGGACCTTTGGACTGGACGATTTGGCCCGCTAAGAAATAGGTAGGACAGTTTGTCAAGATGAATACGAGGTCTTGTTAAAAATGGAAAAAATGAAAGGCCCACAAGCAGCCAAAAGTAAACAATTCCAAAGTTATAATTCAGACATATTTTATACGGCTTTTGTATGTTACAATACAGTTACCAAAGTTGCCAAAGTTACAGAAAAGAATATATGTATTTTTTCACTCTTTCAAAGGGTTGGTAGGTACTACTGTTCATGATGAGTGATATCTAAAACTTGATAATGGGTATTGCTGATCAGAATTGTCACATATTTTTTACGTTCTATAGCTGCCAGCTGGCAAACATAGCCTATATTTTAAATAATCGTTAAACTACTAATTTGTAAAAGACAGTTTTAGAAAAGTGGGATCCTACGTGGCTCATTTGTAACGGTGCAGGATTTTTGTCCCATACATAGTTCAAACATATACCATTTGATTTGTGATTTCAAACTACTGTAGTTATTCAGTGTCGACCGATTACAGTGCTTACAGCACTTTGATTGTAATTGTCAAGACACAGTTCCATCAGTATGATGCTTGTTAAGGATTCAGAATTGGTGTCATGTTAATTTTTTTTCTTTAGCAGTGAACAATAATTTCTTGTAAAATACTTATAAGACCTATTACTTTACCGGATGTTAAATATATAGAACAGTGTAGAACCAAGGTAAGATTGTATGTTCCAGTGGTCTTCCCTTGAACTACTATTTCCGGCAACCTCATTGAGTCGCGCTAATAGTCTAAGACTTGATATTTACATCTAAAGTACGTAAACGGAAAGTAACTGTGAATTTACTACTTCATTACCTCTGGGCCAGTATTCGCAAACCATTCTGAATTGTATTCCTTGTCTTATTCTGGCTTTAGAAGTACCTATCAATTCAATGTCTGACTGGCGAAACTTTTGGATAAGCCAATCAGAACTTATGTTACTTTAATTTTAGAAAATTCTTGAGAATTGGATAAGAATGGTGTTAAGACTGGCTTGTTGGGACTCCATGTAAAGTATAGTTTCTATATATGAGCAATACTCTTTGAAAAGGGGGCTTAATGCATCTCCGAAAATATTGACCCACGTCAACTTGTGCAGTTCGCACATGCTGATTTGGTTGGTTGGTTGGTTATTTCCGTTTATTTATCGTCGCTACCGGTTGCCCATCTGAGCGACGCCCCCAGAAGACGGTTAGTTGTTACGGGGGATAGTGCAAGGATACAGGTCGAAACTACTGAGAGCTTCGCCTGGTTCTTTAACGTGCTCGGCGTATAGCACCGTCACACGGGACCTCGGTTTAATGTCTCATCCGAAAGACTATTAGTAATTTTTAGTTGGCCAGCCGGGGATACGAACCCACAATCTGTAGGACATTGTGTTCACGAGTCCTACGCTCTACCTACTGAGCTATATCGGCCGGTATGCTGATTTGGGCCAAAACTTTTCGCTATTAGTCAGTTTTCTGTATGTCAATAGACCAGTCTACCCTGTGATACAGTTGGTTGTTAATGGGTTTTGTGGATCGTATATATGAGCCTTCCTCTGTGAAAAGGGGGTTTAAGTCTTTACCAGACGACAACATTTTAGCCTTGTCTAAATTGAAAGCATCTGCAGACGACAAATTAAATGAGATTCAACACATAAAATTTGTCCTTCATAGGGCAGAAAACATTGTGGGAAAAGGAGAAAATGCCAGCATTTTCTCCTTTTCCCACAGTGGTTTCAGAAGCCTTCTTTCTCAGGGTCGTTAAAAATCGACATTGTGCGGTAAAGGATTAACGATACATCCACTAAAAGTATCGACCCAGGTCAGCCTACATAGTCCGCGCAGGCATATTTACCCGTGGGTTAACAGACATATGAACCATGCTCTGTAAAAGGCGGTCTTTATGCATCTTGGTAATGCATTATACCGAGTAAGCTGTCACATAAATTATGGGTTCAGGTCAGCCTGCATAGTCCGCGCAGGCATATTTACCCATGGGCCGGTACTCTTGCAGATGAGCCGAGCCCCTGTAGATCAGTCGGTAGCGCACAGGACTTGAGAACAGAGGGTCGATGGTTCGATCCCTGGCTCGGCCAATTTCTTTCTGAGGATTGATGATAGTCATTGCGACAGGATTCATTCCTCTCTCACCGCGGACCAGTGGCTTGGAAAGAATATTGTGCTTGGTACAGGTAAAAGAAACTCCAGGGAAGCATGGATTGGTGCACTGGCCGCCGCGATATAACTTAAATAATGTTGAAAACGGCGTTAAACAGTAATCAATCAATCTTTGCAGATGCATTAAGCCCCTTTTCAAAGAGCATGGTTCATATGTATATACCAAGTCAAGCATTAACCCCGCCCCCCGTCCCCCGCCCCCATCATCACAACCACCAAATATGCAGACTTTCCACGTGTTTAATTGGACATATTTTGTATTCACAGTTTAGTGTGTTAGTCGCGTGTGTAAAATGTTTGTTTATGAGACTTTTTTTTTTTTTAATTTGATGAAGTATTTAACTAAAAGGTAAATTCTGGAAAATACTAAACATGAAGGTGGGTGAATTTACTGCTGTGGTTTTCCTCTTCTCCTTTTTAAATGTCATTTTTCGTGTAATTATCATCATATTCACTATCGTCTACTTTGTCGTTTATTTTCATCCCACCCTCCCCCAGAGATTAAATGATGGTCGTCATTATGGGCTCAGTCGGTAATGTACGGGGCTAGAAAATTTAGGAGTTGAGAGTTCGATGGCCGAACCCAGTCGCTCAGTTTGTGACAACAGGGCTTGAAAATTTGGGGTTCGATGCCGAGCCTGGTGGCTCAGTCGGTGATGTAAAACACGTAAGTTGGATTTCTGGCTCGGCCAAAGGGTTCAAGCATGGTCGAGTAATTTGGATGAGGGATTCATACTCCGCCAGTCATGGGTTTGATCTCCAAGAGAGGGATCGGGGTTCCGAGCGAGTACCCTTGGTACCTTTGACACGAAGAAAGACACGCATCTCAGGAATATGTTGGCTGTCGCCATGACATAACAACATTCTACAGTAATGTTAACCAAACGACACAATTTTAGACTTGTCCAAATCGAAAGCTTTTCCAGACGACAAATTCAGTGTGGCCCAAATGATAGGATGTCTTGACAGGGGTAGAAAACATTGTGGGAAAAGGAGAAAATGCTGGTTACCAGCATTTTCACCTTTTCCCATAATGTTTACAAAAGCCTTCTTATTCAGGGTCGTTAAAACTCGGGATTGTGTGATAAAGGGCTTAAAGCGTCATGAACCACTAATCAGACAAAAATAAAACAGCATTGCTTGTTACTTGGAAGCCCCAAGTTCGAGCCTGACTGGCCAAGCCCCGGTAGTTCAGTCGGTAGCATGCAGGACTTGAGAACAGGGGGTCACGAGTTCGATTCCGGGCTCGGCCGATTTCGTTCCGAGGATTGATGATAGCCATTGCGACAGAATTCATTCCTCTACACTGGCCGTCGCGATATGACTGAAATAATGTTGAAACGACGTTAAACACCAAACAATCAATCAATTGATTGCAATCAATCAATCAATCAATCAGGCCTGACTGGAAGCGCTAGGTTTTTTGTCGGAGTGTCCCTTGGCAAGAAACTTCAGAACCCTAGCCTGGTACTGGTGAAACCCCCAAATGTGTGGGCTGTCGCCGTGATATGGCTAAAATAATTTTGAAAGCGACGTAAAAAGCCATTCTGTTAATCACACGCAAGGTAAAATGTTTGCCATTGTGACAGAAATAGTTTCTTTAAAAAACTTACATTTAGTTTTTTGAACACGGGAAAGCAGCCGATAACTTTATCACCATATCTACATCATTTTAGTCTATATCAGACGACAAAACTTTAAACTTGTCCAAATTCGAACGTTTGCAGACGATTGATTAAATTTTTTAGATTTCTCTTTAAGAAAAAATGTTAAATATTGTGGGCAAAGCAAAGAAATGCTGGTTATCAGGTTATCAATGTATTTCTTGCTTTTCACCAGTACTAGACTTGGGATTTGCAGTGCTTTGCTCAGGGACACTCCAACAAGAATCGTTCAAGAATGTGATTATTACAAATCCAGCACGGTAACCCTTTACCAAACATTCTAGTGTTTGAACTACCACGAGAAAGAAAACTTTTGAACACGAGCCATACTCTGTGAAAAGGGGACTTAATATATCTGCGAAAAGTATCGGATCAGGTCAGCCTACGCGGTACGCGCAGGCTGACCTGGGCCGAAACTTTTCGCTATTGGTCAATTTTCTGCATGCCAAAGGACCTGCCTACCTCACGATTAAGTCGGTTGTTAAGAAAGAGTGGCTATTATGGATACAAAAGTATGTGATGGCTTGCTTTGTATAATGAACCACAGAGATGCATTAGGCCCCCTTTTGCCAGAACATGGCTCAAATATTATGGTGAAATCATAAAACGCTTTTCTCACGGTATTTTCAACTCTCCCAAAGACAAATATTGCAATGTTAGACATATTTGAATTGTCGTCTGCAAATACTTCCAATTTGGATGAATCTGCAATTTTGTCGTCTGGTAAAGAGTTAAGGTGATCGATATATTATCCAGAGGTTCTTTGGTCGATCTTCACCGGCCACGCTGGTTTTTCGTGGGAGTGTCCTTTGGCAAGGCGGAGTACCAGCCTAGTACTTGATTCGTATTCACCAACCATTCTTAAGAAAGTTCTTAGGTCTTATTCTCAAGAATTTTCTAAATTTGAAAGCAACACAACTTCTGATTGACTAAACCAAATGGTTTAGCCAATCAGAAGTTGTGTTACTTTTAAATTTATGGGTTAGCCAATTAGAAGTTTTGTTACTGTCAAATTTAGAATATCTTTGAGTATAAGACTAAGAATGTTTTTAAGAATGGTTGGTGAATACGAACCCTTGTAATGTTCAGGAAACACGTAGACGGTATGGATCAAGATCGGACTACGCATGACGTGTAGTCTGATTATAGTCATATCCTAGTCTCTTGGTTATAGTTTGCAGTCTAGGTTTTGATAGATTGTGTTGCTACATGTATGTAATTTCGTCAGTCGTAATTGTTTATTTCTCCGCCGGGTAGCTCAGTGGTTAGAGTATCTGACTCGTGACCATGTGCTTGCGGGTTTGATACCCGTTTGAGGCAAACTTTCTGTCCAGCGATTTTTCACCTCTCACCTTTGATGCATAGTAGAAATGCAATCAGTGGCTTTGGAAAGAAAGTTGTGTAAGTACTGGTGTGAGAACGCCAGGAATCACATGAATACGTGCACTGACCGCCGTGATATGACCCGTGATGTTAAAACAGCGTTAAACTTCAATACAAACAAACAAGATGTTTTCTTTTTTCATACTTAGACGGTACAGTGAAAGTCTAAGTAAGTCTTTGTCTTCCCTAGCCAAGGCCCGGTAGATCAGTCGGTAGCGTACAGGATTTGAGAACAGGGGGTCGCTGGTTCGATACCCGGCTCAGCCATTTTCTCTCCGAGGATTAATGATAGTCATTGCGACAGAATTCATTCTTCCCGCACCGCTGACCATTGTTTCGACGATGGTTATTTGGGAAAGCAGCCAGTGCCTTAGAAAGAATATTGTGCGGAGCACTGGTAAACGAAACTCCAGGGAAGCATGGATCGGTGCAATGGCCGCCGCGATTTTACTGAAATAATGTTGAAAACGACGTTAAACATCACACAATCAATCAATTAATCTTTGTTTTCCCCTCATGTTGACCCGTAATTGTCGCCTGCATTGTAAGCTATTAAACACGCAAGTGCTCGTTAAAGCTGAATGAAAGTTACGAACGCGAAGTGCTGCGGCGATATTCTGGTACTTTTGATAGCGGCATAACGACAGCCTGGGTTCCAGTCTGATCCTTTTTTTCCCTTAACCCTTAGGCTGCTAAGCGCGATCCACTGACCTTTTGCGGACAGTGTAGATCAAGATCAGACTGCACAGAACGTGCAGTCTGATCTTTGATCTACACGGTCCGATAAGATTTTTTTTTTATCTGAGAAATAAGGTTGAAATAACACCATTCGGGTTTTCACTATCGTCTGGAAAGTTTCATGTAACTTATATATCAGGTTAAGGGTTAATTTTGAAGTTACTTTGTCAAAAACGAAAGCAAAATATAAAGCAGTAGGCCTACTACAATTTTACAGGTAATTTTTGAATATCTATGTAGACCGTGATAAGAACAGATTAAGAAATTACTGGAGCCTGGACACAGGCTGAGCAGCTCCTTTTGTCACAATCTTTTCACGTGCGCTTATGTTTGGTATCACCACCATCAGTATTTTACAAGGATATTTTCAAAGTTATCTGCTGCATACATGTTTGAATGTGGAGATGCTGAGTTTTGTATTTTCTGTTGAAGCGAACGCTGTACCAGACGACAAAAATTTAGAATCGTCTGAAATAACCGTCTGTGCAGACGACACTTTGAATGTGGCTCAAATGGTTGGATTTTTCTTTGAAAGTAAAGAAAATGGAGAAAATCTTGGTTACTAGTATTTTCTCCCTTTTCCACAATGTTTTCAAAAGCCTTCTCTATTGGTTGTTAAAACACGGGCCAGTTTGGAAGAAAGTTTTAATTGGGGAACTCAACTCACCTGGCGTTTATAGCGAGACTTCCGGTACAACTTTATTTTTTTTTTTTTCAATGTTTTTACAAGACATTGTTTTCAAATATGAACTACAACCTTAATCCTATAGGCTCCAAAGTGGTGTAATGGTAGTGGGAGTCGACTCGGAACCCGGAGAACCGAGGATCGAGACGCGCCCAATACCCGGAAAAAAAAAAAACCGCACAGAGACAGGAGGAAAAAAAAAAAGGAGAACGGCACGTGGATAGAGACAAACAACCGGATTGAGAACGGGCAAGGAAGACACTTGGGTAGGCGATCGTGGGACCCAGGAGAATTACCTTTTACTGCTCTGTGCATTTGAAATTATCAATATTAATACAGAGGTGTATAATAAAAGATGAATATTTATTTCACTTTTTCTAAAAGTTCATAGAACTTGTTTTCTCTGTGCAGGGATCAAGTTCAAGCAAGAAGAACACAAAAATATGAAGAGAAAATATTTTAATACTCAAAATGAATTGTTCATGTATACAACTGAAACATATTGCCCAATATCAATTCCAACAACCTGAAACTTAACCCTTAACACTTTATCAATAGACAAAGTCTTAGACTAGTCCAAACTGAAAGCATTTGCAGACGACAAAATAAATGTGATTGAAAAACTAAAATTTGGTCTGGGAAGGGTAGAAAACATTGTGGGAAAAGGAGAAAATGCTGGTTACCAGCATTGTCTCCTTTTTCCACAAGGTTTTCAAAAGGTTTCTTTCACAGGGTCCGTAAAAGTCGGGATTGTGTGGTAGAGTTAAAGCACCAAATAAACCTATCAGACATTTTCGTCCTAGAAATACGACCAAAATAGCTGCAATTTTATGGTTGCTTTGGTCTACAGTGTTTCAGCAAAGTGGACAGTGTAGATCAAAGATCAGGCTGCACGTTTTGTGCAGCCTGATCTTGATCTACACTGGCCACAATGGCAACTATAGTCGGGAAAGGCGCTTTAAGGATTAAAAGACAGCTTTAGAAAAGATCGTGGGAAAAGGAGAACATGCTGGTTTCCAACATCACCCGTTCTCACAATGTTTTCTATTACCATTACCATTATCTGAATCATATATGATTTGTCAACAGTAAATGCCTCCTATACACAATAATCTAAAATTCTGTCATCTGGAAAGGGGTCAATACACAAATACCAAGTCCTGGTTGCTTTGACAGATTGACTGATGTAGTTTTATGCCACTTTCAACATTATTTCAGTCATATCACCGTGACAGCTCATATATTTCCTGGGTTCCACCAGTACTAGGCTATGGCTCTGAAATGCCTTGCCCAAAGACACTCCCACAAAAAAACTGCAGTGGATCCAGGAAGGCTCCAACCAGATCAGAAAATTTTAGACTTGTCCAAATTGAAAAACAAAAAACTGAATGTACATGTAGCTATGAACAATGGAATTTGTCTATCAAAGGGTAGAAAACATTGTGGAAAAGAGAAACTACTACTTACAAGCACATTCACCATTTTCCACAATGTTTTCAAGAACCTTGTACATTTTTAGTTTAAAAACAATGGCTGGTTTGAGAAAAAAAAAGTTAAAATCAAAACATTAACCTCAATACAAGACAGAATACTTTAACCCTTAGGCTGCTAAGTGCGACGCACTGACCTTTTGCGGAAAACGTAGATCAAGATCAGACTGCACAGAATTTGCAGTCTGATCTTGGATCTACACTGTCCAGCATGGAGTTATCTTTCCTCCAAAGATACCTTTGAAATAGGACAATATGGATTTATACAATCGGTTTTAAAAAATTCATTTCTTTTCTGTAGCAGGATAAGGGTAACAACACTTTTTACCAACTTATGAAATTTTGGACTTGGTCATATTGAAAGTATTTGCAGACGACAAATCATATGTGGCTGAAATTATGCAATTTGAAAGATAGAAAACATGGAAGAAAAGGAGTAAATGCTGCCTACCAGCAGTTTCGACTTTTTCCACAATGTTTTCAAGGGTATATTCATGGTTCTTTAAACAATGCCTGGTTTAATAAAGAGTTAAAATTAAGACAAACTTGTCACAATACAGACAATTTTAGCTTTTTACTAAATGACAAAATTTTAGTATTGTCCAATTTGAAAGCATCTACAGAGGACATAATGAAATGTCTTTCAAGAGATACAAAACATGGCGAAACAGGAGAAAATGCTGATTACAGCACTCCCACCATTTTCCACACTGTTTTCTAAAGCCTCCTACATATGAGCCATGCTCTGCAAAAAGGAGGCATAATGCATATGCGAAAAGTATCTACCAAGGTCAGCCTGTGAAGTCTGCACATGCTGACCTGGACTAAAACTTTTCGGAATTGGTCAATTTTCTGTATGTCCAAGGACCAGTCTACCTCATGATTAACTCAATTGTTAAAAAAAAAGTAGCAATTAGAGATCCATAATAATGTGATGGCTTGCCTGGTGTAATGCATAACGGAGATGCATTAAGTCCCTTTTTGCCAGAGCATGAAATATATATTTTTCAAAAACAATGGTTTGATAAAGGGTTAAAATCAATACAATACTCATCACAATACAGAATGTTTTAACTTGTTACAAAATGACAAAATTTTAGACTCATCCAAATTTAGACTCAAACCTATTCAAGATATCATCAAGTCAAACATATTTTCGGGTCAGTTGAGCAAAAATTGTGGCCTCTAGAGAGCCCACAATACATTTCTTTAATTTGACCTACTGACCTATTTTATGACCCTATGAGACTCAATTTCTAATTTATCCAAAATATCATCAAGTCGTACATTCTGACCAATTTTCAGGTCAATTTAGCTAGAATTGTGGCCTCAAGAGTGCCCACAAGGTATTTCTTCAATGTGACCCAGTGACCTTGTTTATTACCCCAGGTAACCCAATTTTGAACTCATCCAAGATTTTGTCAAGACAAACATGCTGATGAATTTACAGGTCAATTGAGTAAGAACTGTAGCCTCTAGAGTGCAGATAAGGAATTTCTGTAAGTTGATCTAGTGACCCAGTTTATGACCCAAGGTGACCCAAATTCAAACTCACCCGAAATTTCATCAAGAAAAACGTTCTGACCAATTTTCAACTCAATTGAGCAATACATGTGGCCTCTACAGTGCCCACAAGGTATTTCTTTAATTTGACCTAGTGTCCTAGTTTATGACCCAAGGTATCCCAAGTTCAAACTCATCCGAGATTTTATTAAGACAAAGATTCTGACCAATTTCCAAGACAATTGAGCAATAAATGTGGCCTCTAGACTGCCCACAACGTATTTCTTTAATATGACCTAGTGACCTAGATTATGTCCCCAGGTGGCCCAATTTTGAACTCATCCTAGATTTCATCAAGACAAACATTTTGAGCAATTGTCAGGTCAAGTGAGCAGAAAATGTGGCCTCTAGAGTGCCCACAAGGTATTTTTTTAATTTGATCTAGTGACCTAGTTTATGACCCCAGGTGACCCAATTTCAAAGCCATCCAACTTTTAATTAAGACAAACATTCTGACCCCTTTTCAAGTCAATCGAGCAAAAAATGTGGCCTTTAGAGTGTCCGCAAGGTATTTCTTTAATTTGACCTAGTGACCTGATTTATGACCTTGGGTGACCAAAATTCAAACTCTTTTAAGATTTCATCAAGTCAAACATTCTGATTAATTTTCAGGTCAGTTGAGTAAGAAATGTAGCCTCTAGAGTGTCCACAAGGTATTTCTTTAATTTGACCTAGTGACCTAGTTTATGACCTTGGGTGACCAAAATTCAAATTCATCCGAGATTTCATTAAAAAAAACATTCTGGATAATTTTCAAGTCAATTGAGCAAAAAATGTGGCCTCTTAAGTGCCCACTTGGTATTTCTTTAATTTGACCTAGTGACCTAGTTTATGACCCTAGGTGGCACAAATCCAAACTCATCAGAGATTTTATCAAGACAAACATTCTGATTAGTTTTCAGGTCAATTGAGTAAGAAATGTGGCCTCTAGAGTGCCCACAAGGTATTTCTTTAATTTGACTTTGTGACCTAGTTTATGACCCCAGGTGACCCAATTTCAAACTCATCCGAGATTCAAACAAAACAAAGACTCTGACTAATTTTCAAGTCAATTGCGCGAAAAATGTGGCCTCTAGAGTGCCCACAAGGTATTTCTTTAAAAGTTGACCTAGTGACCTAGTTTATGACCCCAGGTGACCCAAATTCAAACTCATACAACATTTCATGAAGAAAAACATTCTGACCAATTTTCGGGCCAATTGAGCAATAAATGTGGCCTCTAGAGTTCCCACAATGTATTTCTTTAATTTGACCTAGTGACATAGTTTATGACCCTATGTGACCCTTATTCATACTCAATCGAGATTTTATCAAGACAAACATTCTGACCAATAAACAAAGACTCTGACTAATTTTCAAGTCAATTGAGCAATAAATGTGGCCTCTAGACTGCCCACAAGGCATTTCTTTAATTTGACCTAGTGACCTAGTTCATGACCCTAACTGAACCAAATTCAAACTAAACTCATCCGAGATTCCATCAAGTCAAACATTTCTACCAATTTTCAGGTCAGTTGAGTGAGAAATGTGGCCTCTAGAGTGTTCACAAGGTAAATGTTGACGACAGACATCAGACAACCGCAAAAGATCACCTTGAGGCCGTTGTGCTCAGGTGAGCTAAAAAAACATTGGAAAAAAAAAAAACTGTGAAAAGGCTTATTTGCTTCTATATAGAAAGCACTGGCTACTTTACAAAACAATCACATAATGACCCTGAGGAAAGTATTGTGAAAAAAGGAGAAAATGCTAATAATTAGTTCTCTCTTCTTTTCCCCGAATATTTTCATCCCTCTTTCAAGTCAAATTCACTCATATAAGGCACATTTGAATTCAATTGAAGAGTTTATAACTTCAAAACGTGTCCAAAGAAATATGGTAAAGAGACTGATATTTCAGTTGTCTATACTGGGTTAACCCAGCAGAGCACATAGGGCATGGTATTTCATTAAATTAACAACAAATACTGATTGTCTGTTGTCTATACTGGGTTAACCCAGCAGAGCACATAGGACATGGCATTCCATTAAATTAACAACAAATACTGATTGTCTGTGGCTTATGATAAACAATATAAATATAAGCCATGCTCTAGCAAAAGGGGGCTTAACCCTTTCCCAAACAAGCCCTGGTTTTCACGTGTCTGCAGTAGAAGTCTTTTGAAAACAGTGTGAGAAAAGGAGAAATTGCTCATAACGAGCAATTTCTCATTTTCCCACAGTGTTTTCTACCCTTTTTGAGACCGTTCTGCCATTTTCATCAAATTTGAAATTGTCGTCTGCAAACTCTTTCAATTTGGACCAGTCCAAAATTTGTCGTTTGGGAAAGGGTTAATGTATCAATGTGATGCATTATACCAAGCAAGTAATCACATTCTCATGAATCCATTTTGTCTAACAACCGACTGAATCACGAGGTACACTGGTCCTTTGACATTCAGAAACTTGACCTATAACAAAGTTTCGACCCAAGTCAGCCTGCATGGAGTGCGCAGGCTGATCTTGGTCGATACTTTCTGCAGATGCATCAACCCCCCTTTTCATGCAGCACAGCTCATGATGTAACATAAAATGTAGTAGTTACAAGATATTGGTCCATACTGGAACATCAAGCCCCTTTTTCCATGACAAGGTAATACAAAAAAATACAGGTGAACTATCATAAGGAACGCATGTATGAAATTTCATCAAATTTCGTCACAGATTTTAGAAGATATCTGTCTTGACAGACAGACTGATAGACGATAGACGGATGAATGGAAAATGCAAAAACTATGTCCCCCAGCCTTTGATAACTGACACAAATCTCACAAAGGAGAAACAGAGAAATGGAGGGAAAAACAGTCTGGGAATATGAGCAAACACTTGTCAAAACAAAATTCTCACAATGTTTTTAAAAGCTGCAAAACTGGCTTTGAGAAGTTTAAAACTATCTACATCCTTACAGTGTAATCTTTACCCTTTACCTGATCACCCATTATTTTGTGACATCTTGAAAGGAACGCTTTTGAAAACATTGTGGGGAAAGGAGAAAGTGCTGGTTATTAGGATCTTCTACATTTCTCACAATTTGTTTCACCCCTCTCAGACAAAATTTTACCACTGGTAAGTCTAAAATTTTGTAAGTTTGGTAAATATTAACTCTTTTTACCAAACAGCAAAATGTTAGACACGTCCAAATTGAAAACATTTGCAGATAAAACATTATATGTGGCTCAAGTGATAAAACTTGTCTCTAATAGGATAAAAAACATTGTAGGAAAAGGTGAAAATGCTGTTTACCAGCTCTAACCTTGTCTCTAAAAGGATAAAAAAACATTGTAGGAAAAGGAGAAAATGCTAGTAACCAGCATTTTCCCTTTTTCCCACAATGTTTTCAAAGGGCTTCTTCTTCAGGACAGTTAAAAGGTGGGATTGTGGTAAAAGGTTAAACAAACTCCCAAGTTTCTCTAACATTATTGACATCTTGAACCCTGCCATCTTAAACCAAAAACTTGAAACTATTGCAAACCCAAAAGCTTTTAAACAAAAATGAAGAATCAGAAACAAAAACATGAAAGCCATGATGGCCCTGTATTGCTCCACTGGCTTTTAATCCTTTACCACACATGTCCGAGTTTCAAGGACCCTGAAAAAGAATGCTTTTGAAAACTTTTATTGAAAAGGAGAAAGTACTGGTAACCAGCATTTTCTCCTTTTCCCACAGTGTTTCCTACCCTATTAAAGACAGACATAATCATTTCAGCTACATTCAATTTGTCCTTTGCAATAGCTTTTAATTTTAATTTGGTCCAGTCAAAAAATATGTTGTTTCTTAAAAGAGTAGAATAAATGTTTTAAGCACTACACTGGCATTGACAGAGACATACAGCATAACAAGAGGGCCATTGGCCCTAAAGTGCTCACCTGAGTAAGGTTATCTAGGATTGATTAGACTGAAAAGATCCTGGTCGTGATGATGTAAAACACGTGAGTGTAAGTGATCTACTTTTTGAATAAGTTTATCTAAGATCTGGTCAAGTGACCTACTTTCTGACCCAACATGACTCAAACTTTTCTGAGATATAATCAAGACAAATGTTCTGACAATGTTTCATGACTATCAGACTGAAAATGTGGCCTTTTGACTGCAATCAGTGATTTGGCCAAGTAACCTATTTTTTGACCCCATGTGACCCAACTTCAAACTTGTCTGAGATTTCATTTATACAAAGAGTGCACCCTAGGTTTTTCTAAGATTTGGCCCAGTGACCTACTTTTAGACCCCATGTGACCCAATTACAAACTTGCTGGAGATTTTATTCAGACAAACATTCTAACCAAGTTTTCAGAGTATCGGGCTGAGAATGTGGCCTCAAGAGAGCACACAAGGTTGTTCCAGGATTTGGCCCAGTAACCTACTTTTTCACCCAATATAACCCATTTTCATACTAGTCCAAGATATTATCAAGACAAACACTTTGATCTAGTTTCATGAGTATCAAGCTGAAAATGTGGCCTCTAGAAAGCACAAAAGGTTTTTCTAAGATTTAGCCCAGTGACCTATTTTTTGACCCGACATGACCCAATTTTGCTTCTGTCTAAGATTTTATCCAGACAAACATCCTTACTACGATTCATGAGTATCAGACTAAAAATGTTGCCTCTAGAGTGCACACAAAGTTTTTCCAAGATTTGGCCCCGTGACCTACTTTTTGACCTGATGTGACCCAATTTCAAACTTGTTCAAGATTTAATCCAGACAAACATTCTGACCAAGTTTCATGAGGATCTGGTGGAAAATGTGGCCTCTAGAGTGCACACAAGGTAAATATTGACGACCAGACGACGCAAGCTGGATACAGCATGATCACAAAAGCTCACCTTAAGCATTTTGTGCTCAGGTGAGCTAAAAAGTCTATATGGCAATAAACTTGCATGAAAAAAAATTACCTCCCACCCCCAACAAAAAAAGCCATATCTTTTTCAAATGCAAAGATAATGTCGGGAAATACATACAGGTTTTCTAAATGGCATGAAAGGTACAGCGCCAAAACAAAACACTAAATGATAGAGACCTTACTTTACATCAAATACTCCCCTCATCTGAAAATAACTATAAGCATCAAAATAAATCATTCTCTGTAAAAATTGAAATTTTTCTATCTAAAAAACTTGAATACCTGACAAAATTCATGTAATAGTGTAGTTGGATAATCAAGGGAGGTAAATAGTAACAAACTTTATATATCTTATAACAGGAGTTATTTCCCTTGATCACTCTATCAACTTCAGTTATTCTATAAGCCCATGTTAAACTTGTGGTCCCCCAAAATGGGGCCAATTTTGACCCCAGGGCTATAATTTCAAGGAATTTGGTAGAAGTCTATTATATGAAGCTACATGCTCATAATGGTAGAAGTTCTTGTCTTATTGTTTAAGACAATACAATTCTTGCAAATCTTCGAAATTTCCACGTGGGTCAAAACAGCCTTGAAAGTACAATTCTTGAACCCTTAAGAGTGCTGAATACATGAACAGGCCCTTTTCCATTAAAAAAAAAAAAACATGCAAAACATTGTCATTTCAATTTTGTTTTTGCCAGAATATGTAATAATGTAGCAGACAGTATAGATCTAAGATCAGACTGCACAGAATGTGTAGTCTGATCTTGATCTACACTGTCCATGAAAACAACTTCAGTCAGTTCCAGTGCTGTATAGGTTAACTTTTCAGGCAGTTATAAGTTAAATCTGCACTCCATGGTCCCAATACTCCTAGCTGGAAAGATTAAGTTGGATATCCATCTCTAAGTCACATGGTCTTCCTGAAAATAGAAAGCAAAATACAGACTGATTTCAACTCCTATTAAAGTCTTTACCACACAATCCTGGGTTTAAATGACTTTGAGAAGGAAGGCTTTTGCAAACATTGCAGGAAAAGGAGAAAATGCTGGTAACCAGCATTTTCTTCTTTTTCCACAGAGTTTTCCACCCTTCCACAGACAAACTTAAATGTTTGATACACATTTTTTTGTCATCTGAAAGTGCTTTCATTCTGTACATTTTAAAGTCAGTCATTTGGTAAAAAGTGCCTGCAGATTGACCCGAGATCTACACCAACCATTATATTCTGTCTAAAGGCAGTTTCACAACTATATTTGCCTTTGCAGCCAATGGAGAGCAAAGATCAGACTGCATATTTACTGCAGACTAACCTTGGATCTACACCAATCATTATGTTCTGTCTAAAGGCAGTTTCATGACTACAGTTGCCTTTGCAGCCAGTAAAGATCCAAGATCAGACTGCTTGTTTACTGCAGAACGACCTGGGATGTACAGCAACCATTATAATCTGTCTAAAGGCAATTTCATGACTACAGTTGTGCCTTTGCAGCCAGTAAAGATCCAAGATCAGACTGCATGTTTTTGCAGACTGACCTGAGATCTACACCAACCATTAGGTTCTGTCTAAAGGCAGTTTTACAACTATAGTTACCTTTGCAGCCAGTGAAGATCCAAGATCAAACTCCATGTTTACTGCAGACTGATGTGGGATCTACGCTGACCACTATGCAGAGATATTCTGTCTAAAAGCAGTTTTGAAATCATAATTTGTTGGCTTATTTTTCCTGACTAAAAATTCAAATCTTGTTTACTTCGCACTTTCAGGACAAATGCATTACTAATGTTTACAATGTAAACATACCTGTAAGCACATAAATATCTGCTGAGAAGCTTAAGATTAAGGTGTAATTGACAGTTTTATTGGAGTTTTATACCACTTTCATCATTATTTCAAGGATATCACAGCAATGATTCATTCAAATATGCCCTGGGTTTCAATAGTACGAGACCCACGCTCTGCAATGTCTCGATCAATTAAAGGACCCTCCCGTGAAAAACCCTATCCTACATTATATCTGACATTTCGTTTCTTTATGATAATATGTAAAATGTGTAAAATATCAAATCCAATACAATACTATTTCAGGAGATTACAAATGGAAATCTGAAATTACCAAAAATGAAGTTGAAAAATGTTCAGAACTCACTTAATAATGGGTGGATTTTATCACAGATCAACCTCCAGCTGCCTGACCTTTGACCTATATTTTGTCATTATTTACCTGTGTTTAAAATATCAATCCCATTCAAAATGGATTCGAAGATGACAGACACCATTTTCTTTACTGTTAACAGGATATCCATGACATATCTACAGACTACAGGGATACTATATGCCTTCTGCATGTACATGGGCATAAGCATCAAAAGAACTGTGATTATTTAGAATAAAGTTTGTACATGTACCGCTGTCCTATGTTCATCTCCAACAAGTGACAGGTTTGTCTACATGGATCTGGTGTTTTATAGCAGTTTCAGTAGTATACCAGTTACATCATGGCAACAGCTAACTTGTTCATCTGTTTTCTGGGTTTCATCAGGCTTAGACTGGGGCTCTGCAGTGTCATTTCCTAGGATACATCCATGAATACCATTGCTGCAAGTGAGGAACAAACCCAGAACCTCTAAATAACAAATCTGGAAATATGTTCACCAGGTCACCTGTAAGTAAATAAGATATATAACAGTAAATAAGTTCTCTACCAGGCAACAGTTATTGTTGTTACTGTTGTTCTAATTGAAAGAATTTGTGGAAAACAAATACTGCTAAAATATGAGATTGTTTCTGAAAGAGTAAAAAAACACTGTAGGTAAAGGAGAAAATGCTACATATGATAATCATTTTCTCCTTTTTCGACAATAGGTTATAAAACCTCTTCTTTCTAAGAATTTTAAAAGAGAAAACCATGTCATAAATGGCAATAATACTAAATTTAGCACAAAGCGTAACTTTTGAGTGTTAATATAGCTGCATAACTTAAAAAAACACTCATGAAGAAATTTGTGGTCTTCTTTCCCCTTCTCAATAAGTGCATGTGACAAAAATTAATTTGATGTACCCTTCACCAAATAGATCCATGCTTTTCCCAAAGCTTTTGACAACATTACTGGAAAAGATATAAGCTTGCATTTTCTCCTTTCCCACAATGTTTTAAACTCTTAAAACAAGATAAATTCCATCACATGAATCACACTTTTTCATTAACTCTTTACCAAACGACAAAATTTTAGACCAGTCCAAATTGAAATCAGTTGCAGACGACAAAATAAATGCGACTGAAAATTTGAAAGTTGTTATGGAAAGGGTAGAAAACATTGTGGGAAAGGAGAAAATTCTGGTTACCATCATTTTCTCCTTTTCCCACAATGTTTTCAAAAGGTATTTCCTGTAGGGTCTTTAAATGTCAGGACTGTGTGGTAATGGGTTAAAAGATACTTTCAATACGGATAAATTTATGATTTAAATTCTCTTCAACACTTTCCAACCGTCAATGGGACCCACATGATGTGTTCAGTTTGGAAAGTTTTGACTGTAACCTTCATTTGTTTATGTTAAGTGCATCAATTCATTGTCATATGAGATCTATTGACTCTGACTTTAAAATGCTGAAGTATAATCAAGTCAGATATAGGTTGAAGAAGTTAAAGACATTTTTATCCATGGGCTTGTTTGGCTGGGCTCATTTTGTCCAGGCTTATTTGACTCTAATTAACTAATTTGTTTGTTTTTTTGTATTGTAGTTTAACGCCGTTTTAACAGCTTGGGTCATATCACTGTGGTCAGTACACATACTCATGTGTCTTCTGGCTTCCTCGTGCCAGCACTGACACAACTTTTTTTCTAAGTCACTGACTACTTTTCCCATATGAATCAGAGGTGAGAAGCAAAAAATCTCGGAAAAGCAAGTTTGCCTCAACTGGGTATTGAACTCACAAGTCAGATATGCCAACCACCGAGCTACTTGGGCGGGCCTCTACTGGATTAAACTTGATACAATATAGAATTGAGCCATGCTCTGCCAAAAGGGGGCTTAATGCATCTCCATCATGGAATATACTGAGCAATTCATGCCACCATTATGGATCCATAAAAAAACATTGTTTCTGATGATTGACTATATCATAAGATAGACTGGTCCTTTGACATATAGAAAATTGGCCAATTCAGTGAAAAGTTTCCATTCTGGTCAGCCTGTGCAGACTGCACAGGCTGACTGCACAGGCTGACCTGGGTCAATACTTTTCGCAGATGCATTAAGCCCCCTTTTCACAAAGCATGGCTCAGATACTGAACTGATATATTGAGGTTCCCTCAAAAGCAGGTATGTCAAATGTCCAGGTGTAAAATTTTGCAGGTCATTTTGACCCTCTATCCAGAAATTTGGGGGTCAAAAGTCAAAACTGGGGGTCAAATTTCTTTGTCTCATTTTCAAATAAATGATAAATAAACAAGTTTTCGATATTCTTTTGTTTATGTATTGTCGACATCACCAAATATCAATATGTTCAGTCATACAATGAACCTTGTAACTTACTGTGGAAAATAAAAGGCTTCGTTAAAAATGCCGTCAGAAGTCACCGATTGTTCGATGTCTTAAGACATTTTATGCAATGTAAAAGCCAAGAATCAGTACTAGGGAATCTTCACATAATATGATTTTCTACTATTGAGATCAGCTAATTTGCTTTTTGGTGCTAATAACGTTGCTTTTTCTTTGGTGCTGACTAGTCAAAGTTTCTTTGATGCCTGAAGTTCAGTTATGATTGCTTCACTATAACAGAACAGAACAGAACGTGCCAAGCTACTTGTGCGTTTTGATGGATTAGAGACTTACATCATGTAATGTCTGATATAGGTCTACTTCGGTCGCAAATGATTTTGTGTGTGTGTTTATCATTCAAAGAAATAATAAATACAAGTGATAACGTCATACTGATAACTCTTTAGTCTAGATTGGCGTAATCAAAATCGTGTATTTCAGTGTGTAACAGACCAGACATGCGAGTGTTTCAGTGATTGTTCTCCATGTAAATCAATGATCAGAATATATTAACATCATTCTTCTCAGTAATGATTAAAACTTTGATTAAGCGCTTTTTCTGTTTAAATAAAAAAAAAAGAAAGAAAAATCCTGCATTCTTATCAGTTATCTGATCTCGATAATGAAAAAAATAGGGGTATTTCGGTGGCATTTCTGTGTTTCGGTCCGTGAAAATGTAGACTTTGGAGTGCACACAAGGTTTCTTCTAAGATCTGGCCCTGTGACCTACTTTTTGACATGCTTCCCAACTCTCCTGATTTCATCGGGAGTCTCCCGATTCAAGACAAAATACCCGATCACCCCGACAGACAATCAAAAAACCCCGATTTGGAAAAAATCTGATGTAAGGGTAAAAAGGGTGTGATAAATTTGTATCCAAGGTACATGTAGATCCGAAGTTTACAGGTTATTGACATGTGTGTGTATTTCACAGTCAATCGGATTCGGTGTCTATAAATAGGAATCAAGATACTGAGATTTATCAATCGATGATCATGAACCAATCAAATTTGAGAACGGGCCGAGGTACTTTTCAGTGCAGAAATCAAAACGTCGTTCACCTGACCTAAACTGGCAGTCTGTTATCGATCTTCGAGTATCAAAGTCTATATACATGTGATACAACGGGTACCAGTTTACACCTGATGTTAATAGGTAATTACGTTTTAAGAGTCTCGATCTATAAACGCAAAATACCGTTGCTCATTGCGTCCCCAGTACGCAGATAAAAATGAGTGAAAACATTAAGTTAATCTGTAAATCAGTAACAAAAACATTGAAAAAAAATACTCTCTCTGCACAAATTGACCACTGGAATTCCAATTTATCTAAAAATAGATCAACCCGCTAATCAATGACGCAGCAATATTCAATGGGTTACCAGCGACAGAGTAATATAGTAATCCTCAGGGCACTGATTGGAGGAAGCAGCTGTTGCCGAGCTTCGCCGATGCTGACGTTTGCTTCCAGAATTTTTGTCATGTGAAGACAAAAAGAAATAAGAAGATTGCCTCCACATTTTTTTTGAAAAGTGCATTTTTTTTCTTTAATTTTCTTTATGCTTTTGAGATATTTCACTAATGATTTACGTTGACAAAAATGATACTCAAAAGGAACTCAATGGGACTCAACCTTTGTTTTCAAACAGTATGACAGCTTGTTCTTTAGACAGAACTTTACCAGCAATTTGAGCCCGATTATAAGATGTTTATTTGAGACTCCTGTTTGCGATTATTGAGTACCCTAGAGAATGAATAATGTCAGGATAAAATGTGGTACTGTGTTGTCTATATTTAAAGCTAAAACTTACGTGGACAATATAAAATGCCAAAATATCTTAAAAAAAAAAAAAAGTCAAAATTATATGATGTACTTACAAAACAGTGAAAACACAATGGATTGATTTTGTTTTTGCTCTAAATATTCACAGACATTTGATAAGCAATAATATTTAATAAAGAATAAAAAGAAATAAATCATATACCAGACTTTTGTTCATAATATTAAGATATCTGGCCTAGAATGGTTTACAAATGATCTTTACAGCGACCTTCTCAAAAAGTCTCCCCCTTGAAACCCCAAATCTCCCCCTTTGAAACTCTCAAAAACCCCCTTTTGGTGTTCAAAAAAGTTGGGAAGCATGCTTTTTGATCCCACATGTTTTCATAATGTTAGCTATAAACATGGGTTCTAACTGTTGCAAGCAATGGCACAATGAAACATGTGGCACAGCAGTGTTTCCACTAGCTTTTTATTTCAAGGGTACTCTTACCCCCTTGGCTGAAAATCTGGGGTTAAGATTTCATTTTAGAGGGTATGATAATAATTGTTACCAAATAATGGTATGGCGATCCATATTGATGATTTGTAGCAAGCTAAACTATGCTAATTAATGTTGATTGCTCTCCCAACAACTTTCAGCAACAAACAAAAACATATATCATTGCCCAATGCCCAGATGTAGAATAGAATAGTGTTTTAGCATACATGTACGAATGTTGCTGTGTGCATTGCGAATGTTGACATGGTAATTACTGTGTGCATAATAGTTGATGTATAGTTATAAACCGGTAGAATTTAAAAAACAGGCAAGTTAAGAATTTAGAAAAGAAAGTTGAACAGTACAGGGTAAAAATCCCATAGTCGTCTTTTTGTCCCATGTTTTTTTCATACGCAAGGTGCTGTGTATAACCAATACTGGTTACATACATTTTAATTTCGTAACATTGTTTACACAGGAAGATTTGCAAGTGGGAACACTGCACAGGTAAATCAATTTTTGATTCAGAATTTAGATGATGTGTAATCAAAGTGTCAAGAAGTAACCAAAAATGGTGAAGAATCCTGGACTCTATGCCTGTTAAAAGTGCAAAGTTTAGAAATATCAGTGATGCAAAAACATAGATAAAATAAACTGATTGTTAAGTTAAAAAAATCACTCATCGGTAGATGTTAGATTACTCCAATTTGGTGACTTGCTCCCATGTCATTTTTTTTTTTTTTGCGTTCAACAGTTGCAAAAATAGCATCAGTGCAAGACTTCAAATTAAAGGTAATATAATTCACTTGATTTTTAATTTATGTTATACTTAAAATTCATCTCGGTCAAAACAGTAGGGGTGCAATCATGTAAGGCGAACGAGCCGAGGGACGAACATGGGAAAGAACGCGCTGGTTTTGGGACGAACAAGCCCGGAACCGAATTTAAAAAAAAAATAAAGCTTCAAAGTTTCTTTCTGTTTCAAATTTCCTCTGTCACTTACCTACTTTAATTCACTTATGATTCATCAGAATGGTATGCATACCTTTCAAATGTTTTGTTTTATCGTATAGATGTATTTGTCTTTCAAAACTGAAAATTTATTTACTTCTATATTCTGCACGCGCAGCTTAGAACGTTTCCGCCAGCCTTGTTACCGTATCAGCTGATACCTACTTTTGGACCAGACGTTTTCGTCCGTGGACTTGTTCGCACTTACTTTGTTCGTCCCAACCTTCTGGTAGACAGTCTGGAACAAACTTCATTTTTTGACAGCTTCCTACTAGCCCATCAAACTTCATAAATATTTCAAGAACACTTTAAATGGATTATTTTTTATATGTTTTAGACCCTTCTTTGTTTCACTTGAATATTTATGAATTAAAGAGGATGATTATTTTAAAAATCAAGATTTTCAACGTTTTGAGTTCTCTCTTGTCTCGTCTTCATGCAAAAACTTTGACGTTTTCTTATATGTTTGTCATATCTGAAGGTATTTACATAAACATTGGGCTAACTATTCATTGTCAAAGGGGAAATTCATATCAGTCAGAAAATAAACCTCTAAATGAGCGGCGCTTTGTGGAAATATAATTTACAGTCAATAGACTAGCAATCATAAGAGCACTGGTCTGTTGCCATCGAGAGATCAAGACCCAGATTCCGACGTAAATAAACAACAGCAACAACAATATCCCACAGTCACCAGAGACTGTCCCACAAAAAAAAAAAATATATATATATATATATATAAAGTCAGTGATCTACGCAATCAGGTTCATCTTTACTTATCCCAACACAACCTTTTTCATCGTCGTGTTTTTCACGGGTGTTGTAGGTCTCGTCTAGGTATGAGTTTGTCCCAAAAAGTGGAGCGATTGACGGTTTATCTAAAAGTGAACTGTAGAAAATATTCAAATTTCAAATTATCAAACTGATATATCCTTTATTTGCTTTTCTTAAATTTCAGAACAACAAACACAGTTTTCTTATGCAATTTTTGAGTGTGTGTGTGCGTGTGTGTGATAGGTAAATGGCTATGAGTGGTGGTAAAGTCATCGGATCCACTGGATCAGACTTAATAATCAGAATGGACCGGGTCGATTTAACTTTACTAAATCTAGGTAAAGATGATCCTGAGGTGCCTTCCTATGACATTCACTAGACTTTGAAAAATAAAATTCTTGTTAAATTATTTTTTGTGTAACTTTGATCGCTCTTGCATGCAAGCTGGTTCAGTGTCGTGCGAAGTTGGACCGTCAGTTGATGAGTCAATGTGCTTAACTCATTAATTGTTTACACAAGTCTAAATCAAGATAGAATGTGAAAGTTACAAGTGACCCTGAGGTGAAAACTGACGTATACGGGATGAGCCAAAAGTTCGTGAAATTTGTTAATGAAAACAAAACTACTAGTGCTATTACACTTACATTTTCATATTTTTAAGATCCATTCATAACGGACAAAATTGAAAACAGGGTAATTTCATTTGAATACACAATGGAATGGTAAAACTTTGCAGTTTAATAAATTCGTTGTCCGGTCAGGTGGCAGGGCACTTGGAAACTTGTTCACGGCTGTGGTGAATCATGTTGCCATGATACCTTCGGCTCGGGACAACATGATTCGCTACGGCCGTGAACAAGTTTCCCAGTGCCCTGCCACCTGATCGGACAAATGAATAATGTTACATGTATGTCGGTGCTCTCAGTCAGATCATCTTCATATGGATCCGTGGAAATCGATATTTGACCAATCAGGTCATCGCATTTATTTGGCCCGATCTGCAGCTTTGCTGTCTGCTATTTCGGCTCACAAACAAGCGACTGTTGGAGCGGTGCGATATTATGTGTGTTTACACCGCTTGAATTTTAGGAAGAAGTTGAAAAGATGTGTTTTGCGATCGTGTAGGGCTTACGTGAGATATACGAAGAGATTATAAGTTTGGATTATGATTGACAACGGGACATGAGCAAATAGTTTCGATCAACGCTATATTACGCAATGGATTAATTAATGTTAGTTTTTTCCCTCTGATACTCTCTGCAAAAAAAAAAACCATTAAACTGTTTTACAGTGGAAAACAAAGGTAAAATATATGAAATACTAATAAAAAGAAAGTACGTTCACTAAAATAGCTAATCTTGTTTAATAACCTCTGCACACCGAAAAAGGGGCACGTGTCATCAATGTTTCAATTTGACGTTAACATTAACCCTTGGTGCGTGAAGAATGCTGAATGTGTAAATACAGATCAGAGTGAAAAAAAGAATGCAGTTTATTCTTGGATTCAAACCATCTGCTACTTAAATTAAGTACATTTACGTGTATTCTGTCTGAAGGTGCATGAAGATTTCAATTATGAAAAAGACTTAAGTTCTGTTTTGTACAGTTTTGGAAGTTCAGCTCAAAAGGCAACTTATGATAATTAAATCACCTTTTGACTTAGCCATATTTAGTTGGATTAGCACATCTGCCATTTCAAAGGTTATGTCGGTAAACTGTTAAGTGACAGGATGTGTGTTTGATTGCTGCAGTGATCCACTCGACAACCCGTCGTCTTCAGTATATCAAAAGATAAAACAAACTACCGCCAATGATATTAACAAGTTTATTAATTGACATCACACTTTACACATTTTAAAATCATCAGGCAACCATTTCCCTTAACTTGAAATTTAAACATTTCTTAGACTTCCACCTCTCTTTTGAATGAGACAATCTATAATTATTTCAAAATGCTTGTAATTTAGTGTAATTTATTATCGAATACGATGTTGAAACAACCTAACAAGCCTTACAAAACTATTAATCATCTTTAATTCTATTATTTTTAAGCAAAACTGAGGATTATGAAGTGTTTTATTCTTTCTCGTAGAAGTTCAAAACTTTGCTGGCACAAGTATTACAATGTCCGTAGCTCCTGAAATTCACACTTTTTGTACAAATCCTTGCGTAAATGAGTTCAAGTATCCATATATTTCTTACCGAGAATCCATCATCGGCAGAAACATATGAAAAGGAATATTTTTCCGGAATTTAATCGATAGAAAGAGTCATGACAGCACGATTTAAGTAGCCTTTCTGCTAAACTGTGTATGTATTTACTGCGGTTGTTTGTGAGCCCTTAACGACGGTAACAAAGGAAGTCGGTTTATCTCATCGCCACGGATCTGTGTATACTCTTTCATCGGTTTTTTCTTATCCGCGCATGCCACTTGAATACTGCAGATTTTTTTTTTCCAATGTGGCTTTACCCCATCCTCTTTTAATAAACTAAACGTTTCAGACTGACTATAAGTATGTCCTAAGTTTACACCGCATTTTATCGCTGCACGAGTTTCTACCACTTCAGGCACCATCATTTTTTAATGTTATTTTTCCTTCAATAAGTCTTACAAGATTTCCCGACTAACTCCTTTTTTCATAGAAGTGACATCAGAAACTTTTGCACAGAACGTCAGATCGAGCCATCCATTAATTCGCCATAATTTCAGGAGAGTTGAATCAGACAATTTTGAAATTCATGTACATGTATGATCGTTTTTTAAAAGCATGCCAACAGTGATTTTACAGCGTGCTCTGCGGAAGCAAAGTTTGCACTTTTCATAGGCGTAGCCAGGATTGAAATATTTATATGCACGGTGAGGCACGAAATGCCGGTGGGGGAGGGCGAGAAGATGGCATTTATTGTTGAGCATGGAAGAATTTCCAGTAGGTGTTAAAAACAGCTTGGCACAAGTAAACAACACATCGACAGATACAAAGTTGAGATACAGAGCGCAGGATCAAATCATTGTTTGAAAAGTTTTTTCCCTTTTATGGACGATTCATCAAGCATGGTAAAAGTAAAACAAAAGGAATATTCGAATATGAAATTCGTATTCGAACAATCGCCCGTTTTTAGAATATTCGACTATTCGGTTCCATCCCTACGTTTTACTGCGTGTTACAGTCAAGTTTCTGCACGTTTGCAGACAAAAGTATGTTTTACAGTATTTGTTAGTGTTTAACAAAAAAAAAAAAAAAATAAATAAAAATAAAATGAATTCACAGTCAGTGAAAAAATCTGAATTGGCCTCTTGAAACTTTCAAACAACTAGACAACGGGCAACTCCTAGGACTATCAGTCCATTGATTAGCTCTGTTTCCCAAAGAAAACAAACAGGGGTCGTATTCAGCAACCTTTCCGATATTGCACAGTCGGAAAGCGTCACAATTTCTGATTGGCTAAACCTTTCATATTTTGAAAATTCTTGAGAATCAGAAAAAGAATGTGACCAAGAATGATTGGTGAACACGGGCACTGGCGTTACTGGAGCCCTGTCGTTGCCTGCGTCGACGTGGTTGTCGTCCGAAAACTTTGACTTTTCCCAATACTCGTTGTCATTAATGCAGATATTTTAAATCAAATTCGGACTATCTGCTAATTACCCAAACGGATACCCTTACAAGAAGGGCAGCTAACCATCAAATATTTTTGTCACAGTTATGGCCTTTTTTTCGACTTTCCACTGAAAAAAGCAAGTACTGCCGAGTGTTGGTGTACACTTTCATTGCTTGACTTTACTAGTTTCTTTCGAACAACCCTAAACTGCTAAAAAACAAAATTGAGCTATGCTCTGGCAAAAAGGGGATTAAATGCATCTCCATGATACATTAGCAAATCATCACATAAATATGGATACATCAAAACTAGTTAGTCTAACAACCGCCTGAATCTGAAGGTGGACTGGTCCTATGATATGCAGAAAATTTACAAGTAGCGAAAAGTTTTGGCCCAGGTCAGCCTAAATCCCCTTTTCAAAGAGCATGGCTCAAATTAAAATTCAATGGCAATCTTAACCCTTAAGCTGCTAATCGCGACCCACTTACCTTTTGCGGACAGTGTAGATCAAGATCAGACTGCAACGTGCAGTCTGATCTTTGATCTACACTGTCCGATACGGTATTTTCTTTCCGGTGAAATCAACTTTGAAACCGCAATGTATGGGCTTTTAGTATTGAGTAGAAATTTGCGTTTCATTTATTCAGCAGCTTAAGTGTTAAAAACGCAAATATTATGATTTTACTGTCATTTTGCAGGGAAAATTCTCACCGTATTAGACAGTCATGCAAACGCGCAATGAATGATGCAAACGAGCCCAGCAGACACACACACACACACATATATATTGAAAATAGTGAGAGGCGTGTGACGTTTTAATAACACAGTTCACCTACTAAACCTTGTGTCGGACCGGCATTTGCCGACTTTTCTGTTTCCGTCTATATGTGTGTGTGTGTGTGTGTGTGTGTGTGTGTGTGTGTCATACTCTGGCAAAAAGGGGTTTAATGAATCCCCGCGATGCATTATACCAAGTAAGTCATCCAATAATTATGGCTGCATAAAATCCATCTTGTCTAACAACCGGCTGAATCCTTAGATACAATGGTCTTGAACATGCAGAGAATTTAAAAAATAACAAATTGTTTCGACTCAGGTCACCCTGCGCAACCTGGGGCTATACTTTTTTAACAGATGCATTAAACTCCCTTTTCACACAGCATGTCTCATATCTTTTTGCCCCTATGCAAAGAAAGAGAAAAATGGCATTATGAAAACTGTCCTGTCTTAGAACTTTCTCAACTAAATGCACACTTAGTTGAAACACTGTAAAAGACGGCTGGCTGTCTAAGAAACAGCTTTATGTAGTTTTCAGGTTGTAACATCATCAAGAAATATAACTCTTATAAGATTTTGACTATGACAAGCTGTTGTTATCTCCCTTTAACTACCTGTTGGTGATTCAATTTGTGAACCTATGTTTTTTTTTTTTGGGGGGGGGGGGTTGAGAGGGCTCTCTATCGGTGGTTTTGGATGAATAAATGTATGGTAGAAGCAGGCTGATCGCCTTGTCTGGTACCCCGCCGTACTTCAAGAGTACGGCAACGAAGTCTTAGGGGCAGGTAATCCAGACTAGTTGATTGCCTTCCTTATTGTAATACATGTACTTTTATGGCATCCTGACGGAACACAAACGCTGTTGCATAGTTCTCAAATAGTACCGCCAAACAAAGTAGCTTTCAGCGCAAGTGAATATCGAAGCTGGGCCGTCCACATTAACCCTTAGGCTGCTTATCGCGACTCACTGACCTTTTGCGGACAGCGTAGATCAAGATCAGATTGCACAGAACGTGCAGTCTGATCTTTGATCTACACTGTCCGATAAGGAGATATCTTCCCTCCAAAAATCCCTTTGAAATAGGAAAGTTTTGGGCTTATACTATCTGCTTGAAAGTTTCATTTCCTTTTATTCAGCAGGATAAGGGTTAAAAATCCACTACGATATCCACTGGGCAGTGAAGACTTTTCATATGAGCCATGCTCTGGCAAAATGGGGTCTAAATCATCTCCGTTATGCATTAGGCCTGTACTCTGTAAGTCCCCACATAAGTATGGATCCATAAAATCCATTTTGTCTAACAACCGACTGAATCATAAGGTACATTGGTTCTTTGAATGCAGAAAATTGACCAAAAGCAAGCAGGACTGTGCAAGCTGACATGGGTCGATACTGTTTGGAAAAGTATAATATCCCTTTTCACAGAGCATAATTCATATGTCACTGATAAAAGTAAATACCCATTTCGCTTAACAACAAGAAGATTATACAAATACGTGGCCCCCAAAAATAAGGGAATCCTGTTACTTGTTTCTTCTGACAAATGACAGGGTGACTTTACCTCTCAATATTTCAGCAGATTCCAAGAGCAACTCTACGCCGTATCATCTCCAGTATGTCCTCCAGGTGTCGTTCAGGTATTGCGTCACATGGAGGTCACACTCGATATTGACCTGGATTCCATATTCTGTTATATATTTTAGGAAAAATTAAAGATAACCTTAGGATGAAATACAAAGGTTCCTTTATTTTTGATTCTACATACATATATACATGTAATAATGATATCGTTTCCTCATGTTCCACGTCAGGTTTGCGATTATGAATAGTGTAATGTTGTTCCATGTCGGACACTTGTAGCGCTAAGCTCTTGGATACCTCTCGGTTGTGTCTGACAGATTGAAAGTCGGACCCGCAACTCTTACCACGTAATGCTCGAAGGGGTCAGGAGATCGGGCTGCCCAGTCTATATGTGCAATACAATCCCCGTGTATATTTATACTTTTCACAACAAGAGCGGTATCGTCCATAAGAATAAACACATCGCCAACTGCACACCATGCAATCTCACCTGGGTACCAAGAGCCTCGCCTCGACACTGTACACATGGCAGCTAGTGTGCCCCGGTGAAGGAAAGCGAGTTCTGTAAATCCATTTCAGCTAATTCAGACAAGACATATTCCTAGAGGCCATTTTCAGCAGTGCTAGATGCATGGAATCTGTCCCTTGACCTTTGCGATACCCTAGCACCCATCTGTGTTGTTAAGGCAGCACTGGGTCTCATCAATTAATACTGGCCAATAGGAAATAAGGTCTTTACTATCACCTTCTTTTGTCACCACTATTTGAGCTATGCTCTGGCGAAAGGGCCTAAAACAACCGCAAAAGGTGTCGACTTTTTGCTTCTTGTCAATTTTCTGCATGTCAAAGGACCATTTTAGCTCAGGATTGAACCGATTGTTCAAAAAAATGGATTTTATGGATCCATATTTATGTGATGACTTGCTTGGTATAATGCATCACAGAGATGCATTAACCGCCCCCCTTTTTGCAGAGCATGGTTCGCTTTTAGTATTTTTCTGCTGCAAGTCGCAAAAAGTATTATGGAGGAGGCATTGAAATGATTCAATATTTTACTTTAAGAAAATTCACAAACCCCGTTTGAAAATAAGCATACAAAATGTTCCACACGAAACCCCTTTTCACTGTTCCCGGAAGTGATTGATTACTTTAATGGAAGTTACTGGTATTTCCGGTTGGAGAGTTTCCGGTTGTCACCAAATCTCGGCTTCTGCGTGACTGCAAATGCCATGTCTCACTTTCAACAACGTCACTTGATCAATGTTATTTCCACGCTTGTTTTTTGTTGGGCTTTCTAATATTTGCATTACTTCCAAACGTCTATTTGAATGATCCAATCGGATGTCATTAGATCGTTGTATATTGCTACAGTGAATGCAAATATTGATCAATGGCGGCAATAAATAGCGTTGGGGAATCTCGACGCACGTTCCGGATGGGGGGAGAAAAGAATTTTAGATGAAAATTACGCCCGAAAGAATGCCAATGCAGGAAATTATTGTGACCAATTATTTTCAAATTCGAGGGTAACGATGGAAGGTGACTTAATGTCAGGTTTCATACCACTTGAATAGAAGATTAACCCTGTTTAATTTACGCCATGTTGGAATATTTAAGTTTCTTCTATTATTGCTTTAACCCATTACCGCACAATGCCGCCTTTTGACGCCCCTGGGAAAGAAGCCTTTTGAAAACATTGTGGGAAAAGGAGAAAATGCTGGTAACCAGCATTTTCTCCTTTTCTCACAATGTTTTATACCCTATCAAGAGAAGTTGCACCATTTGAGCTACACTGAAACTGTCGTCTGCAAATGCTTTCAATTAGGACAAGGCTAAAATTTTGTCGTCTGGTAAAGGATTAACCCTTCGTCACAGTGTGACGGTCAATGCTTGAGAGCCGCGCTCTGGGAAAACGGGCCTTTGATGCGTCTCCATGATGCAGTATACTATGGAACGTCATACATAATCATGGATCAATAAAATTCATTTTGTCAGACAAAGGGCTGAATCCTAGGGCAAAATGACCCTTGACAAGCAGAAAATTCATCGAAAGCAGAAGTTTTCGATACAGGTCAGCAGGCGCGGACTGCACAGGCTGATCTGAGTCGATACATTTTGCAGATGCATTACACCCCCTTTTTCCAGAGTAAGGGTCAGGAAGTTTTGTCTTATTTCTGTATAGGCTTTTCGTCGTTTAAATATCAATCCCTGACCTTGCATATAAGACCATAAATATGATTTGTTGTAACAAGTAGACCAAGATCAGATTCCTTATGCATGCAGTCTGATCTTGGTCTACACACTCCAAATTCCTATAACGTTTACGGTCAAATAATCCAGATGAAATATCATCTAACAAGAACTTTTTATCATCATGATCATCATCTTCATTTTCACTGAAAATCAAACAACCGCAGTCGAGCGTTAGCACCCGAATGCTGTGCTCTTGTTATTTTGTAGTTTGTTTATTCAGTCATATCATGGTGTGGACATATTTTTATGAGCTATGCTCTAGCAAAAGAGGGTTTAATGCATCTACCTGATGCCTGATACCAAGCAAGTCATCACACAACAATAGATCAATAAAATCCATCTTGTTCGATCAGAGATCGAATCATGGGGTAGAGTGGTCCTTGAACACGCGCAAAGTTTACAAACAGCAAAAAGTTTCGACTCGGGTCAGCCTGCGCGGACAGCACAGGCTGACCTGACTCGATACTGTCTGCGGATGCATTAAGCCCCCCATTCACAGAGCATGGATCATATTACGTAATTTCTCTCAAGCACCACGCAGAGGACTCTCCTTAAGTCTCTGGCTGCTTTTCCACCAGGAAGTATCCGTGCAAAGGGTCACGGTGGAGCCCTAGAGCAGACTTCCTGCAAAGCGTCCATGTTGTAAAGTTCCGCTATTGAAAATTGGCGGCCATTTGCATATGAATTACTATCATAATCCGTCATAATTAACTCTTTACCAGACGACAAAATTTCGGAATTGTCCAAATCCAAAGCATCTGCAGACGAGAAATTGAATATAGTAGAAATTTCGGGATTTAGCTTTGGAAAGAGTAAAAACAGAAGAAAATGTTGGTTGCCAACGTTTTCTCCTTTTCCTACAATGTTTTCAGAAGCCTTTACCCTCATTCGGGATTGTTTGGTACAAGGTTAAACCTTTTAGCCAATAAAAAGAAAAAAAAAAACACTTTCTTTCGAGGCTTTAGGGCAATGTCATTTCGCATAAACAGACTTATGGTGAAGGTTTCGCGAAAGGGAGCTTAATGTGTACATCTGAGATCTGACTGCATTTTTATGCAGTCTGATACTAGTCTATATTTTCCGTAAAAAGCGACTTTGCATTACCCATTCGTGTAAGGTGGTTTGACCCTTATCCCGTTTAATAAGTGAAATGAAACTTTCAGACAGGTAGTAAAAACCAGAATAATTATATTTCTAACCTATTTTTAGAAAAAGAAAATTTCCTTATCGGACAGTGTAGATCTAAGATCAGACTGCACGTTCTGTGCAGTCTGATCTTGATCTGCACTGTCCGCCAAAGGTCAGTGAGTCGCGCATAGCAGTCTAAGGGTTTAACATTTACGTTGATAAGATAATTTGCTGACTGGTAGCCATTTCAAAGATAAAACGAGCTTTGTAATAGGGCGATAAAACGATTCTGGCGTTACTATTTGGGAATATTAAATAGTGTTTTTGTTCCGCCCTGTTTTTAACAACGCATTACAGAGCTTTGTTCTTTAACTCTTTTAGCCCAGAATAAATGAGCCATGCTCTGGCAAAAGGGGCTTATTGCATCTCCATGATGCATTATATGTATATCAAGCAAGTCATGACAAAGGTATGGATCCATAACCCACTTTGTCTACCAACCGCCTAAATTATGAGGCAGAATGCTCTTTCAACACGCAGAACATTGACCCCTTTGCAAAAAGTTTTTATTGTAATGTTATAAATGGAATCTTACATTCGTTGGCCTTTCTGATAACACTTTATTAAACTCGTCGACGGAGGCTCGCCAAATATCATTTTTCAAGACTCGTTTGATAAAATTTCATCTCATATAGGCTACCATCTCATGTCAGAACCTAATATGTTTGTTATAGCAAAATACTGTTGCGTATATATAAATTATTCATACCAGCGTATAACTACTTTAAAGATACATCCTTACAGCCAGAGAGAAAAAAACGCTGTTAAAAACCTAAAAGTGTGTAGAATGGCTCAGAATTTAGTCAGCTATGTAAACATAAATGTGTTACAAATATATACGGTGTAAGGGAAAGAAAAATTCAAAGGATTTATCCTCATTTTTAAAATGGAAATGACAACAGCGCTTTCTTTGAAGGCTGCCAAAAGTGAGAGGCCTTTCCATCTGTCGTAATCTTTGGAACTTTGCAGCCGCCTGGGGCAACATTTGGCATGAAGATACAAGACTGGATGAAAACGAGTAAAGATGTACCTTTAACCCTTTCCCAAACAAGCCCTGGTTTTCACGTGTCTGCAGTACAAGTCTTTTGAAAACACTGAGGGAAAAGGAGAAATTGCTCGTAACGAGCAATTTCTCCTTTTCCCACAGTGTTTTCTACCCTTTTTGATAACTTTCTGCCATTTTCATCAAATTTAAAATTGTCGTCTGCAAACTCTTTCAATTTGGACCAGTCCAAAATTTGTCGTTTGGGAAAGGGTTAAGAGAAGTGAGCAGCAAATAAAATGCATCATGTACCTGAGTCTTCCTACATTCCTTCGAAAACGCGAACCCTTCCAACGCCATGAGCGAAAAAAAAAAGAAAAAAAGGCTTTTGCTGACGGCATAGATCACGATCAGACTGCAAAAAACGTGCAGTCTGATCTCGGCCCTATTTCGTCCCCTTTTTTAACCCTTATCTTGCTAGATAACTGAAATGAAACTTGCAAGGTGATGGCAAAAACCAAAATGTTGGTATTTCAAAGTTATGGGGGGTCGGACAGACATCCCCTTATCGGACAGTGTAGATCCAAGATCAGACTGCACGTTCTGTGCAGTCTGATCTTGATCTACATTGTCCGCAAAAGGTCTATGAGTCACGATCAGCAGCCTAGGAGTTAATGTATCCTGCCGTATTGAATATCATCAATCCTCTTACCGAATTCGGCCAAGCTTAGATTCGATCTCATGACCACTGGAATGGTAGCTCTTTACGCTGAGCGGGGATCTCAGTGGTAAAGATGTTTGGATTCGCAAACCTGGGATCCCCACCCCCGGTCTGATCCGCACTAGCTTTTTCGCAGGAGTGACCTTGGGCAAGGCACTTCAGGGCCAGAGCCTGCTTACAGTAAAACCTATAAAAAAACATGAATGATTAGGCTGCTGCGATATGACTGAAATGATGTTGAAATCGGCATAAAATATCACACAATCCATTAAGCCACCTTCTGAGCGACCGGGCTTGGCAAATATAACAACGGCTTACATAAAAAAGTCTGCCGAGCCCAGTCGGAAGCTTACAGGACTTGAGAACAAGGGTCGCTGATTCGAATTCCCGGCTCAGCCTATTTCTTTCCGAGGATTGATGATAGCACTGCAACAAAATTCATTCCTCTCTCACTCCTGATTGCTTCAACGATGGTCATGTGGGAAAACAGCCAGTGGATCGAGAAGAATATTGTGCTAAGTAATGGCAAAGAAACTCCAGGAAAGCATGAATATGAGCTATGGCCGCCACGATATAATTGAAATAATGATGAAAACGGCGTTAAATACAATCAATACAATCATAAAAAATCTAGTTTGAACAGCCATGCAGACAAAAAATGAATTCTTATTGAAACAAATAGCCAGACTTAAATATTTTTTGTGAGCGTTCGTCTCTTTGTCGGCCGTGTTAAATCAATAAAATGAAATGGAACATTACTATTCCAAGCATGCGCGCCGCCTGTGCTAAAACCAAGTTATAAAGAACAATATTTGTAGTCCCAACAAAGCAAAACAGAGTCGAATAAACCATATTGAATTTAAATAATTGGTATTAGTATTGGGGCAAGAAAAGCAACAATTTGGGTTTTACAGACTTTATTGAGAAATTAAAGCAAATCTTTGGCGGATGACGCTAACCATACGTCGTTCAGTCAATACGCGACTGCGAAATTGCGCCGTGGAGCGCGTGCAATCCTCAGCTAATCAAATCGCAGGGAATTTTATATTTCGGATCTACTCGGTAGTTGTCAAACAAATCAGAGGTAAATTAAAAGTGTGTGAATTGAGCACCTCTTTATTAGTTCTGTACAGAAATTAAGACCAAAGAGACAACGCTAACCTTTTCAGCGAAAACAGGGAATTTAGCAGACGGCATAGACAAGATCAGACTGCACAGAATGTGCAGTCTGATCTTGAATCTATACCGTCCGCTTGTTCTGTCAAGCCTGTAGAATAAAGATTTTTCTGGGTGTTGATGCATTGTATCTTCAGCCGTCGTGTTCATATGTGTTTATATAAATATATTAAAGACGTCGTGTTTATATGTGTTTATATAAATATATTAAAGACGTCGTGTTTATATGTTTGGCATCAAAAGAGTCAACGTACAGAGTAACACAGATGTATATGAGCCATGCTCTGTGAAAAGGGGGATAAATACATCTGGTGATGACGGTGATGCATTAAGCCCCCTTTAGCCAGAGCATGGCTCATATATAGGATCTGACATAAGTTGGCATTTGAGATAAGAAATTATTAAAGGAGTCTAGAAAAAACATTGTTCATCGGCGAGCGAGCTTTTCGTGTTTTTTTTTTTTTTGGACGACGAGTTTAATAGAATTTTACTCAAATGTCAACGAATGTCGGATTCTTTTTTTATCACGTAACTCTTTCTCAAGAATTATAGTTCATGACAATATTAAAATATAGGCCTACATACACATGTGTATTGAAATTAACATGAAACCTATTCGCTCCTTGGACAGGTGAGTATAACGAAAACTAGTTCCAAAGAAACTCGAATGTAATTATTTTTGTATTAAATCTCAAGATGATAAAATTCACACTTTTGTCTCGGTTGTCAATTTTGACACTTAATATTACGAAGAAATCTGGGTCAGCAATGTTTGGAACTGAGGCGTATGATTACAGAGCTTTGACTAAATACAGCACTATTTTCTAAAATCAAATGTGTGAAAGATAAGAATATTCGTACTTGTATTCAGATAAATTTAGTCACACTTACCTTGTGGTGTACAGATGTAATTTTGACCAGTTTAATATTTTGTCGTCTGAAGAAATTGAAAGAAGAAGAAGAAGGAAAAAAGGGAAAGGAAGAAGAAGAAGGGGAAAAGAAGAAGAGGAAAAGAAGAAATAACAACGTAATAACATGTACTAGTATGTAAGGCAAAAACAATTTAGTTCATGAAGAGGAAGAAGAAGAACAAGAAGAAGAAGATAAATAATAAGAAGAAAAAATGGAAGAAATTACAAAATAATAGCATACATTCAAGAAAAAGACCCCCCCCCCCCCCCCGATAAAAAAATAAGGCGAATAAAAAAGACATTTTATCCAACAATAAAAATCTTCAATGGCAAATATTGACAGTCAAGAAGTTTACTCACTCTTATTAACCCTTTGGCTTCTAAGAACGACTCACTGACTTTTTGTGGACAGTGTAGATCAAAATTAGACTGTAAAGAACGTGCAGTCTGATCTTGGATCTACACTGCCCGATAAGGAGATATTTTTCCGCCAAAAAGTAAGTTTGAAATAGCATTATTCGGGTTTTTACCATCGGCTTAAAAATTTCAGTTTACTTATTTTGGAGGTTAAAGGTCAATTCTTTAAATCTTTTTGCACCAACTATAATATAAACTGAACCTCTTTTGGTGGCTTAAAATGTAATCACTGAAACTTAGAAAGAGTCCGACTTAATAGGTTTGATTAAAAATGCGGACGGCATAGATCCAAGATCAGACTGCACGTTCTGTGCAGTCTGATCTTGGATCAATGCCTTCCGCTAAAAGAGCCCCTTTTTTTCGCCTATGGCATGGCGCTGAAAAGTTTACCTTCGCACATTATATCAAGTTTTTATTTTCGAGATATAAACATACCAAAAAAAAAAAAGACACGCCCTCTTCAAAAAAAAGAGAAAGTTTGATCATAAGTTATTAATCAAGCTGCGGACGGTTTAGATCCAAGATCAGACCTCACGTTCTGTGCGGTCTGATCTTGATATACTCCGTTCGCTCAAACTAATCTTAGTGCATACATATTTTCCGATGAAGGGTATAGGCCAAATTTGCATTCAAAATTAATACCTTAAACACAATTTAAGTAGTATAAACCTATTTAAGATATACAATATTAAACAAGAAAGGTCAAAAGGAAAGTGTGTTTACAGTCTTTATTGCAGAGCCCCGGTAGCGTGGTCGGTGGCGCACAGGACTTTAGACCGGCTGGTTCGAATCCCCAGCTGGGCCAATTTCTTTCGGAAGATTGATGATAGTCATTGCGACAGGATACATTCCTCTCTCACCGCTGATCATTGTTTTGATGATTCGGGAAAGCAGCGACTTGGGAAGAATATGGTGCGAAGTAATGGTAACAGAAACCCTAGGAGAGCATGGGTAGGTGCACTGGCTGCCGCGATATAACTGAAACAATATTGAAAATGGGCGTTAAACACTATATAAACTATCTATCAGTAGAATCTATATTGAACTGTGTAAGACTTTTGAACAAGTTTCACTGTAACATATATAGTTTCATAAAACTCTTACACTATATTCGCCCCCAAAAACGGTTTCCAAGCCAAGATGTCAGAAAAAAGTATATGTAGAAAATACAAGAAGTTCCCAATATTTACGTTATTTTTCCATGACCTTTCTTACCCTTTTAGTATTGGCTAAATGATAAGTGCTTGACTAAATATCAAATTTCCCAGCGGTGTGTCAGTTCAAAATGTGGTCGCACCAATGGGTCTGTTCAAAAAGTTGTAACTCTTATAGCTCTATTCAAAATGTGGTAAAAGCTATGGGTCAGTTCAAAATATGGTCACAGTAATGAGTCAGTTCAAAATATGGTCACAGTAATTGGTCAGGTCAAAATATGATCACAGTAATGGGTCAGTTCAAAATATGGTCAGAGTAATGGGTCAGTTCAAATTATGGTCACAGTAATAGGTCAGTTCAAAATATGGTCACAGTAATAGGTCAGTTCAAAATATGGTCACAGTAACGGGTCAGTTCAAAATACGGTCACGGTAATGAGTCAGTTCAAAATATGGTCACAGTGATAGGTCAGTTCAAAATATGGTCAGAGTAATGGGTCAGTTCAAAATATGGTCAGAGTAATGGGTCAGTTCAAAATATGGTCAGAGTAATGGGTCAGTTCAAAATATGGTCAGAGTAATGGGTCAGTTCAAAATATGGTCACAGTGATAGGTCAGTTCAAAATATGGTCAGAGTAATGGGTCAGTTCAAAATATGGTCACAGTAATGGGTCAGTTCAAAATACGGTCACGGTAATGGGTCAGTTCAAAATACGGTCACAGTAATGGGTCAGTTCAAAATACGGTCAGAGTAATGGGTCAGTTCAAAATACGGTCAGAGTAATGGGTCAGTTCAAAATACGGTCACAGTGATGGGTCAGTTTAAAATACGATCACAGTAATGGGTCAGTTCAAAATACGGTCACAGTAATGGGTCAGTTCAAAATACGGTCAGAGTAATGGGTCAGTTCAAAATATGATCACAGTAATGGGTCAGTTCAAAATATGGTCACAGTAATGGCTCAAATAGAAATATAGTTACAGTGCTGGGTCAATTCAAAATATAGTCACAGTAATGGGTCGGGTCAAAATGTGGTCGCTGTGATGGGTCAGGTAAAATGTGGTAGCAGCAAGGAGCCAATGCAAAAAAAAAAGTGTTTACAGCAGTTGGTCAATCCTAAATTTGGTTACAGCAATTGGTCAACTTAAAATATGTTTACAGCAAAGGATCATTTCGAAATATAGTTAAAATAGTAAGGCAATTTAAAATGTGGTTACATGAATAAGTCCATTTAAGATAAGGTAACAACAGTTGGCCACTTTAAAACATAGTTATAGTTATGGGTTAGTTCTAAATATGATTACAGTAAGGGATTAGTTCAAAATGTGGTAATAGCCATGATTCGATTCATGATTTGGTTACAGTAGTGAGTCAATTTAAAATATGGTTATAGCAATGAGTGAATGCGAAATGTGGATCAATTGGTCAGTACAAATTGTGGACAGAGCAGTGGGTCAGTTCAAATGTTGTTACAGCAATGATTCAGTTTAATAAATAGTTACAGCAGTGCGTCAATTTAAAATATGGTTACAGCAATTGGTCAATTCAAAATGTAGTTACAGCAATATGTCAATTCGAAATATGGCAACGGCAGTTGGTCAGTTCAAAATATGGTTACAGCAAACGTCAAATCAAAATATGGTTACAGTCCAGTTTGATTGTGGCAATAGGAATAGATCAATCATAAATTGTGTTACAGCAATTGATCAATTCAAAATATGTTTACATCTACGGGTCAATTATTTAAAACGATGCCATTTTTTTTTAATATATATAAAATATAAAAAAAATCTTTTTCTTTTTACTTTGGGAAATGGTCCAGTATTGATTTTTTCTATAAATAGTGTTTGAAATATTCTCAATGGTCAGGTAAAAAAAAAAGGATCTACGAGTATAAATGAAAATCAATTCATTTTTAGAAGAACTTTGAAAGCTTAGCTTTTGTTCAAGTTTGTTTCGTTTGTATTGTCTTTGTTAATTGATTGTATTGCTTTTTTCTGTATGTTTGAATAAAACTGATATATGTTTACATTAAACAACAGCTTTGTTTGCTTTTGGCAGCTATGGTTACTCTAAAAATTATATCAATTGATGCACTTTTTCTATACCTTTTCTTATATGTGTATATGGCCAAACTCCTTCTATGTCTTGCCATTTAAATTCTGTTTATTCAAAAAATACTGTCCTTCCCGGTAATAAGGCAACAGGGTTGATATTTAATTTGGACGAATGGAGTTCAAACGTCATTGATGTGAAATAAAGTAATATTGGGCATTTTTTACTGTCCCGTTTTTACACTTCATTACAGTCCCCCACTTTGAAGAAAGATCGGTATTTACATTCATTTATTCATTTAATACTTCACTAAACAGTCCCACATTTTCAAAACCTTTCAAAACGTTGTGGGAAAAGAAGAAAATGCTGGTAACCATCATTTTCTCCTTTTCCCAATATGTTTTCAACCCTGAGAAAGTCAAATTATATCGTTTGAACCATATTTTAATTTGTCGTCGGCAAATGCTTTCAAATGTTGACCAGTCAAATTTTGTAGACTGGTACAGAGTAATTATTTTCCTTTTCTCAACCTTTTTTTTTCAGGTTAAGAAAGATTTCAGTTTTTTTTTTTTTTTAGAATATGCAGCCTGATCTTGGATCTACACTGTTGGTTATTTTTGTAAAAATATTATTGCAGAAACCTATTGCAGGTGTTCATTGTATGCCAGCATATTTCATTCTATCTGGTGTATTGATGTAAGTTGATCTATATTGCTATAACATTCATTCATAAATTATAATCGCCTACTTTTCTTACTGAGAAAGTTCATTTTTTTTATTTCTTAATTTAGCACTTTAACCCTTTCCTAAACAAGCCCTGGTTTTCACGTGTCTGCAGTACAAGTCTTTTGAAAACACTGTGGAAAAGGAGAAATTGCTCGTAACGAGCAATTTCTCCTTTTCCCACTGTGTTTTCTACCCATTGTGAGAACTTTCTGCCATTTTCATCAAATTTAAAATTGTCGTCTGCAAACTCTTACAGTTTGGACCAGTCCAAAATGTGTCGTTTGGGAAAGGGTTAAACTCTATCAAACGACACAATTTTAGACTTTTCCAATTTGAAAGCAATTGCAGAAGACAAATTTTACATGTATATGGCTCAAATAATGGGATCTGTCTTTGAGAGGATAGAAAATATTGTGGGAAAAGAAAAAAATGCTAGTAACTAGCATTTTCTCCTTTTCCCGCAATATTTTCAAAGGTCTTTTCTGTCAGCGTCGTTAAAACCCAGCCTTGTTTGGTGATGGATGAAGGATTAACCAGTAACCCCTTTGTAGATTAATCTAAGAGCTTCAAAAAAAAGTTGACATTTTTTTTTTTTTATTTTGAACACACCTTATCGTTTGACCCACTCTCTGGCAAAAGAGGGCTTAATGCATCTCCGTCATGCATTATACCAAGCAAGTCATCACATAATTTTGGATCTATAAAATCCATGTCTGTTTTTCTAACAATCGAGTGGATCTGGAGATAGAATGGTCCTTTGGCACGCAGAAAATTGACAAAATACATTAGACACATGTCAGCCTGCGCTGACTGCGCAGGCTTACATGGATCGATACTTCTTGTCGACGCAGTAAGCCCCCTTTTCACAGAGCTTGGCACATGTGTATTTTTTTTTTTTCATATTTCTCTACTCTCGGATGGCTGTTGTGTGATGTTTTTATGGTGGTTTACGCTGCAGATCATTTGTTCTTGAATTTTCAGCTTTCACAAATGCGAGGCTGGCGCTTTGTCGTACCATGTCCAAGGGTGCTCCTCTTGGCCGGCACCACCAGCAGAAAGCGCCTTGTTTCGAAGCCAATACATCAAAGCTTTACCAAATGATTTTTCAGTTTTCACGACCCCACCGTGAGGACGAAGGCGTTTGGAAAGATTATGGGAAAAGTAGAAAATGTTCGTAATAAGCATTTTCTCCGTTTCCCAAAATGCTTTATACTCTTTCAAAGAGAAAGACAAATATGGTCCATCTTTTAAATATTGTGGGAATTCAACGAATACTAATAAAGCATCACTTGCAGATCAAATAAGCATTTTCTCCTTTTCCTACAATGTTTTCCTCCCTTTCAATGACAATTCAAATAATCTTAGCCAAGGTTTAAAATGTTTGCAGATGCTTTCAATTAGGATTTTTCTACAATTTTACTGTCCAAACACGAATCCGACTTTTAATGTCCCTTAAAAAAAAGGCTTTTCAAAACGCTTTTGGAAAAGGAGAAACTTCTGGTAACCAGAATTTTCTTCTTTTTCCACAACGTTTTCTATCCCTTCAGGCATAAATTTCAACACGAAAGCCACATTTAATATCGTCGTCTGCAACGGCTTTGAACTTGGACGAGGTCAGATTTTTTATCATTTGGTAAAGAATTAATAAAAGCGCGACTCACCGACCTTTTGCGAACAGTGTAGATCAAGATCAGACTGCACAAAGCGTGCAGCCTGATCTTGGATCAACACTGTCCGTTAAGGAAATATTTTTCTCCACAAAAAAAAGTAATGGTAAGTTTGAAATAGCATTTTCGGCTTGAAAGTTTTATTTAACTTATTTAGCGCGATAAGGGTGAAGCCCATAAGGGAAAAATAAATGTTTACTCTGTTTATTGTGATCCAAACACTAAATCTCGGTTTAACCCTTATCCTGCTAGATAAGTTAAATGAAACTTTCAAGCCGATAGCAAAAACCAGAATAATACTATTTTAACCCTATTAATTTTTTTAGAAAAAATATCTCCTTATCGGACTGTGTAGATCCAAGATCAGACTGCACGTTCTGTGCAGTCTGATCTTGATTTACACTGTCCGCAAGGGGGTCAGTAAGTCGCGCTTAGCAGCCAAATGGTTAACACAATAATGCAATCACCCTTCCGCATTCATCTTCAGCAACACCAATTTACAGTGATTCGAAATGTTCAAAGATCTCTTTAATTTCCAACTGACTTTACGACGACCTGGGATAAAGGAACGGGACTTTGGTGTAACTAAAAGCTTTGATAGAGTGATTCAACAACCAGAGTCGCTTAGTTTTGGCCAAACAATTATGTCACCAATGAATTCTTCAACTCTTTACCCAACGGCAAAATGTTAAGTCCAAATTGAAAGCATTTTGCAGACAACAAATTATGCTAGTGACCAGCATTTTCTCCTTTTCCCGTGATGTTTACAAACTTTACAAAGGTATTTTCCATTAGGGTTGTTAAAAAGCAGGGTTGTGTGGTAAAGGGTTAACCCTTTACCGCACAATGACGCCTTTTAACGCCTCTGGGAACGAAGCCTTTTGAAAGCATTGTGGGAAAAGGCGAAAATGCTGGTAACCAACATTTTCTCCTTTTCCCACAATGTTTTCTGTCCTATCAAAGGAAAATTGCACTATTTGAGCCACGTTGAAATTGTTGTCTGCAAATGCTTTCAATTTGGACAAAACTAAAATTTTGTCGTCTGGTAAAGGGTTAAACCCGTTTTAGCTTAGGCCGGTAGCTCAGTCCGTAGCGTTCATGGCCTGGGCTGCCTTTCGCTCAAATGTGTAAGCACGAAATTTGCGTACCCCAGAAACCCAGGGGGTTGCTGGTTCGAATCCAAAGCTCGGACATTTTTTTCCGAGGGTTGATGATAGCCATTGCGACTGGATTCCTCTCTTTCTCTCTCATTGTTTCGACGACATTTATGTGGGAAAAGTAGCCAGGTGCTTGGGAAGGAAATTGTGAAAAATACTGATAAAAGAAATTCCAGGATAGGTGCACAAGCCATCACGATGTAACTGAAATAATGTTAAAAGTGTGAAAAACTATACAAACACTTCCAGACGACAGTTTTCGGTTTTTAAGAGGGAAAGGTTTTAACTTCTTACCAAACGACACAATTTTAGTCTTTTCAAAATTGAAAAGCATTTAAAGGTGACAAAATGTGGCTGGAATAATACGAGTTTGTTAAATAGACCAGAAAACATTGTGGGAAAACAACGTTTTCTACCCTATCAAAGACAAAAATCATCGATTTTGCAACATCTAATTTGTCGTCTGCGAATGCTCTCAATTTGGTCAAGTCTAAAATTTTGTTATTTGGTAAAGAGATAAGCCACATTGAATGTGTCATGTGAAAATGTTTGTACAATGCTTGTACAAGTCACAAGCTTTGCCGTGTTATAAAGAACTGAAGCACCATTTTTACTGCCAAGCCCCGTAGCTCAGTCGGTAGCGTACAGGACTTGAGAACAGGAGGTCGCTGGTTCGATCCCCGGCTTGGCCAATTTCTTTCCGAGGATTGATGACAGTCATTGCGACAGGATTCATTCCTCTCTCACCGCTGACCATTGTTTCGAGGATGGTTATGTGGGAAAGCAGCCAGTGGCTTGGAAAGAATATTGTGCGGAGTACTGGTAAAAAGAACTCCAGGAAAGCATGGATAGGTGCACTGGCCGCCGCGATATAACTGAAATAATGTTGAAAATGGCGTTAAACACCATACAGTCAATCAATCAATCAACCTGTTTTACTTACGCTGAGTTTTTCTCTTTGGGATCCTCTAACTCAGGTAGCTTAACCCTTTACCAGACAATCCCGGCTTTTCACAACCCAGGAAAAGAAGGCTTTTGAAAACATTGTGGGAAAAGGAGAAAATGCTGGTAACCAGCATTTTCTCCTTTTCCCACAATGTTTTCTTCTCAATTGACGGTAATTTTCATGGTTTCAGCCATCTTTGATTTGTCGTCTGCAAATGCCTTGAATTTGGACAAGTCTAATATTTTGTCGTGTGGTAAAGAATTGAAGATACATCTATACTCGTTTTCAGTCAATGTTTAACCCATTTTATCTTTGTCAAACTAAAATCTATCTTGTATCGTTTTGCCAAATATTGCCCCCTGACGTCTGCACAGTTGCATAGATTATGACGGATACAAATTTCATTTCATTTTCTTGGGGCCTTCAAAGAAATCACGTTTCCGGTTGTAACTCGAAAATTTCCAATATATATATCCCACCAAGTTTATCGGTAATTTATATATATTTACACAGTTAACTTAATTCTGAACCATCAAATCTAAACAGAGTTTTTTTTTCCCCCATTGTACCTGTAAGGGTTTATCTTAAAATGCTAAAATTTGCCTCTGAAAGGGTAAAACACATTGTTTGGAGAAGAAAAAATGCTTTCAAAAGCCTTCTTTCCAAGGCTCGTTAAAACTCAGGATTTGTTGGAAAGGGTCAACCCTTTACCACACAATCCTTAGGAAAAAAACTTTTGAAAGCACCGATGGAAAAGGAGTAAATGCTGGTTACAAGCATTTTCTCTTTTTCCCATAATGTTTTATTCTCCGTGAAAGACAAATTCCATATTAGAGCCACGTTTAATTTGTCGTCTGCAAGTGCCCTCGAATTGGACATACCCTAAATTTTGATCGTCTGGTAAAGGATTGAATTAATGTGAACAGCGCTCTGGTAAAAAAAGAGATTTAACCCTTAGCCTGCTAAATGAGTGAAACGAAAATTTTCAAGTCGATAGTAAAAACCCAAATTTTGCTACTTCAAAGGCTTTTTTTTTCGGGAAGGGGAATATAATTATCTCCTTATCGGACAGTGTAGATCCAAGATCAGACTGCACGTAGATCTTTATCTACACTGTCCGCAAAAGGTCAGTAAGTCGCGCTTAGCATCCCAGGTATCCATGCATCTCCATGCTGCATTATCCCTTTCCCAAACGACAGATTTTGGACTGGTCCAAATTGAAAGAGTTTGCAGACGACAATTTCAAATTTGATGAAAATAGCAGTAAGTTATCAACAAGGGTAGAAAACATTGTGGGAAAAGGAGAAATTGCTCGTTACGAGCAATTTCTCCTTTTCCCACAGTGTTTTCAAAAGACTTGTACTGCAGACATGTGAAAACCAGGGTCTGTTTGGGAAAGGGTTATACCAAGCAAGTCATCACATAATTATCGATCCATAAAATCCATTATATCTAACAATCCGCTTAATCATGAGGTAAATTGTTCCTTGGACATGCAGAAAATTGACCACTAGTAAAAAGTTTCGACCCAAGTCAGCCTGCACGCTCCGCGCAGGCTGACTTGGTCGATACTTTTTTTTTTTGCAGATGCCTTAAACCGCGTTTTCACAGAGCATGGCTCATTTGTCGGTTGTCGACAATTTTTAGAGAGAGAGAGAGAAAAAAAAAACGATCGTTTATTCTGGTAATTTCAAATCAGTTTTCAAAATCATTTGACATATATATCTGACACTGAATCTTGCAGAGGTGAGATTAAGATAAACTTAAAGTAACAATGGTGCCAAAAGAAAACAAACCGGTTGTTAAAATGCATTCAAATTAAAATCATACCATTTAAAAGTATGGACATTATTGTGAAGATGACAGTCTGTTATTTTACGGTCGGTCCAAGAGTTGGTTCCTGGCAAAGAAATTAATTTCAAAACTAGGTTAAAAGTTGCCAGGTCACTCTATATTTTGTTTACTTTTTGTCTGATTTTAAAAATATAATTTTTTGCCAGCGACAAACACTTGGGCCGACGACACAATAACAGATTGTCATCTTCAAAATATTTTCCATACTTTTAACCCTTTACCGCACAATGCCGCCTTTTGACGCCCCTGGAAAAGAAGCCTTTTGAAAACATTGTGGGAAAGGAGAAAATGCTGATAACCAGCATTTTCTCCTTTTCCCACAATGTTTACTACCCTATCAAAGAAAAATTGCACGATTTGAGCCACACTGAAATTGTCGTCTGCAAATGCTTTCAATTTGGACAAGGCTAAAATTTTGTCGTCTGGTAAAGGGTTAAATGGTATGATTTCTATTGAAATGCACTTTAACATTTGCATTGTGTTTTGGCGACTATTGGGCCTTTACAGCATGGTGTTTTGCTAAACTGTAACGCTCTAAACCTTTCTCGTGTTTATAGAGTTTTTGTCTGGTTCCCAATTCTAACTTCCGATATAAATGCTTTATTTGAGGTAAAAATATGAGCCATGATCTGTGAAAAGAGGGCTTAATATATCTGCGAAAAGTATCGACCCAGGCCAGCCTGCGCAGTCCGCGCAGGCTGGCCTGGGCCGAAACTTTTCGCTACTGGTCAATTTTCTGCATGTCAAAGGATCAGTCTACCTCATGATTCAGTCGATCGTCAGGCATAACGGACTTTATGATCATGTGATGATTTGCTTGGTATCATACATCACGGGAATGCATAAAGCCCCCTTTTGCCAGAGCATGGCTCAAATTATGTGAACGGGTACCAGAGTAACTTGGTTCGCAGCATGTTACCTTTCTAAGAGATAATGTGTATAAATCAGTCGGGAAGATGGAGGCTTAACTAACAAAAAGACTTTTTTTTATAAAATAATTGAGTGGTTTGTGTCTACTTTATCGTTGCCGTAAGATAAATAATATGAGCTATGCTCTGTGAAAAGGGGGTTTAAAACATCTGCAAAAAGTATCGACCCAGGTCAGCCTGCGCAGTCCGCGCAGGCTGACTTGGGTCGAAACCTTTATGCTTTCGGTCAATTTTCTGCATGTCAACGGACCAGTGAACCTGTACCAATTTGTTAGACAAGATGGTTTTTACCGATCTATGATTATACATGTATGATGACTTACTTGGTACCATGCATCACGGAGATGCATTAAACCCCCCTTTGCCAAAGCATGGCTCATAGTATGGAAAAAGACAAGATTTACAAATAAATGGGTAGCCATATGACGTTCCTCCGATATTTATTAATATTAACAGCGGTGTGCCTTCTCAACTATCAAATCTTCTCGCTTCACTTGAAAATTAAATACAAACAATACGCGAGGCAGGACGCAGCCCTGCTGTACGCATATAGTTTAAGGATAAGTGACTCGACGGTGGCGCGGTAAAAAGATATACCTATTCATATTGGACAAAACCGAAGTTAATAGAAAAAGCTAATGTGATTGATTTAAAGGTGTTGCAGTGTGAATTATGATAATACTGACGATTTATCTCTCAGATTCGTATAATCTATGTTTGTATAAGCATTGATAGGCTCGTTAGATGAATATTTCTCACACCTGTGGGAAAACTAAAACGCCATTGAAATTGTATATAAATATTTACATAAAATTGCCAATAAACATATTTTGAGGGAAGGATGCTATAATGTCCTATGTAGATTTTCGATCCATTTTACCATAGAAAGTTGCCCAATAGCGTCCAAAAAATGCAGGTGTTAAAATGTATTTAAATCAAAATCATACCATTTAAAAATATGGAAAATATTGTGGAGATGACAATCTGTTATTGTGTGGTCGGTCCTAGTGTTAGCCGCTGACAGAAAAATGTATTTTAGAATCAGGTAAAAAGTAAACAAAAGATAGAGTGACCTGGCAACTTTTAGCCTGTTTTGAAATAAATTTCTCTACCAGCGACTAACATTTGGACCTATCGTATGATAACAAATTGTCATCTTTACAATAAATTCTATACTTTTAAATGGTAGGATTTTAATTTAAATGCATTGTAACAGCCGTTTTGTTTACTTTTGGCAGCCATTGTTACTTAAAATAGATCAGCTCCATCTAGGCAGTCTACTTCGTCTTGGATCAACGAAAAAATGTCAACGATGAAACTTTGGTTCATCCATTACCTTTGGTTTTACATAATCGTCAGCGAGGCTGGAACTTTCAGAATTGACGTGCAGTTTGTAAAACATACAAATGAGCAATGCTCTGGCAAAAGGGGGCTTAATGCAGCTCCTTGATGCATCATACCAAACAAGTCATTCACATAATTATGGGTCCATGAAATCCATTTTCTCTAAGAACCGACTGAATGTCTATGTAGACTTTTGGTAAGCAGAAAATTGACCAATAGCAAAAAGTATCGACCCATGTCAGCCTGCGCAGTCCGCGCAGGCTGACATGGGTCGATACGTTTTGCAGATACATTAAGCCCCCTTTTTTCAAAGATATATTTCAAATATGGCTAAAATATATTTCTTTGTTTCCTCCTAATTAATCTACACCCCCACGAAACTTATAGAATTAGCTTTTTTTTTCCCGTCCAAAACTGCCTCCAAACTGACGTTTTCTTTAATCAATTTACAACCATTGAAATCATTGGTTTTTGATTACTTAAACCTCTAAGCGTCTATCGCAACTATATCTGCCTTTGAGGCAAACGTAGATCAAGATCATACAACACAAAATGTCCTGTCTGATCTTGATCTACACTGTCCACTTGGATGAGACATTCTGAACAGAAAGCAACTTTAAAATTATAAATTCAAATTTATCACATAACTCCCACTGTTTTCAATGAAATACCGCCATTATGAATTTTCTTGTCTTACAGACGTTTGAGATAAGAAAATAGTGCTGTATTTGGTCAACGCTCTGTAATTATACGCCTCATTTCTTACACATTACAGTCCCAGATTCCTTTGTGAAATTAACTGTCAAAACTGATGATTGTGACAAAGATGAAAATTTTAGCATCTTTAGATGTAAAACAAAACCACTTTATGCAAGTCTCTTTGGAACTATTTCTTGCCTGTGACGTACACATCTGTCAAAGAAACGAATAGGCTTCATGCAACTTTTAATACGCAAGTGCATGTAGGCCTTTACTAACACTTCATTAACTATAATTCTTGAGATACAAATGTGATAAAACGAATCTGACATTCGTTTTTTTTTGTTTTTGTTTTTTTTTTTTGTTTGTTTCTTTTTTTTTTTTATTATTATTATTATCATTATTATTATTATTATTATTATTATCAACCCTTAGGCTTCTAGCGCGACTCACTGACCTTTTGTAGACAGCGTGAATTAAGATCAGACTACACAGAATGTGCAGTCTGATCTTGGATCTACGCTGTCCGATAAGGAGATGTCTTTTCTCCAAAAACATATTTGAAATAGGAAAATTTGGGTTTTTACTAACGGCTTGAAAGTTTCATTCTTTTTTTTTTTTCAGCGGGATATGGGTTAAACGCGTTCTCAAAAAATGTTATTAAGCTCGCCAAAGGCACGTTTTATAACATTTTTTGTAGACTCGCTTGATAAAATTCTATCTCAACCGCCAACTCATATAAGATCCTACATATCAGTTGGATTTATTCCGAGCTCTAAAGGTTAATATTGTCTTTAGCATTATGTTTATACCACCCACAGCGTCCAAGCCTTATAAAATGTCAATACATATGAACCATGCTCTGTGAAAAGGGGGCTTAATGCATCTGCGAAAAGTATCGACCCAGGTCAGCCTGCGCATTCCGCGCAGGCTGGCCTGGGCCGAAACTTTTCGCTATTGGTCAATTTTCTGTATGTCAAAGGACCATTTCTACCTTATGATAAAGTTTATTGTTAGACATAATGAATTTTAAGGATCCCTCACTATGTGTTGTCTTTCTTGGTAAGATGCATCACGGAGATGCATTAAGCCCCCTTTTGCCAGAGCATGGCTCATGTATAATATCATCTGATTATTGTGAAGAAATAACGAGTCAGTATCTAAAACCTAATTAACTGGCGTAGTGTTTGGACCAACGAACTTATTTCAAATGTTCTTTCATGAAATTGATATTTCAAAGGAGGAAATGTATAAAATATGAAAAACAATTCATTACCTCTTACAGTGATTGGTTGAACCTGCAGGGCAGCACTTTGAATACTGCGGCAACAGGAAAAGTCATCTACCTAAGAATTTGTTTCACATGGTACCAAGACGGTCAGTTGGTATTTCAACCTGAAAATGATAAAGTACAAAATATTTTCATCGTTTTTTTTTTTTTAAATACACGTGTTTCCTCTCTCTCTCTTGAGAGAGCTAGATAGTTCATTATACCACCGACTTTTCAACTTGAATTTGACACATAGTCTGTATTATTTTCAGTAAATTGAATAGAATAATCTTGTTAAGCCGTTACCCGTCATGAGCAAGGGTTTTTTGCACGGCATCTATAATCCAGTAGTCTATACTCACATAACAGAGGTATCTATCGAAGGGTTTAAAATATGAAGAAGATGGGGCGATTTTTTAAAAATATAATCTTTTAAACCCCCGGGCGACTCACTGACCTTTTGCGGACAGTGTAGATCAAGATCAGACTGCACAGAACGTGCAGTCTGATCTTGGATCTACACTGTCCGATAAAAAGATATCTTTTCTCCAAAAATATCTTTGAAATAGGAAGATTTGGGGTTTTACTATCGACTTGAAAATGTCATTTCTTTTATTTAGCAGGATAAGGGTTAAAGGACCCTTTGCGGCAGAATAAAAGTAGATATGTGTCTAATATTGGGGGCTAAAAACAGCTGTAGCCCCGCCATATTCCACTATTGGGTTGCCGTCTTACAAAAGAGTATTTTTCTTTACACAATGAAGGTCGAAAAGCATTAAAGATACATCTGTACTTACCTCCATACCCGTTTCCAGTCAGTTTTTAACACATTTTATCTTTATTTTATGAAACTATTGTCATTCTTGTATATTGCAAGCCAAATTTTGCCCCTGACGGTTGAAAGGTTACGCCGATTACGACCGATTGAAAAATACATTTCATTTTCTGGAGGTCTTCAAGGAAATCGCTGTTGTGACCTTTCCGATTTTAAATCGAAGATTTCCGATATGTATTTATCCTTTGCACTAGATATCTAGGGTTTTTTTTTTTAATTTTTACACAGCTAATTTTTAACCATTCTACAGTCTATCAGATAAAGACGTCGTTTTCTTTTTTTTTTTCCTGGCTGCAAGGATGTATCTTTAAACGACCATTGAGTTAGATGAAACATTAACCACTAAGCTGCTAAGCGTGACTCAAAGACTCTGATCTTATCTCCACACTGTCTGATACGGTGAGATTTCTCCGACGAACAAAATCTTTAAATCGTAAACTGACGGTTTTCACTATGGGCCGAAAATCTTAGTTTAATTCATTTAGCAGCTTCATTGTTAAAACAATTTTGATTCGTTGAAACAATTGATTGATTGTATGGTGTTTAACGCCGTTTTCAACATTATTTCAGTTATATCGCGGCGGCCAGTGCACCTATCCATGCTTTCCTGGAGTTTCTTTTACCAGTACTTCGCACAATATTCTTTCCAAGCCACTGGCTGCTTTCCCACATAGCCATTGTCGAAACAATGGTCAGCGGCGAGAGAGGAATGAATCCTGTCGCACCGACTATCATCAATCCTCGGAGAGAAATTGGCCGAGCCGGGGATCGAACCAGCGACCTCCTGTTCTCAAGTCCTGTACGCTACCGACTGAGCTACGGGGCTCGGCTCGCTGAAACAAGGAATCAGCATTGTTCAGTGCTGTTCAGTGCTGTATGATTCAGAGTGGTGAGTATTACTTAATTTCCTTTTGGATCTAACTTATGTGAATGACACATGCAAACAGCCAGAAAGCAAAAAAAAAAAGAACGCTGTTAAAATTTGATAGGCAGTAGAAAGGTTCAGAATTAGTCAGCTGTGCAAACATAGAAAAAATACCGATATATATGTATTGTGCGGGATAAATACATTATATAGGAATTCTTCGATTAAAAACCGGAAACGTCAAAACAGTGATTTCTTTGAAGGCCTCCAGAAAATGAAATGCATTTTCTATCCGTCGTAATCTATGCAACCTTGCAACTGTCAGGAGCAACATTTGGCATGAAGATACAAGAATGATAATAGTTTCGTAAAATAAAGATAAAATGGTTTAAAAACTGGCTGAAAACGAGTAAAGATGTATCTTTAATCTTGGCTTTCTCCATCCGCAAAACAAGGTCAGGGTTTCGATACTCATGATATGGATATATAGACAATTTTCTTGTACAAATATATTTATCATACAAATATTTGAAATGTTATGGGTATTTGTTTATATTTCAACGGTCTTCGCCATTTAATACATAGGCATGCTCTGTGAAAAAGGAGCTTAATATATCTGCAAAAAGTATCGATTCAGGTCAGCCTGCGCAGTCCGCGCAGGCTGACCTAAATCGAAACTTTTTGCCAGTGGCCAATTTGCTGCATGTAAATAGAGGATATTTGTTTTCTTCGGTGAAAGATCGAAATTTATTTCATCGAGTGAACATCATCGGTAATATTTTCACTCGTGGCTGCCACTCGTGAAAATATTACCGATGATGTTCACACGATGAAATAAATTTCGATCTTTCACCGAAAAAACAAATATTCTATTTATCATGCTTCTAACGCCTTTTTTGTCGAGACTTCCATAAAAATCAGTACAAACTCCCAATGGTCGGTATTCTCACTGGTCGTACCCGTGTAATATCGAAAAATATTTTCACCGCTATTTGTCGATATCCTACGGGAAAGCATGAAATAAAAGGGACATTCTACCTCAGATCCAGCCGGTTGGTAGACTAAACAGATTTTATGAGCCCATAATTATTGGATGACTTCCTTGCTACAATCTATCAGGGAAATGCACTAACCCATTTTGCAAGACAGTGACCAAAGTATTTCATTTGACTGTTACGGGTGCATGTTTCAATTTTAACGATCTTCGCTATTTGATGCATACATACGAATCGAGCACCTCATATTTTTTCGTTACAAAAAGTTTCCACTCATTTTTTGCAACTCGTTTTCATCTTTTTTTTTTTCTCTACCTACGAGTATTTGATACTAACTTCAAACGATTTATTTTACATCGATTGAGATACAAGTTCTTGCAGCTTATGCTAATCTCTCGCGATTCTGCTTCCTGGGAAGCAGTTATTTATATTTCCTAGGATAACTAACAATTAACTTCACACCAAACAACACATTGTAGACTGGTCCAAATTTGAAGCATTTGTACACACACACTAAAACATGCATACAGTTGACCATATTTTGTTGCAAATTCTGTTACTGTTAAACAAGTGACGATCACGTGACTTATAGGAAAGGAACTTTATAAGCTCATAGAATTTTTATAATATCAACATGTTTGTAAACATTACATTGCATTTCATTAAACACTGTTAAGAATATTCAAACTACGGCATTTGCAGCCAGAAAAGTACACGTGTCTCACATGATGGGGAGGTGATTTCGAAAGAGTAGAAAACGTTATGGAAAAAAGAAAAAGAACTGGTTTCAAGGTATTTATGACGGCTGGCCTTAAAAAATGCTGAAACAATTTTTGTTTTCTCTCAAAAACGGGCGAGCATAATATGATTACGAGCCGTTATTACCCTTCAAAGTGTCAACTCTCCACGTGGATGACTTTATCCCTGGAAACGTTAAGCCCCGTACTTAATTCGTGAAGTCCGTTTTTTATTCTTTTTTCACAGGGATACATTATTGACTGTAAAACATGTATAATATTGTCGGATGAAATCCTCCTTGTTTATCGAAGTTACCAGACGAATTGTCTCCCATAACAAAATGGCGACGCTCAGACGGTGTCACCTTTATTCTCTCTGTGCAAATGTCTTGTGTTTGTGCTTCGACTGGAAACCATTTCGAGAACCAGACAATTGTCGGATCGAATGAGGCAATTTCGCTGAGGAACCCGTCCATTGTTTCCTTGACAAATATTAGCACCACTTAAGTTAATGATCCGGAAGACAACACTTCATTACAATTTCGTTATGTGCTTGTTCTTTGGTCGTCGTCACTCTGGAATCAAGTTGTGATAAATGACTTCTAATAAAAAAAAAAATCCCTTGCAGTTGCATGAAGTAGCCTTCGCCCTTTTTTTCAGTGTTATTTTTCCCCCTTATTTGAGTGCGTGTTCGTTTAGATGTAATTTACAGTACCTGTTTATGCTATGAGCAATGCTTTGGCAAAAAGGGTGCTTAATTCATCTCCGTGATGCATCGTACCAAGCAAGTTATCACATAATCATGGACCCATAAAACCCATTTTGTCTGACGACTAACTGAGTCACGGGGTAGACTGGTCCCTTGACATGCATAAAATTGAACGATAGCAAAAAGTTTCGATCCATGTCAGCCTGCACGGACTTCGTAAGCGTTCATAAGTCGATACTTTTTGAAAATGCATTAAACCCCCTTTTCACAGAGCTCATATATAAAGCAGTGATTCAACCACTTGTTAATTCGGTTTAGAACTAAAACACAAAATATCATTGCACACTAAAAAAGTTATTATATTCACCGAACTGAAGATTATATTGTACCGGGTAGGTCTTGATTTTTTTTTTTTTATAGAAAAGAGATGTAAGGTAAGACTTTTAAGATACATCCTCTCAGGCATAGAGAGAGATCAAAAACACCGTTTTTAAACCTTGATAGTTTAATCAACCTTGTAAACATAGATAAATTAACAATAAATTTTGTGTAAGAGATAAAGAAACTCAAGGAATCTGCCTTGGATTTAAAACCGGAAACGGCAACGGTGATTTCTGTGAAGGCCTCCAGAAAAATGAAATGCATTTTCTATCGGTCGTAATCTGTGCAACCTTGCAAATCATCAGAGGCAACATTTGGCATGAAGATCCAAGAATGATTACAGTTTCACAAAATAAAGATGAAATGGGTTAAAAAGTGGCTTAAAATGAGTATAGATGTATCTTTAAAAAAAAAAACCAAAGGTAACACATGAATTTTTTTCTATAGATCCGTAAATCAACTGTACCAAATGTATAGATGTGTGCATATTGAGAGCACTTGCAGAAGACAAATCTGAATACAAGTCAAATGATTGGAGGATGGCTTTGAAAGCATAGATGTCCGAAATACGAAACTTTACGCCAGATTTTACACCGAAAAGTCATATCTACAATCAAAATAGTGAAATGGGCATCACTACCTTAAATGACAATGAAAAGATCACTTATCTGCTCGCTGAAAAATACTTGTATACTTCAAAATTTATATTCAGTGTTTTTCAGGTCCGTACAAACTCCCCTCTATGGTTAGTATTTTTAAAACTTATCCTTTCTTGAACGCTATTCTACATAGTCATCTAACCCTCGGAACAACTCTTTACATATACAAGATGATAGTTAAATAATGTATATTCCAAAGTTATTCAGTAATCGGCATTCATTTGTCATACTTGTACACGTATGTGCGTATTTTACATTTAATAACTATGTTTAAAGTAACATGTAGGGCCAACGCGGCCGGGTGTTTCAAAATTTTCTTGTATTTTACTAATTCTGTCTTTGTAGGTAGATGTAACATATGTCACTATAATAAAATGTTCGTTCGTTCGATAGAAAACGTTGTGCAAAAAGGAAGACAAAAATGGTAGTTATAAGGGTTTTCTCCTGTTGACACTAATTTTTTTTTTAATTGTTCTTCTGCAGAGTTGTTATGATGCTGGATCGTTTGTAAATGGATAGAAAACATGTGAATTAATTTTGAACGCATCGCACGTTTAGAAATTTCTTCCCATATTTGTTATTATTTCGATGAGATTAAAACATTTTCAACTTCAATGGAAGAAACAGGAGTTGTCGACCTCTTGTAAAGTGATATTATTGTAGAAACGAAACTGCAGCCCGACAAGATAATAAATTTCTGAAATTCAATCTTGCTACCAGTCTGAAATCTGGTCATGTGATATTGGCACAGATAAAACCCCTACTGTTAAATCGCGAAGTTACCATCGTCTCGGGGCCAAAAGTCAAACTGGTGATGAAAAATTAACCCGGGGACACGGTCTTGTTCGCGTATGGTGCTGACTGATTATCTCGTTACCACGTGACAAAATTTTAGACCCCTCCAAATTAAAAGCATTTGCAGACGAAAAAGTAAACAAAGTTCAAATAATGAGATATGATGCAGGGAGGAGTAGAAAACATGGTGGGGAAAAAGGAGAAAATGCTGGTATCAGCATTTTCTCCTATTCCCACCATGTTTTCAAAAGCATTATTAAATTAGGGTCGTCCGAACACGGGATTGATTGATAAAGGGTTATTTTGACAACAATATTCAATAACTTATGTTACTAATGGGACTTTTGACACCCTTGGACGTTAAATTGAAAATAAACAAGTTTTTCATGACAAACTTTGAAACCTTACACGTTTACATGGCCAACCCACTTTTGTTTTGATCTGGCCATTTTGCCTCTTCCTCAAAATACACCCGCGGATTTGTTGGTTTATTTTGTGTCTAGCTCTTTTCCAAACCACAATTTTCAGTTGATTGTATGGTGTTAAACGTCGTTTTCAAAATTATTTCAGTTATATAGCGGAGGCCAGTGCACCAATCCATGCTTTCCTGTAGTTTCTTTTACCAGTACTCCGCACAATTTTCTGTCAAAGCCACTGGCAGTTTTCCCATATAAGCATTGTTGAAGTAATGATCAGCGGTGAGAGAGAAATGAATCCTGTCACAATGACTATCATCAATCCCCGGAAAGAAATTGGCCGAACTGGGGATTCGACCAGCTACCCGCTGTTCTCAAGTCATGTACGCTACCAACTGTGCTACCGGGGCTCGGCGACAACACTTTAGACTTGTGCAAGGTAAGATAAATTTCAGACAACAAATCAAGTGTGGCTCAAACGTTGGAATTTACCGTTGAAAGGGTATAAAACATTTTGGGATAAGCAGAAAATGCTAATTTTCCAGCATTTTCTCCTTTTCCGTTGTTTTTTTATTTCGACAGGATTCATTCTTCTCTCATCTCGGGTCATTGTTTCGACGATAATGATGTCGGAGAGCAACCAGTGATCAGCGGTGAGAGAGTAATGAATCCCGTAGGGATTAGAACCAGCAATGACTTGGTCTCACGTCTTGTACGCTACCGCTCGCAGTACCGGACAGGGCTACATACGTGTACGTCTTGCAACAAGAATCACACCTTTCAAGAACGTGATTGTCCACTGCAATACTTTGATGTCTACAAGCACCTCCGTTAATGACTTGTGAATGATGTTTCTTGTAGTACCAGAAGAAACATTGTCTGGGCATGTTATATTCTTCGAAGATAGACCTTTCTGCTGTGACGCATCACTATCGTGTAAAAGATAAACATTACTCCTAATACGCGGTGCGTCAATTGCCGCTAAACATAGCAGGCGGAAAATGGCTATGTAGAAAAATCAAGCCAGTTTTTCGCTGCTTCAAACGGAAAAAAAACTTTATTAAAAAAAAAACATTGTTTACCAAAAAGCTATGTATATTCTTAATATTGATATGGGAAAAACCGGGATTTCTGCAACAGAATGACAACAAAAATAACGTCCCCACCTTGCTGGGCATATACCTGGGCCATTTCGCAAGCTTAATAGGGGCTACATATATAAATGGCCGGTGCATAGGTTATACGGTAGCTAACCATGGCTGGACGAATCGTATCAGGTAGTGTTTTAGGGACTAAACGTATATTTTATTTTGAAATTCACTGCATCGATTGCCGCCTTGAAATTGGTCCGGTTCTGTACCCACAATGCCCAAATCGGATAGGAATCTATTTGAAAAATGCCACATAGCTGAAGATAATGCCAGAAGAAAAAAATAATAAAGATACTTTCCAATAAATTGTTTCTATTGAAAAGTTTGTGAAGCGTTCCTCGGATTTTAATTAAAAATGTCTTTGTTATTATTGTTGTTTGCCTTGACGCCCACAATTGGCGTTCTCCAAAGTTTACTGTTCAACATTATCGTTGACAAATTAGCGACATCGATCTGCTTTACGATACACGGTTTTTACGACAGTGATCGAATTTACGATAGCGGATACAGACACTATCAGCATGGATTAGTCACTCAGCTGTCAGATTTTATTTCTTCAAGACACCGAACCCTTTTTATTGGGGATCCTGCGTGGCCCTGTGATATTAGGCGTTGGGTTTGAAATGAGGAAGTCCTGGGTCCGTATACATCCGATCCGTTCTAGATTTCCTTCTAAGTCTAATTATAGATTTAGAAAGTAACACAGCTTCTGACTGGCTAAACCAAATGCTTTAGCCAACCAGAAGTTGTGTTGCTTTCAAATTTAGAAATTCTTGAGAATTTGACTTGGTATGTTCGTAAGGTTGGTGAATAAAGAGATCGAACCCTACTTGCTGCAGTGGTCATGTAGCAGGGTTCCAGAGCAATGCACTGCAAAATCCCAGCTTCGTATTTGGCTAAAGATAAGAGGGCGTTACTGAACAGCTGAAATACCGTTGAAAGAGCCACGAAATACCCTTCAGAAAATGGAACAAGATTTTTTCTTAGTTCTATATATCTGGCATACTTTTTCACAGAACTATGTCAAAAGGTTTCCGGTCAGAAATAAAAAAAGAAATATTTCAGCCATGCTCTGGCAAAAGCGAGTTTGATGTGTTTCCGTGCTGCTCTCTCCCATGCAAGTCATTACACAAATAGGGATAACATTTCTTTTCTATCGACTGCATCCTGGGGCAGAATGGTCCTTTAGCCCATAGGCTCCTAAGCGGGACTCACGGACCTTTTGCGGACAGTGTAGATCAAGATCAGACTGCACAGAACGTGCAGTCTGATCTTGGATCTACACTGTCGGATAAGGAGATATTTCCCCAACCCCTAAAAAACTTTGAAATACCAACATTTTGGTTTTACCATCGGTTTGAAAATTTGATTTATTTAGCAGGATAAGGGTTAACATGCAGAAAATTGACCGATAGCAAAAAGTTCCCGCTAAGGTCAGTCTGCGCGGACTGCGCAGGCTCACGTGGATCGGCACTTGTCGCAGGCACAGGTCAGCCTGCGGGGACTGCTCAGGCTGATCCGAGTCCATGCTTTTTGTAGATGCACTAAACTCCTTTTTCACAGGCCATGGCTCAAGGGGGAGGGGTGATCATTTGCAACAATATTTGTCACTGAATTTTTTTCAAAACCCTTAACCCTAAAAAATGTATAATTGCAGCAAATAAAAAATACCAGAGATCGCAAATTTAACGACCTTTTTAATCGAATTGTACGATGAAGTTTCGGACAGTGTAGATCAAGGTCAGGGTCTGTATTCACCAGTCATTCTTCATTTAGTTTAAATGTATTTCTAGATTTAGAACGTAACAGAACTTCTGATTGGCTATACCATTTAGTTTTAGCAAATCAGAAGTTGTATCACTTTCAAATTTAGAAAATTCTTTTGAATAAGACTGAGTGTTCTTGGCGAATACGGACCCAGGCTACTCAGGACATAATCCGGCATTGTCAAAGATATTCTGGTGAATAAAGCCAATGAATGCCAATTGATTGGAAATTAACGGAATCAATAAATAGATTTCATTTAAATTCAAAAAGGTTAACCCTGGTTTTCACGTGTCTGCAGTGCAAGTCTTTTGAAAACACTGTGGAAAAAGGAGAAATTGCTCGTAACGAGCAATTTCTCCTTTTCCCACAATGTTTTCTACCCTGTTTGATAACTTTCTGCCATTTTCATCAAATTTAAAATTGTCGTCTACAAACTCTTTCAATTTGGACCAGTCCAAAATTTGTGGTTTGGGAAAGGGTTAAAGATGCTTTCAGTTTGGAACGATTGAAAATGAGTCACCCTCTGGCAGAAAGGGGTTTAATGCATGTCCGTGGTCCATGGCACAACAAAGTCATCACATAATTATGGATCCATAAAATCCATTTTGTATAACAACGACTGAATGGGGTACACTGGTCCTCTGGCATGCAGAAAATTGACCTAATGCAAAATGTTTCGGCCCAGGTCAGCCTGCGCGGACTGCGTAGGCTGACCTGGGTCGATACTTTTTGCAGATGCATTAAAACCCCTTTTCACAGGACACGGCTCCAAGTTTTAATAGTGTGGGGAAAGTGATCAAGTGGCTAGGAAGAACACAATCTGTTTCGCGCTTTTAAAATCGTTGGCTATTTCTCTTGTTCCCCCGCCCCCCTTTTTTTTTCATTTACTGAGTAACTGCGTACAATGAGCAATGCTCTGAGAAAATGGGGTTTAATGCGTCTGGGAAACGTACCGACCCAGGTGTCAGCTTACGCAGTCCACGCAGGCAGACCTGGGTCGAAACTTTTTGCTTTTGGTAAATTTTTTGCATGTCCGTGGACCATTCAACCAGTACCTCAAGGTTCAGCCTTTTGTTTGACAAAATGGATTTTATGAATCCATAAATGTGTGATGACTTGCTTGGTATAATGCATCACAGAGATGTATTGTTTTAAAACCCCTTTGCCAGAGCATGGTTCATATTATATACAATAATCTTACTTGTATCACAAACTCGTATTAAACGGGCATAATTAGATTTTTTTTCACCTGAATCGAAAGCTTCTATAAAAAGACTGATAAATATAATAAGCCACGCTCTGGTAAAAGGGAGCTAAATGCATCTCATAGAGGCATTATACCAAGCAAGTCATCACATAATCATGAATCCATAAAGACCATTTTGTCTAATAACTGACTAGATCATCAGATAGACTGGTCCTTTGACATGCAGAAAGCTGACCAATAGCAAAAAGTATCAGCCCAGGTTAGCCTGGACTGCGCTGGTTAAACTGACTGACCAGGGTCGAGACTTTTTGAAGATGCATTAAGACCCCTTTTCACAGAGCATGGCTCATATACTTTTGGCGTTTAAATAATGGGATGTGTGTTTTGCAGTCAGTAACTCCGTCTCTTTTTAATGACGCCAGATATGACGTCATTGACGCACGTTCTTGGTCCTGTGGCATTCCCATAAGCCTCGATCCTGCGTTGCTCAGTGGTAAAGTGTAAGTGAAACTCGTAACCTGGAGGCCTCGGGTTTTTCGTAGGAGTGTCCATGGGCAAGACACCTCAGAGCCCTAACCTAGTATTGGCGAAACCCAGGACATAGATGAATATGCAAGCTATTGCCGTGATGTGGCTGCAATAATGTTAAAAGCGGCGTTAAACATCATTTTATCAACCAATCAATCCTATAAGTCTAATATGAGAAATTCTGACGGGAAATCTGTAAAATACCCAAAGGGGTTACGCATCCAATTAACTCTTAAGCTGCTAAGCGCAACTCACTGACCTTTTGCGGACAGTGTAGTCTGATCTTGGATCTATACTGTCCGATACTGAGATATTTATCCCAAAAATATACCTTTGAAACAGCAACATTTTTTTTTTTAACTCTTTGCTTGAAAGTTTCATGTCGTTTATTTGGCAAGTTAAATGTTTAGGAAATACGATTAGAAGACTTTTCTCATACTTACCTTTTTCATGTGCACGGCTTAAATAAAAATTAACCGCTAAGTAGGTAGATAATAAGTTTTAGAAAAGATACCAGAACGTTACTTCACAGAAGCTGTAAATGATAGGATAATTAGGGAAAACCCCTTTAAGTATATTTCATTGCAAGACCCGAAATATGATAATGAGGAGCCAGGCAATACTACTGGGATTTCTTAAAATAAGATTAAAGAAAAAAGATGCGGACAGACAGTATATTTACTCCGAAGTATTTCCACTGCTTGATTGGATGCTGCTTGGTAATACCTTATTTGATACTTTGTTTACGTCTACTATGCGCGCGCATCTCAACGCCTCCGCTTCTATTTTTTGTTTGGGCTATTTTTAAGGCGGAATCTCCGCGAACGCCTTATCCATTCGGTATTACCGATTGCTTCGATTTATTGTCACTTCATCTTGATGATATAAATTTTCCCTTTTTAAAGAAAGGGGGGAATGGGAAAAAAAATGAATATTAAGAAGGCACGGGGCTTTTAATTTTGTGTGATTTAAAAAGAAAATCTATGTAGCCGTAATTAACGCCCAAAAGGTGAAATACAACCTCTTTAAAGGGGGAAAAAGACCAGAACATACCAATTCTCAGGGTTTTTGGCCTGGGCTTGGCTGGCCAAGCCCAAGGCCATAGGAATCCTATACCAAAATTTTAACCCCATCCAAGCATTTACGGAAAAACCCGAGTAAAAGTGAAAAGTACCGCTTGCAGTCCATCTCACTACGCTGAAAGAAACGACCCGTAAAAATAATGAAAATATTTGGATTTGAATATCATAGTAAGGTTTAATTTCACAACAAACTTTGCTAGATGTGAGATGTTAATCGTACGAAAGTGTTGACTAAGAATTTTGGGACCTGGTGAGCTTATTCATAACTGCAAATTGGTGCGCTGTAACAGTGTAAGAAACATTCGGCAAACCTCGGGTGATCGTTGATCAATGTTTAGATGTAGGTAGGCAATCGATCGAGTTGTGACGAGTGCTGTTGCCAAGCACTAATCGGGATCGTTCGTTTGTCCTTTTTCTAGACACCATGTGAATGACAAATAAAGATAGCGTATTTTACGCAGACGGTGTGCTCTTTTTCTGAAAAAGCTGCCTCGGTAAGATATTAAGTTTCGTAAAATGACTGTGTACCTCGTGTCTGAAGTTATAACTATGTATTTGATTGGTATGTATACTTTATTTCTTCCTGTCAAAGTTGTCCAGATATGACCCATAACCATTTCGATCCATAACAAAGCCGGCGCGTACAAATCAAATATGTAACGCTACACAGTGCATTAAAGTTTATAACATGAGCCATTGAAAACCAGTTAATTGTTATAAAATGATGAAATTTTACTTATCTAAATTAAATATATTTGCGGACGGCAAGTTGGATTTAGCTGAAATGTTGGTTATTGACTGTGAAAGTGCAGAAAACTTGTAGGAAAAAAGAGAGCATTTTCCTCTTTTAACAAAAGGTTTTCATGAGGCTATATCCTGAGAGTCCTTAAAACTCGGGATAATGTGGTAAAGAGTTTAGTAACGGGTGGGCGTTTTATATCGAAGATCAGACTTGACACTCTGAGCAATCTGATGTTGATTTCCATAGGTATTTAGATCTAATTGCACACAAATTTTGAGCTTAGTCTAGTATCAAGTGGTGGACGTTTTATATCAAAGATCAGACTTCTTACTAAGTACAATCTGATCTTGATCTACGCAGTCAATACTAGATATTTAAGTCAGTGAAAGCGTTAGATAAACACTATTGCAGATGGATATTTTTTACCGCCTTCATTCATTCTGTCACAGTATCTCAAAAATACCGGACGCTGTAAATCCATGATCAGACAACCCTTGGCGCCGGTAAGGTAGAGATAAACTCTTTACCAAACGACCAAAGTTTAGACTGGTCCAAATTGAGGGCACTTGCAGACGACAAATCAAATTTAGTTCAAACGATGATTTCTGTCTTTTGTAGGATAGAAAACATTGTGGGAAAAGGAGAAAATGCTGGTTACCTGCATTTTCTCCTTTTCCCACAATGTTTTCAAATTCCTCTTCTTTAGATTCGTTAAAACTCAGGATCATATGATAAAGATTAAACTCCATTTTTGTACCAATAACTTTAAAATTCGATAACTAAGCGTAACGCGAATGAATTGCACGAGTCAGTGTGTGACGATTTGCATTTTTTTGTCGAGTGCACAAGATGTTGCTTGTCGGCAAATTGACCTGTTTACCCCATATCCCATTCTATCATTATTTCTTACTTCTTGACTCATCTAGGGAAAATAGCATTTTTTTTTTTAGAAACACAATCGGAAACAAAAAAAAAAGTCAAGAAAACATATAACAAATAGAAAACATCCTCGAAATGATCGTTTGGTCCATTTTTGTCACTATGTTTTTAGTTACTTGTAACCGCTGAAAAAGTCAGACGACACCCATGTTTCGGGAAAGCGTCGAAAATATTATTAAAAACCAGCAACATCTTATCGATTGTCTTCAATAACAACCGAAGAATGGAGGTAAGGTAACAGATTTCAAGATGAAATTAAAAAAAAATAAAGTAGTGATTTTCTGCTCGAAGAAAACGTCGAGGTAATGTCATAGACCAGTCCCTGTCTGCGTCGACGTCGTGCAAAAACTTTGATTTTTTTTTTTCTTACAATATCTTTGTTATTACTGGAGATATTTAATTCAAGCTCAAACAAATTGTTAACTATCAAAAGGAGAACCCATACAACAAGGGCAGGTTACCGTCAAAGTGTATTTGACACAGTTATGCCCATTTTTTCGACATAGAATTTTTACCGAAAATCAAGCAACTGCGTTGGCACCCGCATGCGGTGCTCCTGCTGTTTTTGTTTTTTTATTGATAGTGCAAAATTATATTGTTGCCAATGCATTTTAGAAACTTATCTAGAAGCAACTTTTTATCGTGTTTTGTAGCACTTTTATATTTACCCAGGTTTTTCACGTAAACAAATATTACTTCACTGATCCTACCACACAGGTTGAGTAATACCATCATTTTGATATTCAGTGGACAGATCTAGGCATAACAGTTTTACGATTGCCTGATCAAAAAGCCAGTCCCAGAATACTGACAGTGTCAAATGCAGTGTTCTGCAAAGGCGCAAATTTTTGTACATTGTCCCAATGAATCAGAAAAATAGCGCTTTACTAAACGACAAAATTTTAAACTAGTCTAGATTGAAAGCATTTCAGATTATAAATTAAATATAACTCAAATATTGAAGTTTTCTTTTTTTTTTTTTTTTTTTTATGGAAGGGTAGAAGGCGTTTTCAAAAGCCTTCTTCTTCAGGGTCATTGCAGTCCTGGTTTTCTGGTAAAGGGTTATAACACACAGGTGGGACTTTGTCCCATGTTTGTTTGAGAAATCCCTATTGAGTGTACTTGTCGTTTTTATTTTGAAAATATCCCATATTTCTGCAAGTTTATTGGACAGTTGTACCCTTTCTGAATAATTCTTGGTAGAACACGGCAAAGGTCAGCCGAGCCCGGTAGCGTGCTTGGTAACGTACAGATTTACGACCAGGAGGTCGCTGATTCGAATGCCAAGTTCAGCGAACATCTTTCCTGGGACTGATGGTAATCATTGCGACAGAATTCATTCCTCTCTCACCGCCTATCATTGTTTGGACGGCGGTTTTGTGGGAAAGCAGCCAGTGGCTTGGGAAGAATATTGTGCTAAGTATTCGTAACAGGAACTCCAGAAAAGCATCGATAGGTACACAGGCCGACGCGGTATAACCGAAATAATGTTGCAAACGGCATTAAACACGATACAGACAAGGAAAGGTCAAACTGCAGGTCTTGGTTTACCTGGCCCTGTAAATACTCGTACTCGCTTAACACAAATGCCATTACGTGCGAAATTAGCACCACTTCTCAACCCCACGTACCAACACAATTTTAGATAAAAATCATTTAGTAGGCATGCATGTGACACAAATTCCAGTTTTCTCCCTTAAAAACTTTCTGAAAAAATCACCTTCCTCCTTCCCCCCCCCCCCACACACACAATGTACTCTACCCCATCAAAGACAAAAATCATCAGTTGGGATGCATTTATTTTGTCGCCTGCAAATGCTTTCAATTTGGTCGAGTCCAAAATTTCGTCTTTTGGTAAAGAGTTCAGACAAATTGGACAAGAATATCAAAATAAAGGTGATCGAAATAAATTAAGATTTAATAGATAAACTATATTGAAAACAATGTGGAAAAAGGAGAAATCGCTTGTCACAAGCAATTTCTCCTTTTCCCACAATGTTTTCAAGAGTGGTTTGAAGCAAGACAAAGAAAACAAGTACTTTAAAAAGAAAGCTGAGCCCCTGTAGCTAAGTCGGTAGCATACAGGACTTGAAAACAGGGGGTCGCTGGTTCGATCTCCAGCTCGGCCAATGTCTTTCCGGGGATTCATGATAGTCATTGCGACAGGATTCATTCCTTTCTCACCGCCGACCATTGTTTCGACGATGGTTATGTAGGAAAGCAACCGGTAGCTTGGAAAGAAAATTGTGCGGAGTGCTGGTAAAAAGAACTCCAGGAAAGTATGAATAGGAGCACTAGCCGCTACGATAAAACTGAAATAATGTTGAAAACGGCGTTAAACAACATACAGTCAATCAGTCAAAAATTGAAAAAAAAGATAGACGACGTTATTTTGCCCGCACACCAGCCAGCATGGGCCCGCAGCATAATGATGTCCACAATTTTGACCAATCGCAAATTCCTAATTATTCATTTAAGTATATCAATACCAAGAAGGAGGTAAAAAGCCAGCGCATTAAGCTACGCCGGGAAAAAAAAAACGTCGGCAGAGAGTAACGAGTTATTGTCACAAAAGCGATATAGAATTGTATGAAAAGTTAACAAGATGAAAAATACGTATGGCAGCCTTTTGCTTTGATGTTTAACAAGCCTTAAGTCGGAATTATACATCAATAAAGCGTGGAAGCAGTTTATGAGCGGATAAACTGCTTTTTTCTTCACTTGTAAACAGTTTATAGTTCGAATTGGTTAGAATGATGCGGTAGCCCTTATCTTTTTTTTTTTATAACGTTATCTTTATCTCTGCCAGACGACAAAATTTTAAACTTGCATTTTGTTAGTAATCCCGCTCAAACGACGGGATTTACTTTTGATAGGGTAGGAACTATTGTTGGAAAGTGAGCAGAATTCCAGATAGAGGAAGTGATTTTGATTTCAAAATTGAAAATATCAATTATTCATCACTAAACCCTATGTTATGGGTACTCATTAGAATCGTCTCACCGAGACGATTCTAATGAGTACCCACAACATAGGGCTTGGAAGAGAAATAATGGGTTTAGAATACCATCACTCCCTCTTATCTGGTGCTCTGGTGAGAACATATACATAGCAGCTTTTTGTTTTGCAATGTTTTCAATTTCGTGTTTTTAAGGACTGGGAAAAAAATAATGATCGTTTGGTGATGGGTTAAACCATTAACTCTTTACCGCGTAAATAGATAAATGAATATAAATAAATAGATAGATAATTAGATAAATGCGGTATGTATGTATGTATGTATAGATAGATAGATAGATAGATGTAAATAAGTAAATATTGGCAGAGGCGCAAAGTTTATAGGAAGTCAAAGTTCTTTTCCTCGTTCCAATTATGATTTTATACTTTCGGTAAAAAGGATTAATGTTCAAATATTTATATACATTAGATTTGGGTTTTTTTCATGTTTCTCTTTCATCTTTCTGTACACATACACGGTGTATTAATATAAATGTTTCTTTACAATTTATATTATATTTTTATTGCTTCAAGCATCGCGTACAATATTCAAAGGTGTGCACGCCATAGGAGATTTCTTTGCACATTATTCCGTTACATTTGGCGGCTAATCAACCTTTGCTTTATGGTGTTTGGTAGATTTAAAGTAAATTTAGATCTCGGTACTTTGAAAGTATTTAGACGGTACTCTAATTCGCTTCATTCTTCAATAGCTGAATACATTTAAAATACATTAAGAATTGTATTCGTGTTTTGTATAGAAATTCGATAAATATTGTTTCTTGTAGATTAAACAGAACTTTGGCTATTAGTAAGTCTTTTGAACCTATACGAGATCTTCTGAGACGTTACAGATCAGGATCAGACAGCACACTCTGATCCTTGTAATAAATTAAAACATGCATCAAAAAGCAAAAACGTAATAGTAAGTTGTGGCAGCTAAAATTCATTTACGTTAAGCTAGCTTCGTTAAAATTTGTCTGTCTGCCTACCTGCCTGTCTGTCTGCCTGCCTGCCTCTCTCTAAAACATACCACACAATCCTAAGTTTTGATTATCTTGTGAAAGAGTGTTCTCAAAAACACTGTGAGAAAAGGACAAAATGCCGGTAGCCAGAATTTTGTCCTTGTCCCACAATGTCTTCTACCATTTCACAGATACATGTAATTCTTATCATTTTGGGCCATGTTTAATCTATCCTCTCCAAGTGCTATTAATCTAGTCTAAATTTTTTTCTGGTACAGAGTTAAAACAAAAGAAAAAAAGCAAGAAAACAACACAGTAATATTATAAATAAATGACCTTTTTTGAAAAGAGAAAGAAAAAGAAAATTAAAAAAAAAATGGTTCCTTTATTTATTTTTCTAATTACCTCCCCTATGTTCCAACTGTTATTTATTTGCGATAAAAAGCCGGATCGGAAACCAGCAAACAATAGGCAACTGGGCCCAAGATGGCAAAATGGTGTACCAACTTCCGGTTGATTGTTCCTTATTGAATAGCGGTAAAAAAAAAAAGCTGTATTTGACTTGGAAATACTACTGTGTTTGGATAGATAGTACGCTATTGGAATTTTCATGCAGCACCAGAAGTCGCATTCACCGACCTTTCCAAATACCGTCCTTTCTCTTTACATCTGCAAAGCCTAGCCAACTAATGGGAGAAAGACGTGAAATTCAAATTTTCTCCCTTGTCAGATAAAAACCAAGGTTACCAAACTGCAACTGGGTCCTTTTATTTGTTTATCCTTGCTTTACTAAGAGATGTTGCGATTATTATAATTTGACTAATGATGTACACTTTTGTATATGGAAGGTCTCCATAATATTTGCAAATCGAATTTCACACACATACTACCATTGAAATGCATTAAATACATCAAATTCGTGGTTTGATAATTTTGAAGGTGATATATAAACCTGAACATTCCTAAATGATGCGAAGAATATCGAGGATAAAAACCAAGTAATACCTTATTCAGGACCTAGCAAGTATTGGAGAGCTATCAAGGGAAGTAACTGTCTTTTGTCTCCCATTGGTAGAGACGCTCTGTGTCAGCCAATCAGAAAGTTTGTCTTTGAAATTTATAATTAGAAATTACCACCAGAAATGATCATGGATATGAAAAATTCTATGTGTGCCAAGTATCGGTATTTAAACTCCAGCCCTTTTGGACAGCTCCAAATCTACAGAAATACAGAAAAATTTGAGCCCTGCTCTGTGAAAAGGGCGCTTAATGCATCTGCGAAAAAGTATCGACTCATGTCAGCCTGCGCGCTGTGCGCTGCGTGACATGGGCCGAAACTTTTTTCTGTCTTTAAATTTTCTTCATGTCAAATGACCAATCTAACTTATGATCAAGTCGGTTGTTAAAAAAGAAAAAAAAAAATGGATATTATGGGTCCATAATTATGTGATGCTCGACTGGTATGATGGATCACGGAGATGCATAAAGAACCATTTTGCCAGGGCGCGGTTCATTTTTATTTCAACCCTTAACCTGCTAAATGAATCAAACGAAACTTTCCAGCCGATAGTAATAATTCAAAGTCTGTTATTTCAAAGTTACTTGTTGGGGGAAAATAACACTAGATTGGACAGTATAGATCAAAGATCAGACTGCACGTTCTGTGCAGTCTGATCTTGATTTTACACTGACCGTTAAAGATCTTTAAGTCGCGCTCAGCAGTCTAAGGGTTAAAGCCTGGGGAGAAAAACGGACGGTGAAGATCCGAGATCCGACTATACGTTCTATGCAGTCCTCGGACATGTTTATAAACTTTTGTTAACGCTCAGCTAGGTTTTTGTTCCACTTGAAATTTTATCAAAGATACATCCTTACAGCCAGAGAGAGAAAAAATGCCATTAAACCTTGAAAGAGTGTAGAGTGGCTCAGAATTCGGTCAACTGTGTAAACAGTGATAAATTACCAGAATGTACGGTGTAAAGGATAGAGAAACTCAAGGAATTTGTCATCATTTAAAACCGGAAACGACAACACTAATTTCTTTGAAGACTGCAATAGAATGAAATGCACTTTCTATCCGTCGTAATCTGTGCAGCCTTACAAGGTTCAGGGACAACATTTGGCATTAAAATACAAGAATGATTAGATCTAAAGTTTGATAAAATAAAAACGAAATGAGTTAAAAACTGGCAGAAAATGAGTATGGGTGTATCTTTAATGCTGCATACAGTGAGAAATTTTGAAAAACTTTATCGAAGGAGAAGAAGGAAGTGGTAACTCTTAAAGTTAATAGATCTAATTTACCCCATTAGTTGTATCACAAATTGTAGGTGTTACGGAATGTTCGTGAATAATTTTGTAATGCGTTACTGTTTACTGTTCTAATTTTAGTAACATTGTCAAGATGTTTCTAGTACTTCCGATGTTTTGTTTACAAAACATGATGGATACAGAATAGTCTAGAATGAATATTCCTTATAATTACTTTGTTATTAGCGAATGGTTTTAATCGATAGTAGTATAGGTACTTAACTGTTTGTATGATGGGTCCATATCCTGGTCTCAAAGAAAAATTGATGTTATTACTGCCATAATCCAGCGTATATATGTTTATTGGGAATTCCCCTGTGTTTTTTCTCGAATGTACTTCCGGGAGCACTCGATTGTGATATATGAAGGTCCCCAAGGTGGTCAGACAAGTTGTGAGACTCGCGATTGTGACTTGACTGAAGTTTGAAACGGATTGAATACTTGGTATCACCATTTAAACATACGCTGTCATTATCATCGTGGGATTCTCAGCTTTTGGAGATCTATTGAGACCAGGGATTTTATTTGTTCTTCGTGACTTGTTCGTTTTTTTTTTATCAATGCAATTGTGTTAGTTTCTGAGGACAGTTTAAATTATTTTAGACTCTGTGAAGTTTAAGTAGGAATTTATCATTTGTATCATAAATTACTGTGTTTTGAATTATTACATTTTAAAACATAGTTTAGTGGAACTCTTCTGTTCTTTTTTGAATCTATTACACAGTCATTTAAGCAGTAGCCATTCGGTATCCAAGACACCGTAATATAGGTCACAAATTGTGTAGGTCAAAACCATGCACGCACACATAGTAATTTGAATAGGTAAACCCCGATTAACTTCTCAGAAAGAAGTTCCAAATGACGTTGCAAGCAAAAATGAAATCGGTGGTAACATTCAGTAGAGGAATTAACCTTTGACCACTCAATATCGACTTTTAACGATCCTGCGAAAGAAGACTTTTGAAAACATTGTGGGGAACAAGGAGAAAATGCTGGTAACCAGCATTTTCTCCTTTTTCCCCACAGTGTATTCTACTCTTCCCAAAACAAATTTCAACCTGAAAGGTCACATTAATTTTGTCGTGTGCAAATGCTTTCGATTTGTCCAAGTCTAAGATTAGATATGACGTCATCGGACTGACGTAACACTTCACCAGACGACAAAAATTTAGCTTTGTCCAAATTCAAAGCATTTGCAGACGGTAAAATAAAAGTGACACAGAAATTGAAATTTGTTTTGGGACGGGTAGAAAACGTTGTGGGAAAAGGAGAAAATGCTGGTTACCGGCATTTTCTCCTTTTCCCACAATGTTTTCAAAAGGCTTTTTTCCAGCGGGTCGTTAAAAGTCAGGATTGTGTGGTAAAGGGTTAAAGGCCAAATATTGGCCAAAAACACAATGCAGGTAAAATGCATTGAAATTTACATCATAGCACTAAAAAGTATGGAAATCTTGTAAAGATGACAACCTGTTGTTTTGTATAGTCGGTCTAAGTGTTAGTCGCTGGCAGAAAATTTAACTTCAAAATCTGGCAAAAAGTAAACAAAAGGTAGAACGACCTGACAACTTTAAACCTAGTTTTGAAATTAATTTCTCTACCAGCGACTAACACTTTGACCGACCGCACAATAACAGATTGTCATCTTCACAACGATTTCCATACTTTTTTTATTTAAATGCATTTTAAACACACTTTGTTTACTTTTGTCAGCTATTGTTACTTTAAATACTAATCGATTTCTCCCACATATCTGTTAATAGCAAATCAAAGGTAAGAAGGCAATTCACATGAAAGTTGCAATATATCAGCAGAAAATGTGTTGTCAATACTGATATTTTTTTTTCATGTATTTTGTATTCATTTAAAAGCTTATGTAGACCGAGCGGGTAGCTCAGTGGCTAGCGTATCTGACTCGTGACCGGGTGGTTGCAGGTTTGATACACGGTTGAGGCAAACTTTTTTTTTTTCAGACGATTTTTCGCCTCTCACCTCTGATGCATGTGAGAAAAGTAGTCAGTGGCTTGGAGAGAAAGTTGTGTTGGCACCGGTGCAAAAAAGCCAAGAAACAGACGCGTAGGTACAATGACAGACGTGATATGACCAAAGCTGTTAAAACGGCGTTAAACATCAATTACAAACAATCAAGAGATGTGCAGAACTGAGTTTTGTGAAGAGAGAGCCACGATAGTCTAAAATTTTATTTTATTATCATTTCACTTTTTTTTTTTTTTTTTTCTTCTTCTTCTTTCTTTGATACATGTAATAAAAACAAACATTTTACATACACTAAATGCATTGTAGAGTGAAATAAACAGCGTTAACTCTTTTCTAAACAACAAAATTTTTAGACTTGTCCGAATTGAAAGCATATGAGCAATGCTTTGTGAAAGGGTGGGGGGCTTAATGCATCTGCAAAAAGTATCGACCCAGGTCAGCCTGCGCAGTCCGCGCAGGCTGACTTGGGTCAAAACTTTTTGTTTTTGGTAAATTTTCTGTATGTCAAAGGACCAGTTTACCCCATGATTCAGTTGGTTGTTAGATTAAATGGATTTTATGGATCCACAATTACGTGATGACTTGCTTGGAATCACAGAGATGCATTAAGCCCCATTTTGCCAGAGCATGGCTCATTTATAGACGGCAAGTCAAAGATGGCTAAAATATTTGGGTTTCTCTTCGAAAGGTAGAAAACGTCGGTAATTGGCATTTTCTCCTTTTATCACGATGTTTTCAAACGCTGTTTTGTTCTATGCCGTAAATATGTGGGATCGTTTGGTAAAAGTTCAAACAAGAAAATAGCTATGATAGTCACACCTAACAATGTTGCAGAAGAAAGTTTTGTGTTAAGTCCCGGACAGACGAAAAAGAATATTGTAAGCATTTACAGATGACAAGTTCAGTGAGAATCTAATTGTGGCACAGGATAAAAAAAACATTGTATAGCATTTTCTCTTTTTCCCGCGTTGTTTCAGAAGCCTTCTTTCTCAGGGTCATATCAGTCCGTCTCTCTCTCTCTCTCTCTCTCTCTCATTTACCTATGTAGTTTCAGGGATCTACCTGCACTAGGCTCGGACTGCGCAGTTACCCGCCTAAGGCCATTCTCTCGAATAAACAGTTTCGTGGTTCGTGGAAGAGGATCAGTCCTAGGGGTTCTAAATAACTAATTCAACACGTTAACCACTGTGCAACAGAGGATCTAGGATCTCGGGAATCCTGCTAAACCCTGCTCGCTTAGCAATGATTAAAAAATACTTGGGGTGTCATTAAGGAATCAAACAAGGAGAAAATGCTGCTAACCAGCGTTCTACCCTGTCAAAGGCAAATTTTATCAACTGAGCAACATTTTACCCAAGAGCTGCTAAGCGAGACTCAATGGCCATTTGCGGACAGTGTAGATCCAAGATCAGACTGCACAGACCGTGCAGTCTGATCTTGGATCTACACTCTCCGATACGGAGATAGTTTTTCCCGAAAATAATTTTGAAAGTTATTTAGCAGGTTCAGAGTTAACTTGTCGTCTGCAAATACTGACAATATGGATGATTTCGTCGTCATGCGTAGAATAACATTCGATTTACGTACAAGTACCTACAAAGTCAACGGAGGAACACATTAAAGCCGTAAAAATGCATGGACGACAACCACAAGACACGAACAATAAAGAACCAATAAAGTGCTATCTCACGTCCGCCGTAACGACGTCAATAATGTTTGTTTCATTAAGTCTCGATTTCACAATCTTCTCAACATCCGGTTCCGGTGAAGGTTTCAGCATGGCTTCAATGCTATAATTAGATGGTGGTTTTAAAACAGGTTTGTCGTGATTATCTTGACTGTTTACCAGCGAAATGGCTGGTAACGCGGCTGGTTTAATGGGAATTGGTATTGCTGGTGAGTGGTGCAAGGATGACTTTATTATACTCCTATAATCCAACGGATTAACGTTTACTTGTCCGTATGTGCAGGCAAGAGACGATAAAAGTTCCGCTTCTGATTGTCTTAAATTTGGGTAAGGTATCATTAAACTAGATGGTGCGGCGTGAACTAAACTAGAAGCAAATTGACTCGCAAATGCTGGTAATGGCGTCTGCGGCAAGCTCTGATTGATGGCGGCACTTGATTTTGGTCCGTGACCTATAATGTTGTCGATAGTAAATGGCTGTTTGTACGAGGACTGGCTTGGAATGTTGACGGTCTGAAAAGTAGGTTGAAGGTAGCCAGAACCGGCAGCGGAGGCGAGTTGCTGAAGTCGCATTCTAGCGTCCTCGTGCAGGAGTGACGTCATATCAAACTTCTGCTGTGTATGGCTCCTGCAAAAAAGGGGGAAAATTAGTGTCCGTGTTCACCAAACATTCTTAAGTACATTCTTAATCTTATTCTCCAAGATTTTCTAAATTTGAAAGTGACAAAACATCTGATTGGCTAAACCAAATGGTTTAGCCAATCAGAAGTTGAGTTACTTTCAAATTTAAAAAAAAATCTTAAGAATGGTACGAGCCCACAATACTACCCATGGTGTTTGGAGTACTAGGAAACAGAAAGGAATGACTTGTCCACAGTTTACTTAGTTTACCACGCCTAAAACATAGCCCTTTTGTCGATTGCTGATTGTCATTGCTGCAGGAAACATTCCTCTCTTGCATTTGGTTTAGCCAATCAGAAATTGCGTCACTTTCTAATTTAGAAAATGCTCGAGAATTATATTTTTTTTTGCATTCTTAGTCTAATTCGAGATTTGTAAAATAACGCATTTCTGATAGACTATTTGGTTAAGCCATCCAGAAATTACGTTACTTTCAAATTTTGAAAATTCTTGATAATTACACTTAGACTTTAATTAATAATGGTTGCTGGATACGAGCCCAAATTTAAATTTGTATTATTCTTATTTTTAGGCGTGGCTAAATGCGCTGACTTTTTACCTACTTCTCGATACTGAATAACGAATGAATAGATGGTCATTTGCGATAAGTCAAAAATGTGCACGTGTTTATTCGGCGGACCCCTGCTGGCATATTTGCTCACACGTTTATGAAACCACAATTAACAATCATTGTTACTGCTAATCGATACCCCGGAGCCTTGATTCATACCATAGCAAAATAATGTGGCAGAGAATGATTTTTTTTCTTGTGCTATTTCGAAATTTAATACTATTATAAGCGTTACCCAATAAATCAATACTACTTTTCAACAAAATGAAAACAGTGAGGAAAAAGAGGCAATTGCTCGCAAAGGGTACATTTCATTGTTTTAGCCACAAAAGAGTTTCAATATTCATATTCCAGTAACTGTTACACCGTCTATCTGTTTTAGAGATATTTCTTGTTTTAAATAATCTGCATTTAAACATGCTGTGGGTTGAAATTCACGTATGTACAAAATACCTCAGACTCTCTTCGTGGTTCTATTAGGCAAAATCGAGTATATTATTACAAATCTGTAATGTAATCAAGGTAAAACGAAGTATCATATGAAAGAATTTGCCGCATCCAATAAGGCCTGCAAAATGCCTGTATTATGTAAATGTAAACAGTCCTAAAGTCATTGACAACAATCTGTCACAGCTGCACTCAGCCCCTATGTCGTTAGTTTTTGTCTCTGTAATATATATGAACCATGCTCTGTGAAAATAAGGTTTGCGTTTGCGAAAAGTATCGACTCAGGTCAGCCTGCGCAGTCCGCACAGGCTGACCTGTGCCGAAACTTTTCGCTATTGGTCAATTTTCTGTATGTCGAGGGACCAGTCTATCCCATGACTGGTCGGTTGTTAAAATAAGTGGCTATTATAAGTGGCTATTATGGATCCATAATCACGTGATGGCTTGATTGTTATAATGTATCACGGAGATGCATTTAGCTCCTTTTGCCAGAGCATGGCTCATTTTCATTCAACCCTTAGGTTGCTAAGCGCGACTCAAGGACCTTATGTGGACAGTGTAGATCAAGATCAGACTACACAGATCGTCCCGATAAAAATACACACCCTCCAAAAAAAATAAATAAATAAATCCTTTGATACAGCAACATTTGGGTTCATACTATTGGGTTGTAAGTTTTAATAACTTAATTACCGGGTTAAGGGTTGAGTTTTGCATTGATCCGATATAACTGGGTTGAAATATATACTAGTTTGCGCTCGTGTACACATCTTATAAGAACATTGGGACAAGGAGCAATATTGCCTGTTACAAGCAATCGCTCCTTTTCGCACAATGAATTTCTTATAATCTCAAAGAAAAATACTTTCTTTTTATCTTAACTTTCTTTCTTCATATGTCAGTTTGAAGAATGAAAATAGCCGCAGTGTCCTTAAAGAATATGAACCATGCTATGTGAAAAGGGGGCTTTAAATATCGACCCAGGTCAGCCTGCGCGGACCTTTTGCTTTTGGTCAAGTTTCTGCATGTCTATGGGCCAGTATAACTTAAAGATTTAGTCTAACTGACTTCTTCCGTATCATGGATCACGGTGATGCATTAAGCCCCTTTGGCCAGAGCATAGCTCATATATACGTGTAGTTTACGCGTAGCAAACATCTGTTCCACTTTTTCCTCACAATTGTTTTCAAGTAGTTTTGCACATATCTCTTCTAGATTACCGATAACTTTAGTGGCACATAGATTTTACTGGAAGATAAAAGCTGTGAGCAGTTTCAAACTTTGAGCCTGAACATCACTGATTCGAAGCCAAAACCTTTAATAGGCCTACGCTCTATTCCCTACCATACTGTCTCTCATTGGTTGTAATTGGCTGGGATATTTCAGCTAAGCCAATCATATTGTTGGTCTTGGAAACTAGCGACATAGTTTTAATGGACGAAAGTCTGTTAACTGAGGTAAGTCCGTTTATTTTGCTGAGTCTGAAACGTTGTGTCAGCACAGGAGTCGGGAATGTTACTAAAGTTTGTTAATGTTTGTTTGTTTGTGTTGGAGTTTAACGCCATTTTAACAGCTTAGGTCATATCACGGCGGTCAGTGCACCTACGCATGTGTTTCCTGGCTTTCTCACACCAGTACTGACATAACTTTCATTCCAAGCCACTGACTACTGTTCTCACATGCATCAGATGTGAGAGGCTAAAAATCGCCGGAAGAAAAGTTTGCCTTAACCGGGTATCCAGCTCACAACCACCAGGTCATGAATCAGATACCACTGAGCTCCCCGGCTGGGCGAAGTGTGTTATTCTCAGTGAAATGCTTCTCAAATAACAAACTAAACTTAAGTCGGAAAATGAGCAAAACAAGAGACTGAAGTTTTCTTGTGTGTGAGCCCTGACTCCCGGTATTAAAGAAACGGGCCTTACAAAAATGCTTTCTTAATTGATTACTCTCTGGTGCCCTCAGGTGACGTACATGTACGCATGCGCAGTACAGCACTTTGCGGTGCAAATCAATACAAACTGCACCTATTCAACTTTCTCCTCTCACCTTATTTTTTTTCACCTTACAAGTACGCTTAATTCCTTATTATGCTGTAATCAATAGTACGCCCTCCCTCATTAGTGATAAACCTTATTTACTTGCTTACCTGTGTTGTATGTGATTAAAAAACATATAGATGTTCTAAATTAGCTATTAAGCTTAAAGCTTGCCTCTGCAAAGGTATTAACTGAATGTACTAGAAGTCTTATGATAGCGTTTTCTTTACTTAATCTTTATGAGCCCAGCTCTGATAAAAAGGGGGTTTGATACATCTGCGAAAAGTGTCGACCAGGTCAGCCTGCGCAGTCCGGGCCGAAACTTTACTTTTCGCTACTGGTGTAGAGTCGGTTGTTCGTCAAAATGGATGTTTTGGGTCCGTAATTAAGGGGATGACTTGCTTGGTATCATGGATGATCACGGAGATGCATTAAGCCCCCTTTTGTCAGAGCATGGCTCTTGCACTTCATGGCGAGGTGTTGTACTTTACTATAAGATATAGGAGAATTAACTCTTCATAGAACGAAAAAAAGAAAAATGATTAATTGGTTGAATAGTGTTTAACGTTGCGTTCAACATTATTTCGGTCATATTACTGCGACAGCTTGCTTATTCGCTTATTCATAAATGTCCTGGGTTTTACAGGTACTCTGAGGGCTGGCTCTGATGTGTCTTGCCCAAGGACACTCCCACGAAAAACCCAATGCTTTCAGCGAGGCTTGAACCCAGGGCCTCCAGGTTACGGGTCCTACACTTTTACCAGTGAGCTACGCAGGACAGCTGACAAAATCTCGGACTAAACCAAATTGAAAAGCATTTGCAAACGACAAAATAAATTTAGCTTTATTGATAATTTCTGTCTTTGATATGGTAGAAAACATTGTGGGAAAAGGAGAAAATGCTGGTAACCAGCATTTTCTCCTTTTCCCCCAATGTTTTCAGAAGCCCTCTTGTTCGGGATCGTTAAAACTTGTGACTGTGTAGTAAAGGGTTATGCTGTACACCTGTAAATCACAGAGCTTGTTAAGTTCTTCTGCTCGTACTCCCTTGCCCGTAGATAAATTAATAATTTATCATATTTGTAAAAACTGAAAATCATTTTTCAGATTTCGAAAAGAGAGGTAAAAAAGAGACAGAATATCTTTTTTCATTGGAAGACAGAAAAACAATAACGAGGTTTTCCGGTTTACTTAACCCATCTGTGGGAAAGCAGCCAGTGGCTTGGGAAAAATATGAAAAGTACTGGTAACATATAATCCAGGAAAGCACGGATAGGTGCGCTGGCCGCCACGATATAACTGAAATAAGGTTGAAAACGACATTAAATACCATAAAAAAAAAAACTTAACCCTTCTCGAAACAATCCAGAGAAAAAAAAATGGAAACATTTTTGGGAAAGGAGAAAATATTGGTAACTTGTAGATTCTCCCTTTTCAAAGTGTTTTCACCCTTTCAAAGACAATGCAATTCTTCGATAAACGTCTCAAAAAGACAAAGAAGAGAAGCCCTAATAGCATTTCGATTTACACTGTCTGGTGCCTTCCGACGACACACTGAAAAAAAAATGACATGCAATAAAATATGCAATATCTATACGTACTATTAATTGAAAAATGTTTTATTTATCTTTATCCTATGACGAAATTCAGATACATCTATATTTAAGGCGTTTGCAGCGACGAATATGAAACAAACCGTTTGACTTGTCTGTTTTTATTTATTTATTTATTTATTTATTTATTTATATATTTATTTAAATGTTAATTCATTCATTCATTCATTCATTCAGTCAGTCAGTCAGTCAGTCATTCAGTCATTCATTCATTTTTTTCACACACTTATTCAATCATTTATTTATTCATTTATTAATCTATACATTTATTCATTTATTCATTAAAGTTGATTACTAGCTCGCACACGTTCTTTGCAATGAAAACTTTCCCTTGAGATAAGCGAAAACTGGGGAAAATGAGAAAAAATATCAAAATGACGTCATTTCAAGTGTCCGGGATTTTTTTTTTTCGAGTAATTCGATTAAAATGTAAATCGATAAAAATGTTTACAAGTTTTTTTCATTAGCATTTTGTTTCGCGTGTGATATTTATAGCCATTTTAGAAGCTGCGGGCGTCGCTATTCATGCAACAGGTATTTTCATAGTCCTTTTTTTTTTTTATATATAGTTGAACCGTACTTTGTGAAAAGGGGGTTTAATGTATTTGCAAAAAGTAGAGACCCATGTCAGCCTGCGCATTCGGCGCAGGCTGACATGGGTCAAAACTTTTTGCCATTTATGTTTTTTTTTTCTTCTTTATTTCCAAGGACCCGTCTACATCATGATTTAATCGGTTGTTGGACATACTGGATTTCAAGGATATATATAACTATATTATAAATTGCTCGGTACAATACATCGCTAAAAAAAAAAAAAAAAAACATTAAGCCCCCTTTTGCCAGAGCACGCCTCACTTGTTTCTTGCGTGGGCGTATAACAGTTAAGCCTCTCCAAAATAATCCTGTGGTTATAACGACTCTGAAGAAGGTTTCTGAAAACATTGTCGGAAAACGAAGAAAATGCCGGTACCTAGTAGTTTTCTCTCTCTCTCTCTCTCTCTCTCTCTCTCTCTCTCTCTCTCTCTCTTTTAACAGTAGTCTACCATTTCAAAGAAAAATCCAATAGACTGAGCCGTACTTTGATGAATTGCTTTCAATTTGGACACGTCCAAAATTGGATAGTGTGGTGATGACTGACTTATGCCCTTAGAATGCTGAGTGTTTGAAATGAATTCTTTCAGTCAGTAAAAAGGGGCTTAGAAAATTCAATTTCAAATCTTTTTAAAGGGCGCATTAAAAAATATATATCGGATAGTGTAGATCACAGATCAGATTGCACGCTCTGTGATGTATGATGTTGATCTACACTGTTCGTAAAAAAGTAATGTAAATATCCCATGTCGCTTTAACCCTTTACCACACAATCCTGAGTTTAAATGACCCTAAGGAAGAAGATTTCGAAATCATTGTGGGAAAAGGAGAAAATGCTGGTAACCAGCATTTTCTCCTTTTCCTACAATGTTTTCTACTCTATCAAAGACAAGTTCCAACATTTGAGACACATTGCAATCGTCGTCTACAAATGCTTTCAATTTAGATAAGTCTACATTTTTTTTTTTCGTTTGGTAAAGAGTTAAGGATTTGTATTCTCTCTCGATGAGAGAAGTTACCCTCAGCCATATTCAGCCTCTCGCACGCAAGATCCGGCCTTTTGTTGTGGACGAAAGTTTGAAATTCCTCGCACAAATTTGTCGGATATAAAAAAAACTGTTTATTGAGTCTTATCGTCGCCTTTTGAGGTTTTTTTTTTATTTCTTTGTACAAAATGCAGGACAAAAAATGCATTCATTTCTTGCGTTTTTCGCCGGTTACCTTTTTTTCCCCACTTACGAATCAAGGTACAATTGTTATCAACAGAAACATTAACCTATAGATTTACATTTGAGCCATGCTCTGGCAAAAGGGGGCTTAATGCATCCCCGTGATGCGTCATACCAAGCCAGTTATCACGTGATCGTGGAGCCATAGAGGCCATTTTTTTTTAGCAACTGACTGAATCATGAGGTAGACTGGTCCTTTGACATATAGAAAACTGACCAATAGCGAAAAGTTTCGGCCCAGGTCAGCCTGCGCGGACTGCGCAGGCTGACCTGGGTCGATACTTCTCGCAGATGCATTAAGCCCCCTTTTCACAGAGCATGGCCCATTTGTTATTCAACAGAGACAGTAACCTATTTAATTTAGGTATGATAAGACCTTAACAACTTAATTCGGTATCGAAGGAAGTTGGCAAAGATCAGACTGCGCTAACGTACAGGCTTATCTTAATCTACCTTGTACTTGTAGATTGAAAGCGGTTGTGATACGCGACAAAGGTAAAGTGAACGAAGGGCCAGGCCGGGTAGCTCAATGGTTAGCGTATACGACTCGTGGTCTGGTGGTTGCAGGTTCTATGCCCAGTTGCGACGAACTTTCTGCCCGGCGTTTTTTCGCCTCTCACTTCTCCTGCATGTGAGAAAAGTAGACAGTGGCTTGGAATGAAAGTTGTGTCAGTACTGGTGTGAGAAAGGTAGGAAACAGATGCGTAGGTGCACTGGCCGCCGTGATATGACCTAAGCTGTTAAAAAGGCGTTAAACTCCAATACAAATCAAACAAAGTAAGACAAATCCGACCGTATTAGTTTAAAGAAAATGACTGATGATGATGATGATGATGATGATGATGATGATGGTGGTGGTGATGATGATGATGATGATGATTCTAGTCTGAAATAAATTCCAGGTATTATGAATTTTTGACCGTGAGTATCATGAAAAGGGGAAAATGTAGATACAAGATCAGACTGGATTTACTTGAGATCTGATCTTAATCCTTACTGACAGCATTAAACAGCCTAAGTTGTGCATACCCTTTTAACTATTATACTGCTACGCGCGACTCAAGGACCTTTTGCGGAGAGTGTAGGTCAAAATCAGACTGCACAGAATGTGCAGTCTGATCTTTAATCTACACTGTCCGATAAGGAGATATCTTCCCCCAAAAATATACTTATGAAATAGAAAAATTGGGGTTTTTACTATCGGGTTGAAAGTTTCATTTCGATTATTTAAAAGGTTATGATTCAATATTCACAGGGGGATCATTCAATACTCAATGAAAAAAAAAATAGGTACAGTGTATATAATATTCAAATCAGCAATTTTAAAATAAAAAGACCATAGCTAATCTACACTTATTTATTTATTTATTTATTATCTATTTTTATTATTTGAAGCCTGATATTACTTAATAATTTTCTTTTGGTTATATAATTTCCAAATCCAAGATTCTAAAGCTGTTGCACTGTTATATAACAATTATTTACGCAAATCTTATAATATGTGATTGTACTTTGTACTGTGTATTTTTGGGCCGGTGGCCTGTATTTACTAATAAAGCATTTGACCTTGAAATCATCTCTTCGATCCTGTTGATTGACCTTCCGAACCAGATCTTGTTAACCCTTATCCTGCTAAATAAATATAATAGAAACTTTCCAACCGACAGTAAAAAAAACGAATAATGTTATTTCAAACTATTTTTTGTAGAAAAACCTTTCCTTATCGGACAGTGTAGATCCAAGATCAGACTGCACGTTTCCGTGCAGTCTGATCTTGATCTACACTGTCCGCAAAAGGTCAGTGTGTCGCGCTTAGCAGCCGAAGGGTTAAATTTGACCCAACACTTAGTGGTTTTTCTATCCTTAAATTACCTCCCTTTTCAATACAACTATAAAAAACAATTACTGTTATCCAATTATCAATAATTTTGGATCTTACAAATGAAAAGGATAAAAAAAATGATCAGATTATTACCGATATATATTAACAGAAATGTCATTTAGTACATGTACGACATAAAATATTTTAGCCTTGCTCCAGCAAAAGGGGGCTTAATGCATCTCCGTGATCCATGATACCAAGCAAGTCACTGCATAATCATGGATCGATAAAATACAGCTTGTCTAGCGACCGACGGAATCATGAGGTGGAACGGTCTCCTGACATTCGGAAAATTGACCAATGGCAAAAAAGTTTCGACCCAGATCAGCCTGCGCCGACTGCGTAGGCTGACCCTGGTCGATACTTTTTGCAGATACATTAAGCGCCCTTTTCGCAGAGCATGTCTCACTTGTTTATTAGGAGATTAGCTTAGCTTTAGCGAGCTACCTATATTTTATTATCTCTCCGAACTTTAAAAAAAAAAATTTTTATTATCTCTCCGAACTTAAATAAAAAAAAAGTGAGCCGCACTCTGTGAAAAGGGAGCTTAATCTATCTGCAAAAACTATCGACCCAGGCCAGCCTGCGCAGTCAGCGCAGGCTGACCTGGACCGAAACTTTTCCATATTGGTCAAATCTTTTGTATGTCAAAGGACCAGTGTACCTCGTGAATCAGTCGGTTGGTTGACAAAATAGATCCGTGATTATGCAATGACTTGCTAAGTATCATACATCACGGAGATACATTAAACACCCTTTTCACAGAGTCTGTCTAATATATATTCATCACCGAATTAAGTAGGCCGAAAGCTGGCAAACCGTCAGTAAAGGGGAGAGACTCCCACGCGATCAGGCCCTCTAAGTCGGGTTCGAGGCAATATACCCGATAAAGTGTTCAGAAAAAAAAATGGCGATTCAAGATTTAAAAAAAGAATACAAGTACTTTTACAGTGTATAAAATCTCAACAGAGCCGGGACAATTCAGATAAAGATCAGCCGTCACGTCTCGTGCAGTCTCGGTCCCCTATTCACCAACCGTTCTTAACACTTAAGCTGCTAATCGCGACCCACTGACCTTTTGCGGACAGTGTAGATCAAGATCAGACTGCACAGAACGTGCAGTCTGATCTTTGATCTACGCTGTCCGATACGGTATTTTCTTTCCAGTGAAATCAACTTCGAAACCTCAATGTTTCATTTATTCAGTAGCTTAAGTGTTAAGAACATTCTTAGTCTTATTCTTCAAATTTAATTCTTTATAAATTTGAAAGTACATGTACATAAATAGTTTAGCCAATCAGAAGTTGTGTTACTCTCAACATTAGGAAATTTCAGATACAAAGACAAAAAACATTCTTGGGAATGGCTGGTGAGTAGGAACCCCGATCTTGACACTGGCTGATGAGCAATGGGAACAATCTTTTTCAAATGAATCTTGACATTGCAAAACTTGAATGTGCAGTCTTATCTTGGATCTACACTGTCTGATTCCTCCAGATTTCTACCGACAAAAAGAACCTGCAAAAAGTTACAGTTTTGTTTTCTTTTCCTATTTGATAAAAAATTTCACCTAATATATGAGTCTTACTCCCTGAAAATTAAATACGTCTGCAATTCAATACGTCTGCAAAAATCACGAACCCAGGTCAGCTTGCGCAGTTGCTTTTGGTAATTTTCTGCAATTTTTTTTTTTGTCTAAGGACTATTTTGTCTCGGATTTAGCTGGTTGTCGGACAAAAACGGATTTGAAGTATTCATGATTATGTGATAACTTGCTTGGTATACAGCATCAGACATGTTTTAAACCCCCTTTTGCCAGAGCGTGGCTTATATGTAGCATTTTAACTCTGTTAGCCCCATAGGCAAAAGAAAAGCCTTCTACGGACGGCATAGATCAAGATCAGACTGCACAGAATGTGCAGTCTGATCTTGATGTACACCGTCCGCTTTGTGAGTCAAGCATCTTCGACACATTATCTTTCTTAATTTCAGCGGGTCGTCTTTTTAGGCCATTGAAAAAGGTCGAATTTAATCGAGCCATGTTCTGTAAAAAGGAGGTTTGATGCATTTGCAAAAGGTATAGACTTGGAGCAGCCCGTGCAGTCCGAACTGGATCGTACCTTTTTGCTATTGGTCCGTTTTCTGCATGTCAAAGGCCCAGTCAAATACAGTTGGGTGTAAAACAAAGTTGATAATTATGTGATAACTTGCTTTATCACATAAAACCTCCTCCGGCAGTGTATTAAACCCATGACTTATTTTTCATAATACACTAGCGTATTATCGTTTTTTGGGTCCCGGTTCTGATCAGTTTCTAGTCATAAGCGCGTGAAGAGAAACCAACCACAGCACGTGTCGAAATTTGTACGACAACGTCGTTTCGAGGAAAAAATGACGTCATTGTTGCTAAGCCAAATACGCGTGGAAAGAGTTTGATTTTCATGTCTAATAAAAACCAAAAAATGCGGCGGAAGTCTTTCAAAACAACAAAATTGCGGAAATAGGCAGACTAAACCCCTCTAGAACCTGTTTCATTATACTTTCGGAGTTTTTTTTTTTTTATCAAACTCGTTGACTAAAGTGTATTTGACGCTCGCCAAGGCTCGCGTCATACATTTTCAGCCAACTCGTTTGATAAAAATGATAATACATAAACACTTATGTAAGATCCTCTATTTGTCTGAAAAATTTACGAGAAGCTATCCCGATACATTATTTATCTATACGTAGAGATTTTAATGTCCAACTGCTAACTGCTAATGATGATGATGATGAAGAGGACGACGAGGATGATGATGGTGGTGGTGGATATGATGATGATGATGATGATGATGATGATACGTAGTATTCTTAACCTCTAGGCTGCTAAGCGCGGGTCACTGAACTTTTTCGGACAGTGTAGATCAAGATCAGACTGCACAGAACGTGCAGTCTGATCTTGGATCTACACTGTCCGATAAGGAAATATTTTCCAACCCTCATAACCTTTAAATACCAACATTTTGTCTTTAACCATCGGCTTGAAAGTTTTATTTAAAGTTATTTAGCGGGAGAATGGTTAATAGAATATAAAACGATTTAGTCTGTTCTCCACACCCTGTCCATTAGCAATGTGACGTGGTTGTATTTGGCCCGCAACGTGCGAAATGAGACCTTCGGACATTTGCGTAAAGTGTAGTCTCGGATTAGCCTGCGCAATCCGCGCAGGCTATTCCGAGACGGCACTTTACGACTACATAAGATTTTTTCATACAGTAGACTTTCGTGAAAGAGAAAATCGCACCAAAACGGGAAGTGTCGTCTCGGATTAGTCACAGACTGCACAGGCTGATCTGGGACGAGACACTTTTACGCATATGTCCGAAGGCCCCTTTTCCTGTGTTGCACGCCATTTCGTATTTAGCTGTTTGATTTCTTCAGCTATCGCATTCTTTGAGATTGTTGGAGATCGGACGTAAGAGAAGCAACATGGCTGATCTTTAGCTTCATTAAAGATACATCTATACTCGTTTTCAGCTAGTTTTTAACCCATTTCATCTTTATTTTATTGAACAATTATCATTCTTGTATCTTCATGCCAAATGTTGCCACTGACGGTTGCAAGGTTGCATAGATTACGACCGATAGAAAATGCATTTTATTTTCTAGAGGCCATCAAAAAAAATCACTGTTGTGATGTTTCTGGTTTTAAATCGAAGATATATGAGCCATGCTCTGGCAAAAAGGGGGCTTAATGCACCTCCCCTTATACATTATACCAATCAAGCCATTACATAATTATGGATCCATAATAGCCTTTATTTTTTATAAACAGCCGACTCGATCATGAGGTAGACTGATCCTTGAACATACAGAAAATTGACCAACAGCGAAAAGTGTCGGCCCAGGTCAGCCTGCGCAGGCTGACCTGGGCCGACACTCTTCGCAGATGCTTTCAGCCCCCTTTTCACAGAACATGGCTCATATGCATTTTGATGGATTGACTGATTGAATGGTGTTTTACGCCGCTTTCAACATTATTTCAGTCATATCACGGCGACAGCTCACATATTCATGTATTTCCTGGGTTCCACCAGTACAAGGCTTGGGCTCTGAAGTGCCTTGCCCACTCCTTCGAAAAAGCCCAAAAGATCCAGTGAGGCTCGAACCCCGGGGCCTCCAAGTTACGAGTCCTACACTTTACCGCTGAGCCAGGCAGGACCACTTCCTATGTTTTTATTCCTTGCACCATATCTATCGAAATAAATGAATAAAATATGTCTATTTCCAAGAATCCTTTTAAAAAAGTATTTCAATCCCAGTTTCGGTCATTTAAACCCTTATCAAGGGACATATCGTTTATTACCATATCGTTAATTTACCAGTATCTATCTTTACACATCTGACCAAGTTCTGAACCATTCTACAGTCTATCCAATTTTAACGGCCTCTCTCTCTCTCTCGCTCGCTGTAAGGACGTGTCTTTGACTCTCTGAATTTCAATAGGTAAGGAGTTTAAAACTGATCAATTAATTAATTGATTGTTCGGTGTTTGACGCCGTTTTCAACATTACAACTGTTACATCGCGGTGGCCAGTGGAGCTCTCCATGCTTTCCTAGAGTTTCTTTTACCAGTACTTCGTACAATATTCTTTCCAACCACTGGCTGCTCTCCCTCGTAACCATCGTCGACGCAATGATCGGCGTAAAGAACGTGCAGTCTAATCTTTGATCTAAACTGTCCGATCAGCAAATATCGTTTCTCCAAAAATATATTAAACCCTTTACCACACAATCCCGACTTTTAACGACCCTGAGAAAGAAGCCTTTGGAAAACATTGTTGGAAAAGGAGAAAATGCTGGTAACCAGCATTTTCTCCTTTTCCCACAATGTTTTCTACCCTTCCCAAAACAAACTTCAATTTTTTTGATAACATTTATTTTGTTGTCTGCAAATGCTTTCAATTTGGACCAGTATAAAATTTTGTCGTTTGGTAAAGAGTTAAAACAGGAAAATTTGGATTTATTTTGTCAGTGTAACAGTTTCATTTCTTTTATTTAGCATGATAAAAGGTAAAAAAAAACCTTCTACACATGGCAAATATGAGGAGTGTTCAAATATGAAAGCATTAAAGCACCTTAAATTTGATTCTTCGTAAGTTTCACTGATTTTTTTTTTATTCTGTTCCCTCAAAGTATTCACCTCTAACAGATATACAAAGTTTCAGTCTCCGGATCCAATCTTTGAAGGCATTTTCATAGTCTTTTTTAGGTACATGTAGGTACTATCAAGACACTGGAATATTGCAGAACCGAGGTATTTGCGCTGATCAAGTTTTCGACCTGAAAGGCTTTTTTTTTTTAGCTTTGGAAACAAAAGTCACAAGGGAGAAGGTCGGGTGAATACCGTGAGGGTGGGGGAACACAACGAATTCTTCCTACTTCAGAAAGTCTTGCACCTCGTACAAAAGACAATGAGTGAAACTGATGGTTTACACACGTTGAAATAGAGTTGACAGAAATTGAATTCCAGTGTCTTCAATATACCTAGAAATGACTGTGAAAATGCCTTCAAAGACTGGATCCGGAGACTGAAACTTTGTATATCTGTTGGCGGTGAATACTTTGAGGGAACAAAATAAAAATTTCAGAGAAATCTATGAAGAATCAAATTTTAGGTGCTTAGATGCATTCTTATTTGAACACTCCTCGTATGTCGTCACGAAATGTTTGACTCACCTTGGTAAATTCAGCTTGAATCTCTTTCGTCTCCGTAGAAAACTCCCGTTCTCGAACATGTCACCTGCGAATGGATGTAGCGCCCAGTAACTACCTTTACCGGGTCTGTCCGGCCGCCGGGGTATCTTTATAAAACAGTCGTTAAATGAAAGATTGTGACGCAAGGAGTTTTGCCATCGCTGTGTGTTTTGCCTGCAATAAAAACAAACTTTACCCTGTAACCCTGCTAATTAAAAGACATGAAACTTTCAAACCGATAGTATCAACCCAAATTTTTCCCATTTCACAGGTATTTTGGTGCAAAGATATCTCCTTATCGAACAGTGTAGATCCAAGATTAGACTGCACGCTCTTTACATTCTGATCTTGATCTACGCTGTTCGCAAAAGGTCAGTGAGTCAATCTTAGCAGCCTTAGGGTTAATTCTTTATCACACAATCCCGAGTTTTAACGACCCTTACAAAGAAAGCTTATGAAAACATTGCGGGAAAAGGAGAAAATGCTGGTTACCAGCATTTTCTCTTTTTCTAACAATGTTTTCCTACCCTTCCTTATGCAAATATTATCCTTTGAATAAAATTAAGTTTGTCGTCTGCAAATGCTTTCAATTTGGACAAGTCTAGAGTTTTGCCGTTTGCTAAGGATTTAACCCTTTCCCAAACAAGCCCTGGTTTTCACGTGTCTCCAGTACAAGTCTTTTGAAAACACCGTGGGAAAAGGAGAAATTGCTCGTAACGAGCAATTTCTCCTTTTCCCACAGTTTTTTCTACCCTTTTTGATAACTTTCTGCCATTTTCATCAAATTTAAAATCGTCGTCTGCAAACTCTTTCAATTTGGACCAGTCCAAAATTTGTCGTTTGGGAAAGGGTTAACAGGCAACAAAACTTTGGACTGATTCAAATCGAAGGCATTTAGACACAACACATTAATGTAGCCTTTACTACGGTTGAAGAATCTCGAGTTTTTATGACCCTAAGAAAGATGGCTGTTGAAAATGTTTTGGGAGACACCAGCATTTTCTCCTTTCCTAGTTTGCTGCTACAACAATTTGCTAGCACGGAGATATATACACCTCTGCTCGTCTGAAAGTTTTCAAACTGAACATTGATTCTGGAAGAATTTCTTGTGGTAAAAAAATGGTTGATTGATTGATTGATTGATTGATTGAATCGTGTTTAACGCCGTTTTCAACATTATTTCAGTTATATCACGGCGGCCAGTGCACCTATCCATGCTTTCCTGGAGTTTCTTTTACCAGTACTCCGCACAATATTCTTTCCAAGCCACTGGCTGCTTTCCCACATAACCATCGTCGAAACAATGGTCAGCGGTGAGAGAAGAATGAATCCTGTCGCGATGACTAGGTAAAAAATGGACGGAACAAAGGATGTCCTAGGGGTAATGAGACACAAATGGGTTTCCATAGTGTAGTTGTCTCAACTCATATGATTTGGGTCCATTTTCTTTCAAAAAAGGAAGGAATACGGCAGCTTTTATTATTGTTATTATTATTATCATTATTATTATCAAATGATTTCTTCAAATGGATCCAAACTTTTCAACAGGGGCTCCAATAGAAACTTATGCCAAAAAAGAGGGAAGCAGCCCAAAAGGAAGGAGCCAAGAAGAAGGGATCCAAAGATATGTCAGTTTCACTTGTATTCCAATGGGAATTAATTATACACTTTTAAAATGTTTACTCTTCTTCAATATTTCGGCTTACGCCTTTTTCAAGAAAATCAACATGAAAATAATGCCCTCTACATTTTGTGATATGTTCATGTTGATTTTCTTGAAAAAGGCGTAAGCCGAAATATTGAAGAAGAGATCCAAAGATAATTTCCAACGTCACGTAAAGGATTCAAAAAAGGGCTCTTGCCAAAAGGGTAATCCCCAAACACGTATAATTGAGCCCTGCTCTGGCAAAAGGGTATTTAATGCATCTCCGTCATATAATATACCAAGTTATCACATAATTATGGATCTATGAAATCCATGTTGTCTAACAATTTAACTGAATCACGATGTACGAATGCTCCTTGGATATGAAAAAAATTTTACCAGAAGCAAAAAGTTTTGACACAGGTCAGCCTGCGCGGACTGCAGGACATGTGTGCATGCGTCCATTTGTTTAACCCTTTCCCAAACAAGCCCTGGTTTTCACGTGTCTGCAGTACAAGCCTTTTGAAAACACTGTGGAAAAAGGGGAAATTGCTCGTAACGAGCAATTTCTCCTCTTCCCACAGTGTTTTCTACCCTTTTGGAGAACTTTCTGTCATTTTCATCAAACTTAAAACTGTCGTCTGCAAACTCTTTCAATTTGGACCAGTCTAAATTTTATCGTTTGGGAAAGGGTTAAATGAGTATTAACAATTAAAAAAAAAAAAATGATTGTGTCTTAAGTTCAAATGAATTAAACAGACAAAAAATAAATTGCAGTCTATATTTTGATAAAGTTCCCAAATTACTGTTAAGGTTTCATTGGCGTTTATTTATGAACAATGCTTCAAGTTAAATGCATCCAGGAATTTTCATTGTATAATTTAAATATTTTCTGAAATAAAAGGATGGATGTTCAGTTATGTATGTCCAACACACTTTACTCAGAATAATACAAAGAAAAAAAACTCGATCTCATTTTTTCTAACTAATTATTTGCTGGATCTATTTTAAATAGTTGTTTTGCCATATGTATTTTTTTAGCGTTTCTGTTAAAAAGTGTAACTGGGATTTGGAAATGATCCATGCTCTGGAAAAAGGTGGCTTAATGCATCTCCTTGTTATCCATGATACCGTGCAAGTCATTAGATAATTATGGATCTATTGAAAATCCATTTTTGTCTTACAACCGACTGAATCATGGGGTAGACTGGTCCTTTGACATGTGGAAAATTGACCAAAAGCAAAAAGTTTCTACCAAGGTCAGCCTGCGCGAACTGCGCAGGCTGACCTGGGTCGATACTTTTTGCAGATGCATTAGGCCCTCTTTTCACACAGAGCATAGGTCAAATATTTCTGCTGCAGTTTTTGCCATTTGTTGTTACTTACACCATAGATACAACATTTCCTAAATACTATTCTAACGTCTGTACCAAACGACAAATTTTTAGACGTCCAAATTCAAAGCAAATGTTAATACGGTTCAAATGGTGGAATGTACCTTAGAAAGGATAGAAAACTTCGTGGGGGAAGAAGAAAATGTTGGTTACCAGCATTTTCTCCTCTTCCCACAGTGTTTTCACAAGCTCTTTTCCTCACAATCAGCATTGTCTCCTTTTCCCACAACATTTTCTATCCTCTCCAGAACAAATTTCAATTTTTCAGTCACATTTACTTTGTCGCCTGCATACGGTTTGACTTTGGAGCGGTCTAAAATTTTGTTGTTTGGTCAAGAGTTAAAACGTGATAGTTTGGTAAAGTGTTCAGATCTGCACGCATTATCTTGAGTTCCATGAAAACTCTACATGGCGAAACAACATGCATCGTAAACAACGTTTTTTTTTTTGAAAGACTTATTGTCAATGGTTCGATGTGATCTGGTAGAAGGTAGAAGGGTAATGCCATTTGAAAAACAATGATATATATATAGGATCTGGCATGAGTTGGTGTTTGAGATAAAATTTTACTAAACGAGAGTCTCCAAAAAATGTTATTGAGCGAGCCCTTGGGGAGCTTGATAACATTTTTTATGGACTAGTTTAATAAATTTTTACCTCAAAAGCCAACGAATGTCAGATTCTTTCTATCACATAACTGTATAACAAGAATTATAGTCCATGATGTGTTAAAACATAAACATACGTGTACAGTGTGTAATGAAATTTACATGAAGCCTATTCGTTTCTTTGACAGGTACATTACGAACGAAAAATAGTTCCAAAGAAACTTGCATATATTGATTTTGTTTTTAATCTAAACGTGATTAAATTAGCAACTTTATCATGATTACTAATTTTGACCGTTAATTTCAGACAGTAATCTACATGTAGGTCATCATTGTTTTAGAAATGAGTTGTATAATTACAGTGTTGACCGATTACGGCACTATTTTCTCTATCTCAAACGTGCGTGAGGCAAGAAAATTCATAATGGCTGTATTACATTGAAAACAAGAGGAGTTATGTGATAAAAGATCTATTAAAACTTATTTTCAATGTTTCGATTACCTTTCACCAACTTTTTTTTATTTGCGTGCTAAATGATCCTAGATATCGATGCGCATTCATTCATTCATTCATTCATTCAATCAATCAATAAATCAATCGAGGTCTCAATGAGAGCAAGTAGAATGCAAAAACAAAAAACTAGAAGGATAATGCCATTAGACAAAAACAGGATTAGAATCACTATGTTTCAGAATTGCTGTCAATTTTTCGATGAGATTCGATGAGTATTTGCCAAAAACGTAGAAGACGATTTTTGCGAACGTTATTATGAAATTAAGATTCAAAGTAAATTCCTGGCACTTCTGGTCAACTTGTTCAAGCAGAAGATTTTTTTTCACTACCTTTTTCCTTTGTCCTTATACGTGCTGATTCCAAAGACGTACAGCTTAGAATGAATGGCAGTAAGTAACGACAGATAGATATGTGGTGCTGTAAGATTAAACCTTAGGCTGCTACGTGCGACTCACTGACCTTTTGCCGACAGCGTAGATCAAGATCTGACTGCACAGAACGTGCAGTCTGATCTTTGATCTACACTGTCCGATAAGGAGACATCTTTCCTCTTCGAAATAGCAAAATTTGGTTTTTACTGTCGGCAAGAAAATTTCATTTCAGTTACCCAGCAGGACAAGAGATAATAGTTTTTTACCATTAGCTATTTTTAAATAGAAAAAAAGTTTGATAATCATAAATACAATAAGCAAGAAGCGACATATTAGTTTGAAATACAAGAGTAAACAGATTAACGAAAACAAAAAGCCTACAGATTTTCAGTATACTCTTTTATGGAAACGACAAAATTTTAGACGTGTCAAAATTGAATGCATTCGCAGGTGACAACTTAGATGTAAAGAAAATAGAAAAACATCTTGATTTTCTAAATAACTTGCACCCTTTACCAAACGAAAAGAATTCAGACTTGTCAGAATTCATGATTCGTAGGCGATCAATTATATGTATCTCTAATGATGACAATTGCCTTTGGAATAGTATAAAACATTGTGGGGAAAAGAGAACATGCTATTTACCAGCATTTTCGCCTTTCCCCACAATGTTTTTAAAAGAGCCTATATCTGAGAGCCGTTAACACACGGGATTTTGTTTAGAAAAGGATTAAAATGTTTATATTTGTAACGAGTATACGTTATGATGCCTATACTGGTAATGGTCTTTATTGTCATATTTTATAAATTATTATCATTATTTATTTTTTTTGCTACTTTTGCCTAAATGATCACACACCCATTAACTTATTTGTAATTCCCAATTTCTGTTTATTCATGGTTCATATTTTACCAGAATATTTTCAAAATTGTCTGCTGCATTGAAAATCAGACAATGGTTTTTTTTTGTTTTTTTTTTTTTTTTTTTATTTTATTTATTTATTTATTTATTTTATTTTTTTTTTTTTTTAACAGACAATTAAGATTAAGATCAGATTGTACTGACTGTACTGTGCAGTTCTATCTTGGATCCGTATTGTCCATTTTTAGTGCATTGTTTTTAGGAAAAAAGATAAAATTGCGATATTTGGTGTTTTCCCCTCACTAAAATGTGTCTTTTATATATTTAACACTGTTAAACAAAAGTTGGCAACTTAAATTCTAGTTTTACAATTCATTTTTCTACCGGCGACTGGAGGTTTGACAGGCTGTACTGTAATATAGACAAGACAAGACAATCTTTATTGACGTAAGCTGATACAGCTTCTAGTCATACGTACATGATATACATATACACATAACAGTTATCAAAGGTTGAAGACATTTTCTCTGGAAGAAAGCATACATTGTGACTGTGTTTATGGCTGTGAACGTTTTCTCAATCTTAATAAAAAATTCAACATTTAATTGATAACTCTACCAGACGACAAAAATTTAAACTGATCCAAGATGGAAATACATGAATACAACAACTAAACGTTTCTAAAAACAAAATTAATGTTTGTCTTTCAAAGGGTAAAAAACACTGTTTGAAAAGGAGAAAACGCTGGTTACCAGAAAATCCTGTATTGCCAGTATTGGTATATTGTCAGATTCAAAATGCTATCCATACTTTTAAATAATTTGGCTGCATTTCGACTCTCAAATTGTTTACTTTTGGCTGTTAGTAGACCTTTAACTCTTTAACACATAATCCTGAGTTTTAACGACCCCGAGGAAGAAGACTATTGAAAACATTGTGTGAAAAGGAGAAAATGCTGGTTACCAGCATTTTCTCACTTTTCCCACGATGTTTTCTACCTTTTCAAAAACAAATTCTAATTTTTGTGTTACATTGATTTTGTCGTCTGCAAATGCTTTCAATTTGGACTAGCATAAAATTTTATCGTTTGGTAAAGAGTTTATGAAAAAAATGTTGCAAAAGGTACAAAAATACTTTACCTATAGAAAGGAAACTTCTCCATGATAAATTTATAGATTTCACTCAAAGGTAGCATCTTTTCCCTAGATGCACTGATGGCCATGGCCGTCAGGGCGATATAGCTGTATGGCGGCTTCTGGTCATTGTACGTGTTCCGGCCGGGCCGAGGCATATTTTTTATTGCAAATGACGAAATTTATGACGAATAGACACAAAAGTTTCTGTCAAATTCTTATGAGTGCCATTATGCACGGCTGCCCTCTCATATGATATTAAAAAAAAATGTCCTGAAAGTTTTTTTTTTTTAGCATTTATACGTATTTATACAAAAAATCATTCTGCTTTCTTGTCATTTTTACGCATGAAACTTCACAATTTGATCAATCTTTATTTTAAGTTTTCTTCCGCTTATAAACTTAATCAACAGCGCAAACAGCATCGTACTTTGTAAAGCCAGGTTGGTTTGGCACAGTTCCTATCTTCCCAACATTTTTTTCCCGCACTCGCTTTCATCAGAAACAAATATTTAAGTCTCCCAAACTCACACCGCAATTCCAAAACAAGAATTTTTTTGAAAGAGGGGAATGTTGTCTATTTAAAGCTTCGATACACTTTCAAAGAAATGATCAACGATGAAATTTGATTTAGTGAATAAACATTTACCATATAACGCCTCCCACCCGCCGTTCTATTTGGTTAGACACCATAGTTGTCATCGAACTCTGCCAATCATCTGAATGGGGGCGTGGCCAAGCGACATTATTCCGAATGAAAAGGTCTCCCGCAGCAAATAAAATGGCGGATTACGACAAAACGGCTTCAAAAGACATTTTTGTCAAGTATCGGTTTGTGATCCATAAAAAGGCCAAAAAGATTGTAAATCTTGGTTCATTTAACTTACAAGTAATCCTAGAATGAAAGAAACAGGTTGTTACCGCAGTCCAAAGAAATACTTGTAGCGAAAATAGCATTTTATTTAACCCTCAGCCATTCGACAAAATTTCAGCCTTGTCCAAATTGAAAGCATTTGCGGACGACAAATTAAAAACTCAAATAAAAGAACTTGACTTTCGAAGGGTGGGAAAAAATGTGGGAAATGGAGAAAATGCTGGTTACCAGCATTTTCTCCTTTTCCACATAATTTTTTCAGAAACATTTTTCCTCATGGTCGTTAAAACTCGGGATTATTCGGAGAAATCAATCACTACGGAAGCAATTCTCCTTTGTTACTAATTTTCGATTGTAAAGAAATGCGGAAAATGCACCATTTATTCGAAGATATCGTTAATTTGAATCATTGGCTTGGGCGAACATTTTACTTGATAAAGTAAAAAACGTAGTTCTGGTGGCTTATACGGGAACGATCTAAACTGCTCCAACGCTATTTCCTAGAAATACAAGCACTCATATATTTGAGCCATGCTCTGGTAAAAAAAGGGCTTCATGTATCTCCTTGATCCATGATACCAAGTAAGCAAATTACACAATTATGGATCCATAATAGCCACAATTTTCAACAACCGACTTAATCATGAGGTAGACTGGTCCATCGACATACATAGCCAAGCCCCCGTAGCTTAGTCGGTAGCGTACAGGACTTGAGAACAGGAGGTTGCTGGTTCGATCCCCGGCTTGGCCAATTTCTTTCCGAGGATTGATGATGGTCATCGCGACAGGATTCATTCCTCTCTCACCGCTGACCATCGTTTCGACGATGGTTATGTGGGAAAGCAGCCAGTGGCTTGGAAAGAATATTGTGCGGAGTACTGGTAGAAGAAACTCCAGGAAAGCATGGATAGGTGCGCTGGCCGCCGCGATATAATTGAAATAATGTTGAAACAGCGTTAAACACCATACAATCAATTAATCGACATACATAAATTGACCAACAGCGAAAAGTTTCGGCCCAGGTCAGCCTGCGTTGACTGCGCAGGCTGGCCTGGGTCGATACTTTTCGCAGATGCATTAATCTCCCCTTTTCACAGAGCGTGGCTCATTTTAAAATTCTCAGCATATAGTTTATATAAAAATTGTAATTTTAAAGGGAGATACAAGTATCCATATTTTTGCCAAAAACATAAATATTCCCGTTTTTTAATATTTCGGCAAACTGTTTTTTAATCAAGAAAGAAAACAGATTTTCGTTTCAACTATAGACATAAATCGCTCACTATGTTAGTGAGCGTGGCATGTAAATTCATAGTTTGGATGCATTTCATTTACGACTTTCTTCTCCGTTAGCAGAAATATTGAAAAAAATAAATGTAAAAAATGTTCTTTAGTCTGTTATATTGTACTTTAATTCCCTGCCCGACCGGGTAGCTCAGTGGTTAGCGTATCTGACTCGTGACCTGGTGGTTGTGAATTCGATACCCGGTTGAGGCAAACTCTCATTCCGGCGATTTTTGGCCTCTCACCTCTAATTCATGACTTGGAAAGAAAGTTATGTCAATACTGGTATGAGAAAGCCAGGAAACACATGCGTAGGTGCACTGACCTCCGTGATTTGACCTAAGCTATTAAAACGGCTTTTAACTCCAAAACAAACAAACAAACAAAATTTAATTCCCAACAGAGTTATTTCTCAATGTGATATATATTTTCTGTTTTTGCTTTAAACCTTTTTATTTTACATCGATTATGAAACAAGTTCTTTCAACTTATATTATCTACTCTCGATTATAGCATCCTGGAAATGTTAACCAGTACTCGTGCCGTTATTTGGGTAGTTCCATAGACACCGCTCAGAAGGGGATTCGAACCCGGGACCTGCCATTTGCGAGGCCTCCGCTCTACCTTTACACCACCGTCTCTCACGAGCCTAGGTCCGTATTCACCAACCATTCTTAGCCTTATTCTCCAAGAATTTTCTAAATTTGAAAGTAATACAACTTCTGATAGGCCAAACCAAATGGTTTAGCCAATCAGAAGTTGTGTTGCTTTCAAGTTTAGAAAATTCTGGAGAATAAGACTAACAACGTCCGTAAGAATGGTTGGTGAATACTGACCCTGTTTTACAATGTTTTTAGTTAATTTCTGATCTGTACAAACCACAGTAAGGATCTGGTCATTTCGTTTAAATCTCTTAAGCTCAAACAACTCTACTTTAACATCTATTAATTCCGAAATGCGCGTTAATTGACCCAAGATGGGGATGCACCGTAAATCATTCATTCATTCATTCATTCCGATCACGGAAATGTTCTTTTTTGCTTAACTTCAAACGTTCCTAGCAGAGAATCGACCTATGGAGTAACGCATCGAAGCGGTTGGGGGACGTATGACAAATTAGAAGGGCAAATTATCCTATCGGGTTCCTGGTAAAACATTTGGAGATTCTCTGGGTTTTATCACCGACATTTATACACTGCTCTGATTTAGAGGGTTATTTGTTCGCAATTTTGCCAGGCTTCCTGCCCCGTTCCGAGCCGATAATGGCGGATATGCATATTTCATAAGAGATGACCCGGAAGTCACAATTCAAATCGTCTCTGTCGGAGAGACTGGTGTCAACTGAAATTTACGGTCCACCGGATATGACGTCATTCTGGAGCGTTGGAGAAATTAAAGAAGGAAAAAAAAAAAAATGTAAAATCAACTAATATTTTATTCAATAGCAGGTGTTTTTGTCATTCAGCACAATTTTGATCTCTGATCTATGCCGTCCGCTGGTTTGTCAAGCCTATAGTTAATTAAACACAATGGTAGAACTATTCGTTATTATTTTGTATAGAGTAAATACATAAAATTAGTATAAATATCAAATGAGCCATGCCCTGTGAAAAGGGGCTTAATTCTTTACCGCACATTGTCGCCTCTAACGACCCTGGAAAAGAAGCATTTTGAAAACATTGTGGTAAAAGGAGAAAATGCTGGTTACCAGCATTTACTCCTTTTTCCACAATGTTTTGCTACCCGATCAAAAGAAAAAAAAATGCACCATTTGAGCCACATTGAAATTGTTGTCTTCGAATGCTTTTAATTTGGACAAGGCTTAAAAATGTCGTCCGGTAAATGGTTAATGCATCTGCAAAAAGTATCGACACAGTTTAGCCTGCGCAGTCCGCGCAGGCTGACTTGGGCCGAAACTTTTTGCTGATGGTCAATTTTCTGCATGTCAAAGGACCATTCTGCCTCCGGATCAAGTCGTCCGTTCGACTTAACCCTTTCCCAAACGATGAATTTTAGACTGGTCCAAATTGAAAGAGTTTGCAGACGACAATTTTAAATTTGATGAAAATGACAGAAAGTTCTCCAAAAGGGTAGAAAACACTGTGGGAAAAGGAGAAATTGCTAGTTACGAGCAATTTCTCCTTTTCCCACAGTGTTTTCAAAAGACCTGTACTGCAGACACGTGAAAACCAGGCCTTGTTTGGGAAAGGGTTAAAGGGTTTTATGGCTTCATAATTATGTATACCTAATGACTTGCTTGGTAAAATGATCAAGGGGGATGCGTTAAGCCCCCTTTTGCCAGAGCATGACTCAAATACATATCAGCCATGCTTTGTGAAAGAAGGTTTAATGCATGTACAAAAAGTATCGACTCATGTCAGCCTGCGCTGAAGTGGATTGAAGCTTTTTTGCTTTTGGTCGATTTTCTGCATGTCAAATGATTAATCTACCTTATTATTCAGTCGGTTGTGAGACAAAATGTTTTTTTCGGATCCATGATAATGTGATGACTTGCTTGGTGCCATGCATTAAGATAATGTATTTAACTCTCTTCTTTTCCAGAGCACGGCTTATCTAAATACATCCAGCCTCATGGGCCTATAAGTCACTGCAGCGAAAGAATTAAATTTTATACTGAACACACTGTATCAGAAAAAAAAAATATGTCGCTGTGTCAATGGATTATATTTCCAGCCGTTATAAGAGGTCCACTTTAAAAATTAGCCATGCTCTGTGAAAAGAGGGCTTAATGCATCTGCGAAAACTATCGATTCAGGTCAGCCTACGCAGTCCGCGCAGGCTGACCTGGGCCGAAACTTTTCGCTGTTGGTCCATTTTGTTCATGTCAAAGGACCAGTCTACCTCATGATTTAGTCTGTTGTTAGCCAAATTGGACTTTATAGATTGATTCTATGGTGTTTAACGCCGTTTTCAACATTATTTCAGTTATATCACGGCGGCCAGTGCACCTATCCATGCTTTCCTGGAGTTTCTTTTACCAGTACTCCGCACAATATTCTTTCCAAGCCACTGGCTGCTTTCCCACATAACCATCCTCGAAACAATGGTCAGCGGTGAGAGAGGAATGAATCCTGTCGCGATGACTATCATCAGTCCTCGGAAAGAAATTGGCCAAGCCGGGGATCGAACCTGCGACCTCCTGTTTTCAAGTCCTGTACGCTACCGACTGAGCTACGGGGCTTGGCTGGACTTTATAGATCTGTGATGATTTGATTGGTATCATGCATTACGCAGATGCATTAAGCCCCTTTTGCCAGAACATGGCTCAAATACATTTGATAGAGTTAACTAATGAGAATCTTTGAAATCAAATTTTACATTAACGCTTTCCCAAACGACAAATTTTGGACTGGTCCAAATTGAAAGAGTTTGCGGACAACAATTTTAAATTTGATGAAAATGGCAGAAAGGTCTCAAAAAGGGTAGAAAACACTGTGGGAAAAGGAGAAATTGCTCGTCACGAGCAATTTCTCCTTTTCCCACAGTGTTTTCAAAAGACTTGTACTGCAGACACGTGAAAACCAGGGCTTGTTTGGGAAAGGGTTAATGAGAATACACTGAAAGTCAAGGCCGCTGCTTTTGTATTCTTTATTCTAGCAAAAGAATTGGTGAAATAGTGGCGGAGTTTTATAACTTTTTATAACTTGTCTTTTCAAACGTTAGTCCTTAGGCTGTTAAGTGCGACTCAAGGACCTTTTGCGGACAGTGTAGATCAAGAGCAGACTGCACAAAATGTGCAGTCTGATCTTTGATCTACATAGCCCTATAAGGATATATCCCCCCCCTTAAAAATATCATCGAAATAGCAATATTTGGGTATTAACTATCGGCTCAAAAAAACTTATTTAACTTGTTTGGAAGTCTAAGGGTTAATTATTTAATCCCGAAGATTCGTTTATGGTACATTTATCCTGTAAACAGTTAATCAAATAAGGTTATTTAACAATGCCGCTAACTGATTTTTAACACCCACTTCAAAAATACTTTGACCAGAAGCGCTTTTCTATTTCTCTTGATCTAATAGCGTCTTTCTGCAAACAGCGTCGCGTTTAAAACTCTTTACCAAACGTCAAAATTTTAGACTAGTCCAAATTCAAAGCATTTGCAGACGACAAATTAAATGTGACTTAAGAATTGAAATTTGCTATGGGACGGATAGAAAACATTGCGGGAAAAGGAGAAAATGCCGGTTACCAGCATTTTCTCCTTTTCCCACAATGTTTTCAAAAGGCTTCCTTTTTAGGGTTGTTAAAAGTCGGGATTGTGTGGTAAAGAGTTAAATCTTCACTAGATTACAGTATTTTGGAAATTGACGTATCATAAAAGAGACTTTTTGGCCTGATGAAGAATTTTGGGAAAATGGGTTTCAAGTGAAAGTACAATGTCTACATGTCATAAAACAAAGGTCAAAACTCGCATATTTTTGTCTTTTGTTACCATGGCAACCGCAAAACCATAATCGTATAAAGTAACTCATTTTCAGCTTTATTTTATATGAAATTAATATTTTGCTAGTTTTATCACATTTTTATCAAAAGCTATTTTCTATCACTACAAGATATACATGTACACTGTATATGAAATACTTGCTATGAAAGATTTATGTTGTCATGGTAACTATATTTATTGCAACGAGAAAATGTATATTCACTATGATTTTATGAATAACATATATTATGTAGTTTAATTGATATGAATACAACTAGATAATAACTGAGCATTCAGTGAAAAACACAATGCATACATGTTTTATTCCGATGACCTCTTATTTGTTACCATGGGAACCACAAAATGAAAAACATGTAAACAACCAATTTTCAGCATTAAAGCAGATTATGATTCAAGTTTCTTTTCGGGGGGGGGGGGGGGGGGGGGCATGTCTGGAGTTGATATTTTGTTTTAAAAAAAAGAAGAGATCAGAAGTCTAGTTACCATTACTTAGGAAGGAAAAATGCTGAAAAAAGTGTATCTGGCGGGATTTGAACCCAACACCTTCAAAAACAGTTGTTGGTGACTCTACCAACTGAACCATGGAGGCAACCGGAAATAGGCCGTCTTAAAAATGTATATACCCCTTGGTATGCATCGGAATCTACACCGTTACTAACGGTCAAGGAAATTTTCTAATTAAATAAAAATACAAAAAAGAATAACACCTGGAATTCCTCTTGTTTTCTAGATAAATTTCTATCTATGTTTTACTTTGAAAGGCATCTGTGCATGTGAATGAAAGTTAGCAGTCATTGTTTAGATTTTCTAAAGAAAATTTGCGAAACGAAATCCGGTTAAAAGTTTAAACGTTGAAATGGCTCAAATGATGTGTTTTTTAATTGAAAGGAGACAAAACGTTGAAGGAAAAGGAAACTAATACTGGTTAACAGCACTTTCTTTCTCTCACCTCAGGTTCAAAAGCCTTCTTCCCGAGAATCGTGAAAGTCCGTGATTGTTCGGGAAAGGAATAAACATGGGAGTGCAGAAACAATTAATGTTTTAAACCCTTTACCACACAATCCTGGATTTTATCGATCCTGATTAAGAAGTCTTTTTGAAAACATTGTGGGAAAAGGAGAAAATGCTGGTAACCAGCATTTTCTCCTTTTCTCACAATGTTTTCTACCCTTTCAAAGACAGAAATCATCATTTGAGCTACGTTTAAAATATCTTATGCAAATACATTCAACTTTGTCGCGTCCATATTTTGTCGTTTGGGAAAGAGTTTAAATCAACTGAAAAAGGGAATTTTATAAAACTGATGGCGTATGTCATAAAACGTAATATAATTATCCAATCCGTTTGTTTCGTATTTTGTTACGTATTTTGTTACGTTTTTTCCCCTTTCAATAGCAGTTGAATGGTTGCACACCTTTCGAAGTAAGAAAGAAGCCAATGTAACAAAGGGCAGTAAGATCGCGATGGGGGCGGGGAGGCGGGGCGGGAAATAAAATGGGGAAGAAACAGACAATATCATTATTATTTAGTTCATGAATCTCTTACTGACATTCGAGAGAAGCGATTGCTATACAGTACTCACATTTACATGTGTCTTTATCCTTTCCCAAGCCATCCCGTGTTTAAACGACCCTGAGCGAGAAACCCTTTTAAAAACATTGTTGGATAAAAAAAAAAAAAATGCTGGAAAATGATGGTAGTAAAATGACTCTATCTTTTACAGAAGCGAAAACGGAATTTTCGAGTTGAAGCACTGCATATTTCAAGAAAACCGAAAAAATGGATTCGACAAAGAACATAACAATGCATGAGCATTTTGATTTAGGAGGATTTCTTAATTCTACATAAGGAAGCAGCTTAAAAAATGATTTAATATCGATTTTTCTTTCGTTCTTTTTTTTTTTAAAGATTAGTAAATTCAGTTAAAAAACGTAAGCAGTACATGAACTTTTCAGACCTAAATTGAAAACCCTATCGTGCACCCCCTTTCCTTTTTGAATTGCTATTTTTAGAGTAACTTTTAGGGTAAAAAATATTCATTTCCATACCGCCTGCAGACAATCATTTGAAACTGACTTTTTAAAAAAAAAAAAAAGATCGGTAGTATTTTTAATGGGCAATTTCTGTTTTTTTCATCATATTTTATAAGCTTGCTTTTGACCTACTTATTTGTTTTAGTCGCGTATGAATAAATAGTAATTTGCGATTATCAGCTTATATTGAGACACCGAATTATAATGTAACTATGCGCGATCCCATTGCATTTCGAGACAAAAAAAAAAATAGAATAAAAAAGTGACAATTGTAAACAAGTACGGTCAATACCTGACATCGTCCGACAATGTCGTCTAGCCATCGCTGGACCCTCGCCGACGCCAGTACGTTAACCCTTTAACACACAATCTCGAGTTTTAACGACCCTTACCGAACAGGCTTTGGCAAACATTGTGGGAAAAGGAGAAAATGCTGGTTACCAGATAACCAGCATTTTCTCCTTTTCCCTCAATGTTTTCTGTTTTTCAAACGACAGATATCACATTTTGAGTCAGGTTCACTGTGTTATCTACCAACCAAAATTTAGTCATCTGGAAAAAGGTTTATAAGGAACGGTAATTTGTTATTGCATCCAGGCAATTTCAAACACAATCAAGTTATTTAGCTTTTCAATGTCTACAAAGTACCCCACCTATAAATTCTCTGACTGTGTTTATGTTTATCTACGATATTACCCTTAACCCTTTACGAGACCATCTCGAGACAATTCGCGTTTTATTAAAAGTTAGCAAGAGTAAGTTTGGTGATGTTTTATCCTCTCGATTGATTGATTGATTGATTGTATGGTGTTTAACGCCGTTCTTAACATTAATTAATTTATATTGCGGCGGCCAGTGCACTTATCCATGCTTTCCTAGAGTTTCTTTTACCAGTGCTACGAACAGTATCCTTTCCAAGCCACTGGCTGCTTTCCCACATAACCATCGTTGAAACAATTGTCAGTGGTGAGAGAGAAATGAATCCTGTCGCAATGACTATCATCAATCATCGAGAAAGAAATTGGCTGAGCCGGGGATCGAACCAGCGACAACTCTGTTCTCAAGTCCTGTACGCTACCAGCTGAGCTTTTATCCTCTCGATTGCCAACTGAATGCATTTTTGATGAGGCGAGGAGAAAAAAATACTCAAATATTACATGTCCTTGGTTGTATTGGTCACAAGATGTCAGGAAAATACTAATATCGCCCAGTGCAAATGAAGAAAATGATTCGACGTGAAGTGCTGTGCTATGCTCGCACTCTAGTTCTGCATCTAGAAACAGCGATCTATCTATACGTTCGAGTAATAACACGATAGTTTGCTGTTGCATAATATGACTAACCAATTAAATAATAAGTATTACTACCACGACGGACAAAGCTCGTACAAAAGTTGGTTGGCCAGTTTAGTCACATGACCTTGATGTCAAAATATGGACATTAAAAGAGGCGCGTTATCCAGCCGTTTTTATCCTATTGTATAAACTAAACAAGCGAACGATTTAGATCCCAGATCGGATGACACGTTCTTTGTAGTCTGATCTTGGTCTAAGCCGTCTGCAAAAACCTCTTTTCGACATTAGCGCTGAAAGAGTTAACCTACTCGCACAGTTCTGTTACATACCCATAGTAGCGGATTTGTAATGCTGGACATAGCTTGATATTTAGCCGTGCAGCTTCGTAGCGTTTCTCTGAACCCGAAATATTTCTGCGCGGTGTAGTCATGGTTTACTTTCTCTACGGGTCCTGCGTGGCTGAATGGTGGAGGGGTCGGTTCAAAACCTGGAGGCCGAGCTTTGATTCCCACTCGAAGCGCAGTGGTTTCTTGGGAATACTTGGTCAGGACACTTCAGAGTTCTATCCTAGTATTGGTGAAATCGAGGACATACATGAATGAGTTGAGCTGTTGTCGTTAAAAATTGAAATCATGCTTAAAACGGTGTAAGGTGCCATCAATCAATCCATGAATGAATGAATCAATGGATCACTGGATGAATGAATGCATGAATCAATCAATCAATCAATCAATCAATCTTGTCTTCAAAAGCAATTGTAGATGTCCTTAGCATGCAATGAATAACAAGTTGGACGTTTTTTTTTTCATCAGTTATCTCAACCTATGTAGCGCTCAGTCCAGATTTTACAGTTTGTGCGGACGGTGAAGATCAATATCACACTGCACAGAACGTGCAGTCTGATCTTTGATCTATACTTTCTGGTTTTTGTTTCAGATATAATGGTAAAGTATCTCTGAAATTGCAATATATGCATCTATAGAACTGACAGAGAATGTTTTATTTAGCACCTAAATGGTTTTTATCATTCGTCACTCCATGGTTATGGTGTTAGATATGTAAAAATAAATCTCTGGTTTGATCCTCGCTGGCTGGACTGGTCACGCTGGAGTGTTCTTTCGCAAAACACTACCGAGCCATAACCTAATCGGTCAACAGGTGAAATCCCGAAAAGGTGTAAAAAAAAAGAACACTGTCGCCGTGATATTACTTGAGAATTGACGAAAGCGGCGTAAAACACCATTCCAAATGAAATACTCTCAGCTTATTTTATGGAAAAAATGGAGAAAGAAAGAGAGTTTTGTTTCGAGTTTCTTGGACCCAGGTCATGTTCGGTATACAACAGAACATGGCGACTTCTGTACATTTCTTTGATCTGTGTTTTTTAAGTGTTTAAATCAAGTTCACCAAAAATATCATACAAATAGACACTGATAATTTATAAACACAAAAACAGATGAAAAATTGTCAATTTATTCAGATTTTTTCTTTCATCCGATGCTTCCCATTAAACCACAAGCCGAAATGTTTACCGTCTAATTTACATATCGGGCGAACTCTGGAGTCGAGGACATGGCGCGTTAACAGTAAAATAATCATGTCAAGTTTGCTTTTTCGCGAAATTAAAATTCACGCTTAATTTTGCAAACAAAACAGAGTACATTCTTTGTGCGGCGAAATCGTTACCGCGGAACTCGATTCGACGTCTGCTTTTGTGAATTTTTGAAAAATTGGCAAAACAGTAATTGCTGTTTGATAGAGACCATCCATTTTCTCTGATTGATAAATCATCGGTGATTGGTAAATAAATGTTTTCCCAAGTAGACGAAGAACCCTGTACCAAAATAATTCGTACAATCCCGAGTTTTGTCTTAGCCCTTAACCTGCTAAAAATGTGAAATGAAATTTTCAAACCGTTAGTAAATAATCGAATAATGCTGTTTAAAACTTATTTCTGGGAAACAAATATCTCCTTGTCAGACAATGCAGATCCAAGATCAGACTGCAAGTTCTGTGCAGTCTTATCTTGATCTACATTGTCCGCAAAATGTCAGTGAGTCGCCATTAGCAGCCAAAGGGTTAAACTACCCTAAAGAAGAAGGCTTTTGAAAACATTGTTGGAAAAGGAGAAAATGCTGGTAACCAGCATTTTCTCCTTTTCCAACAATGTTTTCTACCCTCTCAAGGACTATTTCCATCATTTAAATCACATATGTCCACAGCCAATGCTTAAAAATGGCAAGTCCAAATTTTTTTTTGTGTGGTAAAGCGTTAACCGTGGAGCAGACTACACTCCGGAGTGCGGGTGAAAGAGTAACTACTGCGGTATGAAACCTTACCTTCTCTGACTTTCCTCTGATACCGGGTGCATTTTTAGCTCGGTTAGTTTCGAAGAAAAGGTCGCAGTATTATCATAACCCTGTCGTCGTTAGTCTGGATTACCTGCCCCTACCACTACGTTATCGCAATAATGGCAGCCTCCATGGCGACCTCGAGCTAGGCCCTACATGCTTTCCTGTTTTTCTTAATTTCATGTGAACCAGTTTGATCAATTTTGAACAAAATAT